>CM053774.1:41418226-41479491 GCA_028658325.1 Potorous gilbertii
TCTAGAATATCAGGGCAGTTTTCCTTGATAATTTCATGAAAGATGATGTCTAGGCTCTTTTTTTGATCATGGCTTTCAGGTAGTCCCATAATTTTTAAATTGTCTCTCCTGGGTTATTTTCCAGGTCAGTTGTTTTTCTAATGAGATATTTCACATTGTCTTCTATTTTTTCATTTTTTTTGTTTTGTTTTGTAATTTCTTGGTTTCTCATAAAGTCATTACCTTCCATCTGTTCTATTCTAATTTTTAAAGAACTATTTTCTTAAGTGAGCTTTTGAACCTCCTTTTCCTTTTGGCTAATTCTGCTTTTTAAAGCCTTCCTCTCCTCACTGGTGTTTTGGACCTCTTTTCCCAATTGAGTTAGCCTATTTTTAAAGGTGTTATTTTCTTCAGCATTTGGGTCTCATTTAGCAAGCTGTTGACTCACTTTTCATGATTTTCTTGCATTGCTCTCATTTTTCTTCCCAATTTTTCTTCCACCTCTCTTACTTTGTTTTCAAAATCCTTTTTGAACTCTTCCATGGCCTGAGACCATTGCATATTTATTTTGGAGGTTTTGGATACAGAAACCTTGACTGCATTGTTGTTCCTCATCCAAAAGGATGGAAGAAAATAACTGTTCACCAAGAAAGTCACCTTATATAGTCTTATTTTTTCTCCCTTTTTTGGGCATTTCCCAGGCAGTTACTTGACTTTTGAGTCCTTTGTCAAGAGAAGGGTATACTCTGGGGACCTGTAAGTTCTCAGTTCTTCCAAGGTGGCACAATCAAGAGAGAGGAGTTTACTTCTCTCCTGGCCTGTGTACTGTTCTGGGAGCAACCAAAAACCTTTCTGCCCAGAATCTGAGAGTAGAATTCCCTCTCCACAATTGCCTCCAGCTTCACCTCACCAGCGCTCCTCCTCACCCCAGGGCTGAGTTCAGGGCTGAGATTCAGATCAGCTTCTCAACTCCCCCAGGTGCTCTAGGCAGAGGGCACCAAAAATAGATGCTGCCACTGCAGTGGCTGCTGCCAGTGGTGCAGACTGTTTCCCTCTCCTGGGTGAAGGAGCCTTCCCACTTGCCTTTGAAGCTGTCTGTGGCATTTGCGGGTTGAACTATCTGGGAACTGCTGCTGCTGGTGGTTCCCTGAAGCCTATTCCAGGTCCTGTCTCTGCTGCATTGCGTGGCCCACACTGGGCTGCACTCTGCTCCTCACCTGGTGTGATAGACCCTTCCTGTTGTCCTTCTAGGCTGCCCTGGGCTGGAAATCTCCTTCATTCTGTTGTTTTGTGGCTTCTACTGCTCTATAATTTGTTTAGAGTCATTTTTTATGGGTATTTTATGGGCTATATGAGTGAGCTTCTACAGGTCCATCTTTCTACTCCACCGTTTTGACTCCAATCCCCCCCCCAGCCTGCCTACTGATTCTGTCACTTTGGATGATTCAGTTTACCTCCCTGAACCTCAGTTTTCTCCTCTGTAAAATAAGGGGTTTGCACTAGATGAACCCTAAAGTCTCTGTCAGGAGTAAATCTCTGACCCTGTGATCTTAAGTGCAAAAGTGAAGCCTGTAAGTTCACATGTAAAGATAGCAATACATGACACATTTAGACTATTCACTGACTCAAGAAAGGTAAAAAGAATCAGGAAACAAGGGTGACAAGGGAATCCCAGGCTAAAGTCAGTATACACGTCTTTTGAGAGTGGGGTTAATGATCAATAAATAATGGAAGCTAAGAGAATGTACAGTCATTTACAATCTCTTATCCAGTTTCAAGTTATATGCTCATGTTTCGTAGTTTCTTTACTTATGTTCTTGTTCATATATTTGAATGTCTGTACTTATCCATGGAAGTCAAAATAAAATTTATATTATTTAAAAAAGCAAATAGAATGCAGCATGATAAATGCAGAAGGGAGGAACCAACAGATTGCAACTCAATGTCTAAGAAAGGGAATTCAACATTAATTCAACAAACAACAAGGCACTGTGCTAGGTACTAGGGAAACACAGAGGAAAACAAAACAATCTAGCTCCCCCAAGAAGCTTACTCTCTAATTGGCGTGGATAATTTCTGACTTACAGAGGATCATTCCATGAAGGAAATGACATTTGATCTGGGTCATGAAGAATAAGAAGAATTTCAAAAGGCAGAACTTTTGGAGAGGTCCATAGAGTAACAGCTTGAGCAAAAGCACAGTGGTGAGAAGATTATTTGACTGCCTTCTTGGGTCTTAATTGTTTTTGTTTGTTTTTTATCTCTTCTCTTTCCCTTAGAGGTCTTCTCTCACCTTTGCTGTGTCGGACAAATGACTTGTAGGCATTCCTTACATTCCTGCTTCTAGATGAAAAGCCTAAAACCCTTTCATCATTCAGGTCCATCTCTTTCCCACCATGCCTCTTAATCATAGTCCCCTCCTTCTTTGCCTCCTCCTTTAGTCTTCAATCCTTCTGCTGAGAATAGAGAATTAGATTCTCTCTCACAGCCATCAAATTGACAAAGATGACAAAAATGGAAAATGACAGTCTTTAGCTGGATTGTGGGAGGACAGGTGCACTAACATTAGTGGTACTGTAAGGTGGGTCAATCGCTCTGAAAAGCAATTTGGAACCATAGCAAAAATGTTGGTCAACTATGCATGCCCTTGAACCATGCAATACAACCAAACATCTTATACTCCCAAAGAAACCAAAGACAGATGGAAACGACCCCTATGCATAAAAAATTTACAGCAACACTTTTTGTTGTAGCAAAGAAGTGGAAACAAAGTGGGTGTCCATCAATTAGGAAATGACTGAATGGATTGTGTAATATTAATGTAATGGAATATTATTGTGGCATAAGAAATGACAGTGTTTTCAGAGGAAAGACCTCCATGAACTGATACAGAATGCAGTGAGCAGCACCAGAGCAATTTTTACAATGACTACAACATTGTAAAGGAAAACCATTTTGAAAGACTTAAGAATTCTGTTCAATATAATTACCAATCTCAAGATCAGTGTGGAAGTATGGTTCCCACTTCTAGGCAGAGAAACAATGGACTCTCATTTTCATATAGAGCCAATTGATTTTGTTGAAACTATTTTTTTGACAACTTTTGTTGCTGTTGTTGTGGTTGAGTTGTTTCAGTTCTGTCTGACTTTTCATGACCCCATAGACCTCTGTGCATGGGGCTTCCTTGGTAAAGATACTACAGTAGTTTTCCATTTCTTTCTCCAGTGGCAAATAGAGGTTAAGTGATTTGTCCAAGATGACACAGCTAGGAAGTTTCTGTGGCTGGATTTGAATTCAGGTTTTCTTGACTCCAAACCCAGAGCTCTATACACTTCTCTACCTACCTGGCCCCTGACTATATTTATCTTTCATTTGTGTGTGGGCAGAGTTGAGGGGATTGAGATAATGATACTGAAAAAGGAATAAAAGAAGAATTCATTTTGTTGTCCAAATAAAGGAATAGTCTTGTTAGCCAAAAATAATGAACAAATGTATTGATTTACTAAAATAAAAAAGCTGAAAATTCCTGGAATCCTGGAGCATTGAGTACCTTGATGACCATACACAGAGGCACCATAAGGATTCCAAGCAATTTCTATGATTTTCTAAGATACATCTTTCTTTTTCCTATATATTTCTAGATTCTATAATGACCTTTGGAGTAGATAAATCCAGAGGAACAAAGGTAAATGGGAAAACATGGAAATTTGGGAAACTCAGGGAGGTGATTTTTAACATTTCTTAAAAAATGTAGAAGTGGAGGCTGGAAGAAGAAGAGGAAGAAGAAGAAGAACAAGGAGGAGGAGGAGGAGGAGAAGGAGAAGAACAAGGAGAAGAAGAAGGAGAAGAAGAAGGAGAAGAAGAAGAAGAAGAAGAAGAAGAAGAAGAAGGAGAAGGAGAAGGAGAAGGAGAAGGAGAAGGAGAAGGAGGAGAAGGAGAAGGAGAAGAAGGAGAAGAAGCAGGAGGAGAAGGAGAAGAAGAAGAAGAAGGAGAAGGAGAAGAAGGAGGAGGAGGAGGAGAAGGAGAAGAAGAACAAGGAGGAGGAGGAGGAGGAGGAGAAGAAGAAGAAGAAGAAGAAGAAGAAGAAGAAGAAGAAGAAGAAGAAGAAGAAGAAGAAGAAGAAGAAGAAGGAGAAGGAGAAGGAGAAGGAGAAGGAGAAGGAGAAGGAGGAGAAGGAGAAGAAGGAGAAGAAGCAGGAGGAGAAGGAGAAGAAGAAGAAGAAGGAGAAGGAGAAGAAGGAGAAGAAGAAGGAAAAGAAGAGAAGAAGAACTTAGGAAAGAAGGAAAAGAAAAGAAAGAAAGAAATACATTTGCTAAGGCATAGAGAGCTTTTGTTTTATGTGGTTTGGAGTGTTCTCACTACAGATCAGACAACTAGTGTTTAATATGGCACTTTAAGGCTTGCAAAGCATTTTGCAAAAATGATCTCATTTGATCCTCATCACAACCCTGAGAGATAGGTGCTATAATTGTCTTCATTTTACAGAAGAGGAAACTGAGGCAAACAGAAGTGAAGTGACTTGCCTAAGGTCACACAACTAGAAATATCTGATACTAGATTTGAACTTGAGTCTTCCCGATTCTGGGGTAGCTAGATGGTGCAATGGATAGATCACAAGGTCTGGGATCAGAAAGACCTTAGTTCAAATATGACATCAGGCACTTATTAGCTGTGTGACCCTGGGCAAGTCACTTCACCCTGTTTGCCTCAGATTTCTTCATCTGTCAAATGAGATGGAGAAGGAAATGGCAAACTATTCTAGTGTCTTCACAAGAAAACCCCAAAATGGGGTCACAAAGAGCCGGACACAACTGAACAACAGCTTTCTGATTTTAGGTCCAGTGCTCTGTCTATTGAGCCACCTAGTATACTGGGTGAAAAGTATCAGATTTTATGAAGTGTTAAAGTGAGAATGTTTTTTGGGAATATGCTGTATCTAACTTTTGAAGTTGTTAGGGAAGACATACATAATTCAGTCCTCTTGTCAGAAACAAATTCTGGGCTGGGTATACTTTGAGCAGCAATATCCTTAGAATATATTGAATTGGAGGCTTAAGTCCTAAATTTTGGGTCCCCTTGTACCAGCCTAGCTCTAACACTCTAATTGGGCCAATAACTCAGGGAGGGAGTCAACCAGCTGTGAAGACATGTGGCTCTACCAAGTGATGTTTTAAAAGAGCAAAATTTGGAAATGAAAGAAAAATCAACCTATAACCTTCTTTCCCTACTCTGTTCATAACCAAGATAAAATGTGGCACTGTCTTTCCTTGTTTACACATACACACACCCACACACACACACACACACACACACACACACACACACACAACCCTCAACTTGTTCTATCAGACCACATCCAGAGTACAGTATTCGATTCCATGAGCTATATTTTTGGAAGGACATTGACACCAGGGATGCATTTAAAGGAAGTCAGCTAGAATGTGAGGGAACTAAAATCCATAATACCTGAAGAAACATTGAAAAGAATGGGGAGTTTTAGCATAGAAAAAAACTTCACTGAGTTGTGAGGAGGACACGGTTGAGATAGGACTCCCACTTTTTTAAAATAGAAAAGAGAAACTAGAAGGAATCACAAGTAGAACAGTTGTAAAAGTTACATGCTGATTTTTTTATATATTTAAAAAAGGAAAACAAGTTCTGCATAACAGAGATTTACAATTTCAGGCATGATCCCTTCCTTTTGTTCTACAGTGTATAAGAAAATGCTCATTCTATTTGGTGTTTGTGAAGTTTAAAATTTTCTAAAGATAAAAGAGGAATAAAAAAATCTATTTTCTAGGGAAAAAAGACAAAAGGCATAAGACAAACATGATAGCTATTTTCAAGGATCTGAAATACTGGTGGGTGGAAGGGGGATTGGGATTTGTTCTCCTTGGCTCCAGAGGGCAGAACCATTAGCAATAGATGGAGGTTGCTTAGATGAAGGTCTCAGCTACATGTAAGAAAAATCTTAATAACAATATTTTCAAACCTGTCCCAAAATGGAATAGGCTGCCCAAAGAGATAGTAAATTCTCCATCACTTGAGAAGTTAGATGAGGACTTGTAGGGATGTTGTAGAGAGAGGGTTCTAGTTCTGGAATTCAGAGCCATAACTTGTAGTTATTGTATTCAGGACAAGCAGTACCAAACATGCTTGGACAAAGTATCATGGCCATGTATCCTCAAGTCAACTTTGTGAGACAAATTCATCTAAGACCCTGAATCTCTCTGAGGTCATAGGTGGGGATCAGAGGGAGGCAGTGGGGCTGGTTAGTTCTGGAGGTGGGGTAAAAGAGTTTACCTGGGGTGCAGCTATGGGGGAAAATGAATGGTATCTGAGATTTCTTGTGTGTGTGTGTGTGTGTGTGTGTGTGTGTGTGTGTGTGAGAGAGAGAGAGAGAGAGAGAGAGAGAGAGAGAGAAAGAGAGGGAGGGAGGGAGGGAAGGAGGGAGAGAGAGAGAGAGAGAAAAGGAGTCACAAATGTGCATTGAATAATAGTATCTCAGAGCTGCATGAGAACTCAAAACTGAGGTACTATTATTTAATACCCAATGGCGACTCCTTTTCTCCTGCAAGACTACCTTTTGGAAAGTTTGCTGGATAGAAGAAGAGGGATGTGACTTTGGCATATGAGTTGTTGTTTGTTCTTCATTCTAGAAGAAGACCATGACATCAGGAAGGTGATGCTGTGACTTACAAGTGAATTGGATTTAAGTTAGGGAGGGCCGTGTGATCACCATATGGGTCCAAGTGGCCAGATGTAGATCAGAATGACTGGAGATGGCCCTGGATGCAGTGGGAGGCCTTGGCCTTTTAAGCTAAGATCTTTCTCAAGTCTCAGTTTGACCGAGGCAGTGTCCATTCATTGATTAAGGCTAGGTAAGAAATGAGACAAAGAATAACCTCTTTTACCTAAATAAAAAAAATTTCAATCTTGGAGGGAAAGACCCTCAGGATTTCTCATGGATTGACTAGATGGGCACTGAGGTAGGTCCCTTCCAATATTCAAATTTAGTGATTCAAAAATAAAGATATTATAAAAAGAAAAGATATCGATAAAAATATTTTTAAAAGACTACCTTTGATATTTCTTCTAACTCAATTTCAATAGAGGATCACATGGTGTGATTACCACACCCTAGGGATGGCCCTAGATTCTTTCCCTTTCCATGGATGACTCTGACCCTTAAACTGATGCAGAAAGGCAATTCTCATATTATTATGGAAGTTACAACCAACATATACTTAATCGGCACACACAAACCAGTTGCTCCACAGAAAATTTGCAATGTGCTCCTCCCCGAGGTGAGTTACAAAAAATCCACCTGCAAAATTCATGGGTTGTGAATGGACATATGGAAGTCGCTGGCTCTCTGCTTCTATTCCTTCAGTTTTGGAACCTACTCTTTGGAACAATGACCCCCCGCTCCCAGACAGCTTTTGAAACCCATCTAAGGGGATATTGTCTCACTGAAAATGAAATTCTGGCACCTTCAAGCCCAGGAATTGGCCAAGGAATTTTTCATCCTCATTTCCTGACAAGATCTGTGTTTTCCATCATTCCAATCTTTTGTTTTCCATCACTCATGTCCTTCCTCGTAGTGTTTCATCCAGCTCATCTTGGTTGTCATGTGATGTCAGTGACATGACAAATGCCATTAACATAACATAGACATTCATGCCCAGCTGTAAGAGTGTGAGTCTTTGAAAGAGGTAGGTTTCATTCCCCTTAGAGACCATTCTTGCTCTAGTTACTTTCTAGAAACATTCTAAATTCTTTTTGTCTTTTTCTCCAGATGCTTTGCAACCACAAGGAGATGGCACAATAATAATACCTGGAGCTACCATTTCTATGGTGAGTTATAGATTACAAAATATTTTACGTTATCTCATTAAAGCAATCAATAAGCATTTATTAAGCACCGATTTTGTGGCAGGCACTGTGGGATACAAAGATAAAAGTGAAATGAATAATCCCTGCCCTCAAGGAGTTTATATTCATGCATGAATATACACATTATTAAATATACATGTATATTTATATACATGTGTGTATATGTATATACATACATATATATGTATGTGTGTACATATATACATATCACTGGACTTGGAATCAGGAAGATTCATATTCCTGAGTTCAAATCCTCAGAGACTTACTAGCTGTGTCACCCTGAGCAAGTCACTTAACCCTGTTTGCCTCAGTTTCCTCATCTGTAAAATGACTTAGAGGAGGAAACGGCAAACCACTCCAGTAACTTTGCCAAGAAAACTCCAAAATGAGGTCACAAAGAGCCAGGCATGACTGAAAACAACTGAACAACCACAACAAACATAGAGATAGAGGCAGGACCTGTGATTTCATTGGCATAAGGAACTCTGGGAAGAGGAGACTCCCTTTACCAATGCAAGTTGGCACCTTTTCTGCAACTTACAGCCTTAAAGAGTTGTCTAGATTCCTAAGGGGGTAGAGGTTAAGTGACTTTCCCAAGGGCACTCAGGCAGTATGTGTCATAAACAGGACTTGAACCCAGTATTCTTTCCACTGTGTCCCAACCATCTTGAATAGTCAGCTCAAGGGTCAATTTTCTCTTGTCCTGAAGTGTAGTTCTACCACTGACCCTCTTTTTATATGAGAAATGTATATTTTTTCATTGGCTTCATCTCCACTTAGATTATATTGCAGGCTAAAATCCAAAATGGGTTATGTAAGCTGATAGACTGGCTGATTTAGATCCCTGACTATCTAAGCATTCTGCATTCTCCATAGATCTCCAATTCTCCTATTACCATCACTATAGAGAATGATGGGCTGGGTCCCCAGAACAATATTCTCCTTTCGGTGACTCTTGTCTAAAGTAACTAACTCTATTCTATTTGGTCATTGGCTCTCTTCTTGACTTTCCTCAATTGGATTGAACTATGTTTCATTTAATTTATCTAAAATTCTTTTCCTTCTGATCATTTAATCCATTTGTTGGCATGAATTAAACTGGCTGGGTGGAGACTTATGAAGTTCTATAGTGTGGTCCTCTCCCCTATCCACCTTGACTCCAAGAAAGACCATCAATAAGCATTTATTACATGCTTGCTTCACGCTGGGCACTGGGTCAACACACTGAGGATACGAATACAGACAAAAAGACAAATTCTTTGCCTAAAAAGAATTCACATTCTAATGAGAGATAGCATGTGAAAAACTATGTACATACAAGATATATACATCTCAGAGGGATAAAATATATACCCAAATAACCTCAAGATCATATACAAGATATTGAATCTCAGTAGGAAGGCATGAGCCATTAGAGGTGAGAAGAGGGAGGCCAGGAGGAGTCTCCTACAGAAAGTGAGATTTGAGTCAGCTCAGGATGCTAGCCAAGAGCTGGAGGTGAGGAGGGCGAGTAATCTAGGCATGGAGAGCAGCCATGTGCATGAAAAGGCATGGAGTAGAGACCAGTGTAAGTAGAAAGTAGAAAGTAAATAGTAAGGAAGGCATGGAGTAAGTAGACCAGTGCGTCCCAATTGTAAGATATGAGGGAGGGAGTAGAGAATAAGAAAACTGGGGAGGTAAGAAGGAGCCAGGTAGTGGAGGACATTAAGTGTCAAACAGGATTTTATATTTGATCCTGGAGGTCATAGGGAGCCAATGTAGTTTGCTGAGTCAGGGAGTGCCATGGTCAAGATCTGCAATTTAGAAAAATCACTTTGATAGCCAAGTGAAGAATGATTTGGAATGGGAAGAAGCTTGAGATAGGGAGAGCAATTGCAATTGTCTGTTGCATTCGTGGAGGTATGAGATGATGAGGCTCTTCACCAGGATGCTGGCTATGTGAATAGGGATTACAGAACATGCATAAGAGGTATATGGGGCAAGTAGATGTCAAAGTGGATGAAATGCCTGGAATCAGGAAGACTCATCTTCCTGAGTTCAGATCTGGCCTCCGATACTTCCTAGCTGTGTGATTCTGGGCAAGTCACTTAACCCTGTTTGCTTCAGTTTTCACATCTGTAAAAATGAAATGGAAAACAAAAACCCAAACAAACCCAAATGGAATCACGGAGAGTTGGACATAACTGAGCAACAAACAACAAAGATCCAAAACAATTCTTTAGCAGGGGAATCAAGGTCTCTAGAATAATATTCAAGTTAATTGCAATTATGGAGCAATGAAAAAGCCCAGGAGGTAAAGCAAAGGGATGGAACCTTCAGTTACACACGAACTTAAAGCCCTAGGTTCTGCACCCCTGACTTGGTCAGGGTTCTTGGATCTTATATTGATCCATTACTAATTAGATCTGGGGCCATTAACATATTGTTCAACCTCTCCGAAGTAGAGTTTTTTGTTCTTTAAAAGGTGGACAATGACAGTTGCAGTAACTAACTCAAAGAGTGGTTTTGTAGATTAAACTAGATTATGTGTGTGAAAGAGCCTTGTGTAATACAAAACAACAAAAATATCATTTTATTTGAGGCTCTGCTACTGACCACTAGGATGACCTTAAGGGTCATCCCTTTTCCCCTAATAGTCTTGATTATCCCTGCAGCCATATTACTGGGATCAGAGGTGGCTGGTTCCTTAAAAAGAAAATAGTCTGTCAAGAACACAGGGATCCACCCATTCCCTGGGAGCGAGAGACTGTCTTTCTTGATTTATAGATTGGGGATTAGGAGTTGGAGGGAGGGGTATGGGTTGAGAAGAGAGTCTCTTGCCACCCTGGGCAGCTAGGTGGTACAGTGGATAAGAGCAAAAGTGAAGGAATCAGGAGGACCTGAGTTCAAATCTAACCCTCAGACACTTGACACTCATTAGCTGTATGACCTTGGGCAAGTCACAACCCCAATTGCCTCATCCTGGGTCATCTCCAGCCATCTTGATGGATGGTCACTGGATTCAGATGGCTCTGGAGGAGAAGTGGGGCTGGTGACCTGCACAGTCCTCCCTCACTCAAAACAAAGTCAAGCAAGTCATGTCATTACTTCTCCGATGGCATAGTCTTCTTTGGCAACGAAGGACAAACACACACATATTCTTGCCACACTCCTGGGATGACTCTGTCAGGAGCCCTGAACTGTTTTTTTCTCAGAACTCCATCTTCTTCATGCCAGTGGTACCAGAACCAACTTTTGCATCAGAAAGATGCTCTGCTTGGAGAGGAAAGACTTATGTTTGAGCCACCTCCTTTTCCTACTTGGTACAATATGCTACTTTTGACCTTTCCAGTAATGTCAGATCTCCATTAAAATCACAGATCCAACAATTTGCTTCCTCTCTAACTCCAAACTCCATCCCAGAACCCTCTCCCAAAGCAAAATTCATTAAATAGCTAGCTTCTTACTTTCTTGTTCGAAGATATGTTCACTACAACACTTCCTCCCTCCCACATGTATGCACAAGCACACACCTCACATGTTCCCTCACATAAATCCTGAGAAAGTGTCATCCTTTTCAAGAGAGGCCTCCCTCTTCTTTCCACTATGATGACCTCTCCTAGCCAATTTCCTTACTGTCCTTTATTCTACTAGGGACTCTATTTATAAATCCTTTTAACATTCCCCTTGAATATCCCCTTCTTCTCTCACCCAACTCAACATACACCGAATTTCTTTTTTCTTCCAGATCTCCTCTCTGTCCATACCAAATCTCATTTCATTACCTAATTCTCAATCCCTCATCAAACAAAAGCAAACCAAACCCTTAGATTTGGATTCAGATGACTTGGTTTCCTGCTGAGGCTCTGACCACTCCAGATATCATCATTTAACCTCACTACCTTACTGTCTTCATCTGTGAAACCAGAGGGTTGGTTTTCTAGCTGGTCCTATGTTTCCTTTCCCTGTCCTGACCATATGGATAGCTTTGTCCTTCTTTGTTGGGACTTTTTCTCCTGCCTTTTTTTTTAACTGGTCCCTTCCTTTTCAGTACTGCTGGTGGGACCAGTTCTTTGGGCCTGAGACTCCTTGGCTGTGTCCTGGACATTTGGTTTTTGTTTGGTTTTGATTTGGTTTTTGGACTCTTTTTCTCACCTGTCTATACCATCTTTTCCTTCTCTTCTCCCGACCCCCCAAGTATCCTTCCTTGTCTTATCCAGGGCACCCTTCCCCCCTTCTCATTGGCCTTGGTTGAACCTCTGTCCCCTTTCCCCAGTCTTTTTGCTCTCTCCTCTGGGCCCCACATCTCTGCCACGCTTCAAACTGGAAACACGGGCCTATCTTCCAGGTCTGGTTCCAGGAAACTCTCTGGATCTCTCACCAAATCCCTTCTCACACTGACCAGGAGCCCCATTTGGCCTCTTGGTCTCTGTCCTGCTGCCGCCTGTAGCCTGTAGGAATTTTTTGGAATTCCTAATCGCTCCTGGCCCCGGTGATTGGCTGCTCAGCTCTGACCCCACTTGGGCTGCTGCCTGGTTGGATAAAAGGGGAATCTCCTTGGGGCTCCAGAGCATTAGACACCAGAGGGGGCACCTGGGACCAACTTCAAGAGGAGGGGAGAGAAGAGGGGGGGTGGGGGGGAGGAAAAAGCAGCTCGGGCTCTGCCCCTCCAAAGCACCCGGAGATGACAGGGAAAGCCGGAGAAGCGCTGAGCAAACCCAAAGCCGAGACTGTGGCCAAGAGTAACTCGGGGGGCAACCCGCCCAGGTGCACCGGTTTCGGCATCCAGGAGATTCTGGGCTTGAACAAGGAGCCACCCAGCTCACATCCGCGGGCCGCCCTGGACAGCTTGCCTACGGGGCACCTGCTGACTGCCCGTTCGGTGCTCAGCCCAGCTGGTGTGGGGGGCATGGGGCTTCTGGGGACAGGGGGGCTCCCAGGCTTCTACACGCAGCCAACCTTCCTGGAAGTCCTGGCAGACCCCCAGAATGTGCACCTGCAGCCCTTGGGCAGAGCCTCGGGGCAGCTCGATACCAGCCAGACGGCCAGCTCAGGTAGGAGTCGAGCAAGAAGGGATGGATGGTGGCTGGGGGAAAGGGGGAGAGCCTGGAGAGATGCCCACTCCGGCCCTTGGAGTCCCTCCCCAGGACAGACAGAAGAAAAAGTTAGTGACCCATCAAGTGGCCCGAGCCGGGGGAACAGAGGTCCTCCGTTTCCATCAGGGAATCCCAAGGATGCCGGTTCCCATCATCTCCCACCCTCAGTTCCCTGCCACCCTCCCGGCCGCCCGCCCTGGCTCAGTCTGGTTCCCCTCCAACTGCCCGCGGATAGGAACCGAGGCACGATTTTTCGGGGTCTCGGGATAGGCCCCCTCAACCCGGGACTCCGCCTTTCGTTGAGATCCTAGGGGTCATCTTAGGCTGCAGGGCCCGGGAAAGAGAGGGGGCGCTGGGTGCCAGAGCCCGTTATGTGTTTGGTGGGGAGGTGGGCGGACGCGCGAGAAGCTCGGGTCTCTTGGGGCAGCTCCCCCAAGTCCCTATCCATTCTCCGTCCCCGTTCCCTGCACCCTGGGCGCGGAGGGCCCGGCAGGCAGGGAGCGAGGGACGGGCTAGGAGAGAGCCTTTCTTCGTTTTCCGATCCGGGAGCGGGCCGGCAGCGGCCACTCCCGGGACTGCGGAGCCCGAGCCGTGCCAGGCTTCGTTCGAACCCGCGGCTCCCCTGCCCTGCTGCCCGGCCCGGCTGCCTGCGGCCGAAGTTCTCGTTCCCCTTTATCGCACCCCCTTTTTGGGTGGTCGTTGTTAGTTAAAAGGATCAAAAAATTCTTTTTTGAAAAAATAAAAGCCAACGAAAACTGGCCAGAAATGTCACCTCCATCCTCCAAACAAACAAATGAACCAAGCCTTGGATGGGAATAGCGTCTAACCCTCAGGAACAACCTATGTATCTTCATGAATTAATATATTTCATCTATTTCTCCTCAATGAACCATTTCTGACTCCTGTACTGTGAGGCATCTCAGCTCTGCTCGGGGCTTGGCCGCAGCTACTCTTCCCCACCCCTTCCGAAGGTTCTTCTCCTTCCTCTCCCCTCCAACAAGCGGGGTGCATACCCCCAGTTTTCATTTCTAGTCTCCTCTCCCGTCTTTTATTTTTCTCTTTTTTTGTTTTTGTTTTCTTTCTTTTTTTTCCTGCCACAAAATGTCGGGCCTTCAGCCCACCTCCCGGTAGAGGTGACCCTGGGAGGATGACCCATTTGCCCCGATTTTCCCCCACTCCTGTTCTCCTCTCCTCTCTCCCCTCCTCTTCCACCTGTCCAAGCCAGGTTTTCTTGCTCTTGGCTCTTTTGATCCAACTTTCCTGCGTGTGTGTGTGTGTGTGTGTGTGTGTGTGTGTGTGTTTGTGTTGAAGAGAGAAGGGGGAGGACACAGAGCCAGGGCGCTCCCTCTGTTCTCTGGATCACCCCGGGGACTCGGGGCACAAGCCCTCTTTCTCTACCCACTCAACCCCGCTTCTCCCTTTACTCCCCACGTCACTCCCTCCTCCAACCTTTTCCAGACACCATGGGCTTCTTCCTTTCCGTCCCTTTTCTATCACAACGAAATCTACAAAAATCTTTCTTATAATCTGCATTGGAAGAGGGCGAAGGTGGCGCAGCTCTAAAACAGCGGTGGGGACAGCGGTCAGAATAGGGGTGATTCCGAGAGGGACAGTAGCCGTCAGGCCCCAAAGTTTGACCTTATCCAACAGCCACTACCCAAGCAGAGCAAGGAGGCGTAATACCCCATAGTGCTGCATGTCCCTCCTTCCCCTTTTCAGATTCTGAAGATGTTTCTTCCAGCGACAGAAAAATGACCAAATCTTCCTTAAACCAGACCAAGAAACGGAAGAAGAGGAGACACAGGTAAGGGCCACTCACTCTGTAGTTACCTACTATTATGGCTCCGACTAGACCGCTAGGGGAGTCACTTTCTAGCTCTCTTTTCCCTCAGTCTCTAATCTGTTCTCAACCCTACCCCAAGATCTGTACCCCTGCTCCTTGGGCAAAGGCGCTGTGAGTGGAGATAAAGAGCAGCCTGGGTTTGTTGGGAGAAATGTGGTGTTTAGATCCTCAGGAGCGTGGGTCAGAGTTAGGGCGATGAGGAGCCGTGGAGGGGAACTATTCTCTTCCCTTGTTTTCTTTTGCTTTTTAATCCGAAACGAAATTGGCAGAGATCCGGGACCTAGACAAAGTGGGAATGAGGAGAGCGGCCACCTAGTTTTCGGGGCATCAGCATATTCCTCGCATCTGCACCAAATCCTCTGCCCCCTCCAAAAATCACTCCCACTTTCAAATGCAGCTCCTTCCTTTTGCCTCCCTCCTAGTCACAACATAGAAGGGGCTTCCTTCTACCCGGGACCAGTAAAGAGACTGAATCCCAGCTTGTAGCCTTCCAGGACGCATGCTATCTTTTCTTTCAACCATTCCCCGTCACTGGATGTTCCTCCTCTATCCTCCCAACCTCCTTTCAACCCTAATTCTTTTCTTCTCCCTCCTTCCCCACTCTCATTATCTTTAGCACCATTCCTGTCTTCCCGCGGCTTGTTACACCTCTAGATTATTCCGGATTCCATTCTTTCTTCCTTTCCTCCTCATCCTAGCAATCACTTCTCTCCTTTCTACTCGGTTTCATTCTCATGCTACCTCTAACCTCTTTCCTACTGTCCCCTGATCTTTCGCCCTTTGGAAATTCTACTTTCTATTCCCACCTCTCTTTTTAAAAAATCATTTTATAGATGCCGTTTGTTTTAATATCACAACCATTTCCTGTTACCATCTCTTCTAAACCTACCCCTACTTGGGAGAAATTAACAAAAAGTAAAACCAAACCAAACCACCCTGATATATACAATATTTTGTCCTAATTGTCGTTGCTGTGTAGGAGATCTTAAAAAGTTATTCCTAAACTGAGCCCTCTCTTAAGAATAATCCTGGAGTCTGTTCCTAAACTGATCATGTTGGTTCCTTTCAACTGGCTTCTCCTTTGGCCCCAAATAATTTTCTGAATCTGTCCTAATAGAGTCCCCTCCTGTTTTCTGTCAGAATTACAAGTTTCTCCAAGATCTTACCTCTCTAATACTCCCCACTCCCATGTATCTCTTTAGAATGAGAGGGATAAAGGAGGTAAGGGTTTTAGATCAGAGTCAAAGCTTGCTGAATAAATGCCATCAATGTTTTGCAAACTCTTGAATTCAGTGTCTTACCATTAAAAAAAAGTTTATTCCTTAAGGTCTTGGGTGCCCCCATAATGTTCCTTACATTGCAGTTTCTTCCTTCCTTCTTTCTCTTTCTCATAAATTTGATCAAAATGAGAGTCCTTTGGGAGATCATTAGGCAGTCTTTCATTCGGGTTTTCTTATTTGTAAAGTACATAAATTCCAAGAAATCTAGTTTGAAATTTTGAGGTCTGAGATGGGTCATCATGTTTTAAAAGACTCATGAACGTGGAAATTAAACTAAACAGTTAGAGACGTGCGAAAATGATTTCCCTCCGAAGGTAGTGGTTCCCTATCATTGCAAGTCTTCAACTCTGTGATTTTTGTTAAGGTTTCCCCCTTGCCTCCCCCTCCCTCTTCTTTCAAGTTATTTCAAAAACATAGGGACCTGGGAAATTAGAGAACAGGGAAGGATTGCTAATTGCTGACACTTTTGTTTTTTATTAATTGAAGTAGGTTTTCCCATGCTCCTCTGATTTAGGGATGTTCAACAAAAGAAAATGGGTGGCAGTTAGATCCTTATCTGTGGGAGATAATTTAGATTCAAACCAGATACCTCTCTTGATTAGGGGTGAGGGAGGAGGGATGGGGAAACAATCAAAACCAGATATAAGGCAAGGGAGTAGATCCTCCCAATGCAGGTCCCTTCAGATGTCAAAAGAGTCTTCAGTTTCTTTAAAAACACAAACTGAATTATTTTACAGATTAATTTGGGATCAGGATACATTTTATAAACACGGGCTTTGGGTTCATTTATAGGGTCAGGATCATCATAGACTGCGCAGGAGCAGGACTTGGGTCCAGACTAAAGAAAGAATAAGGACTAATGTTAGTGGAAAGTAGACTTGAATATAATGAACTGCCTCCAAAACCAAACGGATTGGGAGTTAGGGTTCTTGTACAGTCCTATCTACCTCTGATTCTGTCTTTGACCTTGGCCAGATGGTATGCCCTGTGCTTATCTGTTTCAATAATTACAAAAAAGAATTGTGATTGGGGTGATTTATGTTGCTGAGACCCTCCAGTTATAAACAGCAGGGAGTCAAGAGAATCAGAGTAGAAAGTTAAAAACTTTCAAATTGCCAAAAAAATGTACTTTTTGTATACTTAAGCATTTCAAAACTGGGAAAAACAATTTAGGGCCAAACCAGGAACTTCGTGTAACAAATGAACTGATTTTATCTTTTCTTCTTGACCCCATTCCCCAACAATATTAAGTCAATCCCTGGTCCACTATCCATTGTCTTGCATGTAGAGTACATTAATAAGTACTTATTGAATTGAACTGAAAGTAGATAATACTTTGTGATTTGCTTTTGAGAGATACTTTGTTGAATATTATTTCCTTGTTTGAAGAGAACATGAGGAATTCTAAGCATTCTGAAGGTCCTGTAATCAATCTATGCTGATACAATAGAATTCTAATGGGATCAGCTATAGAGTATCTTTAGAACAGTTTTGAAACCTAGCTTGGATTTCAATTTCCATTGTTGAGTACTATCTAGGTAAATGTTACCAGGAAACAGTCTTGATATCAGTACCTGGAGAAGGAAGAGGTTGTGACTGCCAGTGGACTGGCAAAAGCAGGTTGAAGTACTTCCCCCGGAGATCACAATATGCCCCATCAGTACCATGAGTGCTTGAGGATACTGCAGAGAATTGGGGCCTAGGCTAGTGGAAGGGTCTGTATGGAAATTCCAGAAGGTGATTTGTCTTGGAAAAGAGGGGAGATGACGTGTATGGAGGTGTGCACCCTCTGATTCAAGTATTGGGAGAATTGGGGGTAGTGTTGTCCATTTGACATTTTAGGGAGCTCAGTGAGAGGAAAGCAGAAGAAGGTAAGAAGATCATAATATAGGGTTGAAGTTGTAAAATAGGCTGGGAAAGAGGAAAGAGGAGAAGCTTTGATGAATGTAGGGTTGTAGCTACAGTGGGAATATAAGGAAACTTTGAGCTTTGGAAGGATTCATGGAAATGCTTGTTGAGTGAATGAATGATTGCTATCCATAAAGGGATAGAGATTAATGGATCCATTCACCTTTCTCAATATATGGAGGACTTTCTGAAGTCTTTCTGTAGGACCTAGAACTTCTCTCTACTACCTATCTTTGAAGATATCTTTTCTAGATCAAATATAGGATGACTTTTAAATGAAACATCATTGACAGGCTCAACTAAAAGAACACACTATACTGAAGGGACATGTTAGGTTTCCAGCAAAGGAGTTAAACTGTTTGCATGTCTTTCTGTGTGTGCATAATTCTGTATATTATTTCTTTCTGGGTAGAAGGAATGGGAGGGGCCCAGTCCTTATCCCTCAGAGTGGTACATCAATATAAGGCCCAAGCTATACTGTACCCATCCAGAACCATAAACTATACTACATTGGCCACTCCACTGAAAGTACATGTATGCTGGATGGCCCCAACTCTAGTCAAGGCAATCTCCCTTGGAGGTAGAGCTAGATGGCACAAGTGCATAGAGAGCTAGAACTGGAGTTAGGAAAACATGAATTCAAATCCCTCTGACACTTTTTGGCTGTGTGATCTGGGCAAGTAATGTGATAGTTTCCCTATTCATAAAATGGGGCTAACATAGCACCTACTTCAGAGGGTTGTTGTAAGATCAATTGAGATAATGTGTGTGAAGCACTTTGCAAAACTTAAAGTGCTATATAAATGCTAGCTGTTTTTGTCATCCATCATCATTATATGACTGCTGCTGGTGCTTTCATGTTCCTTTGTGTGAGGTAAGAGGGAGGGGAAAAGCTGGGGAGTGTCATCAGTCTGACATAAAGTGCTATATAAATGCTAGGTTTTTTTATTAGTAGTAGTAAAGTTGCTTTGTATTCCTTTGGGGGGGGAAGGGAAGGACCAAGGGTAGTTATGGGTCTAACTTAGGATGCTATATAACTCCTAGTTACCATATTATCATTTTTTTTTGCTGCAACCGTGTTTGTGTTCCTTTGATGGGGAGAGAAGTAACAGGAAAGGTCATTGGACTAACTGACAACTGATAACGAACACGGTTTCCTCTGCTTCCATAATCTTCAATAAGTTTTGTCTCCTTCAGGACCATCTTTACATCCTACCAACTGGAGGAGCTAGAAAAGGCATTCAACGAAGCCCACTACCCAGACGTCTACGCCAGGGAGATGTTGGCCATGAAAACAGAGCTTCCTGAAGACAGGATACAGGTAACCTATTTCCAAGTCCTTGTCCCTTCCTTCCCTATAATGTACCCTCAAAGTCAGCAGGCAGGGCTGGTTTTCATTTTCCCATGTTCCGCTCCAAAAAAAATCCCTCTTGCTTTCTATGTCCATGTCCAAGGTGGTCAATGTGGATGTAATTGGTTGATGATTGTCTTAAGAAGTTCGCATAGTGGATAGTGTACAGGGCTTGTACTGGAAAAGAGCAGGGTTAAAATCCCACCTTATTGAAACTCAGACCAAGGGTTGGAAGGGACCTCTGAGGTCACTTAGTCTAACTCCCTCATTTTAGAGATGGGGAAACTGAGGCCTAGGGAAGTTGTGACTTGTCTAAGCTAGTAAGTGACAGAAGTGGAATCTGAACTCAGGCCCTGACTCTAGGGTCAGTCCTCTACAGTAGATTTTACTTATACAGCCCTCGGCCCGTCACTTATCTTTCTAAGATTCAGTTTCCCCATTTGTAAAATGGAAACAAAATAGCACCTTTCTCACAGGGTTATTGTGCAAGTGGTTATATGAATGTATGTATATATGTATGTATAGATCTATGGATGAAGAAAACAGCCCTTTTCCTCTAAAGGAATTTACTTTCTAATAGGGGAAGTTAACACATGCTTGGATTGGGGAGTCTTCAAGAGCAATAGTGTGGCATGGATATGTCTGGGAAGGGATATCCCAGGCCTGGATCAGGGCAAGGTGAAAACTCATCAATGAGAACATATTGGTCCCAGTGGGTGATGCCTTCCTGTGAACTATTACAATTAAGGGACATTTTATTAAAGGTAGCAAGCATTTGCTTTGTTTTGATTTTTGTTTGGTTCTGGTTTGTTTGGTTCGGTTTTTGAAAAGCAATTGGAATTAAGTGAATTGTTTAGGGTCACACAGCTAGTGAGCATCTGAGACTGGCTTTGAATTCAGGTCCTCCTTACTCCAGGGACCCTCTCTATCCTTTGCTCTACCTAGCAAGCATTTGTTAAACATCTGTGACATAATGTGGCAAGTACAGTGGGGAATATAAGAGATATGAAAGACATGACCTCTGCCCTCTGAGAGCCTATAGTATAGTTGAGGAGGCAAGATTAATACTCGAAGATATTGAGAAATACATTTTATGGGAAAATCAGTAAGGGATTCTGAGAAGGGAAAAATCCACGTGGGTTCTTGGCTCCATTTATGATCTATGGTGACAGGGACCTTCCCTGTTCCTACCTGATGACCCCGGACAGCCACAGGATATGCTGAGTGGATGTGCCCTGGATCCACAGGATACATTGTGTGAATGTGCCCTAGATCACATGTGAAAAGGGGCTGGGAATTACCTCCTGGGACACTGGAGGCTAGTGGAATTTATCTTGTTATTGAATCTCCTGCTGAGAACAGAGCTGTGCTCCTGCCCTTTCTTACTGCCCCACTCCTCTTAAGAAAGGGGAAAGTCTCTTTTCTGCCTCTCCCAGTCAGGTAGGTCCTCTTATTCCTTCCCACGTCAGCCCAGACTCCTGGTTCTCCTCATCCCACTCAGGAAACTTAGAGGTGATTATCTGCCCTGGCGTGTGGTCCTTTTTTTAAAAATGGTTATTTGAATCCAAATGCTCTGGGTCATTCTGACCAAGTTGGAATATGGATCCCTTTATCAATGAAGCAGAGTTCTCCTATGGTATAAAATTCACCCTAGTTGGGGGTGGGGTACAAATGGGGGTAGGGTACAAATGTGGTGTTTGATAATTCCCTGGATAAAGAATCAGATCATATCCTGTTCTCCTCTACTCCACCCCCCTATCTCTCACACCAGGCAGGCAAATAATCCTACTATCCAGGTGAAATATCAACGACAGGGATAGATTGTGTGTCTATTTGCATTTCTAACTGTCTTGGAATTGCCTTAGTTGGATTTCAACTTGGAATGGGAAAAATCCTCCTAATTGTCTCCATAGTGACTTAGTGGCTACTCCCAAGCAACAGCCACTGGGCTGTTTTGTCCCTGAACCCATTGTTCAATATGACCAGGTCCCAACTTGGAAATAAATGAGTTCTCTAGGATTCATTCCCTGTAGATCAAATTTTCATTTAGGTGCCATAGCAAACAGAGAGCAGGATCTGGAGTCAAGAGAAGCTTGAGTTCAAATCTGACCCAGACATTTATTAGTTTGGGCAAATCATTCGACCTTTGTCTGACTCAGTTCTCTCACCTGTAAAACAGAAATAATAATACTACCAACTTCCCAAGAGAGTTGTGAGGATAAAATGAGATAATCTTTGTAAAACACTTAAAGCATCATATAAATGCTATTAGTATTAGTAATAGTCTCCCGATTATATTTTATTTTAAAAATAATTTTATCCCCCATCTCATATAGGTAGCTAGAGGAAGTGATAAGGACTAATAATGTAGGTCAATTTCTTTAAAACTTTCAACTAGAAATGAGGAGAGAATTACACAAAAGGACTATCTTGTTCCCCAGAGATAAAATGCATAGGGAGAGAGGTGGTCCCTCAGGGGTGGCCAGCTCTGGTGTCTTTCAAAAGTTGATGGTTAAATTTTCTGTCTGAAATTTGCAGTGTGAGCATTTGCTCATAAATTAACACATATTACAAATTAGGGCTTGATTTATTGTTGTGTTGCTTATTTAGATGTAAGAAAATGATGGATAAAACATTAATAATGCAGATTAAACTAAAAAGTGTGTCTTATGTATATTTTTTTTCTTCTGGAAAGTTAAACATGTACTAGCATGCCCTTACCAGATCACTTCTTGCAACCATAGCTTGACTTTTCTATCAAGGGAGAAGCATTATTTGAAAGTGAAGTGGGCAAAAAGACCCCAGGGGTTAGTTATTGCTTATTTACAAGGATGATTGACAGATGCCTGTGATTGCTGCTCAGAGCTTCCATTTGGTACCACGGATCTATGGGTTAGCAACTTCCTATTGCATGGCTGACTCTAGGATCTTAGAGGCTGCAGAGGGAACTTCAGGAAGTCCTAAGCTCAAGGATTTGAGGAAAGTCCACAAACAACTCTCAGTTACCGTTCCTTAGTTATACCTCTCACTCTTTCATTACCAAATTTTTATAATCCGTTTGCCACTTGAATGATCTGTCTGATCCATTTCGATTAAACAAACATTGATTAATGTAAGCACCTACTATGTTCAAGACACAAAAATGGGTGCGAGGCCTATAAAGATGGAAAATTACGCCATTTTTATCCTTAAAGAGTCTACTGTCTAATAAGGAAAGATAAGACAAATACACAACTAAGTATGATACAGGGAAGAATGTGGTTAAAGGCAAAGGGGAAGTCTCCATAAAGAAATTCCAAAATAAGAAATTTGAAGAGGGAAAGTTTACTTTCATCTGGGAAGAGGAATCAGAAAAGGTTTCATGAAAAAAAGTGATTCCTAAAACCTGGTCAACTGTTTTTGTTTTTTATTTTGTTTCAGTTTTGCCTGATAAGAGTTGTCTAGCATTAGCCTCTTGAACATCTGTCATCAAATCATAGAACTCTTACTATTTATTATTAGTCAGTCAGTTAATTAGGATTTGTTCAGTATTTACCATGCGTCAGGCACTGTGCAAAGTGCCAGGGATACAAAAAAACAAAAGCTCAGAGAACTCGCTGTTGAATGGGGTCAACATGCAAACTGTAAGCCCAGTTCCAAAACTCATTGGAATAGGACCATCTTCTCATTGGTGGAGATGAATGTCTTGTTCTTCACGAGGGGAAGCGTGCAGAAGACTCAAGGAAAGCTTGAGAAGACTGGGGCTTTCTCCTCACTCTTCTTTGGCCAACTTCACCCTGACCCTCACACAGGGCAAGGCATTCTTTCATCTCTACCTATAGACAGTCCCATACCAACAGACTCTGGGAGTAAAGTCATATAACTACATAAAAACAAGTTATAGATTGGATAAATTGGAGGGAGTCCCAGAGGAAAGGCACCAGCATTAAGGGGGATCAGAAAAGACATCTTGTACAAGGGGAGACTTAATCTGAAGCCTGAAGGAAGCCATGTACCCAGAAGGTAGAGCTGAGGAGAAAAGATTCTAGGTATGGAGGGATAATCAGCGAAAATGCTCAGAGATGGAGTGTTTTTGTTTGAGGCACAGAAAGTAGACTCCTGAGACAATGGGCTCACTCCCAGAATTTACTGTGGCATTCTTTAGGGGTAGCAGCCTCAGGGAAATGAAGGCATCTGAAAAATAACTCTTGGAGTCAATTTAATTCAGCCCACATTCATTAAGCACTCCCTGGAAACAAGATACTCTGTACTAAGGGCCAGACCTAATCCTAATTCTGAGGATCACAGCGTGTGTGAAAAAGAGTAAGACGTAAGAAAACTGGAAAAATAGGAAGAGGCCAGGTTAGAAAGGGCTTTATGAGTCAAATACAGAATGCTCTATTTTATCTTGGACATAATGAAGAGGCACTGGTGTTTACTGAATGGGGAGGGGGACAGATATGGTTTGACCTGCCATTAGGAAGATTACTTTCACAGTTCAGGGGAGGATTTATTTGGGTGAGGAGAGAAGAGGCAGGAAGACCAAGTAGAACATTATTTCAATAGTGCTGGCATGAGGAGATGAGATCCCATACCAGGGAGATGACAGTATCAGGAAAGAAGAGATGTAATAAAGGTAGAAAGGACAAGACTTGACAACTGGTTGAATAGGGGGAAGGAGGGTAGGTAGTGATAAAGAGAAAGGATTCAAGGATGAGACCTAGGTTGCAACCATGGCTGCCTGGGAGGATGGTGCTACCCTAGATGGTGATAGGGAAGTTAGGAAGAAGGGAATGATAATGAGTTTAGTTTGGACATGTTGAGCTTAAGATGTCTTTGGACACTAGAGGGTTTTTTGAGGACGGGGAGACACTGTCATATTTGTAGATAGTAGAGAAAGAGTCAGTAGACATGGAGGGAATAAAGAGATGTGGGCAGAAGGTATCTGAGTGATGTGAGATGAGGAACAAGGGAGAAGAGGGAGATTTAAGTGGATTGAGAGAAGAGGACAGTGTAGAATTGAACTGGTTCACCCAGGGGTCAAGACAGAGAAGGGAAGAGAATACAACCAGTGTAGAGATGATGGTCTACGAAAGAACTAAGGTGACGAAAAATGTTTGGACTCGCATGACAGAGAGAGAGAAGAAACAATAACAGATGATAATCAGATAAAAGAATTTGAGGGGCCATGAACATGGATGTAGAATGCTTGTGGGGGATGGTATGATCTAAGTATGACCACCATATGTCACTGTAGTAAGGGAGAGGAGAAGGTCCTGAGAAATGAGCAAATTGAAGAATTGGGAGGTCAGGGTGTTTGAGAGAGTGTCAGTATTTGTCTTAAAGTCCCCTAGTATGAACACACAAATTGGGGAAGTGAAAAAGACTGTGAGCCAGATACTGAACTCATTGAGGATGGAAGGAGCATGTCCTGTTACACTCCAGGCATCTGGATCACCATGGTGGGGATGAGGTTTGATGGGTGGCAGAGACTCCATACTGTGAATCTTGGCTGTCCTATTTTGTGGTCAGGGCATTGGCCCACACTCATAGGGATTTGAGTGCCTACCTTCCCCAACCCTCTCATCTCCCACCAATCCCCTCCTCATACTGCACTTAAACATAGTAGACAGTTGGCTGACTGCCTCACTAGTATCAGTGACAGTGCCCTAAATAAATGTTTGGTATTTTTAGGATAGTGCTGTAGTACTTGAGTTAGATAAATTCTCCTGATTGTACAAATAGCCCTCTCCTTCCCTAGAACTAAAAGCCATACTAAAAGTGCAGCTGGGTGGTACAGTAGATAGAGTCCTGGGCCTAGAATCAGGGAGACAAGTTCAAATTCAGCCTCAGACACTTAATAGCAGTGTGACCCTGAGCAAGTCTCCTTTTGCTTGTATCAGCTTTCTCAACTGAAAAACTGAGTTGTAAAGAATAAATGAACCTAGTTGTAAAGCATTCTGCAAACCTTATTTTATGAATACTGTAATTATGTGGTTAGACTAGGGCTTGCCAGCCCTTGAATGGGAGGGTTTCAGGGATGATAGGGAGAGAGTTTGGGGCCTTCATTTTTTGTTCAGTCATATCAGTCATTCTTCAGGCCCATTTGGGGTTTTCTTAGCAAAGATATTGGAACAGTTTGTCATTTCCTTCTTCAGCTCATTTTACAGATGAGGAAACTGAGGCAAACAGGGTACAGTTACTTACTCAGGGTCACACAGCTAGTAAGGATCTGAAGTCAGATTTGAATTCAGAAAGATGAGTCTTCCTAACTGGCCTGGCCCTGTTATTCCTTCCATATGAATTCTTTTCCAAACCAGGGAACGAAGTGGAGTTGAGGGGAAGCAGGGAAAGGGAGACTCACTGCACAACTGTTTGCTTTTCTTTAACCCTTAGAATATAAGTGATTATAAGACACTGGGAGGTGCTTAAATTCAAATTTCATCCTCTATTTCCCTGGGATGCTCTGGAACAGTTAAGAGTATTTCTACATAGAAGAGAACAAAATCCTCTCAGTCTCATGCCATGCCTCTTTGAGGTAGATAACCATGGGAAAAATTCAGTTTTCAAGTGAGTGGTGGGACCAGAAGTTAAGATAATAGTCAGGAGCTTCAGAAACATTCAGTTTTTCCAAGTTTTAAAAGAGAAAGGATCATGTGACACCTAACCCAACTCTCTAGGACATTATAAAGATTAACATAAGATTTCAGAAAACTTTGGGGATTTTTGCAGAAAGTTATTGGCATAGGAGGGGAATATGGGAGAGGTTTTGTTTGCTTTTGTTTTTTAATGAGACTAGGTTTTGAAATGAGGGTTAGATGGGAGCTGAGAGACTTGAGGTCAGTTAGGATGTGAGAGGGGCCAGAGGGATGGAGAAGGTGAAAGGGAGGGAATGTGGTTTTGCTGTCCTGCTTTGTATAGTAGCTGAAGAAGAGCTTGGAGCAGAGTGGATCTCCTGCCATTTAATCCAGCCCATCAGGAAGGTGGGGGAAGCCATTTGTTAAAGGGTACCAAAGGGACAGTGTGGTTAAAAGTCACATTCACTGCAACAGAGGGTTCTCAAGAACCACAGATCCTGCCAGAGTAATCTCCATGACATTCCAGAGTCCTTGAATGCCTGCATCTCTAATCAGAGATCAGTGGTAACACATTATTAGTGTGGAGAGATGACTAGGGAAGCAGGATAGGCAGCAGCTCTGGATAAAATGGTTTAAGGCTCTGCCAGCCTTATATAATTATCAAGTCCAGCATTGGCCACTGTGAACCCCCAGAATGGAGAAGTTGAGACAGCACTGCTATACTCATTCCCTACTGATACTCTAAAGAGCCAGAAGCTAGGTAGTGCAATGGAGAGAGTGCTGGGCCTAGAGTCAGAAAGACCTGAGTTCAAATCAAGCTTCAGACACTAGTTGTGTGACCCTGGGCAAGTCACTTAACTCTGTTGACCTCAGTTTCCTCATCTGTAAAATAGGCTGGAGAAGGAAATGGCAAACCACTCAGGGGGTCTTTGTCAAGAAAACCCCAAATGAGGTCATGAAGAGTCAGACATGACTGAACAATGATACTCTAAAGATCAATGGAATCGTCTGTGCCGGAGGACTAAACTGTGTTATAGAGTGGGAAGGGCCTTCAGCCACTAACCAGAGCAGAGCAGGGAGACCTTGAAGGAACAATAGACCTTACGCCCTCCTGGGCCCAGTAGAGGGTTCCAGAACCTCCTAGAAGGAGCTCTTGGGATCCTGGTGGGTATAATCACTACTATCTTCTACATCTAGCTATTCAGTCTGGATGAAGGGGAAATAGGTGGGGTGGAGACTGGGTAAGGGGTCAATGATATGTTAGTCTAAAGTGTAGAACAGGATTTATCCACAGAGTTAGAGCTAGGAAGGGACCTTTGATCCTCTTCATTTTACAACTGAAGAAATGGAGGTCCAAAGAAAGTGACTCACTCAAGCTCTCACAGGAATTCAAGTAACAGAACTGAGATTTGAACCTATGCCTTCCGACTCCAGATCCAGTGTTTTTTTTTTCCCACTTACTCCATGTCTCTTAAGTGATAGACATATTCCTACTACTTGTTCCCTTATAGGTGGCACAGTGGATTGAGTGCTGGACCTGGAATCAGGAAGACTTGAATTCAAATCCTGCCTCAGACACTTATTATCTGAGTTTTCCTGGGCAAGGAATGTAACTTCTTCCAGCCTCAGTTTCCTCATCTGTAAAACGGCTATAACAATAGTACCTCCCTCCCAGGTTTATTGTGAGGATCAAATTCGATAACATGTAAAACGTTATGTAAATGCTAAACATTAAGTCATCTGAGTCTTAACCAAGCCTGTTTCCACAAAGCATCCCAGGAAAGCTCTTCCATGACTGAAAGATAGGGGATATTTTAGGGTCTAGACTATCCAGGGTTTGAAGCTAAGCTTAGTTTTAACTCTAAGCTGGTCTCAGAGAAAGGGATTGTTTAAAGAAAGGTCAAATCTTTTCTTAGTTACTTAATGTCTTTCTATATGAATGAGGGCAAGGGATATGGTAGGATTACCCAGGGTGAAAGGGAAGAATTGCTGAACCTAGCTATATCTAGAGACATGTGTATATGTGTGCGTGCATGCATGTGTGCATAAAGAGGGTGAGGTTTTGGGAGTGACAGGGGAAGTACTCTTAGAGTGAGGAAGCACGGTAGCATCATTGATGACCTAGCCTTGAATCCTAGCCCTGCCACTAACCAGCTGTAAGAATTGGGACAAGTCACTTAACGTAGGGTTCTCATTCATAAAATGAGAGGGTTTGGATTATATGATCTGTAAGGTGTCAGCCAGTTCTCTGACCTTTATCAGAAGCAAATGCTATGATTAGCTACGCAGCCCATGTCTCCCCTTTTTATGGTCTCATCTTGCTTCATCTCCTTTTTATATACCTCATAGCAAGAGCTGTCACTGTTAAGACTAACAATAACCCTGAATAGAAGGTAATCCGAGGACTCCCTGACGGTTCAGAATCAGTCTCAGAATGAGGGAGTGATGTAACTGGCAGAAACCTTAGCACACCAGCTTGGGTGTGAGTCTCCTGGTGACTAATGGACCCATGTACACCCTTCTCTAAGACCTGGGTCTTTGCTACAGGTCCCTATGATGTGCCTACTAGTGTGAAGGATCATATAGAGGCCAACTGTATTTCTGTGGGACTGACCCTTATCTCTTCCTTCTTAGGAAGTCTTTTTGTGTGTGCCAGGGGAAAGATGCCCTTTCTACTTCTCATAGCTCTGGGTCTTGGGATGTGGTGGGAGAGCTGAATATAAAATCTTATTCAGGATATCAGATATCCTGGAGTCAACCATAGTCACATTTCCAAGTTCTTTTATCTCCTAAAAAAATTCTGGGATCTTACATAATCCTGAGAGATCCTGCCTGACAGGGTCTGGGGGATGGGAAATGAATTTCCATTGTGACAGGCATAATAATCTTCAGTGTATGGAAGGGTGAAGAGGTGGTATTAATTAATAATATATTGTATTTTATATAACTAATTCTCTCCTTTGGGGCCTTGATTTTCCTAATACTGGTTGTCTTCCTTTGATTCTACAAATAGATGTGCCTTTTAAATGTTCCTAGCCTTTATGGGGAGAAAATTAATGGGAAGATTTTTTTTTAAAAATTGAATTCCATCAGTAACTTGTAGTCAGAGCTCCATGCCTCTGGTGCTGGGATATTAAGTTACACAGTTGTTATATGTCAGAGACCAAACTTGAATATGTGTTCTTTGTCTTCCCGAGGCTAAAGCCCGCCCTCTATCCACCTTTAGCAGTCCAGCAACCATGTACTGAAAGCCTGCTGGGTCAGTCTCTGTGCTACTTGAGGAGCCAAAGACGAAACCAAAGATAGTATTTGACCTCAAAAAATTTTTGTTCTCTAGAAAGGATGCAACATATGTGTTTGTCAGAATTGCATGAGAGAAAAGGGGCTTGACCTGAGTAAGGGAGAGATCAAATGAACTCTGAGGTCATGTCCAATTCCTATGATTCACCTAGACATGAGCGTAATGACAAGAAACTTGAGTATACTAAATTACCACCAGTGGCCAACTGGAGCCCACACTGCTGAAGGGTCCAGGCCTGAAAACTGCTTTGCTGAAATATAGCATTAGAAGTGCTGAGTGGAGTTTGGTGTGTCAGGGTACTAAATCATGCCAACAATAAGGTTAAATTAATCAGCTTCCAGCCCGAAGAGAGGAAAGGGACTGCCTGAGAGTGAGGAAGCCTGACTGATGGAGAGTCAAAATGGCTGCCAATGCCTTGTCTTACTGAGGGCCTGAGAGCTAAGTCTGGCTGTGGGATGTGGTCAAGAGACCGTAGAGAAACAGGAGGCAGTAAGCCTCTCCAAAAGGAGGACTGGCTTTGGGTGAGTTTTAAAAGCATCTGAGTTTAGTACCTTTTTGTTAAAGGAAGAAACTTCAGCAAGGCCTCCAAAGTCATTCTTGGGGAAATTGTTGAGACTTGTCAACCAGTGGGTATTCATCGCCAGGACCTTAGGAGACACAGAGTACAGCATGTGGTGATTGATATTGGGCTGTTAGTACTCAGCATTTCCAAGTCAGGATCAAACCATGAAGGTATAGCCCATGGAGTGTTTATGTCAGATATCCACAATGGAAGGTACTTGATTTTCCAGTGAAATAAAGAAGACAGAGAGAGAGAGAGAGAGAGAGAGATTGAAGAAAGGTGAGAGCTACTGTTAAATCTACCTACTGTGTTTTCTATTGGAAGTATGCATGTCTTCTTTTGTGGCTGAGGATATCTATCTCTGAGATGGGCTACTGGTATTTGGAGGCAGACGTGAGACTTCTCATCTGAAATCATGGAATATTAGCCACTTTTGAGTGATAATAACTTACACTGACATTGCTTCTTAAGGTTTAAGAGCTTTTCCCATGGCCATCCTGGGAGGTAAATGGTACAAGTAATATTATCTCCATTTTACAGATGGGAAAGCTGAGGTTTAGAGGGTGCCTTGCCTAAGATCACAGAGCTAGTCAAGGTCACAACTGGGATTAAGACTCAAGTCTTCTGATTCCAACTACAGGGCACTTTACATTACATCCTGCTAGGTAGAAATAATCTTGTTGCCTCCAACTAAACAGTTAGGTGGTTCAGTGGTGCTGGGCCTGGAGCTGGGAAGACCTGAGTTCAAATCCAGCCTCAGTCACTTACTATCTAAGTGTCCCTGGGCAAATCACTGAAATTCTGTCTGCCTTAGTTTCCTCATCTGTAATAGGAGGATAATGATAGCTCTTACCTCCCAGGTCCAGATGTAAGATCCAGATGAAATAATATTTGTAAAGATTCTTTCCTTCCTTCAACAGGAAATTCTTCTTAACCCTCTCTTAGCTGGACTTCTAATCCATTTTGGACTTTGGTTTCAAGCAGTAGATATTACATGGACCTTTCTTTTGGGGTTCCATGTCTCCCCTTACTAGGTAGGGTTAGCCTGAGCTGTCCATGGCTCTTGACCTAAATGTGAACTGACTCTCTTTCAGCAACTTCAAGAGTTGCAGTATGTGGACTGTACACCACAGATGTGATTGATTAGTGCCTACTTTATACTTTTATATTTAGAATGTCTAGTGAATAGGGTTCTCTCCACTAGAAAATGAGGAACCTGGACACCTGAGTTTCATACCTAGCACTTTTACTGAATCCCAGGCAGGTGAGGAGGCTTCATGGGAAAGATGGCAACTGGGACTTTAAAGAGAAGGATGCCTCTTATAGAGTCAGAACTCAGAATGAAGCAGGGTATTTTTCTCTTGTGTTATGTTTTGTTTTGTTTTTTCTCATGGCTTCTCCCATTTGTTTTAATTCTTCTATGCGACATGATTAATGTGCAAAAGTGTTTAATAGAATATATGAGTAGAACCCATATAAAATGGCATACCATCGTGGGAAGGGAGAAGGGAGGGGGAGAAAAATTTAAAACCTATGGAACTGCTTGTTGAAAACTGAAAACAAATTAATTATTAGCAACAACAAAAAGAAAAGGATGTCCCCAGGAAGAAATGGGAGAGCATCAACCCATTCCAAGCAGGCAGGTAGTCTGTGCTGAGTGTGAATATGGAAAAGGATAAGATAAAATAAAATAAAAAAGAAGAGAAAGTTGAATTCTGCTGTGTTTTAGAATACATGGAGTACCATGTAATCAGTCTGGAAAGTTAAGAAAGATAAGAAGTTTCTAGGAAGAGAGAGAAAATTGGTTATTTTGTTTTTGTTTTAAATTGAGACTTTGGAGGGCAGCTAGGTGGCGCAGTGGATTGGCACAGAGCACTGGCCCAGGAGTCAGGAGGACCTGAGTTCAAATGCTGCCTTATACACTTACTAGCTGTGTGACCCATGAGCAAGTCAGTTAACCCCCATTGCCTCCAAAAAAAAAAAAAGGAAATTAAAACTTTATAGGCTCTCCACACCTGGTAGCTTGGAAGAAAAATTCTCAATATTAGGTGTGCACAGGGCCTTGTGGGCATGTGTTAGGCACAATACACATGGATATGTTTATGGTCCTACTTAATAAAAATGCTGTTATAAATTGGAATGTTTGAAATTCCATACCAGAATATGGCATGCTCATCCAGGGTCCCTTGAGGAGATCCTCATGGAAATAGAAGATTTTAGCTACAAGTAGTACCTAGGAAGAAAAAGATACCTGCAACTACTCTCTCTGGTCAGTCCATCTTGTGGTCCTTTTCATTATAAGTGGCTGTTGCTTCCAAGGTGCCCATACTGTGTGTTACCCCTACATGTGTCCAGAGGAACAGAGTAGAGGTTGAGGAGAAGAAACAAGTAAGTGCCTTCATTTAACTGCCCACCTCTTTGTATACACTCACACACAACAGTGTTTCTATGAGTTTAAAAACCTAATCTGACAGAAAAGAAAACCTTGAGAAGTACTAGGAGTAGATGTCTGCTCCCTTGGCAGCTCCCTTCCAAGGCCTCTGCTTTCATATCCTCTCTTCTTGGCCAAAAGGACACCACTGGGCCACCTAGATTTCTTCCCTGTATCTAAGCATCATCTGGTTCCATTGGAGAACCTGGCATCACAGAAGCCAAATCCATTCATATGAGCAAGCATGTATTAAGCATATAGGACATGAAGGACACTGTGCTAAGCCTTGGGGATACATATAGATATGGCACCGACTCCTCAAGGGACTTACAAAGCCCTGGATGGCTCCCAGGATGAAGTTCCAGCTGGCACTGAGTTCTTTAGGAAAGCATCTCTGGGCAAAATAGAATCTTGCCCTGAAGGCCTGCTCTCTTTCTATCTAAAGTTATGAGGCCCAAGAGGATAACTCGGTTCTAAATGTTTCTATCCACATTACACAGGCCTCTCCTACATTTGGAATTTTCAGACCCTGAGGAAATCCTGAATCTTTACCCCTTTTACAAAAACATCATTGCTCCAGAGAGAGGACCCGGTTTTACTTAGGAGAGGTTGCAACTTCTGTGAGTTTCAGAGCCCTTGTTGAGCATCAATCTGGTTCACATGGCAGTATCTGGGTAGCTGTTCTCTCTTGTCATCTTTGTACCCAGAGCACATGGGGGAAAAGCTAAGATTTCACTGGTATTTAAGGATGGAAAATAAATAAATGAGGCTGGAAAATTTGGAAGAGATGATGGGGGAAGAAAATGGGTTGGGGAAGAACTGTCTGTCACCTGGGGTATAGAGGACACCCTAAACATCCAACATTCAGTCAAATCTGCCTCCACTGGTTGTAACCAAATAAATTCACCTATAGTGTGGGGAACAGAACAAGGAGCTGGATAAGTCCCCAAGAGAAGAGTTATCTCATTATTCTATTCTAGGTGTCTCAGTAGATAGAGCACTAGACCCTAGGCAGGTGATTTCACCTCTGGCTCAGTTTATTCATCCTTATGTCTGTAAAATGGGAATGCGGCAGCTAGGTGCCAGCTAGGTGATGGAGTTCCAGTCAGGAAGACCTGAGTTCAAATGGGGTCTCAGGCTAGCTGTGTGACTCTGGGCACCTGTTTGCCTCAGTTTCCTTATCTATAAAAATGAACTGGAAAAGAAAATGGCAAACCACTCTAGTATCTCTGCCAAGAAAACACCAAATGGGGTCACAGAGAGGCAGACATAACTAAAACAACGGAACAGCAACAAAATGGGAATAATGATAGTCTCTACTTCCCAGAGCTTTGCAAACATTAATGTATGTGTGTATATGTATATAATGTAAAATAAAACATTATATACACATATCTATACACATGCATATATACATGTTTGCGCATATCTCTGTATATATATATACTTTTAAACTCCACAGTCAGCTCCCATCTTGGCAGGTGATGCGTCTGTCCTGAGCACAGCTAAGTGTAGTGAGTCAGAAATAAAGAGTCTTCAGAGGAATGTCAAACCTCACTTCAAAGCCTGAGAAAGAGACAGCCCATCTTCCCTAGTCACTATGATGGAAATGTGCTTTTAGCTATTCATGAAGAGGAATCTGCTTTTTTTTAACCAGTTGGTTTAGTAAATAAGAAATATTCATCATAGGGCCTATAATACATATTGATTTTGAGCTAGAAGGAGCATGCAAAGGCATCAAGCCCAACCTACTTACTTTTACGAAAGAAGCTAAGGCCTGGAAAGGTTTGCCCAAGGTGTTTGGGTTTTTGAACTTGGAGGGGTTCAGAATCACTAGGATGTATAGGTGTGGGACATATAAGACCAGGTGTGGGAATGTTCACCATTAAGTTGAAGGCTCCTTTTCTAAGAAGAGGCTGGAGATGAGTCAAGAGAGAAGTATAGATGAGATGAAAGCATGTGGTCCCAGTTGCTCAGATGAGAGGCTTGTTTTACTATTCATTCTTCTTTCCTGTAAAGGCTGCAGATGACGCAGGAGGCAGCACTGCAGGAGATGGAAGTTCCTCTCCTCACTAACTTAGCTTAAACCTTAAACCTACTGCACTCTGAAGCTGAGACACCAAAGGGCTCTTCTGGACCCTGCTGGCTTTAGAATGATTATCAGTAGTAACTGGCTGTTTCCCACCCAGCCTGATGTCTTTTTCTTGATCTCATTAAAGCGGCCATGCCCCAGCTACTTCTTAAACAGTCCTATTCAATTAATGGGCATTGCCTCAACCTAAGTGAGTACATGCAGAGACCTTGGCCTAAAGGGCCCAAAGTCTCCCAGGGCATCCTGGGCCATCTCCAGTCATCCTGATGAATATCTGGTCGTTGGATTCTGATGACTCTGGAGGAGAAGTGAGGCTGGTGACCTGCACAGCCCTCCCTCACTCAAAACCAAGTCAAGTACAAGTCATGTCATCATTTGTCTGATAGCATGGTCTTCTTCAGCAACCAAGGACGAACATAAAATACAAGGTAGTAAGTATCAGAGATGACCTATGAACTCAAGTCTAGCTGATTCGGCCTTCTCTGCCATAATACCTCCCCTGTTGTTGCTTATATGGTATAATTTGAAGGGTTCAGAAGTGGAGCTTCCCCATATAAAGAGTTCTCACATATTAAGTCAGTCACTCCTTAATAGTGCTCATTTATTTAACCCTTTACTTTTTTACAAAATGCTTTCTTCCCTTCAACCCAAGGAGGTAGATAGGATGAGTATTAGGTCAGTATGTCAGACACTTGTGATTTTCTTGATGTGGGAACTTCTTTCACTGAAGCAGATCATGACCAGTCTATCACTTATAGTCTTAGAGAGTTATGGAGGCTCAGAGATGTTAAATAATTTACCCCTGGTCACACAGCTAGGATGTGTGACCAAAAGCAGGACTTGAACCCACATTTTCCTCACTCCAAATTTAGCATCCTGTCCACTAAACTAGGCTACTTTGCAGTGCAACTACTCTTACTGTTTCACATATGAGAATACTGAAACTCAGAAAAATAAAGTGATTTGCTCACAGTCACATAGATAATGTCAGAGTTGTGATTCAAACCGTGGTCTTCTCATCCTGCCCCACCCCCATCGTAATACACGTTGGTTTATATAGGGGCAGGTGAAAGAACAGAGGAGATAAGAACATTGGATGTCTTAAGTTGTAGATAGGGCATGGGAAAATGGGGGAATCAAAGAATGATAATATGAGGGAGTGCTGAAAGTATATTTCTAGTTGGAAACCCAGAAATGGCTGGGCCTCCATCTAATACAGGGGTTTGTGAAGACCCCTTTGATCCACACAGCCCTTCTCAGAATAATGTTTTAAAATAATTGAAAAAAGATATATAGTATGTATGTGTGTGTATATATGTATGTGTGTGTATATATATATATATATATATATATATATATATATATATATATATATATATATATATATTTCCCCAAATTCCCAGACCCCCTGAAATCTCCTTATCTTCCCAAGGAGATCATGATACAGTGTGGCTTGTTCAAGTCATACTGGTTAAAGGGAGGCGGAATATTTGGATTTTATAATGCGTATCTAGTTCTTTCTCATATTGGTGCTTATCAGGAGACTGCCAGAGGTGATGGGGGTGAAGCTGTGCTGGATTTTAAATGATAATTTCCTTTTGTGCAGTGCTGGGTATTTTGTGGAACAATTGAGTGAAAATATAGGGCAGAAAGTGAGGAGGCTGGTCGATAAAGGGAGGCCAGGCCCCCAAAGAAGCTAAGGTGGGGGCACCCAGGGAGGCATCTTTGGCCGCTCTTTAATACCTTGGTGTTTAACCCTTTCCAGCCCACCCACGGAGCAAGAAGGCGTTGGATAAAAGCAGAACCTGGGGAGCCCCTGGGGACTTAGAAACCATGTACTCAGGAGTAAATTTAAGTAGCAGCCACGCGTGTTAGAAAGAGTCCTGTATTGAGAGGCCAAGGAACAGGGAATCACACCCATCTCTGAGATTAACTCCTTGGGTGATCGAGCCTCAGTTTCCCCAACTGTCAAATGATGGGTCTGGACGGGATAGTCTCAAATCCTTTCCAGATGAATAACCAGGATCCAGTGACTGCCCCTTCCTGGTAGTCTAGGCAGGGAGGCACACCCGGGCTGGATGCCGAGGCTCTTGGACCTGTGAGGGCACACTGGCTGGGGGGCAAGGACCAGGCTGTGGCTGAGCTTTTGTCCGCTCCCTTTTTAGCCCACGATCGTTGGGAGGATTTTGTAAACCCTAGTCAGGGGCACTTCGGTAAGAGGCGCTCTCTTCACCGTGGGGAAGGGTAGTCTGGTCTGGGGGCAAAGAAGACTTGGGGGGTAGGAGGGAGAAGTCTTCCTTCCTCCTCCACCCCCTGGGCTTCAGGTGCCAGAAGCATCCTTTCATCCACCCCGCCGGCTCGGGGGCAGATGCAGGAGCGGTCGGTGGGCGCACTCCTCCCCCTGCCGGCGTTGGCAGGAAGCGGAGCTTGGTGATGATCGCCCCGGGGGCGGGCACGGCCCACTCGCGTTCCCCGCGATGCCCGTGGGGCATCCCTCATACGCTTGCCCGCGAGCGGGGGCGGGCAGGAAGCCCCAGGGGGGCAGGCCTGCATGCCCCAGGACCCGCGGCCGGGTGCGTGTGCGTGGGGGGTTCCAGCGGCCTGTCCTCCGCCTTCTACCCCTCCCACCCCGCGGGTGACACAAAGAGTTAAGCCGCGGGCCCGGCCGCCTTAAACAGGTGTCAAGGCGCCCCCATCTATTCTGCGCCTTATGAAAAGATAGATTACCCGGCGCGACCGCCGCGTCCCGCTCATCACGCCGGCTCCAGACGGCGAGCAATCTTTTTAATGTGCTAACGACCTAATCAAGCAATCAGCTCGGAGAAGATTGCGGTGACCCGGGCATCCATCTGCCGGAGAGCCCCGCATTCATCTCCAGCCTGCCCGCACCCCGGGCGGGGACGAGGGGCGGGGGTGCTGGGGCGGGGGGAGAGTCCTCCACAAATTAACACCCAATTTCCCGTCTAATTAGTTAAATGAGGGGCGTGGGGGGGTCCCCCGGGAGCGCGCCCGGCATCCCCGGCATTAATTAGTGCGGGTCAATGGCGAGGCTCCCCCGAGAGGCCCCGCTTTAATTTCCCGTGATATTTCAGTGCCGGAGGCCCATCGATTCACACCGAAATTAACTTATTTTTCAATCAGCCCAGGGCTGCCCCTGGGGGTGACTCTTCTTCTGCCGCCTCTGAATGGAGCTCGGGCAATTTTTCATCAAAAGCTGAACCTCCACGGGCGAGGGAAAGACGAGGAGGGGGCTGCGTGGAGCGGGAGGGGGATGGAGGGAGGGAGAGAGAGGCGACAGGAGGAGAATGGCAATCAGAGAGGGAGAGAAAACGAATAGATTTCCCGGCCGATCTCTGCCCCCCCAAACCTCATCTCCATCCGCATCCTCGTCCCTCTCCCTTCCCTTCTTCTCTGGCTTGGCACCCCTGCCCCCGGGGGTCACAGTGGACAGAAGCAGCCCCCCCGTGTCTAGGAGGGTCTTTTCTCGCCTGCATCCAGATGAGGGGCAGGCATCCAAGCCTCCGCTTCATAGCATCCCTGCAAGGCAGGCTTCTTCCTCCTCTCCTAGACGTTGTTCTGCCCTTACCCTAGGGCCCGACAATCACTCACCTCCCCCTCGGCTGGGCTCCCCAAAGTGTAAGCCCCTTGTAAGTCTACACTGAGATCTCTCCAGCTCAGGGAGATAAAATGGAGAGACCGTGCAACACTAAGATGAAGGGTCTTCTGCACCCACTCTCAGGCCGGTGACAATGACCACAATAACCCGCATTTACATGCGGCTACACTAAGGCTTGCTAATCATCCTACAAATAGGGTCCCATTTCACTATCATCACCCTAGGAAATCTCCATTTTACGGAGGAGGGATCCGAGGCAGACAGAGGACGGGCCACCCCGCTAGTGAGCATCATGATCCCAGGGCTTCTGGACTTCAGATCCTCGGCTCTGTCTACTTGATCACCTACAGATTGAGGAAAGCCACACCCCACGTCGCTTTTCTCTTGAGGATGGTGCATCAGTCTTGAGTGGCCCCGAGATTGGAATGGCACTTTCTGCCTGGCCCTGTTTTCCCTCCTCGCTCTCCACTTTCCCCTCTTCCTCTTAAGATTTCAGTGGAGAATGCACAGCTCTGACAATAGGACAGGAGAGCTCAAATGCTCTCTGACGCTCACTGCCTGAATCCCCTAATTTTGTTGTAATAATAGGATTTGCCTGCTCAGCAAGTTCAGCCTTACCTGTGGCCCAGAGATGGAGGGAGGTGTAGTCTGCGGTAATGATCATAGCTAACATTTACATTTTGCTTTACGTACATTCTGTCCCTTATTGACAGCCCAGTGAGATGGGTAATAGTTACAATTCCCATTGTGTCGATAGAGAATGAAGTCCCACCTCATACCCTTAGTAATCTGGACAGCAAGACTTCAAAACCATGTTTTCTGATTCCAAATATTTTTTTTCCAACTATTTCCTTATTGTAAAGGTCTGTTTTTAGATCCTACTGAGAAATAAGAACTTGTGGATATAGTATAGGGGCTTAATGGCCCTGGATAACCTGTCTGGATAATCACCGTATCTACCACCACTTTGGGAAACACTGTGATGGACAGAGTTGGGACCTCATCATGGTTTGTTTTTTTTTTTTAAACATATGAGTTAGTGTTTCCAGGAGGCTTTGTGCCTTACCTTTAATACATGTGACTTAGATCATCGGATCATCTATTTACAACTAGGAGTCTCAGAGATCATTTGATCCAAATCCCTTATTTTACAGACAGGAAAGTAAGACCCAGAAAGTTAAGTGAGTTGCTCATGGTCACATAGCTAATAAGTGTCTAAGTAGGGACTTGAACTGTATTAACTGTGTGACTATCCACTATTCTATTCACTATACTACACCACTCTTTATTTCTTCCTCTATAGGTCTGGTTCCAAAACCGTCGAGCCAAATGGAGGAAACGGGAGAAATGCTGGGGCCGTAGCAGTGTTATGGCAGAATATGGCTTGTATGGAGCTATGGTTCGCCACTCCATTCCACTGCCAGAGTCCATCCTTAAATCTGCCAAGGATGGCATCATGGAGTCCTGTGCCCCATGGCTACTTGGTAAGATACCTAAACACCCTTAGCAGGGCATTAGACACTTTACGGAAGCAATTGCCCTTGGACTAGAGAATCAGAACTCTGGACCTTCCTTGCAGGTCCTGTACTAATTACAAAAAGAGAAAAGCATTAGGAAGATGGATGACTTCCTACCAGATGGGAGGAGAGGACAGGAAGGAGAATGAAGTGACTGAAAAAGAGACCTGAAATTCTGAAAATAAAGTATTTCTATTCTCTAATCAAAATCCTGCCCTGGAGACCCTAATTAGAGATCTGACATCCCATCTTTCCCATGCCCTGATCTTAGAGAAAGCATCTCTGCCCGGAGCTCAGAATCTGAGAAAATGTATATTACTATCTATGTGTGGGAGCTCAGATAGTGTGTCTTTGAGAGCCTGTTACAATTAATATTACCCAAACTCATCCTCTTCTACTGGGGAGCTATGCCTTCATAGCTAATAACATCTGTTTCAATGGCTTCTATGATGAGCCCCTCCCCCCTTCAGCAAATATAGGAGGTAGTTTCTCCCACTGCTCTAGGATTTTTCCATCTCTTCTCTTTGCCCCAAGTTTTAGTACTCTTGAATGGGACTATCTAGATCTGGAGGACTGAGGTGAATCAAAATCCCTTTGATCTGACTCTTAGGCCCCCAGAGACCCTCTAAAGGGTTTAATCACACTCCATATGTACCATGGACCCCTTTGGCAGTCTAGTGAAGCTTGTGGACTCCTCAGAATTATATTTTGAAGTACATAAATAAACTACATAGAATTAATTACAAAGGAAACAAATTATATTGAAATACAGCTATACTTTTTAAAAGTACGTATAATGTATGTGTGTGTGTGTATATATATACATATATATATATATATATATACATATACATATACATATACATATACATATATAAGCTTACAGGCCCCATGTTGAGAATCCCTGCTCTAAAGGTTGAGGGCCTTCTTTTCCTCTCTCCCCTCTACAAATCTCATTCTCTTCCCTACTTTCTGGGTGAATTTCTAACAAGAGCACCTTGGGGGCAAAGACTATATTTTTGTCTTTCTTTGTATCCCCAGTTTTTATCCCATTCTCCATGTCTGGTATACAGAAAGAGTTTAATAAATGACTGAATGACTGACTGATAGATGCTCTGAATAAATAGGCCTCCCAGCCACCTCAGGCTGGGTCCTCTTCCCTGAGTGCCCCTGAAGCTTTATCTTTGGTCTGTCCCTAGGTTTCACTTCTGTAGCTTTATTTTTTCATCCCTTTCCCTAATGCCCACAGCCCTGGGTGTGACTTCTGTGTAAAGCAAGGCTTTCTGCTCATCCTTTAATTCTGGCCTCTCTTTTATCTTTGCTGTTTTCAGTTCAAGATGGCTTTCCCATGCCCAGGCGCTTTTCTAAACCCGAATACCAACAATTCTTTTTAGGGATGCACAAAAAGTCTCTGGAGGCAGCTGCGGAGACCGGGAGGAAGCCCGAGGTGGAGCGTCAGGCTTTGCCCAAGCTTGACAAGAGTGAGAAGGAAGAGAGGGGCCCTGACCCCCAGGCAGCCACCATCTCTCAAGAGGAACTGAGGGAAAACAGCATTGCCGCCCTTAGGGCCAAAGCTCAGGAACACAGCACCAAAGTGCTGGGAACCATATCTGGGGGGGAAGCCTTGACTCGGAATGCAGAGAAGCAAGAGGAGGCTGTGGAGGAGGAGGAAGAGGAAGCCACCACTGAAGAGGAGAGGCAAAGGGAGAGATCCAGCCCGATGCAGCCAGATGAGAAGATGGTTTAAGTCAAGGGTAGCCCCCAATGGGGCCTCTGCAGAACTTTTTGCCCCAGGGAATGGTAGCCCTTGGTGTTTTGTCAGTAGGAGCACCTGGGAGGCAGGGCCTCAAGCCTCCTGGTAGTGCAAAAGGGCCTGGTCCATGTGACTTTTCCAGAGACTCTTCACCACCTCACCCTGCACTCCATAGACCCCCTCAGTATCCCCTGTTAAGTGGCGCTGAACAATTAATATCTTAGTCTTGGACAGAAGCTTTGGACCATATTGACCTCCCTCTCTCCTACCTTCAGAAGACTCCCTCACTATCCTTAAACCATCCCTACTAAACCTCTTTGCCTCCCTATTTCTAGCAACACTTTGCTGTCCTAACCCATCCCTCGAGAGCCCTTCTTAACTGACTCTTTTGTAGTCTTGATTCCAAAGCATCCTCCAACATTACCCATTCTCCCTATTCTAGCCTTTTCAGATCCATCCTACTCATTTCTGAACACCTGTCTGGCTCACTGCTCTCAAAAGGACAGAAGATACAAACCGCAATTCCAATGGCCATCTCACTCAGACAGTCTTCCTTTCTTTGTATCCATCCGCACCCTCCCATGAGAGGATCTGCATTGGGTACCTGAGATCCATTCATTTCCTAATCACTGGGGGACCTGAAGTTCACACACTTTTCCCATTAGTGATACACTAATTCCTACTCAAAACCTGCTTCTCATAGGTACCAGATATGTGGTCCTGTACCCTCTCCACCACCCGAAATCTCTCTTCAGGCATACAGCATCCCTGCCTGAGCCGATACCATGGACACTCACACCCTTCTGTGCTCTTCTAGCAATCCTTTAGGGCCTGTGGCTGCTTGCCTGAAGGATCAGAGACACATCCCTTTCGAACATCCTTCATCTCACCCATCCACCTTTGATTAGGTCCATTCAGAGCCCCCCAATCTAGACCCTGCCACCTGGGTTGGGGACGGAGCTAGTGTGCCCAGCCTCCCCTCTTAGGGGTATCTGTGGCTCCCTGGTTTGATGGGCACATCCAGATCCTGACCCTCTCAGGTGCCTCACACCTGTTCTTTTTTTTATTTTTGTCTTTGTTTTTCAGGAGACTCACCGTGCAATTCATGAAACATTTGAGCTTTTCTATTATTATTAATTTCTACCATTACAGTGGAAGGCAAGGAAGCTGTAGACCTTATGTGTGGGTGGTCTATATTATCCCCCAAGGCCAGAGTCAGACAAGACTACAAAATGTACACCAGGGGTCAGTCAAAACCAGGGAATGGAAGCGATCTCTCGTGAGAGTAAGGCAGAAAACCAGTATCAGCTGAGTCTTTACCTTGACCTCCAGAAACTGGTACAGCCCGATATATGTAGTTACTTATCCCACAAATTCACGAGCATAGGCGTATACGTCCATACATATACTTTCTAACTATGCTGTAGTAAGATACTGGAGAGTCAGATCGAGGTCTGGCCTTGGAGTTAGAAAGACCCGGATTCAAATTCTGTCTCTGACAAATTTGTGTCTTAGCTTCTTGGCGCCCCAGGAAATTTTCTAAGATTTTAAGAGATCTCTAAAGACTTAAGATCTAAATTGCTAATCCATATGGGTAGAGGGAGTTTCCACACTGGAAATTCCTTACACAGATGAAATCAGAAATCTGAATAACCAAAAAAAAAGTAAGGCACTACTAGTGTAGCCATCCCTGCCCTTGTGCTTATTAAGACAGAGTGTGCTCCTAACACTCGTGGGTTTTGGTACATGCTTCTTTTACTCAACTACTAATACAGCCCTAGCCTTAACAACAGATTTGGCATGCTGACATCACCATCTCCAAAACCTACCCACCCACATAAATCCACAGTCCAGCTCACACACACACACACACACACACACACATACAGACAGCTCTGTTCTAACTGAACTCTCCCCAGACCATAGATAAAACTTATCAAGAAGGACCCAACTCTGTACAAGAGAAACTCCTTCCCCTCTCCTCTTCCCTACCTGCCACCCCACCCCCGCCACCTCCCCCATCCCTCTCTTCCAGACAGTACTCCCTGAAAAGAAGGTCCTAAGGGAAGGGTCCTTGACTTGTCTTTTCTGGAGTACTGTTTTTACTCTGTGTCAAAAAGTTAATCTGCTCTTCTCTCCCCTCTTTCTACCTGTGGACTTCCCCCTTGTCTATCTCTGTTTGTGTTAGATTATAGCCCACCCCCACCCCATGTGTAAATACTGTACATACAGTGAGAAAACAACTTGATATTGAAGTGTTTGAGATATGGAACTGTACCAATTGCTAGTTATTCTGAATCTGTGATTTCTGTGTCATTTTCTGTAAAGATGAAAATAAGAATAAAATTCACTTAAAGACAACAGGGAGTTGGAAGAGGGGTTAGCATCTATTCATGGAGATAGTGTTCAGTCCAGGAAACAGATAGAGTTGTGTTTGTACTACATGACAACAACATTAACAAAATCACTTTATGGATCAAAGAGGTTATGCTTCCCCTTCCAAGAGCTGTCACTAGGCTAAGTATGTCCCAGGTCCCAATGAGCATGGCAGTCGATGATGCCTCCATTTGTACAATAAAGCAGAGACAGCTTGGCGGATAGAGTGTTCTCCTTGGACTTAGAAAGGCCTGAGTTCAAATCCTACTTCAGACACCAGATGTGTGACCCTGGGAAAATCACCTGACCTCAGTTTCTTCATCTGTGAAAAGGGAGTAATCATAGTGCTTACCTTTATAGGACTGTTGAGGATAAAATGAGGTAACACAGGTAAAATTCTACACAAATGCTAGCTATTGTTGTTCAGTTGTATCTAACTCTCCATCACTCCACTGGGGGTTTTCTTGGCAAAGATACCGGAGGGGTTTGCCATTTCCTGCTCCAGTTCATTTTACAGATGACAAAACTGAAGCAAACAGGGTTAAGTGACTTACCCAGGGTCATACAGCTAGTAAGTGTCTGAGGATGCGCAAATTTGGAATAACCACCAAATGTTCACATGGACTATCTGTGCCTAATCTATGGTAGAGCATTCCGAACTCATATTGATCTGATTAGCTACAATCACACACACTGAAACTTCACTGTATCATGATGATGTCATTTTGGTTCTCTGAGAATAAAGGACAACAACCAAGTGTCTGAGGTCAAATTTCAACTCAGGAAGATAAATCTTCTGGACTCCAGGTCCAGCATTCTATCCACTGTGTCACTGCTAAGGCCTTCCTTGAGCCTTTTAACATTCCCTAGGTACCAGCATAACACACACATTACCCATCCCTTGCTCTCACTGCAGGGCCAGCCCATCTTCTATTCCAACCACACATATCTTTTTTTTATAACCCACGAAACAAAGATATAGAATGGCTTAAAAAAAAAAGGTAAAACTATCCCCAGAAATGACTGTCAGATAAATCTATGCAAAATCCCAGTCAAAAGAGAATGAAGTATATTTCTAAGAGATTGCGACTATGGAAGGGCTAATATAAAACCATAAAAGCTATGAACCACTGAATTGTCTAAAGGACCACAGTGACCCACACCTGGATGGTCTGTGGGACACAATTATGAAACGAGAGTGGAGTGACCAGGCTAGACAGATTACGTTTGGCCTTTGGGCTCAGGGAATCTTTCAAGACTCTCAGATTGGCTCAGGGACAGAAGCATCTGACAGAAAGTGAAGGGGCTGGAAGCCCATAGTGAAGGAGGAATAACTTGGAACAGGGCTTTAGGTGTGGATGTAGTCTAGGGCAAAGTAAAACTGTTCTTCTAAATGCTCTTTATGTCTCCTGCTTTGGAGAATAGTGTCCTTACTCTTATTTAAGCAACATGTTGATGGAACTCCCGTGCTGTCCTAGAAGGGACCAGATGGTGACAGAGAAAGAGGAACAGACAGACAGAGATACACAGAGACAGAGAGAAAGCGACAGAGAGACAGACAGACGGGAACAGAGACAGGGAGGGAGAAAAACAGACAGAGACACAGAGAAACAGAGATAGACAGAGATAGAAAGAAACAGAGAGACAGAGAGAAACAGAAACAGAGACAGAGACAGATGAGACAGAGACAGAGAGAGATGTTTAGGTATGCATTTTAGGGAAATAGGAAGCTGAGTAGAAGGTAAATTGGAGGGGGGAGAGGCTTGAGGTAGGAAGACTTGTTAGAAAGCCATCTTCGTAGCCCATGTGAAAGGTTCTAAAGGGGCTAGCTGTGTGAATGGAGGGATGCAGGCTTATAAGAGATATTGTGAAAGTAAAACAAGGTTTTGCGTGGATCAGCTATTTGAGGGGAACAGTTCAGATTTGGAACAAGGGTTCCAACGAAAACGAAGGACCAACACAGACAGACACTAGAAATTAGATGAGAAAAATAACCTGGTAGGATTTCAACGTGGGGAAAAGACAAGCTACCCTCTGCAGAGAAATATGTAATTAGGTTCACAGATAATCAATGAGAGGAGAGCTCTGGGAGGTCACAGGAACCAAAGGAAACTTGCAGCAGGAGAAAGTAGGCCAGTTGTCATCTGGCAATAGGCCTGAGTCAGACAAAGAAGCAGGCTGTGAGGAAGGGTGACCTGTGCCCCTAGAAGCGTCCCACAGCAGAAGCTTATCCCTGGCTGATTAGGACAACATAGCACCAAGAAGCCTGGTTTGATTGTGGTTTAAGCTTGAGAGGCAGCAGATTGCTAGTTCCTTAAACAAGAACAAGAAGAATGATAAAATAGGTGGAGGGACTGATTTATGAGGCCTGCTTAAAATTGCTGAATATGCCTGGTGGAGATAGAAGAAGGGAAAGTAGGTAGAGAGAACATGTAAGAAACCTGAAGCTTGAAGAAGCCTGGCCAGGTGAGTGAGATAACCCTATAGATTCCTTTGGGCAGGTGACTGAAGAGGCAAAATAAAGGAACATTTTCTGTTCAGAGAATCCACCACATTCTGCCATGGCTACTGCTGAGTAGCCATGTCTTCCCACTCCCATTTTTCATTTTCTGCCTAGCTCTCCTGCCAAACCACTGCAGCAAAGTCTTTCTTCTTCCAGCTAACTCAGGCTTAAATCCTCAGCATGGTTGGTTTTTCACATCAGATTAAATAGGCATAAACATGGATGAGTGATTCCCCTGGCACTACCTGAGGCCACACTTCCCAGAAGAGCTGTAACTAGAACGTTAAGGAGGAAGAGGAGGACCATGACACAGCTGTGGAAGACAATTCAATTGTAGGTGTAATTATGCCTGCAGACTGTCCTACCTGTATACTCTTCAGGGATTATGGGGAAGGTAGATCCTAGGGGTGGGGGTTGGGGGGAAATATAAGAATATCTTCCCATCCCAGGAAATATTCTAGGGAGAGAAAGAGTGATTCCCTAGATGTCACTGCCCTGAAGCAAACCTTGGTCATTATATACTAGTGGCAGTATTCCGTAGAGCTCTGGGCTTGGAATGTGGAAGACTCAGTTTTGAGTTCAAGTCTGGCCTTGAGGCACTAGCTCTGTGATCCTAGACAAGTCATTTAACCCTGCTTGCCTCAGTCTCCTCTCCTAGAACATGACCTGGAGAAGGAAATAGTAAACCACTCCAGTATCTACCAAGACAACCCCAGCTAGAGTCATGAAGAGTAGAACATGACTGACCAATGTCACTAGATTATGGATTTGGCAGAAGAAAGTATAAAAAGAGGTCAGAAGGGTGCAGGGAAGAGGAGGGATGAGAGGAAAACTGGCATCAAAGCCAAAAGTACAACTAAAGCCAGGAAGATATTTAGGCAGACCCAAGGCCGGTGGAATCTCTTTATAACTGTGAGGACAAACAAACACTACCTGTCTTAGGCACTGTAATAGGATAGTGGACATACCTACCCTAGACATTGTAGATTTAGACCTCAGAAGCCAACCAGTCAAATCCCCTCATTTTACAAATGACTTGCCCAAATCCACACAAAGTCACATAGAGGCAACTGAGTCAGGATTTGAACCCAGGTCCTCTGATTCCAACACTCAGGCAGCTGAGTAGAAGGTAAATTGGAGTGGGGAGAGGTTTAAGGTAGGAAGACTTGTTAGAAAGCCATCTTCGTAGCCCATGTGAAAGGTTCTAAAGGGGCTAGCTGTGTGAATGGAGAGACGCAGGCTTATAAGAGATACTGTGAAAGTAAAACAAGGTTTTGCGTGGATCAGCTATTTGAGGGGAACAGTTCAGATTCGGAGCAAGGGTTCCAATGAAAACGAAGGACCAACACAGACAGACACTAGAAATGAGATGAGAAAAATAACCTGGTGTGATTTCAAGTGTTTCTTTGATCATAATGCCCTCCTTCTTCCTCCCTATCAATCCTCTCCCCTCCAGAAGTGATCACGTCTCTGGAGTCACAGCTGGGCCAGCCCCAGAGTGTTCTGCTTCCTTAATTTTTCATCTCAGATCAATCTCTCCCTCCCTAATTATTCTCGCCGCTCTTCCTACATCCCCTCCCACCCTTCAATTTATCTCCATCTCACGGCTCCCAGGGTACCTCAAACAAATCCCACAATTACAGGGAGCTTGTCATAGGAGAGGGGAGGACAGGGATGCGGGGCTGGGGGAGTGAGGGAGAGACAAGCCTTTGAATGAATGCAACCTCGCATGAGGCCCTGATGTTTGCCCCTCCAGAAGCCTTTGGCCTTTTTTTGCCAACAAATGTGTGTCTTTGGTTGCAAGGGAATTGAGTGAGAGAGAGTGGATGGATCGAAGATGACTTGGGAGAGCCCTTGACCACTATTGGAAAGATATTCAAAACTCATGCTGTAATTCGAGTCAATAGCATCATGTATCATCTTCATATCGATCAAGGGATTATTGAGTACTAGGCGTCCAGCCCAATGCTGGGTCACTGTGGGAGATAGAGTAGATTAAGAAAACACTGTCTCTGCCAGCCAGGCCCTTAAAAAATAGTCAGGAGAGACAAGTTTTATGTTAAGCAATCTGTGGATAAGCCAATTTGCAGTGGAAGAAATACTACCTCTGATGTGAGGAGTCAGGGTTCAAATCCTGATTTTCCCACAGACTGTCTCTGTGACCTTGAGAAAGTCATTTCTCCTGGGTCTCAGTTTCCTCATCTGAAAAATAAAGGGGCTGAACAAAATGGTCTCTAAAGCTTGTGGTCCTATAAACTAAAGTTCTGAGTCATGCATTATAAAAAATTGTAGACTATATAAAGGCTAGTCTGTTTCTTCTATCTTGTTGTTGAGTTGTTTCAGTCCTGTCCAACTCTTTGTGAGCCCATTTTGGGGTTTTCTTGGCAAAGATACTGGAATGGTTTGCCATTCCCTTCTTCAGCTCGTTTTATAGATAAAGAAACTGAGACTAACAGGGTTAAATGACTTGCCCAGGGTCACACAGCTAGTAAGTGTCTGAGGCTGGATTTAAATTCAGGTCTCCTGAGGGGTCACGAAGAGTTGGACAGGACTTAACTCAATGACAAGAAAACCTCTGAAAGCCCTATAAAATGTGGATTGAAATGACTGTGATTTTCCTCCTATCTATACCTCCACAGAACGTAACTACCTCTTCTGGCTTTCCCATTAGTTCTCCCTTGTATATATTCGCATCTATGCAGCACTTTAAGATTTGTGAAGTGCTTTATAAAATAATACCTTACTTGACCCTCAAAACTACCCTGGGAGGTAGCTACTGATCACTATCTCCATTTTATAGGTGAGGAAACTGAGACAGAGGTATAGGCTCTTGTACAGGGTCACGCTGCTAATAAGTATCTGAGATATAATTCCTGACTCTGGGTCAGGTGCTTTCTCTAACTGCATTACCCAGCTGCCTATTCTACTGGCTATCAGGTAGAATTTTCCAAACTCATTTAGCCACAGAAATGGTTTTGTTTCAATAACTTAAAACTGCACTAAGATTTTTGGGACACCTGTATATGCTTGATTAACTGGAAAACTGAACAGTCCTATGCTTCTATTAGTATTGCCCAAGCTGAGTTCTTTAGAGAATGAATATGGATTCCACAATTTTAAAAAATTGATGTTACTGGCATTTTCTATCTAAAACACAAAATAATTCACATTAATCCCCTAAGCACCTTAAGGTTTAGAAAATTCTTTCCTCCCAGCTACCTTTTAAGGTAGGTAGGGCAAGTATATAGAAGCTTTCCCACTTTGTATCTTTGTATTTACCCAACTAAAAATCCTTACTATGCACGGTGACCTTGTGGTAAGAAATTTAAAACTAATTTAATTAATTTAATCTAAATTAAATCTATTTCTCTTTTTTCTGACATGCTTTATCTTGAAGGTTATTCCATATCCCCTGTTGTTACTGGTCAGTCCCTTCAGTCATGTACAACTCTCTGTGATCCCATCTGGGGTTTTCTTAGCACAGATACTAGAGTGGTTTGCCATTTCTTTCTCTAACTCATTTGACAGATGAGGAAACTGAAGCAAACAGGGTTAAGCTACTGACTCAGGGTCACATAACTTAGTAAGGTCAGATTTGAACTTGGGGAGATGGGTCTTCCTGACTCCAGGTTCAGTTCTCTATCCAGTGCTCCAACTAGTTGTCCCATATCTCCAAACACATTCTTTGACACATCCCACGTTCTAACCAAACTGGCCCAGGGTTTATGGGTTCTATCAACCTATTTCCAGCTCCAAAAAGTTCTGTGGTCAAATTAGTTTGGGAAATTCTACCTGCTACCCAAAGAGATAATAAGAAAGGGAAAAGGACCCACATGTACAAAAATAATTATAGCAGCTCTTTTGTGTAACAAAGAATTGAAAACTGAGGGGATGTCCATTAATTGCGGAATAGCTGCACAAGTTGTGGTATATGAATGTAATGGAATACTATTGTGCTATAAGAAATGATGAGTAGGCTGATTTCAGAAAAGCCTGGAAAGACTTATATGAATTGATGCAAAGTGAAGTGCATTGTATACAGTATATACAGGATATATAGTACAGAGATATATAGTCTATACAGTATATATACAGGAGAACATTGTATACAGTAACAACAACATTGTGTGATGATCAACTATGATAGCTCTTCTCAGCAAAACAATGGTCCAAGACAACTCCAAAAGACTCATGATAGAAAATGCTGTCCACATCCAGAGAAAGAATTGATAGAGTCTGAATGCAGATCAAAGCAGATTATTTTCACTTTCTTTATTTTTTCATGTTTTTTTTGAAAACTATTTTGAAAACTTGACTAATATGAAAATGTTTTAGATGATTATTGGACATATATAACCTACATCAAATTGCTTTCCATCTTAGGGGGAGAAAGGGAGAAAATTTGGAACTCAAAATTTTATAAAAAACGAATGTCAAAAATTGTCTTTACAGGTAATTAGAAAAAATATTACCAAATTAAAAAAAGAGAAATTTCATCTGATTCCCGGTAGAATAGTTAGTTGGGCAGTATGGTAGGGAGAGCACCCAGCCTGGAGTTCAAATCCTACCTGAGACAATTACTACCTTTGTGCACCTAGACAAGTCACTTCACCTCTGTATGTATTTTTCTCAACTGTAAAATGGAGATAATAAACGCATTTGCCTTGCAGGGTCAAACGAAATAATATTTGTAAAAAGCACTTAGCATAGTGCCTGGCACCCGATATATGAAGCCTTCCCCTAAAATAAAAGCTCAATGAGGGAAAAGATCATTTGGTCTCAGTTTTTTCATTTTGTCTTTATATCCCCAGGGCAAAGTACATAGCAGATCTTTAAGAAATGTCTGCTGAATTAATTTAATGGTGACAAAAAGCAGACAAAACTCTTCTCCAGTGGTAGTAATGACAAAGAAATGTGAACTAGCACTTCTCATTACCAATTCACTTTTCCAAATCATCCACAGACTTTCTGCTCTTGTCTATGGTTTCCCCAATCAGTTTGGGGGCATCCTTGAGAGGGCTATGAGTTGATGTTTGCCCAAGGCATGAGAACAAATCTTAACATAAGCCTAAGTAATTTCAGAAGCAATTCAAGTATTTTTCACTGGTTTGGGGTTGTGCTATCGTTCCCTCTCCAAGGGATAGTTAATAATGAGCAGATCATTTTATATAAACAAAATCAATGCAGTTAGAATTAGAAAGGAAATTGTATACTAAGCAAAAAATATTGACAGCATATTTCTTTGATTAAAGTCTGATATTTGAGATATTTAGGGAAATGATACAAATATATAAGACTAAAAATAACTCCCAAAGAGATAAATGGTTAAATGATATGAAGAGGCAATTCACAAAAGAAGAAATATAAGACATAATTAAGACATATTAAAAATGCTCTGAATAATTATAAGGAAAATTCAACTTAACTCAATTATAAGATTTTTTTCTCACAAGCATTAGACTGACAAAGATGATAAAAAAGGAAAATGACAACGTTGGAAGGGCTGTCAGAAAACAGGCATACTAATGCATGATTGGTGGAGCTCCAAAGAGGTCTCATTGTTCTAGAAAGCAATTAAGAATTATACCAAAAAACTACTGAACTGCACATATACTTTGACTCTGCCATTAGTATTGCAGGCAAATGTTTAAAAGAAATAAAAGAAAGTAGGAAAGGATTTTGTACAATATTTTGCACAAAAATATTTCTAGCAGCACTTTTTGCTGTAGTAAAGAAATGGAAACCAAGAGGATGTCCCCATATTAGGGAACAGCTGAACAAATTATGTCATAGGAAAGTAATGGAATATTATTGCCCCATAAGAAATTATGAAAGGGAGGGTAAAGAGAAACCTGGGAAGATTCCTATGAACTAATTCAGAACTGCCTTGCAAATAATATATTCACTTAAAAAATGCTTGTTGGGTTGGATTGAGGTAGTTGGACTTGTTGATGCTAGTCAGTTCCTACTGCAGAGGGAGGGAACCTGCAGCCTTGAGACCACATGTGGTACAAGTTTTCCAGAACAAATTCTTTTATTAAGGGGATATCTTCTGTGAAGTGTGAATTCAGTCAAAGGGCAGCACTTGAGGCCCTAGAAAGCCACATGGAGCCTTGAGGCCATAGGTTCCTACTGGCCTTGTATGAGATTGCTAAATTTTCAGCATGAGATTTATACCCCAAAATAAGCAAATGCTACAAGTTAGGGCTTGATTTATGTTGATTGTTTAGACTTAAGAAAGAGATGGAGAAAATGGTAATCATGGAGATTAAACTTAAAAGTGTGTACTGTGTATGTATATATATATGTATATATATATATGTATACATATATATATACATATATATGTATATATATATGTATATATATATATATACATATATATGTATATATATATGTATATATATATATATACATATATATATATATTTTTTTTTTAAAGGAGCTGGTTGTTAAACATTTACCAGCACATCCTTGCTCCCGGCTCTAAAATTCTGAGTTTGAGTGGGCAAATGTGCTGAAGTATTTTTAGTCAGACAAACAGATGGACAGTAAGCAAAATTCACAGTCAGAAAATTAATGTGAAATGAATTCATTTGCAGGGATCCCTCTGCTTATAAGAGAGAAGCCTATCTAAAGCCATAAGATATTAAATGTCAAAACCAATATTAGCATTAATAAGCATCTTCCCATAACCATATTGAGGTTGAGATTGTAATATATGTAAAATGCTTGGCAAACCTTAAAGCTGTGCATAAATAAAAGCTATTGTGACAGATTGAGGAGCTATCAATATTTGGGCTGACAGTTTAGTAATTGACTTTGCCTCCTGTAGTAGAACGAAATTCCTCCAGGACAGTAATGGTTCCAGTTTTACCCTGACTGGGCCTGAGTCAGTGCTGACTCCCTTCACCTATGTGCCCAAACTTACCAGACATTTTCTGACATTTGCCATAGTATGGGGTAAAGGAAGGAAACAAGCATTAAGCTCCTACTATGTGCCAGGCAGGAGGCAGCTAGGTGACTCAATAGATAGAGTACTGGGCCAGGAGTCAGGAAGATCTGAGTTCAAATCTGTCCTCAGACTAGCTGTGTGTCCCTGGTCAAGGCACTTGACCTCTGTTTGTCTTTGGAGAAGGAAATGGCAAATCACTCTAATATCCTGTTAAGAAAACCCTATGGACATTATTGAACCAATATGGTCCACAGGGTTATGAAGAGTCCGACATGACTGAAAAATAAAGGTGCGAGGCATTGTACTGAGCAAGTATATTTGCTCTCATCTGAGCATTACAACAACCTGAGGAGGTAAGGACTCTTATCATCCTCATTTTACTGTTGAGGAAACTGAGGCAGGTGGAGATTAATTTTTTACCCAGGGTCACACAGCTAGTAAATGTCTCTCTCTGGATTTGAACTCAGGTCTTCTTAACTCCAGGTCCAGCAGGTCCAACTCTATCTCCTGCTGTCACCTAGGTGCCTCAGAGTAAAAGCCATGGGTATATTTCAACTGATCTCCACCTACTTCCTCTGAGTCTTCCTCCTGTCTAGAAGTTTCTTCCCAGGCCAAGAAAGCTTGCTTCACTTTGCAACTGAATTCAGTACATATTATTGATTGGTACACTTGAAGGGATGTTGGGTTTATAGTAAGAATTCTCCTTTGCTACTGTCAATTTGCTCTGCTCCACCTTGGGCAAATGACTGAATGTCTCCAAGTCTTGGTTTTCCAATCTGTAAAAGGGAGGGTGGAACTCTGATCTTTAAAGGTTGATTTTTGTTCTTAATCTATGATCCCAATGGGCCAACGTGCTAGATACCAAAGATGATACAGGATAAACATAAGGCATTGTCCTGTGTCCTCAAAGAGCTTAGAAAATCATCTTTCCTGCCTTGGCAATCTTTTCTTCACTTCAGATTGCTTCCTCCATATGCTATTCATTCTGATTTTCAGTATCCATTGTCCTTAGATACAAAGATATGTTGAGACTGGAGTTTCTCTGGGGAACCAGTTAAGCATATCAGCATCACACCCTTACCTGCCTGTGCTCTGCCCAAAGGGAATGTAAATTTTAATCTCTGAAATTTTTTGGTTTTTGATTTTTCTCTTAAAGACCAGCCTTAACTCGAAATCACTCTGGTCCAAGGCCAAGCCCTACTTGGTCACTATTTGGGCCCTGATTGGCTCAGAATGAATGTAAATAACAGTTATTTCTATTCTGGCCAGAAACCCTGAGGTTCTTCCCCTCCAAGATATAATTTTTTTTAAAAGAGGCCATTCTTTGTCTCATTTTTTATTAATCTTTAATCACTGAATGGGCACCACTTCAGTCAAACTGAGACATGCTAAAGATCTTAGTTTGAAAAGGTCAAGGTCCCCCACTACATCCTGGGCCATCTCCAGTGCCCTGATCCATCTCTGGCCACTGGATCCAGAGGACTCCAGAAGAGAAAGTGAGGTTGGTGACTTTGCACAGCTCTCCTTCACTTAAATCCAATTCACTTGCACGGTCTTCTTTGAGAATGAAGGACAAGCAGCAGTTCCAGGTGCTGAACAGAGAGAGGTTCTTTCTTGGATGTGGCACGTTCCTGGGCTTGTGGGAAAACCATATTTTGGTATTTGCTTATTTTGCATACCTTAGTATAATTTACCTCTGCCTGCCTCAGTTTCCTCAGTAACAAAAAGAGGGTAACAGTAGTACTGACCTCCCAAGGTTGTCGTAAGGCTAAAAAGACCACAGATATGTTTGCCGCCTTAGCACAATGCTTGACACATTTGTTGTTCACTCATGTCAGAATCTTCATGACCCCATGGACTGTATTAGGCACATACTGCCCAGAGGTTTTCTTGGCAAGGATATTGGGGTGGTTTGCCATTTCCTTCTCCAGAGACAAGCAGAGGTTAAATGACTTGCCCAGGGTCACTAACACAGCTAGTAAATTGTCTGAGGCTAAATTTGAATTCAGATCTTCCTGACTCCACGCCTAGTGCTCTATCCGCTGAACAATCTAGCTGTTTCCTGCCTAGCATGTAGTAGGTTGTTGTCTCTTGGACAGAACGTAAGCTCTCTGAAGACAGGGGCTGGATCGTTTTTGGTTTTTTCATTCTACTACCTATCACAGATGCTTAATAAATGCCTTTTAAGTGATTTAGAATTAGTGTTTGTAATAGAAGTCAAATTGGTGAAGATTTAATGGACACAGAGGTGCTCACAGAGGCAGGTGAATATGGGAAACTGATGCAGAGGGGCATGATGTGAGCAATTCATTCTAGGAAATGATTGCCAGGACAAATCCAGAGGTCAAGTTAGCACAGAGACAAGGGGAGGTCTGAAATTGTAAGCAATGGGGAGTAACTATGGAAGACTGATACTGTAGCAGGACTCACACCTCTTGGAAGAAAGGGATAAATATGGATGCAGAACAAGACTGACATTTTCAAAAACAGCTAGAGTGTTGATTTTTTTTTTGCTTGATTTTACTTATTTGCTACAAAGAGGACCTGGGAAGGGGTGGAATAGGGAATGAAGAATGGGAAAGATTTTTTTTCCCAAGAAAATGAATACACAGTAAAAGGCATATTTGTGCCATGATTGACTTTGATAGACTGAGCTCTTCTCAACAACACAATGATCTAAGACAACACCAAAAGACTCATGGTGGAAAATGCTATCCACATCCAAAGAAAGAACTTTGAATGCAGATGGAAACAGACTATTTTCTCCCCTTTTCTTCTGTTATTTTATTTCTTCTTTCACGTGGTTCTTCTCATTAGTTCTAATTCTTCTTTACATCATGACTAATGTGAAAATGTTTAATATGAATATATAAGTAGAGCCTATATCAAGCATGCCATCTTGGGGAGGGAGAATAGGGAGAGGGGAGAAAATTTTAAATGCAAAATCTTATGGAAGTGAATGTTGAAAACTAAAAATAGATAAATTAATTATTAAAAAAGAAAACGAAGCATTGGATGAGAGAAACAGCAGTTTCAGAGACTAGAGGGCAAGGCTGAGTTGGCTATGAAGGAGGAAAGAACCAATGAACACTAGGCATTGTAACTCTGGGAAGAGACACTCTGTGGGATACTTGTTGAAAAGGATATTTTAGGGATTCTCCTCATTCTTTTTAAGAGGTTACAAAATCCAAAGTCATCGAAAAAGATTGGAATCTCCCTCAAACCTTGGAAATTCCCTTGGGGCCTAAGGCCTTCTCACCTTGAGAACTTTCTCAGCCCTGTGGCCCCCTTTTTCAGTTGGTGAGTTCTTTTCAGGGCATACATTTTGAGAAGGGGCTCAGGCTGGCCATGCTCCATTCTCCTCTTAGCTCTGTCTGTGACTATCTGGACTTTACCACCATTCCCTGACTGGTACCTCCCTCCCTCCCCTTTTCAGTGCTTTTTTGTGGGAGAAAAAACAAGCTAGCAGTAGGCAAAATATTATTTTGGGGTTTTATTAACAGGGAGAAAAACAAGTTGGTAGTAGACAAAATATTATTTGAGGGGACACACCTGTACTAACCTTCGAAAAATGTTAGTGTCAGTATTTCTTCCAAGATTTTGTTCTGTAAGTTACAGGTTCCTTTACAGCTTTCCATGACAGGGACTACCATGAATCTTATCTAATCTAATCATATTAGACCATGCTTCTCGTTGTTAATTTTCATTTTTCCTTACTGTACAATAACATTCCATTATAGTCATGTTCTACAATTTGTTTAGTCACTCCCCTACTGCCTTTGTTTCCAATTGTGAAGGCAGGAGGCCAATGTCACTGAAGGTGGAGGGTGGGTCAAGGAGAGTCTCTAAATGAAAGGATTCAGAGTTGCTACTTACTGGTCACTCAAATATATCCTCATGGAGATTAGGATTAGGAGGGAAGGAGGGTCAACCTTTCAGAACTTCAGACCCTGGGAATTCTGAGGGGCATGAATGAATAAATAAGTAGTAGAATGGTGTAGTTAGAGTCAGGAAGATCTGAGTTCAAATCTTGCCTCAGACACATTAACTCTGTGACTCTAACCTCTCTCAAACTTGTTTTTTCATCACAAAATGGAGATAAAAAGAGTACCCAACTCATAGGGTTGTTGTGAGAAGGAAGGAAGGAAAGAAGAAAGGAAAGAGAGAAGGAAAGAAGGAAAAAAGAAGAAAGGATGGAAGGAAGGAAAGGGAGAAGGAAAGAAAGAAGGAAAGAAGGGAGAAAGGAACAAAGAAAGGGTGAGAGGAAGGAAAGAAGGAAATAGAAGGAAAGAGGGAAAGAAAGAAGGAAGGAAGGAAAGAGAAATGGGGACAAGCGCTTAGTAAACTCTTACCATGTTCCAGGCACCATGCTAAGTACTTTAACAAATCTTATCTCATTTGGTCCTCACAACAACCCTGAGGGGGAGGTGCTATTACTATCTCTACCATTTTACAGGTGGGGAAACTGAGGCAGCTTTTTAACATCTTGGTCAGGGTCATGCAGGTAGTAAGTGTTTGAGGTCAGGTTTTACTTTAGTTCTTTCCTGGCAGACTCTTGGCCAAATGTTCTAACATTTCTGTATTCTATAGCTCTGGACAAGTCATGGGATAGCAAATGTGTGGAGTCCCAATTCTGCACTGTGGTGTAATCCCAATCAGGGTAGGAGGAGGAAGGTGGGCCAAACTGAAGATGGCAAATCCAAAGATAAATTTGCCTACCTAGTAATCTTGCCTAGGCCTGTCCTATTTTTCTTACAAAGCACATTTTGACATGGATGTCACCTCTGTTTCTAATAACAGAAAGTCAAGGAATCACTTGAAAAATATGCAGCGGTGTCATCTTGCTCTTGACTTGCCAGTTACTGTACAAGCCAAGTGGAGCTCTGACTCATCTACTCTGCTCTGGGATTTGCTATCTTGTTGCTTATAAATAATTAATGTGTTCCTATGGGCAAGGACCCCCAGGGTTTTCCCTGTCAAAGACACAGAGAAAGGGGAATCAAGCTCACTCACCCTATGGTGGCTCTCAGTAATTTTTCCTTCTGCCTGTTAGGGATCTGCTCTCATTGACATCGGTGGCTCAGTGGATAGAGTGTAGGTCCTGAAAAGAAGACCAATTAATTGTGTGACCCTGGATAAATCACTGAACCCTGTTTGCCTCAGTTTCCTCATCTGTAAACTGAGCTAGAAATGGAAATGCAAACCACTGCAGTATCTCTGCCAAGAAAATCCCCAAATGGGGTCATGAAGAGTCTGACATGATGGAAAATGACTAAGCAATAACAATCCTTATTACCAGATAGCTCCATACTTCCAACTCAATATTACCTCCCCTACCCCTTCCCAACCTGGATCATTCTCTTAAACCTTCAGTTTAAAACTTTATTGTCATTTAGTTTTATGTCACCTTCATTTCTTTTTCTAAAAAAATTAATTTTGGGGGCAGATCCAAGGTGGCAGAGTAGAAAGATGCACATACACTAACTCTTCCCCCACAGCCCATAAAATACCTGTAAAGAAGGACCCTCAACAAATTCTAGAGCAGCAGAAGCCAGAGAACAATAGAGTGAAGGAGATTTCTAGCCCAGAGTGACCTGAAAGACCCATGGGAAAGGTCTGTCACACTGGACACAGAGTAGAGCCCAGTTCAGCCTTGGCCAGCCACTCTGCATGGGGAGGAGCAGGACCAAGCAGGCTTCAGGGACAGAATCTCCAGTGGCAGGGTAGATCCCTCAACCCACAGGCACTAAAGGTAAGTGGGAGGGGTTTTTTTGGCTGGCTGAGAAGGGAGCAGGGTGTCCTCATAACTCAGGCCTCCTCAGGTGGCAGCAGCGAAGGCAGCAGAGGATGGGCTCCCAAGGCAGGCAGCAACTCGCATCCATTGCTGAAGGCCTCATTTTAAAGCCCCTGAGGGAGCCCTGTGTGGTGGCCCTGACCCCACCTGAACAGCTGATCTTAATCTCACACTGAATAGTGGCCCTGCCCCTGCCTAAAGCCCCTGGAGGATTGGAGCAGCTCATCTGAATCTTAGCCCCCCGTGCTAGCTTGGTGGAACTGGAGGCGGGGTAGTTGTGGAGAGGAAAGTCAGAAGTCAAGTAACCGGCTAGGAAAATACCCAAAAAAGGGGAAAAAAATAAGACCATAGAAGGTTACTTTCTTGGTGTCTCTTCCCATCCTTTCAAATGAGGAAGAATAAGGCATACTGTCAGAGGAAATCAAGGTCTCTGCCTCCAGAGCCTCCAAAGGGAACTTAAATTGGGCTCAGGCAATAGAAGAGCTTGAAAAGCGAGTTAGCAGCTTACTAAAGGAGAACCAAAAAAATGCTGAGGAAAATAACATCTTTAAAAAGAGGTTAACTCAATTGGAAAAAGAGATCCAAAAAGCCAATGAGGAGAAGGAAGCTTTAAAAAGTAGAATTAGCCAATAGAAGAGAAGGTTCAAAACTCATTGAACAAAATAGTTTGTTGAAAGAGAGAATTGAGTTCAGGGAAATGAATATGAGATAAACCAAGCAGTTAAAAAACAAAACCAAAAGTTTGAAAAAATAGAAGATAATGTGAAACATCTCACTGGAAAAACAACTGACCTGGAAAATAGATCCAGGAGAAACAATTTAAAAATTATGGGGCTACCTGAAAGCCATGATCAAAAAAGAACCTAGACATGAAATTATCAAGGAAAACTGCCTTGATATTCTAGAACCAGAGGGCAAAATAAATATTGAGAGAATCCACAGATCACCTCCTGAAAGAGACCCTAAGAGAGAAACTCCTAGGAATACTGTGTCCAAATTTCAGAGTTCTCAGATCAAGGAGAAAATGCTGCAAGCAGCTACAAAGAAACAATTTGAGTACTGTGGAAATATGAGTACTGTGGAAATACAACCAGGATAACACAGGATCTGGCAGCTTCAACATTAAGGGATCGAAGGACTTGGAACAGGATATTCCAGAGGTCAAAGGAATTGGGATTAAAACCAAGAATCATCTACCCAGAAAAACTGAGTATAATACTTCAAGGGAATAAATGATCATATAGAGGACTTTGAAGCATTCATATTGATGAAAAGACCAGAACTGTATAGAAAATTTGACTTTCCAACACAAGAATCAAGAGAAGCACAAAAAGGTAAACAGGAAAGGGAAATCATAAAAGACTTTCTAAAACTGAACTGCTTACATTCCTACATAGAAAGAAAATATTCATAACTCTTGAATGTTTTCTCAGTATTTGGGTGGGTGGAGGGATTGTACATACACATATATAGACAGAGAGTACGGGTTGTATTGAATCAGAAGAGATGATAACCACACACAAAAAAATAAATGAATAAAAATTAAGGGGTGAGGGAGGAAAATACTGGGAGAAAGGAAAAAATGGAATGGGGCAGGCTATAACTCATAAAAGAGATAAAAATCTTGTTCAATGGAGGAGAAAAGGGAGAAGGGAAGAAAGGGAAAGCTACTTTCTCCACATATGGCTGAAGGAGAGAATAACATGCTCACTAAATTTGATATGAAAATCCATCTTACACTACAGGAAAGAAGGGGAGGAGGCGACAAGTGGGGTGAGAGGAATGACAGAAGGGAGGGCAAATGGGAGAAGGGAGTAACTAGAAATAAACACTTTTGGGAAGGGACAAGGTCAAATGAGGGAATAAAAAAAGTAAGGAAGGACAGAGTAGGATAGAGGACAATATAGTTAGTATTACACAACATGATTATTATGGAAATCTTTTGCAAAACAACATGTATTTAGTCTGTATTGAATTGCTTGCCTTGTCAGTGGGGATGGGAAGGAAGGGAGGGAATTTGGAATTCAAAGTACTATTAACAAATGTTGAGAATTTTTATTGCATATAATCAGGAAATAAGGAATACAGGAAATGGGGTATAGAAATTTATCTTACCCTACAAGAAAAGAGAGAAGATGGGGATATGGGAAGGGTGGGGTACACTAAGGGAAGGAGCAATCAGAATGCGAGGTATTAGGAAGCAAGGAGAGGGGAGTGATAGGGAGAAAAATTGGACATATTACAAAGTGATGTAAAAACAATTAGTATTAAAACAATTGACTGAATTAATTACTGAGAATAAATCAAAGACATCTTTAGTTTGGGGAAAATAATTTTAGTCTAAATTTCCTAGAGGCAGGTAACCTCAGGTTAAATTTGGCATTGATGGAAAAGTTAAAGTTTTAATGGTAAATTTGATTTTATGATTGCTATTTAATCAGGAACTAGAACATGTATAGAAAGGCATGTAAGCTAC
>CM053774.1:41479991-41537546 GCA_028658325.1 Potorous gilbertii
GGTGATAGGGGAAATTAGAATGCTCAGTGTACTGGGGTGGGGGGAGGGGACAAATGGGGAGAAAATTTTAGAATCCAAAATCTTGTGAAAATGAATGTAAAAAGTTAAAGAAATAAAATTATATTTAAAAAAATCTAAGTTTTTTGGTAGTGATTGTATGACATTAAAAAATTAATTAATTTTAAAAAATACAAACTTCTCCATAGATTATCAAGCCTTGGAGACAGTTCAGTTTTGGTCATGCAGGTGGGAGAAGCTAATGTTTAAGGGCTCAAAATTTGCAAAAAAGAATGTTAAAATTGTTTTTACATGTAATTGGTAAAAAATAAAATGTTATAAAAAATGATGAGCAGGTTGATTTTAGAAAACATGGAAACACTTGCATGAAATAATGGAGTAAAATGAGCAGAACCAAGAGAATGTTGTATATAGTAACAGCAATATTGTTCAAAGAATAACTGAATGACTAAGGTATTCTGGCAGTATGAATGTTCAAATCAACTACGAAGGACTTATAAAGGAGGATGCCAACTTTCTCCAGAGAAAGAAGTGATACATGGGAAATATGTATTGTATGGTTCCACACATAAATCTATATCCAATGTTGGCCTTCTCTAACGCGGGGTTGGGAGAGGGAGGGAAAGACACCTTAAAACTAAAAATGTAATAAAAAATATTTTTTTAAAAAGAGAAAATAAAGGTTGGGCCCCCAGACACTAATCTGACTATCCAAAATTACTTTGAATAAACTTTGTATTCACTTATTGGTGTAATAGGAGTCTGTATGTTGGGGTGTAGGGTTTATCTGCATACATAATATTTCTCCCAATAGAATGTAATTTCAATAATGGAAGGACTATCTTGTCTTTTTTTTATTGAAAATTTTTTTTATTTAAAAAAGAGCTAAGTAGTTTTCTGCACATAAAAATTGCTTACTTAATGAATGAATTAAAATAGAAAAATAAAGGCAGATAATGGTTTATCAGGGAAAAAGAGTAAGGAGAAGCATATCACAGGAAACTAATTTGAGTCTTTGATCTACAAGTTTTTTCCAGCTCTGCTGCCTCCTTGAGTTGGAAGTTTTTATTTCACTGGAAATGCTGCCCCTCACTCCTAGGAGGGTGATTTCCATCAGACTGGGAGGCTTCATGATGGGACCACTGTGAGAAATCACTGGCTGGGCAAAGTTGAGCTAGAGAACATAGCTGAGCGTGTGGGTCAGTCAGTACCTGCAGTTCTATCTTAGGACCACTAGAGGGCTCCATAAGGACAGAGAAAGGTTGTTGCAGGGTGCTAACTAGCAGAATGTTTTCTGGTCTTATTAAGTCCAGCATAACGGAAATAGAAGCATGTCCTTACCTTTTTTCTCCACTGGGTTCCTGGAGCAGAGATTCCTTTATCTAGATCACGGATTCTTAATTTTTTTTTTTTTTGGTATCATAGACATCTTTGACAACCACGGACCCTCCTTAAAATAATATTTTAAATGCACAAAATAACCATAAAGAAAACCAATTATATTGTAATATTAGCATAAAGATATTTTTTGATCATTCCCTCTAGTCTGGATTACTACAATGGCCTCCTAATTGCTCTCCCTGTTTCAAGTCTCTCCACACTCTAATCTATTGTCCACACAGCTGTCAAGGTAATTGTTGTCCTTCATTCTTGAAGAAGACCATGGCATCATGGAGGTGATACCATGACTTGGAGTGAACTGAATTTAAGTGAGATAGGGCTGTACAAGGTCACCAGCCTCACTCTGTCCTCTGGTCCGGTGGAAAGACAAACATCAAGATGACAGGCTTAAAGCATGTCACTCCACTACTTAATAAACTCCAGTGGTTTACTATGGCCTCTACGATAAAATATATAAAGTCTAATGATTGGTTTCTAAAGCCTTTTAAAGCCTGACCTAATCTACCTTTTCAGCCTTATTATACATTTCTACCCTTCCTACGTCCTACCATCATTTAGCTAAACTGGCCTCCATGTTTTTTCACACATGGCCCTCCAGCTCCTATCTTTGAATTGGCTACACCCCATACTTGGAATACTCTTCATTCTCACCTCCACCTCCATGAATTATTCACTTTCTTCTATCCTCAGCTCAAGCACTACCTGGGGGCTATCTTCAGTCAGGATGGATCCAGATCAGATGGCTCTGGAGGAGACAGTGAAGCTGGTGACCTTGCACAGTCCTCCCTTAAATCCAATTCACTTCAGTGCATTAGTGTGCAAATTCTTAGAAAAGTTAGGGGAGTTACTGGAAGAAATAGAAAGCAAAATTGTACTAGTGGGAAATCTCAACCACTCCCTCTCAGAACTGGATAAATCTAGCCACAAAATAAACAAGAAGTTAAGGAGGTGAGATATATTTGTATATTACATTGAAAATACAATACTGAAAATATATATTTATAATTATATATGGAATATTCTATATACATACTACATACACACTTATATGCATACATACATTTTTAGACTCATTAATAATGCTTTCTTTTAAGTATATTCTCAGTGTACTTCATTGTTAAAAGCACACTGATCAGATATTTGTGTTCTATTGATTTAAATACATTTTTGAGCACTTCTGGAAGTTGCTAAGGTTTCCAAGCAGAGAAGTAACATTTTATTTTCATGTCATGATGACAGAATAAATTGGAAATAGGCATCATGGTTTAGTGAAAAGAATGCTGGATGGAGAGTCTGGAAAAACCTCTGTCTGAGCGAAAGCCATGAGAACTCTGGCCAGCTTCAGAAGGCTGGTATTAGATTAAATGATTCTTCTCAGAAAAGAGCTGTTCAATTACAGGTGTTGTATGATGCATTCTGTTGATTTGTCTGGCTTAACTGTACTGTTTTACTATAAGGAAGGGTTCTTACAGGGAAGAGTCATCAGGAAATGACAAAAAGGTAAAAATATCAATAAAACTTTAACTTTTAAAAAGAGGCTATTCAGTTCTTTTTGTGGTGGTCAAGAACTGAAAATTGACGGAATGCTCCTCAATTGGGGAACGGCTGAACAATTTGTGGTATATGAATGTAATGGAATACTATTGTGCTATAAGAAATGATAAACAACAGGAGGACTTCAGAAAAAGCTGGGAAGACTTACATGAACTGATGCAAAATGAATTGAGCAGAACCAGGGGAACACTGTACACAGCAACAGCAACATTGTGCTATGACTAACTATGAATGACTTAGTCCTTTTCAGTGGTACAGTGATCTGAGACAACACCAAAAGGTTCATGAAGGAAAGTGCTATCCACATCCAGAGAAAGAAAGAACTATGGAGTATACAATTTTTACTTTGGGTTTGGGTTTTTTTTTTTTGTATTTTTTCCCTTCTGTTCTGTTTCTTCTTTCACAACATGGCTAAGGTGGAAATATCTTTAATGTGACTGGACACGTAACCTATATCAGATTGCTTGCTGTCTTGGGGAGAAAAATCTAGAACTCAAAATCCTATAAAAATTGAATATGGAAAACTATCTTTATATGTAATTAGAAAAAAATCAAGTACTATTTACTAAAACAAAGAGGCTACTGAAACAATTCAAGCAATGTAAAGGAAGCAAAGACTGTTTGGAAGGCATATGATCTGGATCAATGAGATGACAACCTGCCTTTTGGCAGAGAGTAAAGAACTGCCATTTCAGAATAAGATTTTCAAATGCAGCAAAGTATGGATTTCATCTGCTTGGTTAAACTTACTTATAATATGAGAAGGCTTTTATTTTGGAGAGGGGAGCAAATGGCGCAGGGAGGGAGGGAGGGATAGAGAGGCAGAAAAAAAGACTGTTAATGAAATATTTAAATATATAAAAATATGCAGAAGAGACCAGACTGAAGTTCAGTAGAGGGACACAGACAAGCAAGGTACACTCATAAAATTTAATATACATTTAATGTATTATTAGTTAAAAGAAATAGTCATATATATGTAATGGCGATTCACAGTTTCATACACACAACCTCTTTGTCTTACTTTTGACGTGTCAGGTCCATAATAATAAAAAACTGTCCCAGCAAAATATGATTAAAATCTGAATGGAGTTAAGAGTCTGGGTGAGCAAAGAGAAAGGGAAATTTCTAACCTTTCAATTCATGTGACACTACATCAAAATGGGAAATTACCTGGCTTGTGACCAAATAATGTAGCACTACTCAGTTTCTTTCTTTTGGTCTCTGCTGACTGCCAGAGGAAATGGATGCACTACCACTCATAATCCCCACCAAAACGAATGTAATTTCTAACCCAGGACCTTAGGATTGTAGTTCCCAAGAAATAAAAGGGCACAAAAAAGCCACTACTCTCCCCCACAAAAAGTCCTACTTTATTGTTCATTTAAGGCTGACTATTAAAACTCTGAAGAGAACTGGCTAAGAAAGTTCTTAGACTTGGAATTTTATACTTTAAAACAATTACATGAATAACTTAAAAAAAAACTAGTTGAAATTCGAAGTGGTTATGAGATTAAAGTGAAGAGTTAAAGATTTAACATTTAAACTTTTCTGATGTCTTTTAGTTAGTTCCCATTTCTGAACTCTAGTGATCTGGGAAGCTTAGACAGTGTTGCAGTGCTTGGAATCCAGGTCTGGAATCAGGAAGACCTGAGTTCAAATCCAGCCTCGGACTTCTACTAGTTATGTGACCCTGGGTAAGTCCCTTAAACCTCCATTTTCCAGTTTCTTCAACGGTAAAAACAAGATAATAACAGCACCTACATCACAGGTTTATTGGGAGGATCAAATAATAAAAAGCCCCTAGTACAGTGCCTGGCACACAGTAGGTACTCTATAAATGTTTATTCCTTCCATTTCTTTCTCTCCCCACATCTAATCCAGTCATTTCGTTTGACAGATGAGAAATCTGAGGCCTAGTCAGAGCTAGGACTGGAAGAAAGTGGCCAGTTCAGTGCTCTTTGAGTACCAGTATCTGAAAATCTGAAAGTGGTTTCTTTAGCAAACATGATCTCAGATACTTGTACAGCTAAGCATTTCAAGGGTACAGGTACATCCTGGCTGAGGATGGAGGATCTCCCCCTAAAAGGCACTAGAGGTAGGGACTGAGCACCAGATAAAGATTCTGCCAAAGTTAAGACAGCAGCAGCAGACACTTCCAATACACAGGAAGTCTGCTCAAGGGTTTAGTCCTATCTTACTCAATCAGTTCTCCTGGTCATTTCTGGATAAACAACCCATCAGGGGCTTGGCTCCTTCCTGAAGTTGCCCAACTCCTTGGAGGCTTCATTCTTCTTTGGTGAGGGTCAATGTCCATCTTCCTCCTTCACAAAGTTTCAAAACTGAAGAATGGAACTATGAAGAAACAGATACCACCATCATAGCACAGAGACCAGATTTGAGGATGCCAGTGGTATGCCATCAGGCTTCTGCCCTGTCCAGCGGCCATCTGGCCACCCCTTCCTCCTACTCCATTGCTCTTGGCTCCCTGTTCTTCATGCTTCCCTCCCCACATTCAAGCTGTGGACACAGAAGCCTGCTCAATCCAAGGTCCTGGTACAGAGGATCCTGACCTCTCACCTTTTCTAGATTTTGTCGATGTCCCACGCTGACGAGTGTCATGCCAAGCTGCTGGCAGATTCGGTACAGCTCACTCTCCACCTCTTCAGTCAGAGCACTTGTAGCTTCATCCAACACTGAGGGGAAATGAGAAGAACTCAAGAATTCAAGACTACAATTCTTCTCTTATACCAAAGGCTAAATGATGCAGTAGCTACAGCCCTGGTGCTACAGTCAAGAAGACTTGAGTTCAAATCCAAACTTAATGACTTACTAGTTGCGTACCCCTGGACAAGTCACCTAGCCTCTGTTTGCCTTAGTTTCCTCTACTGCCAAATGGGGATAACAACGGCGCCCATCTCGGAGGGTTGTGCAAAGATCAAATGAAATAACATCTGTCAAGTATTCATCACAAAGGAAGCCCCAGGAGAACACTGTACACAGTAACACTGTGTGATGATCAACCATGGCAGACTGGGCCCTTCTCAGCATGTCTCCCCTCGCACTATCCATGTCAAAGGTAGGCAATAATGGTTAGCATTAATAACAACAATGACATAATTAACTAATTATATTAATGGCTTTAAGGTTTGCAGAAGCCACAAGCTACTTTACATAACAGGGCAACTTTCTGAATCAGTGGCTGAAATGGACAGAGTTAATAAGTCACAAGCAAATGTCAACTAGGAATTTAGAGAGCGTCATTTATTAGCCAGGCTGGCGGCTGCCTCATGGAGAGACCCAGAGGAGACAGCCCCGAACTGAGGTGGGTGAGTGCATTTTAAGCATTTCAACGCTACTCGGTACAGCCTTGCGGTTTCCACAACAAACAGAGTTCTGACAGAGCAAGAGGGGGGCTTGCTGCTAGGCAAGAACCCCCAAAACAGAGGGGGTTGACAGGATACTGCTAGGTAAAGGACCCCAACAGAGGAGAGGTGCCAGGAGAGGTAGCCAATCAGGAAAGTGGGGGAGGGGGAGGCTCAGCAGAAAGTGGTTACCTGGCAATGGGGGTCTAACATTAGGTGGGGCACAGGTGGTTACCATGCAAATGGACCAAACAAAAAAATGGCTGTTAACAATTCATCAGATATTTCACAACCCAAATGGGAATAACGTTTTGACAGGGGCCAACAAAAACCTGTTACTAGGCAGATTACCCAACCCTGCCCAGTAACCTAACAGTCACCTCTCAGCCTAGGGGCCCAGGGAGGAATAATGTTCATTGTAGTGACAACTCCATTTCTAGCAGCAATTCCTCCCCATGAGACGGAAGAGATGTACACGGCATGTTTACTTCTGCCACATGGCTTCTTATTCTCATCTGATCCTTACAATCCCCATATTGCAGATGATGAAACTGAGGCAGGCAGAGCTTTACCACCTTCCCCTGGATCACAAAGCCAAATGGTCTGAGGGAGAACTTTATCTTGAGTCCTCCTGACTTCAGGTCCAGTGCCTGATCCACTAATGATAGATAATGGCTGTCATTTATATACTGCTTTAAGATGTGCAAAACAATTGACAAACATTCTGTCATTTTATCCTCACAATCACGTTAGGAAGTAACCCCCGTTTTATAGATGAGGAAACTCAGATAAACAAGGATAAGCGACTTGCCCTGGGTCACACTGAAAGTAAACGTCTGAGGCCACATTTTAACTCGGGTCTTCCTGACTCCATGGCCAGTGCCCTATCCTACCTGACAACCGAGTTGCCTCTCAGACAATTCTGAGACAGGCCACAAGCTGCTTAAAATAATAGGGAGACTTCTTTCCTTAATTGGGAGCAGCTCAGTTTTCTAACAGTAAAAATAACTCATCCCCATAGGACTTAAGAGACTTACATGATGTGTTGTCTTTTGCAACACGGCTAATGTGAAAATGTTTCATATGACTTCACATGTATAATTGGTATCACATTGCTTGCTTTCTCAAAGGGTAGGGGAAGGAAAAAGAGAATTTGGAATTCAAAATTTTAAAAAAGAACATTAATTTTTTAATGTAATCAGGAAATATTTAATGAAACAAATAAAAATATTTTTTTAAAAGAGAGACACTCTTATATGAACCAAGGAAAAGTAAGCAGAGCCAGAAAAACAATCTATGAAATGACTACAACAGTACACATGGAAAGAATCAACCACCACAAAACAAGAGACTGAAGGTTCTGAAGTTAAAAACCATAACTCAGCTCTAAAGAAGAAATACAAGAAAATGCCTCCACTGGCTTTTCTGCAAAAATGAAGGGTTGAGGAGGCTTCATGAATGTGGCATACTGCATCATAATACCAGATTTATTTTTGGATTGTTTTTGCTGAGCTTTTATTTCTCTTCCTTCCTTTTTTAGAAAAAATTTTTTGTTACAAGGGATAACTTTCCAGAAGAAGGCAGAAGAGAGATACAAGGAAAAATCTAGGCAATATCAAAACAACAGATAGCAATAAAAATGCCTTTTTAAAACTATATACTACTTAGAAGTTTACAAGGCACTATCCTCAAGAATTCAGAAAAGCATGGGAAGGCTTTCATGGAGCTTACGTAACAGTAACGACAGCAGCATTTACACACAGTGCTTTCCGTACAACTGTTCTCTCGTTTGATCCTCTGGGAGACAGATGCTTTTGTTAGCTTCATTTCATCTAGGGGAAACCGAAGCTGAAACCTGCCCAGGGCTGCACAGCTAGTCAGTATCTGAGACACAATTTGAACTCTGGCCTTCCTGACTCAAGCACAGCACTCTTCCCACTAAGCTACCTCGTTAGCTACTGTAAGCAGAACCAAGACAACAAAATACAAAATGGCTACAAAATATAAATGGAATGAATGAATGCTGTTTGATTGTAATGACCAAGCTTAGCTCTGTAGGAGAAAAGATTAATATTCTCCCTTACCTTCTTTGCCAAGGTGGGGGATTATGGGTGTGCAAACACATTATAATCCTATCAGACTCAACTGAAAGGTTAGATTTGCTGAACTGCTTTTTTCTCTTTCTTATTAATGGTGCAAAGGATAGTCACTGGGTTGGAAATGGGAGGAGGAATATATTTATATGTTTTTAATATCGTATATATTTTATAAATATAAAATTATATATATTAAATTTTTATAAATGTATTATAGTAAACATCAGGTATATAATGTAATATATATTTATATGGAATATATATTTATTTAGTCTATGTGGAATGTAAGCATATTTAATATATGATATAAAACATTTATATATCTAAATATCTACAGAGAACCAAAATCTATAAATATCTACATAACATTTCTAGATAAACATATATTATGTATTGATAGAAAATACTTAACATGGAATATATAAGTATATTCCATATATTTAATATATAATAAAGCAAGATAGCAATACATTTAAAAAAACCTCACTTTCCTTAAAACAACCCTGTGAGGCAAATGGTATAAGAATTATATTATATGAAGAGAGGGTAGGATTATCTGCACCATGTTTTAATGAAGGATGTGGCTCCTCTCTGGATTTCTTTCCTGCTTCCCAGTTCCCTCATCACTGATTGATGTCATCTAACCTCATGTACCCAGGACCAAGTGCTATTTGGCCAGTCCCGTTTCTGGTAGAGTGGAGGATAACAATCTAGAACAAGGGAAGTTGACAGGCCTGCTTCACTAGAGGGAGTGTCAATGGAACCTTTAGTTGTCTCTCCTAAGTCCAAGACTAACCCACTCACTGCATCACCTATCCCATGACGCAGGGCCTTGTGGAAGGGGTGAAGATGAATGTTCATCTTTAGACTTAATAAATAATAATATGTTACATATTGAGTTAATAACATTATATCATCAAGTTAAGTAAATAATATGTTTATATATACCATATAATGTAATATAAGCATTAATGAAATGAAATTACAAATACAATAATGAATAACTTCAAAACAACCTGTAACAAAAAATATATTGGATATTTGTGTTTGATGAAAAAGGAAATAGAAATGTTAATACAGGTTGAAGTCAGTGACAAAAGACCAGGAGTCAGGGTCATTTCTAGGCATCCTTTAGCCAGTTATCAAATGATATTATACTCTGAAGGCCTCTTAAGAGCCTCAAGGTCCAAGCACTGGAACACCACAAATAAAAGTTATCCTATGCCAAAGGATTCTGATTATGCCATTGCCTGTCACTTGAACCCTGGATGAGCCCTTTAATCTCTCTTTCGACAGCTTCATCATCCACAGATCCGTAAGGGTTTGACCTCATGATTTTTCTAAGGTTTCTCTTCAAGTTTTAAAATTCTGATGCTAAAATTCTCCATTTGTTATACCCTTTGTATTGTTCCAATGGGCATGTCCAGCTGCCCTCCTCAGTGTAGCAGTCTGGAATAAAAACCCTTGCCCACTTTAAGGGTCTGACACTCCACTCCCCTGGCTCCAGCTGTCACCAACAGTACATAGATGACAAGACTGAGTTTATAAAGTGTTCTGAGCTCCATACTATGTGTTACTTCTACAGGATATGTATCGTACTCAAGGACTTAAACACACACAACTACACAATCTGACACCACTTCTACTGTGGGTTATTTCTTACCTGCATATTTAGGTTGCAAATAGAAGAGCCGGGCAAAAGCCAGTCTTTGCATCTCTCCTGGGGATAAAACATCATACCTAGAGAGCAGAAAGATGGGGAGCAGAGCATATGGGGTTAAAGGGGGAAAACCAAACACTTTATTATAGGCATCCAAGAGATAACTTCAGAGATTGCTCCAGTGGTCACATTTTTGGAAAAGAGCCCATTTCCCCACCTTGAATGAAACGTGGGGGTTAAGCAGACCCAGAAATTCCAGGCACACTTGTCCTTAAAATTAAAAACTAGTTCCAAAAAACTTGAAGTTAGATGAGATGTGGACACACCTGGATACTTATTTGCATAGGAATGATGCTGAAAATGATCAGTTAGCCAAATGATAAAAGAGGGGAATCTCATGTATTAAAGTGATGTGTGACTATAATGTATACACAATTTTATTGTAAAACTACATTGTTTGAGAAGATAGCATGCTGTGTAGACCTACACAGAAGTTAATAGCCTGAAGGTGATTGCCCCATCCTAATTTGGCAGAATTCAGGAACATTTTTACCAGTTTTTAAATCCCGGGCACTATGTGTTCTTTAATTAGGAAACTCCTAAGAACTGGTATCTGTGAAAATAATTCATGTTTGTAAAGGACCTAAGTTTTGTTTTTTTTAATTCATCCTTACCAATTCCAGTCTACCTGCTGGTCCAGTCCCCCTGTCCTTGCCACCAGACTCGACTGAAACACAGCAAGATGGGAAGATGTCAGTAAACAGTACTTAGCACTTCGCACACAGTTAAATGCTTAATAAATTCCTGATGACTGACTAAACAAGTCCACCATTAACTATCACCTATCCTATCAGCATTCTTATCTCTAATTTCCCCTCCAGAAATAGATGCCCGCCTGGAAATCTCAGCCGCCCAAATCCCTGCTTTCACCGTAGACACATAGAACATGACCAATCATGTTGTAAAGGGAGTAGGGTTATGCTCCTACGGCTCTGGGACCCAGAAGCAATAATCTCCCATGTAGACACTATTCACTGGGAGGCCTTTAGGTGGCAGTGTACAAATATGAACCTGGATTCAGGAAGACCTAGGTTTAAATGTGGCCTCAGACATTTGCCAGCTGTGTGACCCCTGGGCAAGTCACTTAATTTCCCTCTGCCTCAGTTTAATCCCTCCTTCACAGAGTTGTGAAGCTCAAATGAGACAGCCTGTGTAAAGCGCCTTGCAAACTTTAAGAACCAATATAAATGATCACTACAACTGTTCTGGGCCTTCTCAGAGAAGACAAAATGACCTGGAGCTGACTCTCAGGAATTCCTGGAGTGACTCACCAGGCCAGCTAATTCCAAGAACCTTGTGATTCTCTCGTCATCAGCAGAACCTAGAAAATAAGACTTCCCCTCAAGTTAAAGGTATCCGGGTGACAAAGTAGAGCAGCTAGATGGTACGGTGGATAGAGGGTTGGGTATGGACTTAAGAAGATTCATCCTCCTTAGTTCAAATCCAGCCTCAGACACTTACAAGCTGTGTGACTCTGGACAAGTCACTTCACCCTGTTTGCCTTAGTTTCCTCATCTGTAAAATAAGCTGGAGAAGGGAATTGCAAACCATTCCAGTATCTTTGCCAAGAAAACCCCAAATGGCATCATGAAGAATTAGACATGACTGAACAGAGAGAATGAACTGACAGAGAGCACAGAGAAGACAGAGTACAAGACTTAGAGTTGGGATCTGGTCTTAGACACTTAGCAGTTGTGTGACTCAGGACAAGTCACTCAACCTTTCCAACCCTTGGTTTCCTCTCATGTTGTCATTCAGTCGTGGACAACCCTTCCTGACCCCATTTGGGGTTTTCTTGGCAAAGATATTGCAGTGGTTTGCATTTCCTTCTCAAACTCATTTTAGAGATGAGGAAACTGAGGTCAAGAGGGTTAAGTGACTTGCCCAGGATCACACAGCCAGGAAGTGTCTGAGGCCGGATTTGAACTCAGGAAGATGAGTCTTCTTGACTCCAGGCCTGGTGCTCTGTGCACTCTGGCACCACCTAGCTGCCCTTCCTCATCTGTAGAATGGGGATAATGATGGCAACTACCTTGCAAAGTTGATATCTCACAAAATGAGATAATATATGTAAATCACCTTGCAAACCTTGAAGTGTTTTATAAACGTGAGCTATTATCATTAGCTATTATCTAAGCTTGTGCTGGGCAGACTTGGGGTAGGAAAGGTCTACACAGGACTCAAGACAGATTGAGACACTAGTAAGGCAGAAACCCTGCACTGACCTGAATGTCGAAACTACAGAAAGCACTTTGTGAACCTTAAAGCACTATCTAAATGCAAGCTGTCATTATTGTTACCAACACTGTCATCCGTTGGTAAGAGTCAGGAGGATGACTGTTCCATGCCTTGTGAGTGGGAACCTCTGTCCTGGAAGGGAAGGTCAGAGTCAGGGGAGGCCAAGAAGGGCATCACAAGAAACAGGGAAGAGCAGAAAGGAACCCCAACTTCAACCAATGCCCTGACTGCTGGCTCTATTACAAAAGACAAACGTGAGACACCAGGAGGAGACTGGATGGAGAAGAAAGATGGAGAAAAGTTGATGTGATATGTCATCTTCAGCTTACCTGACACTGGGTAGACTTCTTTCAAAGGGTAAATTACCTGAAAAAGCAAATCATGTTTTACAGACACAGGAGGAGAATTCTATTCCCAGGGGAAGTGGACAGAATCTCAGAGTCAAAAGGGACCTTTGAAGTTATCTAGTCAAATCAAAAGGTGTTTCTGTTTAGTCGTTTTCCAGCTGTGTCCAACTCCTTGTGACTCCACTTGAGGTTTTCTTGGCAAAGATACAGGAGTGGCTTGCCATTTCCTTCTCCAACTCATTTTACAGATGAGGAAAATGTGGCAAACAAGGTTAAGTGACTTGCCCAGGGTCATACAGCTAGTGTCTGAAGCCAAATTCGAACTCAGGAAGATGAGTCTGACTCCAGGCCTGACATTCTGTCCACCACACCACCTAGCTGCCCATGTATAGGAATCTCTATCACAAGTGTGGGTTAGTGCGAAGAAACCACTGGATTTGAAGTTAGAATACATCTATGACATTGGGCAAGTCATTTAATCAATTTAGGCCACAGTTTCTTCAAATGTAAAATGAGTTTGGATCATCTAAATTGATGACAAGGGAACAGCCAGCCTTTGATAAAAGACCTCTAGGTAAAGGGGAACCCACTATTCCCAAGGCAGTCCATTCTACTCCAGGACAGCACCAAAAGTTTGAAAATCTTTTCTTACAGCAAGCCTTACCAGTTCATCATATGAATAGTTTAAAAAGTGGGATAGGTCAGATGTTCTAGGGCAGAGGTGAAGCAACCTAGGGGCAAGGTCACAGAAGAACTGTGTGTGTATGGTGGACAGTGTCAGAAAGACCTGACAGTACCTGGCTACCTGCAACCATATCATTTAATTTCTCTGCATAAGTATCCTTATTTGTAAAAAATGGAGATTATAATACCTGTAGCACTTACCATACAGAGCTATTACTAGGCATAAATGAGATAACATAGGTAAAGCACCTTTCAGTCTTTAGAACACTGTATCTGTATCAACTACTTGTTACTATTGTTTTTTTCCTTAGCTCCAGGCAGACTGAAAGTCCTTTAAGGGTAGGGACCATGCATCATACTTTATATTCCACTCGGCATCCAATAACAGTGAACACTTGGTAGATACCTAATAAATGTGTGTCAAATGAAAATTGAATGAAATTTCCCAAGAAGCCCATGGGACCTGAAAGGTAGAATCAGGGAAATATTCCACCAACCAGCTTCCTGTGGTCTGAATCTCCCCTCTGATATGGCCACCAACTTCCCCAATGAGATAGGGGTAGGGGAATAGGAGAGTATTAGCAAGACTGACCTGCTCCCGCAAGGTCCCATCTGTGAAGAAAGGTCTCTGTGGCAGAAATAGCACCCCATGAGGACCAAAGCATGTCAGCAACCGTACAGTCCCTGCAAGGGCCCCAAAGACACACCCTTATCACCACTGTCAGACCCAAAGAAAAGGCTGGGTCTCAATCTGTGTGCTGATTTTAGCAGAGAGATGAGTCATAGAGTTTCTGAGGTTCTTGTTCTAAGTGGGACAAAAACCACTTTCAAAGAAAACAATAAATACTGGAGAAGATGTGGGGAAGATGGATGGATTGTTGGTAGAATTGTGAGCTGATCCAACCATTCTGGAGAGCAACTTGGAACTATGCACAAAGGGCTAAAAAAATGTGCATGCCCTTTGAACCACCAATGCCACTTCTAGGTCTGTATCCCAAAGAGATCATACAAATGGGAACAGGATCCACATATACCAAAATATTTATAGCAACTCTTTTTGTGGCAGTAAAGGACTGGATACTGAGGGGATACCCATCAGGTGGGGAATGACTGAACAAGTTACAGTATATGAATGTGATGGCGTCCTGTTGTGCTATAAGAAATGATGAGCAGGCAGACTTCAGAAAAAGCTGGAAAGATTTATATGAATGGATGCTGAGTGAAAGGAGCAGAACCAGTAAGAGTCACAACATGTAGTGACTAATTTTGATCAGACTTGGCTCTTCTCAGCAATGCAAGGATCTAAGACAACTACAAAAGACTCAGGATGGGAAATGCTGTCCACACCCAGAGAAAGAGCTATGGAGCCTGAATGCAGAGCGAAGCACATTATGTGCTCTTTTTTTTCTTCTTTCTCATGGCTTTTCCCATTGGTTCTCATTCTTCTTTACAACATGACTAACGTGAACACAGGTTTAATATGAAAACAAAACAACAGAAAAACCAAGCCGCCTGCTCTTTTGCCTTTCTCCCATCCCTTCTGTCCTCCTATTCCCTAGTCTCCTTAACTTGAAGCGTTTGGGGACCCAGTATTAGTATTAGCTGATGAATAGCCTAGCCCCTTCCCACCTTCAACTCACAGATTTTGAATTGCAAAAACACTCAGTCCTCACCATGCATGCTCTCCCACAAGCCAGCCAGGACCCTGAGCAGGGAGGTCTTGCCGGTGCCTGTGTTCCCTGTGATCAGTAGGCTCTGCCCCTCAGAAATTCTCAGGCTCAGATCCTTGATCAGAGGCTTGTCAGAGAAAGGGACTGAAATGGAAACCCGGTCCAGGAGAAAGGCTGTGTCTGTTACCTTTGATCCTGAGGCCCTGAAGTCAAATACAGGGAGAAGGAAGGAAAGAAACAATGACACCAGCCTCCCATGAGGCAGCTGCAGGTTCGTGGCCACTGCCCCTCATTAACTGACATTTAATCTACATCACTCTTCAGGGGCTTCTCAATCTCACTATGGGGAGTACTGGAAGGGGATTGTTGGGTTCCCTCAGAAACCAGTGTGCCATGTAAGCCATGTAAGCCCTCAAGAGTTCTTTGGGGAGTAGTTGAAGGACCTTTCAATGTGAGAAAGAAAATTCTCCGAGGACCAGCACTTCAGCAAGTACATATATGAGATGTAGCTGAATCTGTGGTCTGGAGGTCACTCTATTCTAAAGCATCATATACAGCATTTATAAATGTAAATCCCCACGAATCTAAGTGCTCATGGCCATTACTCACTCATTAAAATCCCATTCATCTGGATCTTCTGAATCACAATCTCGAAGTCTCAAAGACATGTCCAACAGGGTCTCTTGCAATTCCCCAATTCTAGAAAAGAGAGGAAATCTTGAGGTTCTTTCTGTCTAAAGAGGCCATGAATGAGCTGTGACACCCCTTTTCTCTTGTGTCACAGACAAGGCTGGCCTGGGTCCTCTTCTCTTCTTCCTCTATTCTATTTCATTAGGCGATTTCATCCACTCTCCTGGACGCAATTATCATCTCTAGGTAGACAATTCTCAGATCTGTTTATCCAGCCCTAACCTTCATGTGCATCTCCGACTGCCTATCAGACATCTCAAACTGGATGTTCCACAGACACTTTAAACTCAACACGCTCAAAATTGAACTCATAATCTTTTCCTCAAAATCCTTCTTTCTATTACTGTAGGGGACAACCATCATCTCAGTCAACATGGGTACCATCTTTGATTCCTTGACTCTCTTACCCTGATATCTAATCTGTAGCCAAGGCCTATTGTTTCTACTTTTTGTATATGTCCCCATCTCTCTTCTGATATTGCCACTATGTTGATTCTCTCATCATCTCACATCTAGACTATTCAAACAGCCTGTTGCTTGGTCTTCCTGCCTAAAGTCTCTCTCCACTACAGCCCATCTTCCACATAGTTGTCAAATTAATTTTCCTAAAGTACAGGTCTAACCATGTCACCCCTACTCCATTCAATAAATTCCAGTGACTATTTCTCTCCAGAATCAAATACAAGACCCTTTCCTACCTTTCCAGTCTTCTCACACCTTACTCCTCTGTGTATTTTCTGCAATCCAGTGACACTCGCTTCCGTGGTGCCGCTCACACAAGATACTCATCTCCCAACTAGAGACATTTTCACTATCTGCCCTCCTCCATGCTTGGAATTATCTCCCAGTTTATCTCCATTTCCTGACTTCCCTCAAGCCTGGGATAAAATCCCACCTTTTTGGTAAGAATCTTTTTCTGATTATACCTTTCCTCTATTCATTATTTCCAAATTATCTGATACATAGTTTGTGTGTACACAATTACTTCCATGGTGTTCCTACTCCCCCCCACCTCCATTAAACTGAGTCCCTTGAGAGCAGGTTCTGTTTTTTGGCTTTCTTTGTATCTCTAGTACATAATAGTCCTTAATAAATGACCTATCTATTATGTGCCAAGCACTAGGCATACAAAGACAAAAGTGCTTTTGGATGCCCTGAAGGAGCTTATATTCTAGCAAGGAAGAATAGTAGATAGACTCAAACACACATGAAATATGTATGTACACATCAGACATACACATGCACATATATACATGAGTATGTGTAGATAGACAGATAAACAGATGTGTAACCCTGGGTATGTTTGCCTCAGTTTCCTCATCTATGAGCTGGAGAAGGAAATGGCAAACTACTCTAGGGTTGCTGCCAAGAAAACTCAAAATGGAGTCATGAAGAGTCAGACATGAGTGAAAAATGACTGAACAAGAGTGACATGGTCAGATCATTTCCTTTTGTATAGTTATTCTGATATCTATGTGGAGAATGGATTGGAGAGGGGAGAGACTTAAGGCCAAAAGACCAATCAGGAGGGCCTCATTTAGAGTAGTAGCTGTGTGAATGGAGAGGAGATTGATCTGAGAACTACTGTGTAAGTATATACAAGATGATTTAATACAAAATTGGATATGTGGGGTAAGTGTGAGTGAGGTAAGTGTGTGTGAGGATAATGAGAGTTACGAACCAAGGTAACTGGACAGTGTATGTCAACAGAAACTGAAGGAGGTTTTGGGGGAAAGATAAAGGGTTCTATTTTGAACATGTTGACTTTGAGATGTCTATGTGAAATCTAATATAAAATGCTCTATAGGGTTGTATCCCAAAGAGATGATACAAATGAGAAAAGGACCCACATGTACAAAAATAGCAGCTCTTTTTGTGGTGGCAAAGAACTGGAAGCTGCCCATCAACTGCAGAATGGCTGAATAAATTGTGGAATATGAATGTAATAGAATACTACTGTGCAATAAGAAATGATGAACAGGCAGACTTCAGAAAAACCTAGAAAGATTTATATGAATTGATGTTGAGTGAAGTGAGTAGAACCAGGAGAATATTATACACAATAAGAGCCATAGTGTGTGATGACTAACTTTAACTATTTGGCTTTTCTTAGCAATGTAAGGTTCTAAGACAACTCCAAAAGGCTCATGATGGAAAATGGTATCCACATCCAGAGAAAGAATTAGAGTCTGAATGCAGATCAAAACACACTATTTGCTCTCTTTCTTGTTTTGTTTTGTTTCTTCTTTCTCATGGTTCATCCTATTAGTCATAATTTTTCTATATTACATAACTAATATGAAAATGTTTAATATGAATGTATATGTAGAACCTGTATCAGATGGCCAATGTCTTGGGAAGGCAGGGAGGGAAGACAGGGAGAAAATTTAAAACTCGAAACTTGTGGCATGAATGTTGTAAACTAAAAATAAATAAATAAAGATGCTCCATAGGCAGGAACCTAGTGATAAGGGACTAGAACCCTGGGAGTCATCTGCATCATGAAGGGCAAGCCTTTCAGCTCCCTTCTAGACACACATTTCTCTAGTCTACAGTTCTCTCATTTCTTTCTGGACCCGAGTCAAAAGGAAGCTACACTGAATTTTACCTGTGTGTATAGCCAGCCACATCAGAGAGGGTTTTTGAGAGGTCAATGAGTTGACTGAAGCAACTGATGAGATAAATTGACACAAAGGCATTCTGGGGGAAGTAACAAAGAAAAATCTGGTCAGTTCTGGGACAAAGGCCAGTGCCTGACAAGTTGGAGGTGCTTAATGAATGCTTGTTAACTGACTGAGTACTGAATCAGCAGGGTGGCCCTGTAACTAGGATGCTGATCCCATGAAGGTCTTGGTGAAATGCCAGGCAGTCTTGACACAGGTATGACTTGAAGGGACACAAAGCCCACTCCTTCCTCCACTGTCTACTTCCCTTCATATACAGTTTCTAATCCTCATTTTAGCTCCCTTACACACATACATTTCCTAGGCCTGGGGTTCTCTTCTTTCTTTCTGGGCACCAGACAGACCACCCTCAACAGGTCCCATAATAACCTAAATCCAAACCATAAAAAAAAAGGAAAGAGAGGTTCTGGATGGGACCATGTTCTCCTAGTCACTATGTATCCCCTACAAGGGTGGGGACCCTAGTGGGTCTTTCATAACTCACCTTGCTGACCAGAGCACTTAGTTCTGCTGGGGTGAAGTCTCCATAGATGCCACTGAAGATGGGAATCGCAATAACCACATAACTCAGGATGCTGCCCAAGTAGTCGAAGGTGTTGATGCCAACTGCGTATTACAGACTGGGTTAAAAAGACTACTACCAATCTCTGGACTTAGTGAGAATGACTCCATTGTTCCCAGGACAGAGGCAGATGCTGATTCCTAACTCTCCTGGAATCCAACCAAGAAGCCCACAGCCCACTGGGAAATGACCGTGTCCTTTCACCATTTCAGGAAAAGTGTGAAAGGGACAGAACACTCTGATGATGGATGCTGGTGCCCACTGTATCCCAGAAAGCAGGACTCTCTTCACTTACTATAGAGCCAAAGTTCCTTGGACATGAGCTCCTTCTGAGTCTTCAGGAGTTTCTGCAGCCTGTAATTCGTCCTCACATGTTCGACATGCCCAGCTCTGAAAAAGCAAAGCTATGATGCATTATGGGCCTCAGTCAGGCCTTACTGAGGCAATTTGAGGTCCCAGGAATCTCTTATAGTTTAACTTGGTGCCTTCCCCTTCCTTTACCCTATCCTACCCCATCCTTTGGGGCCCAAGCTCAGCAGAGGGACCTCAGCGTCTGGGGGTTTTGTTGCTTAACACAGTGCCTGGCACAGAGTAGGTGCTCAATGTTGGTTGATCGATTGGTCCTTCCCCTACGGAGGTTTCTTTTTAGACTGTGGCAACAAAAGGCCATACCAAAGGTAATCAAAGGAAAGTAACATCTTCCTGTAGCTGGGGGATGCAGGAGGACCTTTCCTAAGAGCTTGGAAACTCCATTTCTCCACCAACCACCAGCAGGGAGAGTGCAGGCCCAGACCAAAGCTAAGTCTACCACATAGGATGGTTCAAACAGATTTCTAAGCTTCTTGGTGGCACAGAACAGTTTAAGAATACGAGTCCAGATAGACTCATTATTCTGGCCCAAATAAGGCAAAGAGTAAGGAAGAACAGCTCCCTTTTTCTCTGGGAGTAAGCCTCTGTAATTTATGTAACCTTGTCCAAAGACCAGACCCTGAGCCTTATACAGAGTTTAACCAGGTCATGGAGGCAGGATATCAAGGCTGGTCCTTTAGGAACCTTCAAGGATACAATGTCCTAACAATAGGAAGAGGCATGTATGTAGGATTTAAGATTTGGAAAGAACTTGCCTATACTGAGCCCTCTGAACCTCCTAATGACCCTATGAACTAAGTAATGAAGGCATTAACTCCATTTTTCAGATGAATAAACTGAGGCTGAAAGAGGGTCAAACAGCTAATATGGGATTTGAACTCAAGTCTTCCAGACATGCTATCCATCATAGCATAGTGCCTCTCAACAGTGAGTCCAGAAAGTATGAACTACACACCCACGCACATGCACGCACACACACGCACGCACACACACACACACACACGCCCCTTGTTCAACTTGTGAAGTTTTTGCTGGAATCAGGTCTCTGATAAACTGGGCTCCCAACCCATGACATTCTAAAGCAACAAAAGCAAGTAACTAGCTGTAGACATCAGGGATCTAGCTATTACATTATCAATATTCATTCTCTCCATCTAGGTAGAAAAACAGAAATAACAGAGTAATGCTTTATGGGTAATAACAAAATGATGGTTATGGTCAAAGTCACCAGAATGCTTAGTCTAAATGGCACTGACCACCTCTAAGATCTCCATCAAAAACATTTCCACCAAGGTAGAGTTCTCTCTACCAGCAGCTAAAGTTAAGTACTTTGTAAGCCACAATAGTTCAGTCCTGGTACAGATTTATGTAGCCCAAGATGAACTGGGAGGCAGTTGCATAAAGCAGAAAGACCTTTGAATTTGGAATCAGAGAACCTGGGTTCAAATCCTGAATTCAAAAATTCAAATTACTTAATTCTTTGGGCTCACACATTCCGTTCTGTAAAATGAGAGGGTTAGGCCAGATGATCTCTAAAGGTCCCTTCCAGATCTAAATATATAGTCTAATAAAAACATTTTTAGAAATAACAATTTTAAAGGAGCAGGAAGTTGTATGAGTTATTGCGTAATACTGGTTTTTATGCCTATTTCTTCAGAGTATTACAAAAATGACTTAGAAATATAAGTTTTTTGCTCTCAAAACAAGCCATCAGGTGGCTCCCACCATATTAAGAATGACTCATGACACAACTCTTTCAAAGCACTATTGACAAAACCAACATCAGACATCAGGCACTAAACCAGAAGAGTCATGCTCAATCACATTAATATGGAATGGCAGCACCAAACAGCACAGGTCTTTATAGGTCAGCAGACAAAGCAGAATAGAATGAAGGCAAATCATGAGGCTGTTTCAGTTCCCTGAAGAGGGAGACTCTGGCAGGATGGAATCAGTCAGGAAACTTCCCCAGATCCACTCCCAACTCATGGCAGTATATGTTCCCCTGAGCACCTAAAGAATATTGGCATGGAATAAACAAATCTACGCATTGTCTTACCTATAGAAAGCTGCTGGCTCAGCATTCACCCGAAGCTGCACATGCTTAAACCTGGATGAGCCAAAGGAAACAAAGGTCAATGAACAAGACTCATGATAACACGTGAGTCGTTATTCTTGGGTCCACTGTTTACTGCTCTTTCTGAACCACAGAGGATGACAAAATGAGAGCCCTAAGTGACTTGCCCAGCAAAACACAATTCCATATATAATTCTAACATTTTCTTGTCACAACGACGGGAAGTAAGTTATAAGGCATTGTTTTATGTTCCTCATTTAAAAATAAATAACAGAAGAGTACATCCATTAAAGTTCTACTCTGCTGCTGAACATTGTGGCATGGAGATGGCCCAGGTTTCTAAAAGCCTACACTGAAGGAAGACATATGAAATGATACAAGGGAAGTAAGAACCAGGAAAACGTGATGTAGAATGGCAGCATGTAACTGGAAAGAAAGTAGAGGAGAGGAAAGAGAAGGAGGAAGAAGAGGAAGAGGAAAAGGAAGAGAAGGAAAAGGAACGGAAAGAAAAGAAAGAGGGAAAGGAGGAGAAAGGAAGAAAAAAGGAAAAGAAAGAAGAAGAAAAATAGAAGGACAAGAAGGAGAAGGAAAGGGGGGGATAATTAACCAAAGCTGAACAATGCAAAATTTTAATAAGGATGCATAGCCTCCCCCCCAGACTCCACAAATATAAGAAGACACTTCCTCACCTTCTTTGCAGGGGTGTGAATGAGCATAAGGAATAACAGCTAGCATTTATATAGCACTTTAAGGTTTACAAAGTACTTTTACAAATATTATCTCATTCTATTCTCAAAACAACCCTGGGAGGTAGGTGCTATTATTATTCCTGCTCTACAGATGAGGAAACAGAGGCAAGCAACGATTAAGTGACTTGTCCTGGGTCACAGAGCTACTACATGTCTGAAGTTGGATAGGAACTCAGGTCTTCCTGATTTCCAGTTCAGTGCTCTTTCTCCGTAAATCTTTCTGCTTCATAGAATTTCAGATTTTTAAAATATGTTGGTTAGTTTTCCTAAACTGTTTACTCCACCATGGATAAGCTCCCCAAAGGTACACTGGAAAGGAGAAACAGGGAGTAGAGCCTCCAAACCGGGGCTAAAAGACAAACAGGAATGGGTGGGCAAAATGATGTCCTTAAGCTGAGTAGAATGAGATGTTGGGTCTTTTCTGATGGCAAAGGAGAGGAAAGATACCAAAGAGTCTCCACCTGAAATCTCCTTCCAGCTTCTCCTGTTGCACCAGCTTTGAAACAATGGGGCCCATCAGGACTTTGTTCACTATGGTCCCCAGGACAAAGTAACCAAAGATACTCACTGGCCCAAGCCAGCTCGTGCTGAAAGAGCAAAAAGCAAAAATAAATTTAAATGGTGTTGGCCAGGAAGCTTGGTCCTGGAGAAAAGTTAAGAAAAACTCCATTCTTCTTTGCGGAGATAGTGACTTTGACTGGGAATACTGACTTGTGAACATGTAGATTGATTGGTTTAGCTGAATTACATTTTTTTTTTTTGTTACAAGGAATGGCTTGTTGGGGATAAGAAAGGGAAGGATATATTTGGAAAGAAAGATGATATAAAAACCAAAGGATATCAATAAAAAAAAGTTTAAAAGTAGAATACTTCTTGTTCAAAAGAAAAAGATATCATTAACATGGTCATTCCCTCTCTTCCGGGCTTGTCAGCTTCTAGGTTCTGTATCCCAGGTCCAGAGGCAAGGCAGAGTTCTACCACCACATTGCTGCCCAGATCCCAAGTAAGGGGAATTTTGCCCATTCTCCAGGACCAGAAAAGAGAATCAGAGTTAGTTTTCAAGAGTTGTGGGAATTTTGGGGTCAGGGGAACTGGAACCCTAAAATTAACACATTTTAAATTTTCTGGCAAAAAGGAGACTCAGAATCCCAAATAAGGAAAGCCAGGAAACACTCCTGGATGGGGTGGTCTTAAAGAACACAAGAAAAAAAGCATTTCCTGTCCTTAGCACAGGAAAACATTGAAAATTGGCACCCTTAACATTCAGGAACAGGACATCTTGGAAAACAGTGGCTGGAGAAAAGGGGATATTAGGGAAAGACTGTTTAGAGTCAACCTTCCCCAGATGCCCTACCTTTGAAAGCACTGATATGTGTAGTAGGTGATGGTGAAAGGGGAGATGATCAGCTTGCTGGCCATGGTGCTGAGCTGCCGACAGAATCTCTCTACATCTTGACTAATGCGCTGGTCCCTGCATCCAAAGAGAGAAGAGAGAGCAGTGTGAACCAGGGAACCTTGTGAGGGGAGATCACAGAGACCAAAGGGTAGAAAAGCCAATCTCTCCTCCCTCGTCCTGATCCACAGCTGTTCATCCTGGACTGTTTGTGGAAATGAGCTCAAGACCAGATGGAAGCCACGTATAGCTTAGGATGGTTTCTGAAAGTGGCACACCACCAACACCCAGGATTCTCTGAGAAGTTTTCATTGAGTTTAAAATAAGGCCCTCCTTCTGGACAGGTCCTCCTTTAGGGCCTCAGTTTGTCCTGATAAAGTATGAGAAACAAGACATGGGAGCAGCAGTATCTACCAAACAAGAGGCTGCTGGGTTATGTGAGTCAAGAAAGAAAAGTTCTGTGTGTCTCAGTCCCTCACAAGGACACATATAACCACAGGACTTATAATTTGGGTTAATCCATGATGCACTGAAGGAAGGGGAAGAACGTGAGAAAAGGAAGTAAAGAGATTGGAAGCACATCCACTAAAAACTTTTCTCTTGGAGCTCCACCTGGCATTGGGTGGTAATTTCTATCTGAACCCCAAAGTACCTGACTGAGAGTAGCAAGCAAGGGGACTCCAAAAGATAATGTCCTTGCAAGTAATACACTGTCACAGCCATGTGGCTTCCCTTGAATCCCAGTGAGAAAAGCCAAACACCCAGAAAGGCAAAAGATAAAGAAGAGACCAGCCCAGGTAGGAGAATAGATGAAGCCTACGGATTATCGATGTCATCACGAATCACATTGAGTGTGTAGTAGATTCGGCCCCGGAAGTAAAGGCAATGAAGGTGTTCGGTAAGGTCCTTCCTCCAGCTCACATACAACAGGTTACAGATAAACTGGTCAAAGCTCTTTAGCTGTGGGCAAGTGAAAGGAAGGAGAAGAGAAGCAAAGGGAATAAGCATGTATTAAACACCTACTATTTGCTGGGTACTATACTAAGCACTTTTACAAAAACCACCTCTTTTGAGTGAATATTATGAAAAAGATCATTTCCTTTGAGATGTAGCTCAAACATCAAGCACAACAAGAAGACTCCCTTGTGTTAATCTCAGCCCACTTGTATCATTCCTTGTTCCATGTCCACTGGGAACTTTTCCCTAGTATCATATCAAGTGGCTCATCAAGTTATGCTCTGGGCTGGGGCTACCAAGATAACAAAGAAAAAAATCCCTCTCCTGAAGGAATTTACATTCTAATGGGGAGAAAATAAAGTACACACAGATAAGTGAATACAAAATACCGGTAGAGCTAGCCTCACAATTAGAAAGGCCATCTGATATATTGGCTGTATGACCCTAGACAAATCCCTTAACCCTGTACCCCCAAGAAACACTCTTAAGACCATGAATTGCACAACTGGAGCTGATGTGTTTTCTTATCAGGAGTCATTCTAAATCAATGGAATCTCAAAATTGCAGTTTTTAAAAAAGCAATTGGGGGAAAGGGAGAGGTTGCTTTGGAAGCATTCAAAAGCAAATTTAATATACCTCTGAGTTCACTGAGGACGGGGGTCATTATCTAACTAATTCCTTTTTGATTTCTCCTTTCTTCCCATCCTTAGCCCTTCCCTCCCTCTCTGAGTTTAATAAAGGCCTCAGTATAAATGGAATATAATGGAAGTATTCCAGAACAAAATGTTTATTGGCCAATGAATCATAACGACCACAGACATACCAAGAAACGGCTGACTTCTGGTGGAATATAGGATATACCACTTTGTGTTGGCTTTTACAGCACAGAGAGAAGCTGCCCTGATCCCTTCCTGTATTCTGGGGATATTGTGAGGTGGAAGGAAGGAAGCCTGTGGCTTTAAAGTATTCTGAGCAGCTAAGAGTGAAAGATAAGTAGTATAACTGTAGGTTCATACCCTATGCCATTGAGTTGGGTTTAGTTACAAGCTCCCATAGGGTCCTAAGTGCCTCAGTGCCCACCTGGACACTTTGTGCTCTGCCTGAAGAAGATTAAAAAGGAAGGAGTTACAAGACCTAATTCTTCAGGCAGAAGCAGGCTTGGGGTGCAGCAGGTTTTTGATCTTCCCCCTAAAAGGTAGGACCCAACCCCTTGTCATAGTCAATTTAATCCCTTGAGGGTACCCAGCTTCAAACACAAGGGCAGAAATGGGGAAGGGAGGAAGGAAACTGGGACAGGACCAAGGAACCTCTTACTGTAGAGTTGACCACGATGAGAACAAGGGCTAGACATGTCAGGTTCTTGAATCCAGTCAGATCCTTGTTTCCTAGGACACCATAGTACTGACTGGGTATTAACCCCACCTGGTAGATGACCAGCTGCTCTGTAGGAAGAAACATATTCAGAATGCAAATAACAGACAACTTGGCTTCTTCAAATCCCCATCAACCAACAATCAATCAAAAAGTATTTAAGTGCTAACTATATGCCGGCACTGGGCTAAGTGCTGGGAACAAGAGGAAAGAACAAATTCAAACTCTGCCCTGAAGCAGTGTACACTCTGGTGGAGGAGTTAACACGTATAAATTAATACACACAAAATAAACAGAGTAAGTGGAAGGTATTCTTAGAGCAGAGGTTCTTTTTTTATGGGTCAAGGAGTCTAGTGAAGTAGCCTTATGAAGTCCCACCTGAGAAGAAATTTTTTTCTAAAATTCATAATTAACCCTAAGGAAAAAATCCCCAGGACTAGATGCCTACCAAACATTTAAGGAACACTCAATCTCAATATTATATAAACTATTTGAAAAAATAAGTAAAAGAGTCCTGTCAAATTCCATATGGTTTTGATAGCTAAACCAGAGAGAGTAAAAACAGAGAAAACTATAGATCAATTTCCTTAATGAATACAGATGCAAAAAATTTAAATAGATACCAGCAAAATATCAGCAAGATCATACTGTGACCATGCAGGGCTGATTCAATATGAGAAAAACTACCAATACAACTGACTATATCAATGACAATAACAACAAAAACCATGCGGTTGTATCAACAGATGCGGAAAAAGTCACTGACAAAATACAACACCCATTCTTACTAAAAAATACTAGAAGAATAAGAATCACTGGAACCTTTCTTAAAGTAAGTAGTGTCCATCTAAAACCAACAGCAAACATTATCTGTAATGGGGACAAATTTGAAGTCTTCCCAATAAGACCAGGACTGAAATAAGCATATTGTACTAGACACGCCGTATCAATAAGACAAAAAAAAATCGAGGCAATGAAGAAACATAACTATCACTTTTTGCAGATGATATAATTGTATACTTAGAAAACCGTAGAGAATCTAGATGAAACAATTAAACAACTTCAGCAAAGTTTCAGGATATAAAATATACCCACATAAATCATCAGAATGTCTATATGTTACCAAGTCAGCATGAAGAGAGAAGAGAAATTCTATTTAAAATAAGTATAGACAATATAAATTACTTGAGAGTCTACCTGTCAAGGCAAACTCAGGGATTATATGAACACAATCACAAAACACTTTTCACGCAGACAAAGACAGACCTAAACAACTGGAGAAATATTCATTGTTCATGTAGGCTGAGCCACGATTCACGATAAAAATGACAATTCTACCTAAATCAGTTTACTTATTCAGTGCCATACCAATCACACTACCAAAGAATTATTTCATAGACTCAGCAAAAAGAGTAACAAAATTCATCCGGAAAAACAAAATGTTAAGACTATCAAAGGAATCATTGAAAAAAATGTGAATGAAAGCAGCCTAGCAGTTCAAGATTTCCAACTATATTACAAAGCCATAATCATCCAAACAATCTGGTATTGGTTAAGAGATAGTGTGATGGATCAGTAAAAGAGGTTGGGTATAAAATATACTATAGTAAACAACAACAGTAATCTAGTGTTTGATAAACCCAAAGATCCAGGCTTTTGATAAAAATTGCTAGGGAAACTGGAAAGCAGTTTGGCAGAAACTAGGCACAGATCAACATCTCACATAGTGTGCCAAGATTAGATAAAAATGGATAAATTATTTAGACATACTTTAGGATGATATTATAAGTAAATTATGGAAGTCTAGAAAAACATACCTGTCAGATCTTTGCGTAAGGGAAGAGTTTATTACTAAACAAGAGATAAAGATAAACAAGAAGCAAAATAGATAATTTTGATTCCATGAAATTAAAAAGCTTTTGCACAAACAAAACAAATGCAGCCAAAATGAAAAGGAGAACAGGAAAGGGGGGTTAGAATCTACAGCAAGTTTCTCTGATAAAGGCCTCATTTCTCAAATATAGAGAAGTGAGCCAAATTCATAAAAATAAAAGCCACTCCCCAGTTGATAAATTATTAAAGAACATGAACAAGCAGTTTTTGAGAGGAAGAAATCAAAGCTATCAAAGGTTACATGAAAAAACGCTTTAAATCACTACTGATTAGAGAAATGAATATTGATGGAGTTGTAAATCGGTCTAACAGTTCTGAAGAACAATTTGGAACTACGACAAAAGGGCTATAAAACTGTGCATACCCTTTGACACGGCAATGCCTCTACTAGGTCTGCATCCCAAAGAGATCAAAGAAAAAGACCTATTTGTACAAAAATATTTATAGTAGCTCTTTTTGGTAGTGACAAAAAACTGGAAATTGAGGGGATGCACATCAATTGGGGAATGACTGAATAAGTTGTGGCATTGTGCCATAAAAAATGATGAGCAGTCTGAATGCAGAATGTAGCATACTATTTTTTAGTTTCTTTTGTAAGATTGCTTACCATCTCAGGGATGAAGAAAGCAGGGAGGGAGGGAAATAAGTGGGAACACAAATGTCTTTTAATATTTAGTTAAAAATTGTTTTGACATGTAATTGGGTGAAAAAATAAAATATTTAAAAAAGAAATGATAAACAAGATCATTTCAGAAAAGCCTGAGATTTATATAAACTCTTGCAAAATGAAGTGAACACAACCAGAAATCATTGTGTATAGTGATAGTAATGTTGTAATGATGATCACCTGTGAAAGACTTAGCTACTCGGACCAAGACAATTGATTCAAGACAATTCCAAAGGATCCATGATGAAAGATCCTATCCATTCCCAGAGAGAACTGATGAACTGATGAATGCAGACTGAAGCCTATTTTTTACTTTCTCTATTTTTAACATTTTATTTTGTTTGTGTATTCTTTTGTTAATATGAAAATATGTTTTACACGATCTCACATGCATGAAATCAAAATTGTTTGCCTTCTCAAGGGAGGAAAGAGAGGGAGAAAATGAAGAACTAAAAATTTTTTAAAATGTGTTAAATTTTTTTTACATGTATTTAGGAAATATTTAGCAAACTAATTTAAAGAAATGCTAAATTTCAGTTAAAGGTAAGTGAAAATGAAGATGTAATTTTCCCTCTATCTAACTTCGTGATATCTATAGATCCTTTGGGGATCCATGGAACCCATATCAAAAAAAAAAAAAAAGGAAAAGCTATTATCTGCTTCAGGGACCTACCTCTTTAGCTGAGTCTTAAAGGAAGCCAGTGATGCTAAGATTCTGATGTGAAGAGGGAGAACATTCCAGAAGGGGGAGAAGAGACGTGTGGGAAGAGGGGAGATGACAAGGTAAAAACACTAAGATGGGAAATGGAGAGTATTATATGAAGAACATGTAGGCCAGTAGAGATAGACCATAGAGTTCACGAAGAAGAATAATAGGTTAAAAAGGTAGAAAAATAGAAAGATTCCAGGTTGTAAAGAGCTTTAAGGCCAAAAGATTTTTTGGATGCTTTGCATAGAGATAGCTAAGTGGCACAGTGGATAAAGTGCCAAGCTTGGAGTCATAAAGACTCATTTTTCTGAGTTCAAATATGACCTCGGGCACTTACTAGCTGTGTGACCCTAGGCTTGCCCGTTAACATCTGTCTGCCTCAGTTTCTTCATTTGTACAATGGAAATAATAACCACATCTATCTCTCAGAGTTTTTGTGAGGATTAAATTAGACAAAATTTACAGTGTTGACCAAACCTTAAAGCTTTATAAGCACTAATTTTTGTTACTATGATATCATCATTACCATTTGAACAAGACAAGAAAGAAGGACAGATGGGTCCAGGGAAGCGCGCCAGCCTCTGTACACACTCACTCACTCACTTACCCAGCAGGGTGATGCAGAGAAGGGTTAGGAACATCAAGGCATTCTGGGATGACAAATGGGGAAATAAGATGGTCTGTATCTTTAGGAAGCGTCGCAAAAAATGGAGGTCCAGTCGGGGCCTGAAGAGAAGGAAGACACAGAACAAAGGTCAGTGAGCTCAAGTGTCCCCACAAAGGAAATTCTCTTACAAGTTTAGACTGGAAACCCTCCAGGGGAGAAATTGGACAAAGTCTGTCTAACTGTAATATTCAGGATCACCTCATGCCGGGAATTAGTGATGTAGATCAGGCTAGAATGAAAGCAGGAGGGAGTGGAAGGAATAACATAGGGTCTATTACGAGGCAGGCACTGTGCTAAGCGCTTTACAGTATTATATCATGTGCCCCTTAAACAACCCTTCAAGGTAGCAGGCAGAGGTTAGGTACGTTGCCCAGAGTCACCCAGTGTCTGGGGCTGGATTTCAACTTAAATCTATCCTGATTCCAGACCCAGCACTCTCTCCACTGGGTTACTTGGCTATCTTACTTCCTGCGAAAGCTTAGGTCAGGCTTGCGAGGCTTCTCCCAAGGACCTGCTCCAGGTCTTTAAAACACAATAAAGCAAGGACCACATACAAATCTGTACCTATAAATTCTCCTCTAACAATTTTTAAGTAAAAAAATACAATATTTTTGGACAAAATCTATGCCCTCTACTGGGGAAGACTGGTACCTGAGAGATGTCCGGATTACTGAGAGATGGTCACCCATGGTTACACATGGGTAAACAGAAGACCTGAGTTCAGACTGTCCTGACTTTGAGGCTAGTTCTTGTAATACTGTTTCTCATGGCTGCCTTTGAAGTCACAAAAGCTGTATTTTTCTGTTCTTTGTTTCTTAAATAATGTTTTCTTGTGTGGGCTTACTCTGCATCAGCTCATACAGACAGCTTCTCTGTCTGTAGTCCTCAGACACTTTTTCTTACAGCACAACAATATTCATTACAATAGCAGTTCCTTTTCACCTTCTTATAATGAAAACCTCTGGGGTCTCTTCAAGCTCTGAAATCTGTTATTTTGTGACCTAGAATCACAAGAACGTCAGTGTTCGGCAGACAGGAGACTAAGACTAGGAGCCTGAAGTCCTTCCTGAACCCAACTTGAGACTGAAAGTGTGTTCTTTCCTTTGTTACTCATTTCATGTATTCTTTACCCACCTTCTTTGAAATCCAGAAAACAGAAACTCGTTATGTTGCAAGTGACCTCCAGGATAGGATAGCCTTTGATCTTAGGTCTTGAAAGCAAAATTGATCATCTGACCCCTGGCTATCTTCCATGGGTCTGATTTTTTTGTTCTGGGTCACAAATCAGAAAAGTTTAAAAAAAAAGAAAAAGCCAGAAAAACTGCTTTAAGAGGATAACTAACGGATCTAGGAAGGGAGATCTGAGGAAGCCTGAGTTCAAGACCAATGGCAAACCCTAAACATGCCCCTGCAACCTTCCAGAGCCCAATGACAGTCTTCTAATCTCCTTCAGCCCCAAATGCTCCTCATTCACCTCATTTCAACCCTTTACATACACTCTACACAAGGACTGACTGGGTGACCAATGGCAAGTCACTTAAATTTCTCTGTGATCTAAGCAACCCTCTAAGCATGTTAGAGAACAGGGGCCAATGAACATCAGCCTTGGTCCATTCCCACTTCCCTTTTGTTTATTCTAGTTTATATTGTTACATTATATTTATACTTATAAATATAAGGGATTTATATTTTTATATTATATATTTATATTTTATTTATATGGTTATATTATATATTAATTTTACATTTATGTTATAAATATAAAGGGAAGACAGAGCAAGGATTATCAAAGACAACTGAATCCCCAAATAATCCATTTTAGTCGACATTTTCAAATTGCCAAGTCCTTGGTATACCCTCCTCCTGAGGATAGCCTGAAAATCATTCTCAGACTCGTTTGTGATAGTCCAGTTTATCTGACTATCCCTTCCAAGTCCCAACCTGGAGTGATCAGTCCCAGGAGGAGGGAGGGGGCTGCTCTTGTTTTTCAGAGGCACTAACTGCCAACCTAGTTTGAGGGTTCCAGATCAGTACAGTGCAAATCGGTACAGTGTTGAATTTGGTAGCAGAGAACCAGAGTGGTAATCCTTAAGATGCAGTTCACCACCTCCATCCTTGGGTAAAATTAAGACTCTGGATCTCTGAGGTCTCTTAGAGCTCAGTGACCCCAGGAAAACTCTTCCTCGGCTAAGTGTCACTTCTTCATTCTTGGCTTTTCCTCAGCTTCCCAGGAATCAGTTATTGAGCATTAAAAAATATGCCCAGAAGATACAGGAGAAAGGCAGAAGTAGCGAGGTACTTGGGTAACCTACAACTTGAGAATTAAATGTCCTCCACCTCAGCCCAAATCTATATCTACTGTGCTTCTGAGGAAGAAAGCAGAAAGCAAGCAAGAAACAAAGAAAAGATAAAATGAAAGGAGGGAAAGAGAAATGAAGGAAGGAGAAGAGAGAAAGAAAGGAGAAAAAGAAAGGAAGGAGAAAGAGAAAAGGGAGAGAGGAAGGAAAAAATGAAGAAAAGAAGAAAGAGGGAGAGAGGGTGGGAGGAAGAAAGAGAAGGAAAAAGAAAGAGGAAGAGAGAATGAGAGATGATGGAAGGAAGAAAGAGGGAGAGAGGAAGGGAAGAAAGGAAGGAAAGAATAACAGGGGAAGGGAGGAAAGGAAGAAAGAGGGAGAGAGGAAGGAAGAAAAGAAGTGAGGAGAGAGGGAGAGACAGAGAAAGTGAGAGAAAGTGGGGGGAGGAAGGGGGAGAGGGAAAGGGAGAGGGAGGGAGGGAGGGAGGGAGGGAGAGGGAGAGGGAGACAGACACAACAGTTATTAAATGCTTGCTCTATGGGGAGGTGAAGGATGTGCCATATTTGGGGGATGATCACTACAGTTGCAAGTTGCAGCAATTACCCAGGGGTCTCCAGTGGACTGGGTTGATCCTTTATGGGGAAACAATGGGAGAATATAGACTAAAAAGAACAATATTAATAAGGAGAGGCAGATAAGAATAGTGGATAAAGAGCGGATCTCACAGGGAGGAACACCTGGGTTGCATTAGATGCCCTCAGAGTCAGCTTCCAGATCTATAGCTATGCTCCTGCCCCTGACGCTTATTGGTCTGTGACTCAGGGCAAGTTGTTTAGCCTCTCAAAGACCCAGAAAGTACTGCAAAATTATCAATCTGCATTGGTAGAGGGAGGTTCCTCATCAAGTTCCTTACACCAATTAAAAATATACATATAAATATGCATATATTAATAACAGCTGGTATTTATGTATATTTTTATGTATATTTTTACAGTTTACAAAGCTTTTTATACATATTTTATTTGATCCTTTCAATACATCTGTGAAGTAGGTGATACAGGTATTCTCATTCCCATTTTATAAAGAAACAAATTTTTAAAAGTTCCCAGCTTTGCCCATGGTCACATTGCTGGTGACAGAGGCAGGATTTGAAAACAAATCTTCCTGATTCCAAGTCCATAAAAAGGCATACATAGATGGTATGTAATCCATACCAGTGGAGGGTGACATCATTATGGGGCCTGTAAAAGGACTTCCTATATGCATAGGGGCAGCTGGGTAGGACAGAGAACAGAGTGCTGGGCCTGCAGGAAGGAATGCAGAAAGTCTTGTGATCAGATCTGACCTCAATTACTTACTAGTTCTGTAACTCTTGGCAAGTCACTTAACTTATTTCTGCCTCAGTTTCCCCAACTGCAAAATGGAAATAACAATAGCACCTTGCAGGGTTGTTGTGAGGATAAACTGAGAAAATACTGTTCTAGTGGCTGGCACATAGTAGGCATCACGTGTGCACACACGCACACACACACACAGTAGGCATCACACACAAACACACACGCACACATGCATGCACACACGCACACATATACCCTTCCTCCTCTTCCCTAGCAGAATTAAAGTTCCTTGAGGGCAGGAATTGTTTCATTCTGGACTTTGCATATCCAGTGCATGAAGGTACACAGTATAGCCACAATAAATGTGGACAGAATTGAATTTTAGGGTTTAAAAATCTGCTTCAGGACATACATATACACTGTACTTGATGTAAAAAAATACTGATGTAGTACTACGAACTCATGACTTATATTTATACCTCTAGTACATATGATAACACTGATAAGTTAAGTGTCTGTCTGGTGTTAGAGTAATGCATCTCAGGCTCCAAGTCCAGAGTTCTTTTCACTACATACCATACTGCTTCCAATCACACATTGCTTTGTGACATTTTTTATTGTAAGATTTTTTTGTGATTACACATTCCTAAAAAACTACCCTGTAAGCTATTTGATAGCAGGGCTTGACAGATCTCATCCACCTGGATTTCAGGGGCATTTCAATATCTGCTCTGCCCTGCCTGGTAAAGCCTTCCCCAGGTCACTTCCTTTCCAGTTCTTGCTCTAGCACAGGTAACAATAACAACTGAAAAGGCCTAGCCCAAGTAATCGGTAAAAAGGCCACATGGGATCTCCAGGCTGAAAATTCTCCCTCCTCTGGGCTAGACAATCTCTTACCCTAAACTTCCACTCACAGTTTCTGGATCAGACTAGAATCTAACCAGGATCTGACTAGTGATTCTTAACCTCAGATCTGAGGACTTTTAAAAAATATTTTAATAAATGTATTTCAACATGAGTTTCCTTTGTAATCTTATGTAATTTTGTCATTTTAATTTATGCACTAAAAACATTATTCTGGGGCAGCTAAGAGGAGCGGTGGAGAGAAAGCTGGGCCCAGAGTCAGGAAGAACTGAGTTCAAATTGACATTATAGCTATGAGACCCTGGGCAAGTCACTTAACCCAGTTGCCTCCAAAAACAAAAACAACTACCCCCTCCCAAGGAAAAAAACATTATTCAAAGAAAGGGCCCTAATAGACTTCACTAGACCGCTCATGGAGTGCTAGGACATAAAAAATATCAAGAACCTCCAACCTAGATCAAAATTCCCTTCCCTGGCCACATTAATAGGCTGTTTTTAAAAAGTTAGCTCCTGAAGGGCAAAAATTGGAATAACCTATTTCCCCTGGGCCTACAAGTGACTGGCATATAGTTGGCGGTCTGTGAATGGCTATGCTTTTGCATAGTCAAAATGGTGTTCAATAAATATATCTAAGATTCCCCTTCAATGCATACGAATTTTTCTCTGTATGCCAGTCTCTCTATGATGCCAGTCATAAGAAAGCAATCCCAGATCATGGAATTTATTATTGAATGACAACAGTAATTTATGGAACAGAACAGACTCTGCCCAATCGCCTTCTTACTTCTGTTTCTATGTGTAGTAACAGTTTCTCTTTCCCTCCCAGTTTGATTTGATTTGATTTTTTTTTTTTTTGCTCATTAAAAGGGCCACTTTTGGACCTCTTCCTTCACTCAATGGGGGTTCCCTTCCTCGAAATGAGTTATCTCAAAAGGCCCCAAGGTACCCAGGGCATCCCCAGGAATGTCCGGTCACTGGACGGGTGGCTCAGGAGGAGAAGCGAGGCTGGTGACCCGCACAAAGTCCGGTGCCAGGCACGGTGGCACGGTGTGCTTCGGCCAATGCCAGTGTGGAGGCCTTGTAATCACCAGAACACTCAGAATGACTGATGACCCCGGGGCACCTGGGGGTTAGGGTCCTTCATCACTCTGGCTGGGACCCTTGGGGAAGACTCAGCTGGGTCGGTGCCAGCTCCGCCCTTTCACTGTATGGGATGCGCAGCGGCAGGGGCTGGACTCGGAGCCAGGGGTTAGAGTTCGAACTCCACCTCGGCCCCTCCCGCGGCCCTCTCGGGGCGTCCTTGGCCCCCCCAAAGGGGACCGTAAGAGCCCCGCCCCCCGGGTGGTTCCGAGGATCCAAGGAGATCCCAGCGCACCGCCGGCCTGGCCCGAAAGTTCGACAGGACAGTGCTGTTAGGTACGACCTTGGTCAAGTTCTCCAGCGCCCTCTGCCTCAGTTTCCCCGGCTGTACGAAGAGGGGCTGCAACTCCCCGAGTCTGGGAGACCCCACCTCACTCCCAGGCCCCCCCCGCGCCGCCCCTCCTCCGAGCCCCGCCCTTCTCAGGCGCCCTCCTGGGGGGCGGAACAGGCCTACTTCACCTGGAGGCTGGGTCTGGGGTCCCCCGCGCTGCCCCCGGGGGAGTCATGAAGCCGGCGCAGCGGCGGAGCGCTCTGGCTCCTCCCGGGGCAGAGTCCCGGCTCCGCTCCGAGCACGCGCAGCCGGCTCCGGAAGAGGGAGGGGAAGGGGAGGGGCCGGGGAGGAGCCGGGGGAGGGGCCGGAGGAGGAGCCTGAGGCGGGGCCGGGGCGGGGACTGAGGAGGAGCCTGAGGCGGAGTCGGGGGCGGGGACTGAAGGGAGGGGCGGGGCTAGGCCAGGAGGCGGGGCCTGAGGCGTGACCCTAGAGAAGGCGCTGCAGGCTGGACAGGCAAGTCCTTGGCTCCTGGAGATGCTGTTGGGAGGAGCCAGAGAACCTGGAAGCCAGCAAGAAAATAAAGGTAAAAAATGCTTCCATCTGAGTTCAGTTCTCTCTCCGCGAGTGGATAACATTCTTCATGTGATAAGACTGAAAACATCAAAAACAGGGACAAATGGTGGGTGTGATAAGATCTAAAATATCAAAAACAAGAAATATGTGTGATGAGGTTTATTTTTATTTTTACATTTTTCGTTTTTTAATTCATTTTTAAAATTTTGGGTTCCAGAGTCTCTCTTTCCAGAGGAACTTTTGAGCAGACAAGCAATATGATACTCATTATACATTTGAACTCTTGCAAAACATTTTCCATTAAAAAAATTGCCTATTATCCATGCTAGAGAGGGGAAAAAGGCAAGAAAAAGGGAGGTGGGGGAAGCTTCAGTCTGCACCCAGAGTTTATCTGCAGGCAGGTAACATTTTTCATGTGATGAGATTTAAAGTATACACACACACACACACACACGGACAAACTAAAATTCTAAGACCCTTTTAAAAGGATTTGTTCTATGCAGTTTGGATTCAGTCAAAGGGACACACTTGAGGACCTAGAGGGCCACATGTGATCTCCAGGCCCTGGGTTCCCCACCCTGGGTAGGCGTTTTTCCTCTCAGGTCCTCAGAATTCTACATATACTCTCAATGCTGATCTTTCTCTACCTTCTTTAATGGATCTCCTTGCCCCCCTCCCTGGTCCTGAAGGTAGATGTTGCCCAAAGGGTCTATCCTCTACCCTTGCCTGCTCTCTTATTCCCCCTTTCCTCTCCTCTCCTCTTAATGTTGCCACGTCATCTGAGCTCTTATCTCACCACTGGACTCCAATGACTCTGGAGAAGAGAGTGAGGCTCGTGATTGTGTGCAGCTCCGCTTCACTTAAATCCAGTTCACAAGCAGGTCAAGACATCACCCTCATTATGTCATCCGTCCTCTTCCAGAAAAGGGATTAATTACAGCAATAACCGCTTCTTCCACTCCCCCAGGGAGATAATCGACCAAGCTTTGGAACTCCTGCTCTGGGACTGGAATGCCTTGATTAGTGTATAACTGAACAGCAATTTTAACCAGTCTACTATATCTACCCCCTTAGACCATGCCTACTCAGCCCTTTGCACTTGCCTTGCTGAGCCTGCGTGGTGATTCTTGTTCTGGGCACAGTAATCAAATCAATACTACCACTGGTCCTCAAAATGTATCATCCTATAGTTCATCTTCATGACATCCTAGACTTCCCCAATCACTATTCTCCTGTATATATATATATATATATATATATATATATATATATATATATAGTCTTCCTCAATAGAAACTAGTCCTAGTGCCCTATGGTAAATGATTAATGAATGTCTTTTCATTCAGTTGACATGCATTTATTAAGTGCTTACTATGTGCCAAGTGCGAAATCATAGCTTTAGCACTGAAAAGGACCTAGAGGTCATCAGTTAAAACTTACCTTAGAAATAAGGAAACAAACAGATGGGGAGATTGAGTAACTTGTCCATGGTCATATATGTAGTAAATCAAAGTATCAAAATTTGACCCCAGGTCCTCTCATTCCAAATCCTTTCTATGATGGAAGATGCTGCCTCCATTGCAGTGTTTTCATTGTTGCAGACAAACAAAGGCAAGAGATTTCAAAGAGAAAAAAGATTTAGAAAGTAAACAGCTAGTTAAGAAAATGGCATCTAAGAATGGATTTGAATTTTTTTTTTGGACCCAGTTTAAAATATAGGGATGATGGACTATAGGTTAGGGATAGAATACACCAAACAAAGCTAATTTAAAATATATATATACATATATATATGTATATATATATATATATATATATATATATATATATATATATATATACACACACGCACATTGGGCAAATCACTTAACCTCAATTGCCTCCAAAACATTATGACTGGGGGCATTATAACTATTTTACAGATGAGAAAACTAAAACCCAAAAAGATTAAGAGACCTGTCTAGGTTCACATAACTACAATGTGGGATGGCTAGGGGAATATCAGGGAAAGGATGGATAAATTGAGTACATTGCTACAGTGTTAATGATATTTAGTTACAAATTAGATATGATCGCTTGCCTTCTCAATGGGTGAGAAGGATCTGGAGGGAGAGAAAAAATTTGGACCTCAAATTTTTAAAAAATTAATGTTAAAGGGGCAGCTAAGTGGTTGAGTAGATCAACATCATCAACCCTGGAATCAAGAGAATCTGAGTTCAAATCCAGACTCATATACTTGCTAGCTATGTGACCCTGAGCAAGTCACCTAACCCTGAGTGTCTCCACAAATAAACGAAAAAGTTAAAAATAAATAAATTTTTAAAAGATTAAAAAAACTAATTATATATAAAAGTGAAAAAGAAAAAGTCAAACATAACCAAGGTTTCAAAAGCAGTATGAATGATATCAACACCACTGAAAAGTAGTAGAGATTCAGGTGATTCCCAAATTGCCATCTTCATTTCTTACCACCCTCTCCTTGCTCCCATTCTTTTTGAACTCTGGTCTTGCATCTCCAGCTGTTCTCAGGACATCTCTACCTGATTATTCCTTTGGCACCTAAAATGCAACATGACAGTGGTATTGGTATCATCCCTCAAACTGCCTCCCATTTGGGGGGCTCTTTTTCTCTAAGTAGTTATTCTTTGCTTTGTTCTCTTCATCAATTCTCTTCCCTTCCAATTCTGAAATTTTATCCTCTGATTCATGGTCTAGACCTTTATTTATTCCTTTGATATCTTTGTGTTCCTCACAGAATTAAAGTTTCTCATGTACTAGGTTAGAGCTTCCTTTTCAATCAATTTGTATATTCTTTTATAGATCTTGTCCCATTCTCCCTCCCTCTCTCTCTCTCTCTCTCTCTCTCTCTCTCTCTCTCTCTCTCCCTCTCCCTCTCAACAAAATGTTGTCCATGAAGCAATAACTTCTCCCTAGGGAATGTGGGTGAGAAATAGAAGAGAGAAAATGTTGCCCTATGTTCCCAGATACACTTTAGTATAGGTGCCGTCTTTTGTCTCAATTCTTACCTAGCCCTTTGTCATTGAATGGACTTACCTCAGACAAACTGAAACCTGGGAAAGACCTTAATTTTAAAAGGCCAAGGTTACCCCTTTCATCCTGGGCCATTGCCAGTCTTCTTGACTTTGGTCTTGCCACTGGACTCTGATGACTTTGCTCAGCTCCGCCTCACTGTTTCATGAGCCAATCAAGACCTCACCCTCATGATGTCATTGGTCCTTTTTGAGAATGAGGGACAAACAACAACAACAGCATAGGCCACATTTCACAAAATTTTTCCTATATTCCCTACACCTTGAAATGACTGAAGAGTGATGAACTTTCTCTTTTAAGGGTCATGGCGAATACCTCTCTGGCCAATAGCTTGCAGGAACCTCTTCCAATTTAATCATGCAGAAAGCTATTCACCCTTCAAAGGGAATAGCCAAGTATGGCTGCACCTTAACAGTTAGTTTAATACCTTATTATTTGTCCATTATTTTGTGTGATTACAAAATTTTAAGGACAGCTAGGTGGCACAGTGGATAGAGCACTAGGCTTGGAATCAGGAAGAGACATCTTCATGAGTTCAAATGCAGCCTCAAACACTTATTAGCTTGTGACCCTGGGCAAGTCATTTCATTCTGCTTGCCTCAGTTTCCTTATCTATAAAATGAGCTAGAGAAGGAAATGGCAAACCACTCCAGGATCTTTGCCAAGAAAACCCCAAATGGGGTCACAAAGAGTCTGAAACAACTGAACAGCAACGACACAAAATCTTCTGAGGAAGGATGATGGAAGATTATGAATAGCTTTTTTCTCATTAAGGAGAAAGAAGTAATAGAGTATAAAATCAGGTTTAAAAGAGCTTGTCAAGAGATTCAACTAACCAAAATCATCTCAAAGGCATTTAAGGATGAAAATGAGGAGGGTGGGGAACAATAAATAGTATAAAAGTAGAAAACCTGCAAAGATTGTTACAACAAACTCTTTTCGTCATCGAGAGCTGTAGACCTTTCACACTTGGACTCTAATATTACAGTCCCAGGTATACCTGAAGAGGAGGCAGAAAATCAAACCACAACCACCACCACCTTGACTACCACCTCCCTCCTCCAAAGAGAGTAATAAAGGAAAAGGAGCCAATTTAGGCCAATTGTCCATAAGAGAGAGCTGTGCTGGAGGCAGCATCATTGTAAGGTTGTTTAGGGATTCAAATGAGGGGAAATAAAAAAGAGATAAAAATAGACTTTATTAATATTATAAAAAAGACAACAGAGAACACAATTGCTGGCCATTATGCCTACTTACCCATCTACATTAAAATTTTATGAGAGTTATCTCTTCAGAATGAAAATATTAGTAGGGAACAGGCAGGCTTTGGGAAATAGCATTCCACAGTGGACCACATCTTCACCATCACACGACTAAGTTATAAAGAATATAAAATCCCAACTTGCTTATTGTTTGTTGATTATGAAAAAGCATTTGATTTAGTAGTTGAGTAGAGCTCTCTTACAAGATGTCTCCTATTCATATTTCAAAAATATTCTAAGATTCCTTGAAAGACCTAACAATAGGAATAATTTTCCTCAATCATCCATATACATCAGGTAATGCAAAAAACAAGGACATATATGCTTGTGAGAGGGATTAACAGTTGTGCAGATGTTTCTCTTTGCAGATGATATTATGCTGGCTGTATTCATGCCCAAAACATTGCAGAGGCTCCTAGTCGAAGAATCTGACCTGATTCTTCTGCTAGGGTGTGAGGATGCGATTGAAACATATAACAAATGAAGAACTTTGAAGAAGAGAAATATATAAGAAGATGAGCTGGACATGGGACAATGGTAAAGGATGATAGGCAGACAAACATTGTCTTCCATTTGTATTCTTGCTATATCAGAGAAATGGAGAAAAAGACTCCAACATGTTGGATAAACATCTGTGGAAAGACATAGACCATTAGTGGGGAACGTATGGCCTCAAGGCCTTGAGAATGGCCTTTTGACTGAGTCCAAGTTTTACGGAACAAATCTTTTAATTAAGGAGATTTTTTTTCTGTGAAGTTTGGATTCAGTCAAAGAGTTTCACTTGGGGACCTGGAGGGCCACATGTGGCCATGCGACTCCAGGTTCCCTACCCCTGACAGAGACAAAAGGAATCAGTAGGATTGACAGGCATGGATGGTTTTTTATCAATATTACTGAAGGCAACATCCCAAACAATAAGATTATAGATCCATTTGAGTAATTAAGTTGTTCAGAAATGGCTGCCATCATTTATTCAGTCATTTTTCAATCATTGTGACCATTTTGGGTTTTCTTGGCAGAGATACTACAGTGGCTTGCTATCTCCTTCTCCAATCAAAAAATGTGCCTTCAATTCCCAGGTTTCAAATTCAAACCTGAAGAATTCATGATCATGATCATTGGGTTAATTGGTTAAATTAACAGATTCTGAATATCTGTTCAATTTTCTCATCTGTAAAAAAAGAAAGTTGGACTAAATGATCTCCAACAATCCCTTCTAATTCTAAGGCTGTGAATGTACTATGTGCTAGATGTGGTGGAGGCTTTGAAGATGAATGATTGAATGAATGAATACAGCATTTATTAAGTGCTTGCTATGTGCAAAGTATTAGGCTAAGTGCTGAGGATAAATATAGAAGAGTAAGACAGTCCCTGCTCTCAAGGAACTCACATTTTAATGGTGAAGACTACATATATAGAAAGTTTCAACTATAAGTCAGATGGAAAAGTCCCTTGGTCCTTAGGACAGAGTAGTGAAGTTTTCTTTAATGTTATTTCCTTTTCTTTAATGTTATTTCCTTTTCTTTAATGTTATTTCCACTGTTAATATCATGTCAGTTTCTGATGTAGAACCATTTGACAGTGACACCATTCTTTGGTGGAAAGAACCTTCTTAGCTGTGGTCATGGCACCTTCAGGAGCACTTTCTAGGCTTCATTTTCACAGGAGTTATTTCTCTAGATGATGGCTGAGGGCACTGAACTGGAAACACTGGTATTTCCAAGGCTCTTGGGTTCAGGATGTGGGCTGTTTCTATTAGGATTTGAAGGGAGATGATAGTAAAAGATGGTGGTGGTGCCTGACACATGCTACCTCTCAGGGTGCTTTGCTGTTTCAGCCTGTCCTGTGAGTGGCATTTGATGGGGATAGCTGGATCATTATCCACATAAATTGCTTCCCTTGATGAAAGCTGGGAGGTCTGTGTCAGAAGTAGGTCCTGTGGTCTGAAAGGGGCTATACCTCCTAGGGCTCCTATGTCTATCTGACTGTTGGTAGCTGTCACTGGTGGTGATAAGGAAGGTGGGCTCCTCTCCCCCATGGATTTCTGCCCCTAATAATGACTGTGGAGGATGGACTGAAAGCAGGTCTGGTGGTCTGGGAGGGGAACACTACCATTCCCAGGGCTCTTAGGCTCAGGGTCCTGGACTATCTCCCTCAAGATCTGAGGGAAAATGGTGGTTGTGGTTTGACTTGCTTGGCACACATTGTCTCCCATGTGTCCCTCAGGGGGCCTTGTTGGTTCAGCTTAGCAGATTTGCCAGCCCTATGTACGGTGGTTGGCCAAAATGTATAAGACAAGAGCTTATAGTCTGATAGAAGAGATATGTGCACAAATAACAATGAAAGGTAGGATGTGGAAAGTATAACATAAGTGATACAAGCAAAATGTAGAGTTTACAGAGAAATCACTTCTACCAGACACAGTGACTGAGGAAGTGACATTTGAACTAAGACTTACAAAGATGAGTAGGATTTCTATAGATGAACATAAACTGTGGCAGATGTAAGGACTTCCATGAGCAAAATTATAAAGATCAGAAAGTGTGTTAATCCTTCGTTCCTGAAGAAGACCATGCCATCAGAGAAGTGATGACATGACTTGCGCTTGGCTTTGTTTTTGAGTGAGGGAGGGCTGTGCAGGTCACCAGTCTGACTTCTCCACCACAGCCATCTGAATCCAGTGACTAGATATTCAGCAGGATGACTGGAGATGATCCAGGATGAGGCAACTGAGGGTAAGTGACTTGCCCAAGGTCACACAGCTAGTAAGTGTCAAGTGTCTGAGGTGAGATTTGAACTCAGGTCCTCCTGACTTCTGCTCTATCCACTGCACCACCTACTGCAAGATCAGAAGGTGCTATTTAAGTCAAGGAGCAGCAACTATTGACTGAAGAGTAGTGTTTCTCTAGATAAGTAGTTGAACATAGAGCTGGAAATTTGGAGCTATATTATGGAAGGCCTTGAATACTAAGATGTACAGTAGAGACTTTATCCTATAGGAATTTAGGAATGGGGGAGGATGTAGAAAGCTTATCAGGTGAGAAATGATAGGAAAGGTGGTATAGATTTTTTTTTTAATCTGTAAAATGAATGAATGAATTAGATTGCCTTCAAAGTCTTTTTTCAGGGCTAAAATCCTATTTCCTCATTTGAAAATCTTCAGTAGAGGACCCTAGGGATATGTGCTGTTTAGTATTTTTATCGATTACTTGAATAAAGGCATAGCTCAAAGGATTGTAGATCTCAGATACTTGGGATTTCTGAGGCATCAAGTCCAATCTCATTTGACAGATGAAAAAACCAAGACCCAAAGAAGTTAAGTCACACAAGTGACATGTCAAAGATTAGATCTGAAACAAGTTCTCCTGCCTCCAGAACCAGTGCTCTTTTCACTAGACAGCACTGCCTTCCTTAAGATAGTATGCTTATCAAATACACAAATGACAAAACTTAGAGGGAGAGTTAACATACCGGATGCCAGAGTTGGAATCCAAAAATGCTATAATGGTCTAAAATATTGGGCTGAATCTGATAAGATGAAATTCAACAGGCATAAATATAAAGTTTTATACTTGGGTATTAAAAAATCGACTTTACATTAACTGCAAAGGACATATGAAGGAAGATGCTATTTGTATCCAGAGAAAGAACTGATAAAAAGATATATAAGACTTTTACATGTCTTATGGAAATGCTTAATTTATTCCATAAATTAAAAATAAAATAAATATTTTAAAAAACCAACTTTACAAGTTCAAAATAGGGGAGTTGAAGCTAAATATCGATTTGAAAAGAATTTGAGGGTTTTAATGGACTATAAGCTCAAAATGAATAAAAAGTCTTATATGAATGCCAAAAATATTAGTGCAATCTTAGGCTGAAATTAACAAAGGCATAGTGTCCCTGTCCAGGGAGGTAATAAACCATCCCATTGTACTCTGCGTGGGCCAAACCACATGTAGTATATTAGGTTCAGTTTTGGGTACATCCGTTTAAGAATGACATTGATAAGCTAGAGAATGTCCACAAAAGGGCAATTGGAATGGGGAAGGGCCTTGGGCCCATGTCACATGAGATTAGGTTGAAGGAACTGAGAATGTTAGCCTGGAAAGAGAAGGCTCGAAGAAACATCAGATCAGTGACAAATATGAACTAAGTACCTATTATGTGTCAGGCACTGTTACATGTGGAAAATGCAAATACGAAAATTAAAGTCTTTGCACCCAAGGAGTTCACATACTATTAGGAGAGATAACACATATATTGATCTTCTTCGAAAACGAAGGATGAACATCAAATACGTATTTTGATGTCATAGAGGGACTTGGAAGCATGTTCAGATATTCCCTGCCTGCTTCCATTTCATCCATGTGGAAACTTTGGTGGGACAGTTCCCATGATGTCTCAGTGGCTGTTACTGTATCATAATAAAGAATATTTTAAATGCCTACAGAGAAGAACCAATGATTTTAGAAGGGGCCTAGTTGGAACGAAGTGTGCATAGAAAAAATGTAATACACCCATTTCTCTGTCTTTTTTCTTGGGCATCTTTAAGTCATTAAGGATTTACTATGTGCCAGACACTGTGCTAAGTCAAAAGACAGTCCCTGACCTAAAAGAGCTCACAGTCTAATGGAAGAGACAACATACAAAGTACTATGTACAAACAAGATAGATAAAAGATAATTTGGAGATTATCAACAGAGGGATGGGAGTTGTATGGGTATCAGGAAAACTTCTTGGTGAATTGCTAGAGGGAGGAGGGTCAGCTGGCTATATTCCCCTACCTGGTAGTCACGTTTATCTGTGAGTGACTGTTTCTTTTGCATTTATTCTTAGGTGAATGAGTAACTCCAAGGTAGACAAGTTTAGGCATCAACTTTGTGAGACTGGTAGAACCAGAGGTTACAACCGAGGTTTTACCAGTGACTGAAGGTGGAGCCATAGCAAAGGAAATACCTGAAGGTGGGTGTGGAAAGACAGTGACAGACACAGGAAGTAGATGCCTCATGTCCGGAAGAAGTGTTGGCCGTGGACTCTTGGAAGTTTATGACCCAGTGAGAAACTATACCTAGAGGTTTGGAATCTAGGAAGGGTGAGGGGGAATATTTTGTCTCAAATATGTTTACTCTACCTTTCTGATATATCCGGAGGTTCAAATCTGGCTTCAGTCACTTCTTACCTGTGTATCTTTGGACAAGTCGTTAAAATTTCCTGAACCTTACTTAGCTCTCTCATCTAAGGGCTTGTACTAGTTGGCCTTCCTTTCTGAATCTGTCATCTCATAGTCCTATGGTCCTTCCAACTCTGAGCATTGGTGATTCTGTTATATTTGTTATAAAATCCAATACTCACTATAGATAGAAAAGAGTACATGATGGGAGTGGAAAGGAGAGGTAACCAGGGGTCCCTTCCTAATTTTTTTTCGGTTTCTGCCTTCTGTAGTTCCTTGAAGATGGGCTCCCCTTTTTATACCCTTTCTTATCTACACACACACACACACACACACACACACACACACACACACCCCAAGTCTTTTAAAAGGGCCAAATGGACCATGAATTGTGCAGCAATAACAAAAAAATTAAACAGAATCAGGTTGTCAAGACAAGTCATCATCATTGATGATATTATATATAATGCCTACTATGTGCACGGTACTGTGCTAAGCACTTAACAAATATCTCATTTGATCCTCACAATAACTCTGAGAGGTAGTTGCTATTACTGTCTCCATTTTACAGATAAGGAAACTGAGGGAGACAGAAGTTAATTGACTTGTCCAGGGTTGATGAAGCTAGAAGCAACTGAGGTCAGTTTGGAATTTAGGTTTTCTGTTTTTTAGGAGGGGCAAGTAGGTGGCAGGGTGGATAAAGCACTGGACTTGGAATCAGGAAGACTCATCTTCCTGAGTTCAAATCTGACCTCAGACACTTCTTACCTGTGTGATCCTGGGCAAGTCACTTAACCCTGTTTGCCTGAAGAAGAAAATGGCAAACTACTCCCGTTTCTTTGCCAAGAAAAGCCCAAATGGGGTCACAAAGAGTTGGACGTGACTGAAACAGCTTAACAACAAAAGATTTGTTAGGAACTTATTTTTTATGTTGAGCCTAGATCTGTCTCTCTGTAACATGTACATACTGTTTCTTCCAGTGGAATGGGTGGATGAGAACATTTTCTTCCAGTGTCTATAAAGGTAACTGAAGCAGGCACTGTACAGCTCCTAGAGCTTAATAAGGCATCAAAAATGCCCAGGTCATTCACTGAATCCTGGGCCATCACCAGTCATCCTGACTTTTGCCTTGCCACTGGATTTTGATGACTCAGGAAGAGAAAGTGAGGCTGATGAGTTTGTGTAACTCTGTGTTGCTTAAATCCAATTCGCACGTATCAAGACATCATGATGTCATTACTCCTCTTGGAAAGCAAAAGACAAATAGCCAGAGCTCTATCCACTGCGCCACCTAGCCACCTCTTGTAAAATAGCCTAGTTTTTTAAATTTTTATTTTTTATTTTCCCAGTAAGACACTGTCATTTGACCACAGTGGGACCATCAGGAAGAATAAGAAAACCAGCAGAAAACATCTTCAGCTGTTTACTTTAGCCATATATGTTGGTAGGTTCATCTTGAACTGTCTCTGTAGACTCTCAGTGGAACAGAAATAGCTCCCAGGCAGTATTTTGCACACCCATGAGACAACCTTGTCAGCAGTTTACAAAAAAGGAAGGACAATGCTATACTTTCTTTTATGAATCTAGAAATGCTCTGCAACTATAATAATTTCACCATAGACCTAATTAAAGGACTGGGACAAAGGGACCTTGAAGTCTAAGTCAGTTTTTTCTCCCTTTCCTATTCATGCATATACACTTTTAATATGGTGAGGTCCACAATATTTTAGATTATAAGCAACTAGAGAAGGGATTGCTTCTTAGGCCTAATTGGTACTGCAAACAGACATCATGCATATGTATGTGCTTATTATTTTTGAGTGGCAATCTTGCCTTAATACTTTTGGTGCCCCTTGTTCTCATGAGTATTTGGGACCGAAGGGAAAGAAGTAGGATGTCTGTGATTTCATCAGGAGTAGCATGGCACAGTAGAAATCGCCCTGGATTTGGAGACAAAGAAGTCTGTGACCCAGAGCTCATATCCTGGGTCTGTCACTATGGGAGCCTGAGAGCAAATCATTTTACTTCTCTGTACCTTAGTTTCCGTATCAGCAAAATGGGAAGAGAATAAAGATGAACTAGATATCCTCCAAAATCCCATCCAGTTCTAAATCTATCATCTTGCAGACTTACAATGTAGATAAGCAACTTGTCTATAATTTATAGTTTTCAAGAGTTTCCTGGAAAGATAACAAATGATGGCAGTAGTCAATGGTTGAGAGGTTGTAGGCAAACAAACGCAGCCATTTGTGGTGTTGTGAATTGACTCGAGTATTCTGGAAAACAATTTGGAGCTATCCTCCAAAATGTCACTAAACTGTGCATACTTTTTGATCCTGCAATACATCCATTAGTTATATTCTTGAGGAGGTAAAGGTAGAAGGGAAAGGATCCATATGTACAAGAATATGTATGCAAATGAATGTTGAAAGCTGTCTTTACATGCAATTGGAAAAATAAAATAGAATTTATATTTTATATATATATATATATATATATATATATATATATACATAAAAATACACACACACACACACATATATATGAAATCTATAGCAGCACAAACAACTGGGAACACAAGAGTTGCCAATCAATTGAAGAATGACTGAACTTCATTTGAGGTATATGCATGTAATTGAATATTATTTCACCGTAAGAAATAATGAATGACAGCTTCAGAGAAATATAAGAAGACTTGCATGAATTGATATTGAGTGATTGAGCAGAACCAGGGCAATTTATATGCTGATCCCCGAAATAATGTGAAGGTAAGCAACTTTGAAAGATCTGAGCATTCTGACCGAAGCAGTCGTCAATCATGATTTTGAAAGACGGATGAGGAAATGAAACTTCTACCTCTTGGTGAGAGAGAGATGACTGAACAAAGGTATGGAATGGAAACATGCATTTTGGGTACCACCAATGTGTTGATGCATTTTACTTGGCAAATGCAAAATAATATACAAATATGCATATATTTATTGCAAGAAAGGGTTACTATGTGGAGGGAAGGATGGTAGGTGAGTAGATGCTGCTAGATATGAAAAAAATATAAATAATTTTAAATGAATAGAAGAATAAAAAGAAATACAGAAGGGGAAACAGCAATGTTGTTACTACCTTGTTGAACTAGATATGTATGTATTTCTCATGAAAAAGTAAACTATGTAATAATCACAATTTCTGATACAATATTTTTGTTTCTACATAGAAACAACTATGTTTGGACTTTGAAACACTTGGGAACCTTGATCAACACAATGACCAACCACAATTCCAAAGGACTCATGATGAAACATGCCAACCACCTCCAGAGAGAGAGGTGATGGACTCCAGGTGCAGATGGAGGCATATTTTTTAAAATTATTTTTTGGATATGTTTAGTGCAGGAATTTGTCTTGCTCACCTATACATGTTTGTAACAAATTTTATTTTTCTTGATTTCTAAATGGGGAGAAGAAGAGAAAGGTAGGAGAGAGAAAATGTGAACCTGAAAATTAAATTAAATTAAATTTAAAAAAAGGAAATATCCTGAGACCTCCTTGGCTGATTTCCACATAGATAATAGCCAGAACTTCACATGGATAAATTGCTATTTTTCTTTGTACTGCAGGTATACTTCAAGACTTTAAAAAAAAAAAGCCAAAAACCTGGGCAACTCAGTGAATAAATCTAAGCTTAAAATTTTGTTTTTATTAAATATCAGTGTCACTCAATAGAAAATCTGCTGACTTTGATGTCCGAGATTTGTTGTTCAGTCTGGCCCATTCTGACCCTATTTGAGTTTTTCCTGGTCAATATCCTGAAGCAGTTTGCCATTTCCTTCTCTAGCTCACTTTATACATGAGGAAACTGAGGCAAACAGTTTTGGTTAAGTGACTTGCCCAGGGTCACAAAGTTAGTAAGAGTCTGAGGTTGGATTTGAACTCATGAAGATGAGTGAACCTTTCTGATTTCGGGCCCAGTGCTCTGTGCATTATGGTGCCACTTAGCTGCCCTGGTGTGAGAGAACCAGCATTCCTATCCTATCTCTTTCACTTACTGTTCTGTATGACTTTGGCTAAGCAAATGGGTGTATATGAATGTTATGGAATGTGGTTTAAGAAACAATAAATATGGTGACTACAGAGAAGCATGGGAAGATATGAACTGACAGAAGAATGCAATAAACAGGAAAACCCACAATTCTAATGGAAAGAATAATCATCAAATGATTGAAAGGAATGCTATAAAATTATAATGCCCATGTCTGGCCCCAGAGAAAAGATAAGAGGACACACCTTCTTTGCCAAGATGAAGTTCTAAGAACATGAACTGATGAATCTGATGTTGACCTTTATTGATCTACTGGTGAGTTTTGATGTAAAGTTTTTTGCTCTTATAAGAGATGGGTCCTTTGGGAAGAGGAGGTGGAAGAAATGTATTGTGAGATGAAGTAATATAAAAAATCAGAAAAATGCCAGGGCACTGCCAACTCTAATCAAAAGCGTATGTATCAAAGATAGGATTTAAATCCAGTCTTCTTGACTCCAATGGCAGAACTTTATGCACTGTGTCCTATTTCCTCCTGGTGTATGGAATGAAGAAAATGCCACTAACAAATGGCCCAAGCCTCCTCACTAATGATTTGGACATCCTTTGATACTACAAAATAAGGTGTTGAGATACTCTCAGAGGATGACAGGTTGAGAGGCGGTTTGTCTTGTCCAGTCCCTTTATTGACAGAAGCAGGTATTTGGTGCACTTACTGGAGTCGGAAAGACCTGAGTTCAAATTCAATCTCAGATGTGTGACTCTGGGCAAGTGATTCAACCTCTGTATGCTTCAGTTTCCTCCTCTATAAAAAGAGGATGATAGCACGTACCTGAAAGGATGGTTGGGAAGATCTCTAATAAGCCATACATTAGCTTATTATCATAGGTCAAAAAAATCAAGAGCTTATGGGACTTACCCAAGGTCATGCTAAGTGAAAGGGATAGGATATGAAGGCTGGTTCTCTGGCACCAAGGGCTGCTAGGTGGTGCCATAGTGCACAGAGCACTGGACCTGAAGTCAGGAAGAATCATTTCCCTGGGTTCAAATCCACCCTCAGACGCTTCCTAGCTGTGTGACCCTGGACAAGTCACTTAACCAAAACTGTTTGCCTCAGTTTCCTCATGTGTAAAATGAGCTAGAGAAGGAAATGGCAAACTGCTTCGGCATCTTTGGCAGGAAAACCCCAAATGGGGTCACAAAGAGGCAGATACGACTGAAAAATGACTGAATAACATCTCTGGCACCAAAGTCAGCATAGTTTCTATTGAATGACACTGATACTTAATAAAAAACAAATTTTTAAGCTTAGATGTATTCATTGAGTTGCCCAGGTTGGAAAAGAAAAAGCCCTGTGGTATACTTAGTACAAAGGAAAATAACAGTTTATTCATGTGAAACCCTACAATCTGTGTGGAAACCAGCCAGGGAGGTCAGGTCTTTGGATGAACAAAGACCAGCAGTGAGATGCTATTGTAAATTTTGCAAAGGCTGAAATGACTCATGCTTCATGGGCCCCATTCCAGAGATAGATCATTTTGGAAAGAGTTTTGCTTCAATGCAGGCTCAAAAGGGCTTTCCCTTCCTCCTGCTTTGTCTCACTGAAGATCCCATCCCTGCCCTTTCTCTTTGGGTCATCTTTCATGCTCCCTGGTCCATGCTCCCTCCTTTGAAGAAGGGGGAAAATACTCAAGAAGCTATGAGAAAGGTTAATGTCTAGCAATGCAAGTATTGACTACTTTTAAAAATAGAATATATAGAAGAGCTAGGTAAATTACAAGGATGATTTTTTTTTTCCCATTCTAAGAGGAGCCTTCCTTTTTACCAAAGGCAGTGTGGTGTAGTAGTGCTAAATGCTGGCCTTGGAATCCAAAAGATCCAGAAAAAAATTCCCCACCCACTCATTCATACACTTACCTAGCAAGTTGCCATGAGTAAATTATTTAAACCCTTTGAACTTGAAGCAATTGAGGGAATTCAGGAAGAATTCACAAGTCGTTCCATTTTTCTTTTGTAAATTTTAAAATTCATTTTAAACTTAAATACAAAACAAGAAAAGAATATTTCTATATACACACAGCGGAGCATGAGAGATGATTCAATATAATAAAATAAATTTCCATTTCAAGAAAATCTATGTAGTAACTAGTACACATTGTTTTTATGGCTACTCAGCTCTTCTTTTCTTCCTTCTACAAGTTATTATTAATGTTCTGGCCATTGGTTTGCTGCAGTAGAAGCCTGGGCAGAAACTAGAAGGAGCACTGAATTAGGAGCCAGGAAGTCTGTCTTCATCTCTTTTTGCCTCTACTGACTAGCCATGTAATCCTTTACAAAATTATTTAAGTTTTAAGCAAAAAATTCTGTTTTAATTTCATTTCCAAATATACCCTGCCTTACCCAGTGAGCCACCACTTACAATAAAGAATGAGAGAGAATGAGAAAAAGTAAGTCAACAAAACTCGTCCCCTTCTCTTTTCCCATTCTGCTTAAGAAAGGGAGGGAAGTATATTTTCTCATCTCTTCTTGGGGACCAAGCCTGGTCATAATTATAGAGCATTTAACCATGGGTTAGTGTGTTCCATTTGCATCATTGTAGTCATTGTAGATATTGTATTCATGCTTGCTTCAATATACATCAGTGCCATGCTTCTCTGAATTCTTCATATCCATTCTTTCTTACATTGTGGGTTCTTCTACTTCCTTTCTCTTTTTATTTTCAGCTCTCCAAAACTGAAGTTTGTTTTTGCTGGATTTCCTACCTAATTATACCTTCTGTCTTTTACCCCCCTTCCTCCCTTTCCTCGTCTCCAAATGTTTCCCTATTGAGCTTGCTATATTTCCACACTAAATTCTGTCTGTCTGTATGTATATGTTCAATCCTCCTTAATTTGGTTTAGATAAGATGAAGGCTATGAGATGCCTTCTCCTTCATGTTCCATGTTCATATATTCTCCCTCTGAAGTACTATAATCCATTTATGAGAAGTAGTATGATCTTTCCTCTTTTCCTTCCTTTCTCCCTTACTGTTTCTTTTTCCTTCCTTCCCCCACACCCCTTTTAAACTTGAGAAAATTGAAACATATTCAAGTCCTTTGTTTTCTTATTTAACTCTCTTTGTGACCCTTGAAAAGAGGGGCTTTCTGAAAGAAACCTGTGTTTTTTTCTCTTTCTAGTAGGAGCTAAGCAGTTCATCTTCATTAAACCCCTTCCAATTGTTCAAATGTATTTACCTTTCTACATTTCTCTTGATTCTTATGTTTGTATTATAATTTTTCCATTGAGCTGTGGTCTTTTCATCAAGGATACTTAGAAATCCTTTATTAAATGTCCATTTCTAATGATACAGGTAAGTTGCTCCTTATTGCAAGTCTCTGACTTTTACCTTATTGTATATTGTATTCCAAGATTTTTTCTCCCGTGTAGTAGTTGCTACAAAGTATTATGTGATCCTGCTGTAGCTTCTTTGTAGGTGAACTCATTCTTTCTGGCTGCTTGTGGTATTTTTATTTGACTTAGATTATGGATTTTGTCATGTTAGGTTATGTTATATTATGTTATTGATTTTGGCTATGACATTCCTGGATATTTTCAGTTCAGGATTTTTTTCAGGGGACTATTAGTCAATAAACTTACTAAGTATGTTCATCCTTTGTTGCCAAAGAAGACTATGCCATCAGAGAAATGATGACATGACTTGCACTTGACTTTGCTTTGAGAGAAGGGGCTGTGCAGGTCACCAGCCTCACTTCTCCTCCAGAGCCATCTAAATCCAGTGACCAGATATTCATCAGGATTACTGGAGATGACCCAGGATGAAACAATTGGGGTTAAGTGACTTGCCCAAGGTCACACAGCTAGTGAATGTCAAGTGTCTGAGGGGAGATTTGAACTCACATCCTCCTGACTCCTGCATTGGTGCTGTATCCACTGCGCCACCTAGCTGCCTCACAGACTTACTAAGTACATACTACATGTCAGGTGTCATGTTAAACTCTGGAGATACAAAGAAGGGCAAAGGTCAACCCCTACTATCGAAGAGCTCTCAGTGTGATGGGAGAGACAACAGGCAAACAACTATATGCAAACAAGCTGTATACAGGATAAATTGGAAAAAGTCAACAGAGAGAAAGCACAAGAATGAAGGGGGATCAGGAATGACTTCCTATATAAGGTAGGATTTTAGCTAGGATTTGAGGGAAACCAGGGAATCCAGGAGATGAAGATGAGGAGGGAGAGCATTTCAGTCAGGGAAAATGTCTTGAGTCAGGAAATGGAATGCTTTGTTTGAGGGACACCAAAGGGGTGTCACTGGATCACAGAGTGTGTGGAGGTAGGAGGATAAGACGTAAGAAGATGGGGAAGGAGGAGAGGGGAGGGGCAGGTTATGAAGGGCTTTGAAGACCAGACAAAGGATTTTATATTTGATCTTGGACATGATAAGGAGCACCTGTAGTTTATTGAGGTGGAGTAACATGATCAGACCTGAACTTTAGGAAAATCACTTTGATAGCTGAATGGAGGATGGACTAGAGTGGGGAGAGACTTGTGACAAGAAGACACACCAACAGGCAATAGTTCAGGTATGAGGGGATGAAGGCCTGCCTTAGGGCGGTTATTGTAATAGAGGAAAGAAGAGGGCATGTTACAAGAGATGTTACAAGGCCCTGGCAATGGATTGGAAATGGGCTGGGGAAGGGGTGGGGGTGGGGTTGGAAAAGATTAAGGAGTGGAAAATGATACCTAGGTGCACCCATGGGAGACTGGGAGGATGCAACCCTTGGCAGTAATAGGAAATTAGGAAGAGGACAGAGTTTGGGGGAGGAAGAAGATATGTGTTCAATTTAAGATGTCTATAAGACATTCAGTTCAAGATATTCATTAGGTAGTTAGAAATGCGAGGCAAGAAGTCAGCAGCCAAGTTAAGTCTGGATAAGTAGATTTGAGAATGATTAGCATAGAGATAATCATTGAATCCATAGGAGTTGATGAGATCACCAAGTGAAATAGGATAAAGACAAGTGGGCCCAGGATAGAGCTCTGTGGGATACCCGTGCTTCACAGACATGACCTTGATGAAGATACAGCAAAAGAGACTAAAATGGTGCAGTCTGATCAGAGGAGAGCCACTAGTGACTGGTGTCACAAACACCTAGAGAGAAGAGAGGATGACCAACCGTATCACAGGCTGCAGGGGGGTCTTGAAGGATGGAGATGGAGAAAAGGCCATTATGTTTGGCAGTTAAGAAATAATTAGTAACTCTGCTAAATGAAGCTACATTGTAGAGAGTGAAGAAGAGATTGAGAGGAAAGGAAGTGGAGGTGCCTGTTGTAAGTTGCTGTCTCAATGAGTTTCACCACAAAAGGGAGGAAGGATGTGTGGGTCTATAGCTAGAAGTAACGGATGGATTAAGAGAAAGATTTTTGAGTATGGGGGTAACATAAGCATGTTTTTAGGCAGTAGGGAAACTGCCAACGGAAAATAAGAGATTGAAGATAAATGAAAGCATGGGGATGATAGAGGAGGCAATCTAGTGAAGAAGAAGAAAGAGGAGGAGGAAAAATAGAAGATGAAGAAGAAGGAGGAGGAGAAGAAAGAGGAGAAGAAGGAGGAAGAGGAGAAGGAGGAGGAGGAGAAGAAGAAGAAGAAGAAGAAGAAGAAGAAGAGGAGGAGGAGGAGGAGGAGGAGGAGAAATGGAATGGGATCATTTGAGAATGTAGAGGGTTTACCTTGGCAAGGAGAAGAGCCATCTCTTCATGTGAAACAGGGGTGACATAAAAGGTAGTGGCAGAAGGTACCTGGGAAAGGTAAAAGGAGGAGGAAGAGGAAAATCTCAACAACTAGCCTTAATTTTAAGTTTTGGTGTCAAAGTCCAGAAGTTCCTTTGATTGAAGTTGGACCTCCACACTAATTATCACAGCTATATCGTATTCATTGAAGTGCACCAGTGTTCTATGTTAACAAACAGGTACAAAATGTGAGAATTGGATTTATTTTAACGTCATCTCAGAAACAGAAAATGGAAATTGCATAATGGGCGAGAGCTTACCGAACAGCCAAAGGACAATTTGAGGGCAAGATTCTAGTATCAACCTTCCTGTGTGAATGTGTGTGTGTGTGTGTGTGTGTGTGTGTGTGTGTGTGTGTGTGCGCCCATGTACAACTAGGTGTGTGTGGGGCAGCTAGGTGGCACAACAGATACAGCACAGTGGAGTCAGGCCTGAGTTGTAATGTGACTTCAGACTCTTAGTAGTCATGTGATCATGACTAAAACCCCAAATGGGGTCACTTCTAAGGAGGACATGACTGAAATGACTGAACCAAAGTCTCTAGTTAACAGAATAGAAATCAGGAGTTGCGAATCATAGATTGAGAGCTGTTATCAGGGATAGCCCCTTCATTATATAGATAAGGACACTGAGTTAGAGAGGTTATGATACTGATGAGAGCTTTTAAAACCCTCTTTCAAAGTAACAATGATGACTGCAAAACATCTTTTTTTCCCCTGCTTGTCTCTGCACCTTCAAGACCACTGGACCTCCATACTTGGGTTACTTCAGTAGTCCCAGTTCTAGAATTCCCACTCTAATGTCCTATAGTCCTAATTAGTGAATACCGGCTCAGTCATTTTCAGTGGTGTCTGACTCTTTGTGACGCCATTTGGAATTTTCTTGGCAGAGATAGTGGAGTGGTTTGCCATTTACTTCTCCAGCTCATTTTTTACAGATGAGGAAACTGAGGCAAATAGGATTAAATGACTTGCCCAGGATCTCCCAGCTAAGTGTCTGAGGCCAGATTTGAACTCAGAAAAATGAGTCTTCCTGACTCCAGCCTGGCACTCTATCCATTGTGCCACCTACTTGCCAATGACTGCCATGCCCCATTATATTTAGTGGCCCCAGCTAAGCTTCACATTCCACCTCCAACCATTGTCTTGCCTTTCTCCTATACATACGCTCCAACACCTGAATCATAATCAAACTAATATTTTGAATAGTACTGAAAAGGGCTTATCAATAAAATCTCCTATTGTTCTCCTCACTATCCCTGTGATGTCCCAAATTAAAACAGGCTTCTTTATCCACTGAGCCACCCAGTGAAAACTGAGAGAATATAGCATGTGGTCAAACTGAACTGGTCAGTATAGAACAACGAATGGAAAGAATTTTTAAAGGAGTTACAGGTCTTGCATTGTGTGAGGGAATGGTTTATGAAGATAAGGATTAGAAATTTGTCCCAGTGCCATTTTTGCTATAATCCTTATTGAGTTATTTATCCTTGATTGATAAAGGATAAATTGCTTACCTTCACCCTCCTGGAGGTAGGGGTGGGCGTCAGTGAGGTAAATCTAGAATTAATAAAAGGCAAAAAGTTTTGGAGTGGTGTAAAACTAGTTATTTTCCAATAGGAAAGCATCTTGGTTTCTGTAGGATCTGATGGAGGTTCTAGGGTCTAGGAAAAACTATTTCTACTGAATGTGAAGTATCCAACATCTAAGGTGGAGGAATTTTTAGAAACTAGATATTCGGACCTGATGCTGAGCGAAAGGAGCAGAACCAGGAGAACTTTGTGCACAGCCATGACCACAGTGTGCGAGAGTTTTTTTGGTAGACTTGAAACTTTGTAATAACACAAGAACTTACTGAAAAAAAAATCCCAATGATGGTTTTCTAAGG
>CM053774.1:41538267-41753723 GCA_028658325.1 Potorous gilbertii
GGGAGGAAGGAAGAAAGAAAGAAAAAGAAAGAAAGAAAGGGAGGAAGAAAAAGAAAGAAAGAAAGAAAGAAAGAAAGAAAGGAAAGAGCTAGTGAGCAAGACTGGAGGTAATGGGGCTTTGACTAGTGTGAGAAAGTATTCTTGAACTCTGGGGGACAGAGTGTGCCTATGAGGTGCTCTCTTCCTAGAATTAAGAATTCTTTTTCAAGTAAAGAAGAGAACTCGTTAGTGCATTACACACAAGCACAGGTTTGATTTGACTGTAACAGCCTCAAGGCTGGTAGAAGATGGATCTCCTTTGCATGCTGGGCTGCAATTCTTATTTTGAGACTTTTCATACCCACCCCCACAACTCTCCCACAATTTTAGCACCTGCTGGGGGTTCCATTGAATGGGCCAGTTCCAAGAATGTGCTCTTCCTCCCTTCTCACCCCCACCCCCCTACACAGCCAAGATCTAGGACAAAAGGAGAGCAGGGTCTGGTGATCAACTCCATGAGCCCTTCCCCCCTCTGGGTGTGCTAGACAGCCGGAGCCACTCTTAACCCTGCACCATTTACATTTTTTACAACCTTTCCTACCAGGCCTCTCTCACTCCACCCCCAACACATATACATTCAAACATGCATACATACACCACTTTCTTACACTTTTCCAGATGTGAAGGGTCTGTTCAGACAAAGAGACACAGGGTTGTACATCCTGGACTTCTCATTCTAAAATTTAGAAATGAGTGGTCAGATCCCTTGAATGTTGAGCCTTCTCTGTCGAGGAATCTGCCTTCCATCTTGTGAAATTTCCTATTATCGGTTGAAGTGCAAACAAAAGTCCTTTTGTGGGCTCCTGGAGCCCGTGGGGGAGACTAGCTACCTCCTCACGTCTAGGGTTTAAATGCCTGGAGTGACCTACCAGGTAGGTTTGGAAAAAATAACCTTTGTTGACGTCTCCCTAAAGTTAAAATTTGTTAGCTCCTAACCTAGATTGGTTTCTGCTCATTGTTCCTGAAACGGATCTCCTTACGCAATTCCTTTGTTTGCAATCTTCCTAGACTGATAATTGTTCCAGCTCTATCCTGCCTTTTCTTTAACCTATTTTTGTCCCCACCCAGTGAGCCTCTCTCTGGTGTCCAGAAGGAGACATCACAGCAGAAATTCTAGGGGAGCCAGTGATCATTGGGGTCTACCCTAGAGGCCTACCTTTAATTTGCTCATTGACCTCGTGGATGTATTTCTGTCCACCACTGAGCCCTCTGTACAGTTCTGAATCCTCTTCCTGTAGAGTATATTGATGGTTTAGATCATTTCAGCCACTGCTATTGGTATGAACTGAAATTCTATTACATCGGAGAGAGTACTTTGGACTTGGAGCCCCAAAACCTCTATTTTCCGTTCTATTGCTTACTAGATGGTGTTCATGACCCAATTTTTAAAAGAAGCTGAGTCTCAGTTTGTTCATCTGTAAAATGCAGGGGTTGGGAGAATGATAATAAATAATAAGAGCTTATTAAGCACCTACTATGCTCCAAGCATGTACTATGCTAGATGAAGGGACTATAAGTACAGAGAATAAAGCAGTCTCTTCTTGCAAGAAGCTCAAGTCCTAAACCTTTTACCCCGAGTGTTCATTTGTAAGAAGTTGGTAATACTGATATCATATTTGCCTACCCAGATTTCTGTGGGGCTCAAAAGTCTAGAAGGTGCTATTGTATAAATAGAAGCAGCTGTTATCATTCATTATAATAGAACATAATTTTATTGAGGTCAGAGACCATTTTGGTTTCTGTCTTTGCCTTCGCTCCTAGCACACTGCCTTGTACTTAATAGGTAATTAATAAATGTTTGATTGGGGGTCGGTGTCAAACTGAGAATGAGTTTTTCTAAAACATAGGCATAATTCAAAATACATACAAGCTAAAACACATCCTCTACCTTATTCCCCTCCTCCCCCATGAATGTTCTGTGAGAAATTTAGTTAAATGTTAATTTGATTTAAAATTACTTATAGTGATTGTTTCCAGATTATCTATTTCATATTTCCTAGCTCTTAGTCATGTATCCATAATTTTAAGAATTTATTTATATATTTCATTTTCATCATCTTTATTTCCAGTATTACCTTTCCCATCCCCATGGTCCCTACACCTCCATCCGGAGAACTATCCCTTATAACAAAGAATAAAAAAACAGAGGGGGAAAAAAGCAACTCAGCAAAACTAACCAACCCAAACCAACAGTGATGAAGTATTTTACACACTCATAGTCCTACACCTCTGCCAAGAAAGGAAGTGTTTCCTTGATCTCCTTGGATCAAGACAAAGGACCCATGATGAAAAATGCTAACTACCTCCAGAGAGAATGGAGGAACTCTGATTGAAGCACACTTTTCCCCCTTTTTAATTTTTTCTCTTTTTCTTTTTTTGATTCCTGCCCTGACATGGCTAATGTGGAAATACGTTTCAGATCACTTCGCATGTATAATTGATAACATGTTGCTTGACTTCTCAATGGGTGGGGGAAGGGCAGAAGGGAGGGAAAGAATTTGGAACTCAATTTTTTTTAATGAATGTTAAAATTTTTCAAAGAAAAAATAAATAACATTTTAAAAATGAAGTGTATCCTTACGCCTTTTCTTCAGGACCAAGTTTGGTCAGTATAATTATACAATTTTTGGTTTTGATTTTTGATTTTTATTCTTCATTATTACAGAGATGGTATACACTGTTTTGTGGGTAAATAAAGACTTGGAGAATTGAATATAGCCTCTCTCTCTCCAGTCCAGCATGCTGTTATTGTCCAGCCATAGCTAAACAAAAAATAATAATTTCCTTGTGTCATATATATACATACATCTGTGCACAGATATACACATATCTATATGTGTGTGTATGTATGTATGCATGCATATATCTCATTTGGTACTCTGAAATTCATCCCCTGTCAGGAAGTAGTTAGCATACCTTATCATCAATTCTTTGTAATCATAGATGACCATTATATTGATGAGAGATTTTACGACTTTCAAAGTTGCTTGCCTTTACAATGTTGTTAATGTTTTTAACATGTTAGGACAAAATAAATCTTGGTTGAGTCTTCAGACTGGCTCCTTTTCTGTGCAGTTCTCAGTCTTGTATGTTAGCCCTGGGTAAGACATCTCACCCCTCCTGTCCAGACACAAAAATGCTGGGCTCTTCCTAGTTTTCTACATTACTACCAACATATCAAAGGGAAACCCCCCGGTGAGAAGGGAAGGAGATAGACACAGGTCACTGCACTGACTGATAAGACTCAAAAGCGGAAGAGAATTCCCTGCATGCTGAGAGCAAAGCCAGAAATGAGCTAGCTAGACTTTCTATCAGCCCAAGTTAAGGTAATGGGGCATGGTGGCAGCTGACCCTACTTTAGCTCTGCTAAGTGTGCCTGGGAGTAGGCTGATAGATCCATCAATAGTGCTTACCAGTGATAATAAGCCCTTACATTTCAAAATCTTCACATACCTCACATCTTGGCTTAATCATGAAGTGAGGTCAACAGAGTGGGATGTTCATCCAGGTGTAATTAGCAGTAATAAAAGGTCCTACTCTACACAGAAAAATGCATTACCTAGTGGCCAGCCTTTTATTTATAAGTCTTTTCAAGCTTAGCTAGGCTGGTGACATTGCCCTCCTGGTTGTTCTACGAACAAGACAATTCACCTCTTAGCTGTGGGCATTTTCTCTGGTTGTCCCCATGCTGTCTTTCCTTCACTCTAACTACTGACTTCATTTAAGTCTCAAATGAAATTCCATCTTTTTCTGGAAGCCTTCCCCTCTTTTTTTATTTTTAAAAGTTTTATTTTTTTAATGAACAGAAATCTAAATTGTTTCCCTCCCTCACCCCACTGAGAAACAAAAAAGAAAATTAAATTCTTTGTAACAAGTATAGCTTGACAAAAACATAGCTAACCAAAAAATAATTTGCTTGTGTCATATATATACATACATCTGTGTGCATATATACACATACCTATATGTGTGTGTATGTATGTATGCATGCATGCACCTATCTCATTTGGTACTCTGAAATTCATCCCCTGTCAGGAAGTAGTTAGCATACTTTATCAATTCTATGTAATCATGGATGACCATTATATTGATGAGAGATTTTACGGCTTTCCAAGTTGTTTGCCTTTACAGTGTTGTTATTGTATAAACTGCTCTCCTACTTCAACTCATCTCTTTCTTCATTAATTTATGTCTTTAAATTGTTAATGCTATAGTATAAATTTTTCTTCTAGTTCTACTTACTTCACTTCACATCAGTGCATACAAGTCTTCCCATATCTCTTTCAAACGATCTTTTTCCTCACTTCTTTTAGTTCGATAACATTCTAGCACATTCATATGCTCTACTTTGTTCAGTCATTCACTAACTGCTAGGAATCCCCTTAGTTTATGATTCTTTTTTTCTACTAAAAGAAAAGATGCAATAAATTTTTTTTTTTGCAAATATAAGATCTTTTCTTCTTTTGATCTCTTTTGGGTGTAGGTCTAACAATGGTGCAGTATAACTGAGCCAAAAGGAATGTATTGTATGTGCCATTTAGTGATTTGTGTGTGTGTGTGTGTGTGTGTGTGTGTGTAATTACAAATTGCTTTCCAGAATGCCTATACTCAATATAGCTCCAATAAGAGTGCATCAATCCCCTCTTAATTCCCATCTCTTCCCTCTCAATTATTTCCTTTATATTCCATAAATAGCTTGCTTTGCATATATTTGTTTGCATTTTCTCTCCCTCATCAGACTGTAAGCTCCTTAAAGACAAGGACTATTTTCTACCTCTTTTTTGTATCCCTAGCTTAGCACAATGCCTTACGTATAGTTTGTGCTTAATAAATATTGATTGACTTAGGGGGGAAAAAGTAGCGTTAGGGATAGAGGACTTGGATTCAATCAACTTGGGTGTGATTCTCCTGATTATTAGTTGATATCAGTTAAAAAGGACCATGCCATATAAGACATCAGAGTAAGAATATGTGGAGGTCTAAGATTACCTCCCACTTACCCTGCCTATATCTTGAATGCACTGGTTTACTTATTATCTCCACCATTAGAAGGTGAGTTCCTTCAGGGCAGGGACTGTATTTTGACCTTTCCTTGCATCCTTAGTGCTTAGTACAATGCTTGGCACATGGTAAGTTCTTAATAAATGCTTGTGACTGACTGACTGACTGACCGATGGTAGTATATCCATTTATTCATCACTAATCAAGTGTCTCAGATTGATAATATCCATAGCCAAATTAACATTTGTATAAGATCTAAAAAATATGTTCTAAGTCCTCTTTTCTGCCCTCCTCCATAGTTACCGAAGAGAAGGTTAAGAGGAATTTTCATGGGAGCAATCATGCAAACTTCCTAATGTGTGGGACTAGAGTACTTCCCATGGAAATGAACATGTGTTGACTTCTTTCTGGGGGATATATATTCAGGTCCTTTGATGAAGGACATGTGATTTGAAATATAATAGTATTTCCTGATTGGTCACTTGTGATTAGGTCACTAGGTCAAGAATAGTCACTCATCTAATTAAGCTACAAGAATTATAGAAAGACTACAAACCCTCATACTTTTTAGTGTGTCTCTTTGGGACAATTTATCACCAGGTTTGCTCTTTGATTTCTAGATAGATGGGAAGAGAATTTCTCTTCTCCATTCCATCTTCATTATCAACTGTGGCTATGAACACACTCCAGCGAGAACATATTCTTGCTTAGAAGAGCCCAAGATTGGACTACAGATCTCTGGCTACTCTTTTTGCTTTGTCTTTTCTTTCCTTGGGCTCAGGTCACCAAATATTGATCCAGAGAAAAGGGCATTTCCAGCCTAGGCACCATCCTCTATAAGACTGTGGATTCCTAGGTTGGTACCATCTGCCCAAAGGAAGATGTTGCCTGTGATCATACTGCTTCTCAGAGAAGATAACCACTCATACCATTACTTGGTACCCTAAAGGACTAAAGAGTCATATGTGACTAGCCCAGAGATAAGGAATTGGTGAGTTGCTCAGACAGAACATATCAGAGCTGAATGTGAAATATCTATTCAGCAGTCCCATAAAGTTGTTTTTACCTCCTGCAAGAGTATAATAGATGTGATGGGTAATTGCTTTAAGAATTTTTCATTTGTGCAAGTCTTTCATATTTGTTTTGTGGTAATGGAAATAAATTCTTGCCCTATACAAGGTATCAATTCTGTTCCTTTTCTGGAAAGAACTCTGTTAGCTCAGGGTACTTTCTAAAGCTTTGCTTTAGAAATTTTCTCTGCAATTCTACTCAGGTTGAGGGAAATGGTTATAACGAGTCAGAGAGAAATCATAGATTTAGAGCCAGAAGAGGCCTCAAACGTAACCTAGTCCAACTCCAAATTTTACAAATGATGATCTAAAGCTAGAGTGGTTAAGTGAATTGCCCAAGATAGTCAGCATAGGCAGAATTTGAAGCTAGATCCTTTGGATACAAACTCAGGGCTCCTTCTGCTGTATCACGCTGCCTCTTACATGAGAGAAGTCTGATACTCTCTTATAGAATGGAGGTTGTCTCAGAATTGAGTCAAAATGGAGATGAACCTAGAAAAAGAGTTCCTTATCAGAGAAGGGACCTTCTGAGACAGGAGAAATAGAACAAAAGGCCATTTTGTATTTTTGTCTCACGACTCACCACAGATAAGAATTTGTCACTGAATGGACAGCCTCCTTTATTTAGCTCTCTTCACTTAGCTGAGCTAGTTTGCAGAAAGCAGATGTGGTCTGTTGGTATGGCTGCTACCTCGAACCTTTCCCACCCTGTAGAAGCTGCCAGAGTTTAGCATTCTTTGACACAGCCTTTGAGATTCCAAGGATCACACCACGTAAGACTTCAGAGTAAGAATGTGTGGAAGTCTATCAATCTTGAGATTCTCCTAGTATCTTAGATTTGGATCTATTTAGGGCTGGAACAGACCTTAGAGCACATCAAGTCTAACCCTTTTATTTTACAGATAAGCAAGCTTGGACTGAGAGGTTAAACGGCTCCTCCAGAGATCCCAAAGCTGGTGAGTGCCTGAAGTATGATTTTAACTCAGATCTTCATGACTGTGAGCCCAGCCCAACACTTTTTACTCTGTGCCACCAAGCTTCTCTTTGTAAATGAGACTAAGACAAAAAGACTTTGCAGTTAAAGACTGCACCCTCATTCTCTTGTGGAAAGGTTAAAAAAAAAGAAAAAAGGGTTGGTACAGTTGGTTTTATTCTGCATTGAAGAGTAAGATACAATGTATCATGAGACTCTTGGTTATGCCCTATTACAAGGCTCATGATAGTCCAATTCAGCCTAACAAACATTTCTTAAATTCCTTCTATGACATAACGACTGTATTGAGGGTGCTGGGAATAAAAAAACAAAACAATAAACATTTACAATAATAATAGCTGACACAGTAATCCCTTCTACATTATGGGGTTAGGGCTATGGTACTCTTCGCCCCACGATTTAGAAAATTCACCTTAAACTTTTTGGCCCTCCCTTCATACCAGAAAAGAAGTCTGAATTATTATGGCATTAAAAGATAACACATGTTGATATTATGCAAAGCTATACGTATATTTTATGCATTTCCAAATTTCTAAACTTTTTCTGTGTAGCCTCTTGGCCTTTGTGTGTTGTCCGTAGTTTCTGCAAAACTCCCCCCAAATTTCCCTTTAATTTCTTGTACTGACCTGTTATACCAAAACTGCGACAGGAAAAGTTGTGATGTAGAAGGGTGACCTGTATATAGTGCTCTAAGATTTGGAAAGTGCCTTACAAGTACTATCTCATTTTATCCTCACAACAATTCTAGGAGGTAAGTACTGTAATTATCCCCATTTTATAGCTGAAGAAGCTCAGTATAAGATGGTTTACGAGACTTGCTCAGGGTCATACAGTCAGTAAGCAGGGTCCAAGGTTGGATTTGAACTGAGGTCTCTCTGGTTCCAGATATAGTGCCCTATTCACTTCAGAACTAGAAGACTGTTATGGAAATAATTGTAGTTTATGCAATCAACCAAGCAACAAACATTTATTCAGTGCCCTCTATATGTAGGCACTTCAATAGATGTTGGGAATTTAAAGACAAAGGTGTTGCTGTCCTATAGGGGAAACAATATTTAGACATAAACATTTTTTTTGTTCAGTGATTTTGGTTGTGTCTGACTCTCTGTGACTCCATATGAAGTTTTCTTGGCAAAGATGCTGGAATGGTTTGTCATTTCCTTCTGCAGCTCATTTTATAGATGAGGAAACTGAGGCAAACAGGGTTAAGTGACTTGCCCAGGGGCACAAAGCTAGATTTGAACTCAGGAGGATGAGTCTTCCTGACTCCAGGCCCAGTTCTCTATCCACTGTGCCACCTAGCTTCCCCCGGTATAAAGTATAGACAAAGTAATTTGGGGTAGTAGGTGGGAGACACCTGGAGAATCAAGAAAGGTTTCATGTAGGAGGTAGCAACTGAGCTGAGCTTTGAAGAAAGCTAGGAATTCTAAGAGATGAGAGTGAGGAGGAGTTAGTTACAGACATGGGAGAGAGCCTGGGCAAGGGCCCGAGAAGCATGACAAATGGAATGGGGTGTGCAAGCAGTAACATAACTGGATGAGCGTGCAGAAAAATTCTGTGAAGAACTTGATTTGACTTTTCCAAACAAAAATCAACATATATTTTAATATTTAATGACTTCAACATGAAGGTCATGGAGAATAGGGATTAGTTTCCTTTCGTATTAGTATCTACAGGGCCAAGCACATTGTAGGTGATGTGGTTTTGAGGGGTTTAGGGACCCCTCAAGGATTAGGGTTCAGGACAGTCATCTGGAAAGAATTCATGGACTCAAGCTTTCTTTAAATCAAGTTGTCAAAGGTTTGTTTTTATGCTTTTCAGGGAGCAAAAGTTCTTAAGGAACCTGTGGCCTTAAAGAGGTAAAGTTAAAGTTTATACGGGATAAATTATAGTAAAACAAGTGTTAAGTATGATAATTATGTGACTGGGGTGGGATTGGGAAGTGGTTAAGAAGCGGTCAGTTCTTAAAGGAACATGTACTTTTTGTATATAAAGTATAGGCATTTTCCCAGAGTTCACCAGGAAAAGTGGTCAGTTCTTAAAGGAACATGTAAGTACTTTTTGTATCTAAAGTATAGACATTTTCCCAGAGTACACCAGGAAAAGACCAAGGGGGGCCACATGGGGGACCACAAGGCTCTGTGTGCTTTGTCACCAAGTTAATTAGTGGTTAGGATTGACTGAGGATTTCCCAGTCTACCACCAATCAATGTCTTATTTGACAGGATAGATGTAGGGAGTATACATATGTCTTAATACACATAATGAGGAGTCCAAGATGTATATAATGAGATAGGGAGCTGGTATAGAGAGTCCAGTGAGAACTGAATATCTTTACAAGCTAGTTCAAAGGCAGTTCAAGTTAGCAATTCCTACAGGTGCCGTTTGTTACTATACCAGGGAGAAGGATAAGTGCTTTGCTGGGGCCCACTCATGCGTACTTATTAGATGAAGTTTCCTTGGTCTGGGGAGAAACTGCCAGGGATAGTGTTTTGAGGTTAGGGAGAAATATTGTCTTGGAATTGGGGTCCTAGCACAGGCACTCAAGCACCCTATCATAAGTACTTAATGAATGCTTGTTAATTTAGAATGAATATGACAATATTATCTAAATGAATTTACAGATTTGTTGCTAAACCAATTAAGATGTCAAGGATTAGGATTAAGATTAGATTTACATAGATGTAAACAAAATAATTATATGTCATATGATATATGTTAGAGTTATAAATACGTAATTTATAATAGGAAAGCTAGGTACTGCAGTGGATAGAGTGCAAAGTCTGGAATCAGGAGGACTCATCTTCCTGAGTTCAAATGTGATCTCAGGACACTAGCTATGTGACCTTGGGTAAGTCACTTAACATTCTTTATATCAGTTTTCTCATGTGTAAAATAAGCCAGAAAGAAATGGCAAACCACTCCAGTCTTTGCCAAGAAAACCCTAAATGGGATCATGGAGAGTTGAACATGACTGAAATTAGTGAACAAAACCTCCCAACATTTATGATAATTATAAATATATGATATTATATTACTATATATTAATATAATATCAACTATTATAATCACCTTATATCACATAATAACAAATTCCTCAAGAAGAACAAAAGGCTAAGAATTTCAAGGGAAGTTTTATGAAAAAAGTAGGAGTGAAAGGAACCTACCAGTATATGATCTCAAATTATACTATAAATAAGAATTTGATAAAACAATTTGATACTAGTAAAAAAAAAATTAGTTGCAGAGAAGGTGCCCAACTCTATCAGTAGGGGCAGTTTCTTCATCAAGGAGTTTCTTCTACCAATGAAATTTCTTCTACCAATGAAATTACACCCTGGCAGTATCTCTATCCTAAAAAAATAGAAAAATTTATCAATAAAACAGAGGAAGAAAACAAGACCTAAAAACAACTGGGCAAGGTAGTTTTTGATACATTTAGGGACACTAATCACTGGAGTAAAGATATTAAAGATATTTCATTTGTTTTGATATATATATATATATATTTAATACAAAAACTGGAACCCAGTCTAGGAGAAATTAAACTTAGGCCAATTAATTATTCAATGGACGCATGACCTAAATATAAAAGGCTGTATCATTAAAATACTAGAGGACAAAGGAAAGAGATTTCTTTCCCAACTAGAGCAAGGGGCAGAATTCTCACTTTGATAAGGTATAATAATAAAAGATATAATAAACAATTTTGATTACATAAATTTTTAAATTTCTACACAAGAAAAATAAATATAGTTAGAATCAGAACAGAAAGAATTTGGAAAAAAATCTTCATAAAAATTCTCTGATAAATGTTTAATATCTAAAATGCTTTAAAATTGATATAAATATATAAGAATAAGAGGCATTAATTAAAAATAAGTGCTCAATAGATAGGATGAGGCAATTCTCAAATGAAGAAGTAAAAGCTGAAGTAAGTAAGTCCTGGAGAACAATTTATACAATGATTACAAAATCATAAAGAAAGATAACTTTGAAGGAATTAAGAATTCTGATCAATGCAATGGTCAACCATGACCCCAGAAAGCTGATGATAGAGTATACCTTCCATCTCCTGACAGAGAGGTGATAGACTATAGGCACAGAAGCAGACATACATTTTATGTTATGGCCAATGTGTGAATTTGTTTTGCTGGACTTTACTTATGTGTCATAAGAGAGGTTTTCAATTTTTGTTGAGAAGAGTTGTGGAGAAATAATATTAATGATAGCAAAAGAAGAAAGAAGAGGAAAAAGAAAAGCAGAGGAAAAGAAAGAAGACAAAGAGAAAATATATCAATGAAATGTTTAAAAAATATACATACCAGAGTAGAAGGAAGTTCAGCAGGGGACACAAAGAGGTATCACTGTTACATTTAATATCTATTATGTACATTGCACATATAACATATATTTTAAAAAGGAAAATTGTATGGAATTTAATAATTAACATACAATTCCCCTTTTCTGTTCTTTGCACATCATGTACATCATATCTATGCATCATGTACATGTTCTTTGTACAAATTTCAAGTGCATAATTTTTAAACTTATTTTTAAAAGAGGTTATTAGACCAGATCATCTCTATGATTTCTCCCTGTTCAACCATTCTTTGATTTCTTAAACCCTTTCAGTGACTACCAAACAATTTACATTTTTGTTCTTTAACTTTTATATACACACATGCACACACACACGCGCACACACACACATATAGTCTTAAACTTGATTTTAAACTCCTTGAGGGTAGAAACCCACTGTCTTCTATTTCAGGATCCTTAAGTCCTATCTCTGTTCTCTAGCAACATAGGAAGTGCTAAAACTCCTTAAACTTATAGTTAAGACATAGGTGAGAATCTCAGCAAATCAAAACTTCACTTTAGCTTTAGTCTCCCCTGAAAGTCAGTGTGGTATAATAGAAATATACTTTAGTTTGGATCAAGGAGATTGGGGTTTGAATCCTGGTTCTGACATATCAGGCAGGTTCTTTCCCATGAGTTTCCCCATCTGTTAAATGGAGATAGTGACATCCTTGCTACTTCTCAAGGACATTGTGAAGAAAGTGGCATATAGCTAATGTGCCCAGCATATATGTAAGATGTTATTACTACCAGACAAAATGAGGATGCCACGTTGAAAGTCATGGAATTGAGCCTGGGTTCACAGGATCAAAAGAGCTAAAAAGGGAAGGAAACTTAAGAGTCCATTTTGCAGATGAAAAACTCAGTTACAGAAAGGTCAAATGCATTGCCTAAGATCATATAGTCAGAAAGTATAGACAGGATTTAAATCTAGATATTCCTGACTCCAAGTATAATTCTCTCCATTTCTCACCAGGCTTCAATCCATACTCCTTTATCATGCCCCATAAACCTTTTTATCTTGAAAGATCACATCAGCCCTGGAATTCACACCTCAAAAGTACCTTCTGCTCCAGAGTTCTCTTGCATTGTTTGAATAGCTGCTCCCAGAAAGAGAATATTATTTTTATTGATGCCTTTTGTTTTTTATATCATATTCAGTTCAATGTATCTCTCCATCTTCTCTCTTACTCAGTAAGCCATCCCTTGTAACAAGGGTTTAAAAAGAAAGAAAAAAATCAGTTTAGCAAAACCAGTTGTAGCCTAGGTGTGGCCAAAACCCCATCCAGTTGGGTAGTGTCAACCACTGGCATGGTAGCTGATATAGCATCTGCACCTCCTTTCTCTTTCTGAACTGATTTATTCTTAACCTACCCTTATATGACAATTATGATGGGTTTTCTCAGACTGAAGAGCTAATCACTATTGCTACTCAACTTCTTTAGGGATTAACCTAGGTGTACATATTTTGGGGGTACACTCCTACTACCCTCCAATATATCCTCCTGAGCACAGTGATGTGCTTCCCGTTTACACAAAATGCTATGATTCCATTGACTTTTTAAAAAAAATTCATTTTATTGATATCTTCTGTTTTTACATGACTTAAATTTCCCCTTCTATTCCTCTCCATCCCAAAGAGCTATTATTAATGAATAATCTTTATAAAAAGAAAAAAAGAAAAAATCAACAAAGCAGATCAATATTTAGTGAGAAATCTGACAATATACGAAATTTTCCACACCTCTTCCTACCTCACCTCTATAAAATAGTAAGGGGGAGGTGTCTTCTCATATCTCTACTTTGGGATGCCATTGACTCTTAAAAAAAACCCACTTAATTATAAGGCAAAAGCAATAATAATAAGGATATTTACGCAATAAAAAGCAAGAACTGTAATAATCAAAGTATCAATGCTCACCCATAACGTGAAGTGTCACTGTCCCACCAATGCATGCCCCTGGGGGAAAGTAGATCTACACTTATAGAAAACTAGCAAAAAAGGCACAAGATTTGAGAAACCTCTATGCCTGGAGGCAACTCAAAACCTGTAGATCTTGATAGTCTTGGTGCTTTCAGGAACAATGTACACCAGAGGAAACCTCTTCCTTGTTAGCTGCTCCCTTTCCATCCCTCAGCAATCTCCGGCTTAACAAAGTTGGTCGTCTTTGCTCGTAAGACAGTGTAGTGATAAACTTTTTAAAATCTCATAGCCACTCTTAACAATGTATTGAGAAAGTGTTATGCTTTTTTTTTAAAGCAAAAATATTGTCAACACTGTACTTGTTCAGTGACAAGCAACTCCCTTAAGCCAGAGAACTGCAAAGTATTTCAGGTTGGCTCTCTGGGCAATGCAGACAAACCTAACCAGAATTCATTTGGTTGCTATCTCCAAACAACTTCTAGTAAATTCAGACCTCTTCTACAATAAACATGGCTCACAGCAAAATAGAAGCAAAGTCAGTATTTCCCTTCTGTTTTTCTTCCTTTCAAGCCACAGAGGGCAGTAAAGGGAAACCAAGTCCTCCTGAGAGATTTTCTCTTCTCTTAGATTATAAATGCTACTAAAGAGCAATAAATTAGATTAGTTCTACATCAGTAGCAGGATTCAGCTTTCCTCCAATCAGCACAACATCTGAAAAGCTCTCTAGGCTGATCCAGCCTTTCTCTAACCAGCTAAAGAGTCTCAGATGGAAACAGTTTTGGTTTCCTAGAAGGAAATTTATATCTCTAGATACTGTCATCAGCAAAAGAAAGAAAGAATAGATTGATGACCTGACCATGCAACTAAAAAAAATTAGAAAAATAAAACATTAAAAAAAAACTAAACACAAAAGTAGAATAGAAATTCTGAAAATCAGAAGGGACTAACAAAATTAAACACAAAAAAATTAAACTGATAGAAAAAAATTGAGAGCTTTTTAAGAGAGACTAATAAAATGGACAAAACATTAGGTAACCTGATTTTTAAAACAAAAATAAAAACCAAATTGCTAGTATTGAAATTGAAAAAGGAAGATTTACAAGTGTAAAGGAAATAAAGGAAATTATTAGAAACAATTTTATCCAATTTTATATAGCAAAAAAGTACTAACAAATAAAATGGGTGGATATTTACAAATATATAAAATATTCAAATTAACTAAACAAGAAAGAGACTTTCTATGACCCAGTCTTAGAAAAGAAATCACATGAACCATAAATGAGCTTTGCCCTGTTCCTAAATAAAAGCCCCTAGGCTTTTATAGGATAAGATAGATTTACAAGTGAATTCTATCAAACATGGAAAAACCAGTTAATTCCAGTTTTACATAAACTATTTGCAAAAAAGGTGAAAACAAAGTAAACTACCAAATTCTTTCTATAAAACAAATATGGTCTTGATACCTAAACAAAGTGAAAATAAAACTATAGATCCATATGCCTAGTGAATACTGAAAAAAAAATGGAATAATATATTAGGAAAGAGACCACAGCAATAGATTTTAAAAGACTATACAGTCATCACCAAGTTCAATTTATGCCAGGGCTGCAGGGTTGGTTCAATATCAGGACAACTATGAACACAGTAATAACAAAAAAAAACAAAACAAAAAAACACAGAAAAAAGCTCCACATGATTATATCAATAGATGGAGGAAAAGTTTCAGAAAAATACAAAATACGTTAAAAACACAAAAAGAATAGGCATAAATGGACCTTCCCTAATATGGTAAATGGAATCTAAAATCAATAATCAGTATTATCTGTAATCTAGAAATATTCGAATCCTTTCCAAAAAGATCAACGATGAGGCAAAGATGTTCTTTATCCCCATTATTTGTTATAGTTCAAGAAATGATATCTGTAGCAATAAAACAAAAAAAAATTGAAGGAATAAGCATAGGCAGAGAAGAAAGAAGATTATTCCTTTTTCTAGATTGCGTAATGATTTAAAGAGCCCTACAGACTCAACTGAACAATTAATTGAAATTATTAACTTCAGCAAAGTAGCAGAAAATGCGATGAACTCACAAAATCGCCAACCTTTCTGAACATTATTAACAAAATCCAATTGTAAAAGATGAAAGAGAAGCGTCTCTTAAAAAACTACAGAGTGTTTAAATTTTTGGTAGCACATTAGCAAGACATTCATAGGAATTACCTAAAAATTATAACTACAAAGCCCTGTTTTTGTGATAATGATATAATAATGACAGATCTAAATAATAAAAAAGATGAATTGTTCATGCTTGGGCTATGACCATATTAAGAAAATGACAATAGTACCCAAATATAAACTTATTTGTTTGATACCATATCAAACTATCAAAAAGTTGCTTTAGATAGTGTTGGGGGGAAAATATTAACAATATTAATCTGGAGAAACAAAAAACTGAGAATCTCAAGAAAAATAGTGAAAAATGAGGGAAAAAAAAGGGAATCTAATAATATCAGATCTAGACTATTTGGTAATGGTTAGAATATAGAAAAGCTAACCCATAAAATATATCAGCCATATAAGACTCAGGAGTTCATTCTTCCACCATGCCTCCCCTCCCTTACATTGGCAGGTGGGATCCCCAGAAGGTTGTCTTTCTGCTTGTCCCCTTAAGATTTTAGGGGTAACTCTAAGGGGTTAGAAGTAGTTTCCTAGTACTATAGCCCACAAATCTCCAACTTATATGTTCACCTCATTGATTATCTGTTGACATCAATTAGCCAAGCAGGGTTAATTAGTTTTTAGAAACAGGTATTTATTAATGTGGCACAGTAAAAAAGGTTGGTATAAGACATCCCCTTCAAAGTCTGAGAAACAATCTCCCGAAAGTTTACCCCAAATCCAAAGAAAAGTTAGAGAGCACATATGATAAAGGGATGATAGCCATTGACTATCTCCCTTTTATGAAGTCTTCATGAAGTTCTTCTTCAATACGATACATCTTTTTCCTGGGATTTTTATAGAAATCCTGATACTGTTTTTCCTCATTGTGTCTGATTTGTCATTTCTCAATGCAGACACTCCCATCAGCCACTGCTTTTTTGGGGACACTGATAGGTCTAAAAAGTCAAAATCTGACACTTTCAAGTTCACAATGTCATCCTCTGATTAAGGAATAGAGAAGGAAACGGAGGATCTTTCCTACTCTCTCCCCTTAAAAGATTTCTTCTAGAATAATTTCTGCCACTTGGCTAGGCAATCACTTTACTTTCAGATTCTGAACTGATTTGCTATTTTATCAAAAGACCCACAGAACATGATTACACTTTCTGTGTAATACTATTTCATTTTAGCCAACAGTTTTCACTCCTTCCAAATTGACTAAGGATTTTTATACCAAATTTAATGCTTTTGTTAAACAATTCAGTACAGGTGTTTGTGTCTCATAAAGGTATTAGGGTACATAGCCCCCCTTATTAGTAATTGGGGTGGGAGCAAGTAATTGGTTGATTTGATCATGAATCCAATCAATGGCCTAAGGATCATCTAGCCTTATAGTAACATAATGTTCAATAAGCCCAAAGCCCCTAACTACTGGAATGTGGATCCACTATCTATAAACATTTCTGGGGAAATTGATAAGGAGTATGTCTGAAATTGGGTTAGACCAACATCATATACCAAATCCTACAATAATCTCTAAATTGATACATGACCTATGTGTAAAAGAACACTTCATGAACAAATTAGAGTAGGAGAAAAGAAAATACTTTTCGAAATGATGGATAAGAAAAGCCTTCTTAATCAAATAAGTGGATAAAAAAGATTACAGAAAACACAAAAACTTTGACAGCATGAAACTGAAAAAAGTTTTGTACAAAGAAAAATCAATAGTATTAATATTAGAAGGAAAATAGTTAACTAAGAGTGAAACTTTATAATAAATTTCTATGAAAAAGTAATAACCAAAATATATAAAAATTGATGCAAATATATAATGAGTTATTAACCAAAGGATATGAACAGGCAGTTACTAAACGAACAAGTGAAAGTTATCAATAACCAATAGCAAAACGTTCTAAATTACTAACAAGAGAAGTGCATATTAAAACAGGTTATATCTCAAACCCACCAAACTGGCAAAGATAATCAAAAAAATTAAAATCCCTTTTGTTGGAGGAGCTGTAGAAGAACACAGTAGTACTGAGGATAGATAAAACCATTTTGGAAAGCAATTTGGTATTCTACCTAAAAGGTCACTAAATTGTATTACCTGTGACTCCATAATACCACTATTGGCCTCCTACTCCTCAAAGATATCAAAGAAAAGAGGGGAAATGTTCAGATGTACAGAAATATTTAGAGTAGCACTTTTGGTTAAAGGCAGCTGTAGATGGTACAATGCTGGGCCTGGAGTCAGGAAGACCTGGGTTCAAATCTGCACTCCGACACTTGCTAGCTATATGACCCTAGGTAAGTCATTTAACCTCCAGTTGCCTCAGTCTCAGTCATATGCTAAATTATGGCAGATGAAAAAATAATATTCTGTCAGAAGTAAAGAAAGGGATAGATTCAGAAAAACTTGAAAAGATTTGGATGGAATGATACAGAATGAAGTGAGTCCTGGAAAATCTTTTCCACTGCTTCTGGGTATTACATGGCTGAATCCAGATCTAGCACAGACAGTGCTGCTCTCTGCTACCACCGGAATCTCCTTTGTCTTCCCATGCAACAGCAGTGCTACACACACACACATACACACACCCACACACACACCCACACACCCACACCCACACACACACACACACACACACACACACACACACACACACACACACACACACCCCTCCCCAACATGGCCACATTTAACTGTGGGAACATTAATTCCTTCCTGGCAGGATCATGCCCATCAATTTGCCCTATGCATTCTATCACCATCTCTGTGACTTTCCTGTTCAAAACATTCCTTTCTCGCCGGTCACCACTTTCTTCTATGTATATGTTGTCTTCCTTTGTATTAGTTACTTAAAGAAAGGAGCTGTCTTTTGAAAAATTCATATCTCTTGAATTTAGCGCACTGCTGGGCAAACGGTAAGTACTTAATGGGTGTCCTTCCTTTTTTCCTTCTCCTTTCTTTCTTCCTTTCCTTCTTCCCCTTCCTTCCTTCTCTCCCTCCATTTCCTTCCCTACCTGTCCTTATTTCTTTTTTCCTTCTCTTTTCTCTCCCTCTCTTTCCCTCCTTCCTTCCTTTTCTCCTCCTTCCCTTCCCTTCCTTTCCCTTTCCTCCTTCCTCCCTTCCTTCCTTCCTTCCTTCCCACTTCTCTGGATAACTAGAGCTGGAGGAATCTTGGCTTGGTGGTATAGTATTTTCTGTTGTGCATAAAAATTTGAATGTTGGTTAAATTTTCTGACTTCCAAATAAAGAGGTCAATGTCCACAAGTCACATAAGACAATTTGTCTGCCCCACATCTAAGACCAAAAGATCATGATTCTACAGCTGGAAGAGATCTCAGAACCATCCCCGTGCTGTTACCTGTTTCACTGTTATCCATCATGGCATAAATTGGGCCATAACAGGTAGGGGAGTCCTGAGTTGATATTGTAAATGTTGCTGAAAAAATGCTTTTTGATGATGATAGGGAAGGCTTCATTTCAATTTAATTCTAAGAAAATGTATTAAGTGGTAAGTATGGCCCTTGTGAGAGCTCAATAGATAAACAAGGTAAGCTCTAGGAGTTTGCAATCTCATGATGTAGATATTTACAAATATAGCTGTAATAAAAATTAGAATGTGATATGTTAAGTCAATAAATGCCTACTATGTGTCAGGCAGTATGCTAAATACTGAGGATACAAAGCAGGGCAAAAGACAGTCCCTGTCCTCAAGGATCTCACAATTGAATGACAACATGCAACAACTATGTACAAATAAGATATAGTCAGGATAAAATTGGAGATAATCTCAGAGGAAAGGCACTAGCTTTAAGAAGGACTGTGAAAAGCTTTTTGCAAAAGGGTGAGATTTTAACTGAGATTTTAAGGGAAGCCAAGGAAGTTAGCAGGTAAAGGTGAGGAGGGAGACAATTCCAGGCATGGGGGACAACCAATGAAAAAGCACTGATATTGACATTTCTGCTATGCTGTAGGATATGATAAATATGATGAATACAGAGGAAAATGGAAAGACTGACAGGAAAGAGAAATAGAGTCAAGAAAATAATATATACAATCACTACAACGATATAAATTGAAAGAACAATCACAAAACTGTCAAATCTAACTTGTAAAACTCAAAAAAACCCAGCAGATCACCAAAGAATAAAAATGAGCAGGGATTCCTTACCCCACTCTTTTTTCAGAGGTGGAAGGTTCACTCTGTTACACTATGCATATTTTCAAAATTTTTCATCAATGTTGCTGATTTTAAGAAATCTTTTTCCTTAAAAATAATATTAATTATATGGAATAGCTCTCTAGGAGAGAGTGGGAGAGGTGTATTGGGACAAATTTTGGTGTTGTAAAAAAAACCCCAAAAGATATCCATAAAAACTTATGTTTTTTAAAAAAAAAAAGTGATCTAGGTGTCACATAGTCCTGGAGTCAGGAGGACAGGAGTTCAAATCCTACCTTAGACACTTAATGCCAATTGCCTCAAAAGGAAGAAAGAAAAAAAGAAAGGAAGGAAGGAAGGAAGAAAGAAGGAAAGAAAGAAAGAAAGAAAGAAAGAAAGAAATTAATTTGAGGAGTTGGAAGAGAAGAGTTTTCTTTAAGGAATGGCAAGGAAGCCAGCATCACTGGATCTAGGATTCAGACTAGAATAAAGGGAAGGTGTGAGACTGGAAAGCATGTATAATAAGCATGTAGGGAGTTTGTTCTGGAGTGGGGAGGAGGAGTTCAAGGCAGGCTTCATAGAAGAGGCACTAGAGAACTTATTTTCAACTGGTAGAGAGTGGGAGTAAGGGGGTAGCTTTAGAGATAGTAAAAACAATGGCTGTAGGGTTAGGAAAGGGAGGAAACAGTTGGGGAATTAAGGTTAGCTACTACCTATGTTACTTAAAGGGAAACAGTATGAGGTTAAGGTAAAAAGGGAGATTGGAATTCCCAGTTAAGAAGTTTGGGACACAGCATATAAACCATGGGGAGCCATGAGAAGCTTTTAAGGAGGTGGGTCTCTCCAAAGTTGTGCATCAGACAAGAGTACTAAGTCAGTGTAGAGGGTAGAGACAGAAAGCCAGAAGACCAGTTAAGATGGCATTGCAGGTTTTTTTTTTTAAAGGCATTGCAGTAATCTAGTAGTAGAAAGGCTTGAGTTAGGTATCTATGACCCTGGGAACCCTTGGGAACTAAACTGAAGAAAGCAGTTTGAGATTAAGAGTTAGTAATTGATTGACTGATTGAATGTAAAATTGGAGGAAGGAGATGAAGATGATATCCAAATGTGAGGTAAGTAAATTCCCGGTAGAATGTAGATTCCCTTAGGGTACTGGTTTTTGTATTCTCCTGATTCATCTCAGTGCTAGGCTTTTAGCCTGTACTTAAAGAACTTGAGCTGAATTGAATTGGGATGATGGCCATTCAGACATCAGGAGGTCTGGAGGAGCTGTGAGCCTTGGTTTCTCTGTCGTGGGAGTTTGTTTTGGGATCCAGGATTCATAGGAGCCAGCAGTTTGAGCAATGTACAGAAGACAGTTGGGTGTCTCAGTACTGGACCAGATCAAGATCATAGATGCAGAAATCCAAAGACCCTTAAAGGGAGAAGTTGGGACGAAAGAGAGGTTTTAGAGGCACTTACACAGACCATTGCAATCTTAGGTGTAGGTGACCTCTGGAAGAGGTGGAAGAGAGCTGGGGCGATGGATGCCCTGACTTGGAGAAGTTGAAAGAGTGGGATGAAGGGGCATTTTACAGCAGCGGCCCACGGTAAAGTAAGTCAGTTACTTAAAAGAGAAGGCATTGGCATCTGAAGAACATAGTACCTGGGGGAGGCAGGAGGGGCGGGGTCTGGCTGGGAGGGAAGGAACAGAATTGGGGATATACAGGTCCAGATTTACTGAGGAAGGGGACTGGAAGCTGGGTAGCTAGGTAATTTGGGGCACACAAAGGGTTAAACACTAGACAGGAAAAAACCCTAGGGAAAAGACACTGCAGGGAACAATCCAGTCCGGCCTCCCCCACCGGGAGAGGCTAGATAGGACTCGATTGAAGGCTCTTCTCTCTGTGGTGCTCCATAGGAAAGCCAACTGAGGTGAATTAAAGGGGGAGGGGGCAGAGGTTTGACTCTCACCCCACCCCCATACGCCCAACCCCATACCTTGGGTTGCTGAGTTCTTTATTCTCCTGACAACTTTCCTCCCAAAGTAACCCCTCCCCCAGTATACACACCTAAACACACATACTGACACAAACTCACACTTCTGATTTCTTTAGTTCTGACCTAGACACTTAGGAAGGTTCACTGGGGCTGTCCAGTCAATGACCTTTGAGGAGAGTGGGGCCATCCTAGGAAGCAATGATAGGGTTCAGAAGACCAACTGAAGGCATACAGGGTGAGGACTCTTGCATGGAGATGGTACTGGTAACTGGGGAGTTCAGGGGATGACATGGGGACTTAACCCCTCCAGGGGTGACTTCCTTCCTTAGTTCCTGAAGCTAAGAACTCCAGCCTCCTTCTGTCTTCTTTGGAAGGGACTGAGCAAAAACTTGGAAAGGGTGGGGTGGATTTTTGGGAAAAGTGAAGAGTCCCCTAGGTCCCAGGACGGTCCATCAAGTTGTCGGTTGCCAGATCCCATGCTCTGCTTTCTGTAACTCCCCCAGGGCAAGGTCTTGGACTCAGACTTTCTCTTCTTTCTGATTTAACTCACCTCTCCCCTCTGCATTTTAGAAACTTTTTTCTAAAATTAGGAATTGGGACCTTCCCATTTTGGGTAGGTTTCCTGAAGAGTTTGGGTCAGTTGCAGAACTGCCACTTTAAGAAGTCCCGCTGATTTGAGGGTCCTGGGACAATAGCTATTATCACTTTAGCTTTGGAAGTGACCCCCTGAATCTACACTTCTTTCATCTTGAGACTAGAGTACTTGAGGATGGACTGTTTCCTGGTGGGGGGAGGGGAGGAGCTTAAATCTTTTCACACACTCGCCAGTTGGCCATGAATGGTGTGGTTCAGTGTAAGATGGCTCACTCCAGATTTGAAACCAGATCCAGTGTGAATATGGTGTCCAGTTGGGGAAGACAGACCTGGTGGGATTCCCGCCCTGGGATTTAAATGCCCAATGCTGAGAAGGACAGAGCGAGAAAGTGGACACTTGGACCGGGTTCTGGGAGCCCTGCAGGGCTTCAGGCTACAAGGTCAGTAGGGTGAAGTCCCCCCATGGCCCAGTCTGGGTGGAGAAGGGCATGTTTTTGTAGGGTTCATGCTGCTGCTGCATTAAATCTGCAGCTTGTGGTATCTGGAGCCTGGGAGAAAAGAGGAGTCCAAATGAAGGATGGGGCTTGGTCATCTCCTTGAGTTGGGAGCCACTGGCCCTGAAGGAGAAACTTCCCATTTTTCTTTCCCTGCTGTTTTTGGGATGGAGAGAGAGACAGAGAGAGTCTGAAGTAAGGAGAGAAAAGGGAAGAAAAAGGTTTTATAAAGTCTTTCTCTCTCTTCCCAACCCCCACCCTAAGCAAATCCCTTCACCACCCAACACAATGAGCCTGAGCTCGGCCCCTCCCCAGTTTCTGGAATTTCTCTACCCTGGACTTAACAATCTTATTATTGTGGGACCTAGTTCTAGTCAACTCTTCACATTTTCTAGATGAAGAAATTCTCTGAGTGACTGTCTTTCTTTCAACTTGTTTTCCTTCTTTCTTTCTTTTTTTCTCTTTCTTCTCACCCTATTAACTCCCCTCTCCCATCTGTGCCTTAGACCTGCCGGTGACCTCAGAGTTAATATAACATATATAATAGATAGAGAATATATAGTAGATCTCAGTGCACTGTGTGGGAGTTAGCCCTTTGAGAGCTGAGGTCAGCCTTTTCCCTTACCTCAACACTCCCTCAAGTCCAGGCACCCACATTTTTTAGAATAGTCTTGGTGTAGAACTTGGCTACCACTGGATGGAGAAAATATCTTCTTCAACATGGCAGTCACTCTCTCCCTCTCCTTGGAGATGGGGAGAAGATTTGAATGAGGGTCAGAACTGGAATAACTTAATTGGCGGAGTGGGGAGCGTTGGGGAGGGGTTGGTTGAGCCTTCTTGAGGATTTGGTTTGCTCAGTACTGGCCAGTTTGAAGAATGAGCACATCGTTACTATGTATTCCATACTGTGGGAGATAAAGGCACATAGCCTCTGCCCTTTCCCCCAGTGGGCTGCAAAGATAAGGTAGAACAGAAAAGAAATACGCTTAGCAAAATGTAAGTTCTTTGAGGGCAGGGGCTATTTTAGCACATTAATAAATGATTTTTTAATCCACCTATACAGAGTGTCTATTACTCAGTTTATTGTAGTTAAAATCACTAAGACTTTTGGGGTATTAGGGACCAAGAGGAAATGATAACTGCTGAGCTGCATACAAGGCATAGGGGAGGCAGGGCAGGGAAGGAAGGTACCTAGGTGGGCCCAGTTCCCATGGGATAGGGGTAAGGTGGCCCAGCTGGCCTTAGCTATCCTGGGACCTGGTATATTAACCCTGGCACCTCTTGCCAACTCAAACTTGGCAAATTTTTTGGGAAGGGCTTGTACTAAATGGTGACAACATAGATTCCTTCCAACTTTGAGATTCCTGGAAATACTAAATTCTCCTTTTTCACCTTCTGGTTCTTTTGATACCCCTTCAAGGGCTGGGGGGAGGTGTTGGGTAGTTAAGGCAGATGCTACTTCAGTCAGCAGTAATAATTTCTCACTTCTGAAGAACCTGGGAGGTAATATGCGCATAGGCTCCTGCAGGGACTGAAAGGGGAGGGGGAGAGATGGTAAATTTGTCTTTGTAAAGGAGAGCATTTTATAAATGACCTCCAGCATAGCTGACTCAGACTTCGTATCAGGCCCTGAACTAAAACCCTGAGAAAAGCAAAACCCTCTAGGAGCTCACCACCTAAGGGGGTGGAGGGGAGGGGAGCAAACTACTACGTACTGGGTAAATTGGAAATGACCAACCGAGGGAAGGCCATAGAATGAAAGGGGATCCAAAATCTTCCTGTAGGAGGTGGGCTTTTAGCTGGAACTTTGAAGGAAACCAAGTGAATTGGGAAGTGGGGATGAGGAGGAAACATTGAAGATTTGGGGGATGGAGTGCAATGTCTGAGACTCTGTGTCATGTGCTAGGAGCAGCCTGATGTCTTGGGTTCCTGGAAGGTGGCTTACTCATCTGCATTTACCACCCACACCCCTCAGCTGTAGTAGCCTTAGGGAAACGAGGTAGTATTGAAAACCACCCTTGTAGTCAATTCAGTTCAGTTAAGATTAAATTAAGCATTTGTTGGAGACAAAGCTTAATGAAATTTCTACCTGGGTTCCTCCTCAGGAAAACTCTTAAGTCCATGGGCTCTGGTCAGATCCTACATTCTGCCAGATTCCTTTCTGGGTTATTCCCCCTACATCCTACCCACCCTCCCAACACACCCTGAGCTTTCCTTCCATTTGCACTGGATATACCTTCTATGTACATAATTATTTGCATGTTGCCTCTGCCTTTGGAATGTAAACTCCTTCAAGTGGGTTGTTACCTTCTCTGTGAACTGTGGTGTTTGGTGTGAAGGTTATGTGCCTGGGGCACCTAAATATTTACAAGTAAACATCTAGTAAGTACTCACTTAATATATGCTCTCTGACTTTATGTTAGAAAGACTAGGAGGAGTTTCTGATGTGACTTTGGGGCACACTGGAACCTCCTGTAGGAGGCTGATCAGAGGTCCTAGAACCTGGACTGGAATCTTGGTTCTACCACTCAACTGCTTTGTGTGACCTTGAAAAAGTCCTTTACGGCCTGAGTTTCTTTCTCTCTAGGATGGGAAATTTGGACCCAATGATCTTTTAAGATCTCTTTCATCTCCCAGTTCTTATGTTCATTCCAGTACCTATTCACTCATCAAGCTTTTGTCAACTGACTTCTGACATTTACCACCCGGCTGAAAACTGATCTAAGGCCCCAACCCCCATGGCCTTTTCTCCTTGACCTTCTTTGCAGCTTTTGACACCATTGACTACTCAGTCTTCCAAGGTGCTCTGTTTCCCCTTGGCTACAGCAGGGCTGCCCTCTCCTTGTTCTCCTACCTTTTTGATTATTCCCTATCTCTTGTGGGATCATTCCTCTTGTGACCCCCTTTGCATGCTTATGCCCCAAGGCCAAGGCTGTCCTTTCTATTTGGTATACATTCTCCAGGTGATTTCATCAACTTCAGTGTTTATGCGGGTGACTCTCAGATCTGGATCTCTCCCCCGAGTTTCAGTCTGGGAGGCATCTCAAACTCAGAATGTCTGACCTAGAATTCGTTCTCTTAACTGTCCACCCAAACCCTCCAATAACAGTAATAGCTCGCATTTATACAGTGCTTACCATGTGCCAGGCACTGTACTAAGCCCTTTACAATTATCTCATTTAGTCTTCACAACAACCCTGGGAGGTAGGTGTAATTGTAGGTGCTATTATTTTTCCCAGTTTTTTACAGTTGAGGTAACTGAGTCAAACAGGTTAAGTGACTTGCCCAGGATCATTCAGCTAGTAAATGTCAGAGGGCAGATTTGAACTTAGGTCTTCTTGACTCCAGACTCACTGGTCTATCCATTGTGCCAACTCATTCCCTTTGTCCAAGCTTTCCTGTTACTGTTAAGAGTATCCTTGTCCTCCCAGTCACCCCAAATCAGTTAGTTATAGAACTGTAGATCTCTAACTGTAAGACACCTTGGAGAGGTTCCCATCTGTCTTTTAGAATCTCTAGTTTTCTTCAAAGTTCAACTAAAACACTAGTGCCTATATCAGGCCTATCCTGATCCCCCAATCATTAACACCTCTTCCTTCCATTGAATTACTGTGCTAATTTCATATATATTTTGCATGTGTTTGTATACTTATAATTTGTCTTCATAGTATGTAAGTTTCTTAAGTGAAGGGATCGTTTTATCTTTGACTTTGTATCCCAGCACCTCACACATATAGGTGCCCGATTATGATAGGAGATTAATTATTGATGACTGACTCATCCTTTCTTTGGGGGCACTCAGTTCTGGAGAATGGCAGTTAGCTCTGTTTCCACTCCTCAGATGAAATGTAGCGGTGTACATGGCAGCCATGGTAGAGCACTCTACTGATAGGAGATGTGTGATCATTTAGGCAGCATGTTCCAATGGATTTCAGGACAGAAAAACCTGGATTCACACCCCATCTCACAGCATGTATATGATCCTGAGCAAGTCAAGACAACTTTTCTGAGCCTCAGCTTTCTTCGTCTATAAAAAGGGAAAAATAACGGCACTTTATCTCACAGTGTCTGTAGGATCACATCAATCTAGCAATAGACCAAAAATCATAAATGTAGAACTAGAATGAACACAACTAGTTCAGCCCCTCATTTATTATACGTCAGCCCATCTCACATCTGAAAAGTCCTGAGTGGAAGATACATTTGTAAGGGGTTTGGGAGGCCATTATCGGATCCTCCACATCTGAACCTACTACTAGAAAAGGGGAGAAAGTCCAGCCTATTAGTGTGGACATTTTGAGGAGGGAGAGAGGGCTGAAAATAGAGGATGCTATTGGAAAATTGAGTGGCTGTCATCTCCCCCTCTTCTCTTTTCTCTTTTTTCCTTTCTTACTATGAGTTATATCCCCACCTCTATTTCCCAGACCACCTGGCTAGCCCCTGCTTTTGTCTTTTTGGGAAGGCTGCTAGCAAGCCTCTGTGTTCCACCTGAATTATATTAGCAATTATCTCTGCTTAAGAGTGTTGAAATGCATCCTCTCCCCTTGCCTCCACCCCTTCTACCTAGTGCTTCATTCAGTTCCCTACTGTGTTCTCAGTTCAGTTAGGACCCAGAGTTTCCTTGGGAGCAAGTGGGACCAGTTACCCCTTTTCTGAGCCAGCTTTTGGGGGCAACAGGGAGGCTTCCCTGCCCTCTGCAAAGGTCTGTCTTTTGAAATCTTTTTAAGGCAGGAACTGGGCGGGGGAAGGGGTATGATGTGGGCATTCCTGGAAATAGCTCCAGCCCCAGGAGCCAGGAGATCTGGACTGGAATCCTAACACTTCCTAACTTTATGATCTTAGGGATAAATCATACTGCTTTATTGCGTTTTAGATTTTTCTGTTTTTGTGGCAGCATGGGGAAGTTTGAGACAGAAGACCTGGTATGAGTTCCGATTCTGCTCCTTAAAACTTATGGGAATTTGGGCAAGTCACTTGTTAGGCCTTAACTTTCTCATTCTAGAAAGTGAGGGGATTGGACTAGATGATCTATTGAGTAAGGTCCTATCTGGATACTCTGACCAGGGGTACTGAATCTGAGGTTTGTGAGCCTGTTTTTTTTTTTTCAATGATAACATCAGATTGCCTCCTGTATCTTCATATAATTGGTTTCCTTGGGATCCTATGTCTTTTCATAGGTACATTTAAAAGCATTATTTTGAGAAGAAGGGGTCCCAGACTTGAAAAAGGTGAATAGAAATCTCCAGGATCTGTTGGGTCCTGGATCTAGTTTAAGAATGAGACCTTTTCAACAGCTAGCCTCTTGAATCCCAGGTGTTGGACATTTGGACTTTCCCTAGGAGAGGAAGAAAGGTGGTTGGTAATGTTAGCAGGACATAGAAATTACCTCTAGGCTTCCTTTGATTGTATCCTCTCTGACCTTTGCCTTTTCCTTCTCTGCAGAATGATCTCACGGGCCCAGCTGGTGCAAAATGTGCTCCAGGAGCTCCAAGAAGCTGCTGAATGCTTTGGCCTGGAGGGCCTGACCAATGCAGCCCTGGAAGCCAAGAAGACACTGTCTTCCTTCTCTCTGCCCAGTTGCCGCAGTGGGGAACAGTTCCAAGTTGAGATGGATGTGGACTCGGTGGCTCTCAGCTTGTATCCAGAAGATGCCCCCAAGAATATGCTACCCCTGGCATGCAAAGGAAAGGGGAGCCGTCTCTTTGAGGCAGCCAGCGTGTTGTTGTGGGGTGGACCTGGCCTGAGCCCAGAACTCCGGGCACGTACCGTGGTGGAGATGCTGCTGAACAAACATTATTATCTCAAAGGCATGATTGATTCCAAGGTGATGCTGCAAGCTGTCCGCTATTCTCTGTGTTCAGAGGAGACTCCAGAGATGACCAGCCTTCCCCCTGCTACCCTGGAGGCCATCTTTGATGTAGATGTTAAAGCTACCTGCTTCCCTGACAGCTTTGCCAACGTGTGGCACCTTTATGCCCTGGCATCTGTTCTCCAACACAACATCTATTCCATCTATCCCATGTGGAATCTCAAGATCCGGCCCTATTTCCACCGACTGATCAGGCCCCGCTGCTGTAGCCAGCCTCCTTCCACTCTGCACATTATGTGGTCAGGGCAGTTGTTGGCCGGCCAGCTGCTGGCCAGCCAGGTATTCAAACCAGAGTATTTCTCGGCTGTGGTGGGATTGGAGGAAGTAGAGTCAGAGGTGGCCAGCCCTCCTCCTCCGGTCCCTCCAGCAGAGACTCTGGAGTTACTGAACCGAGACCCTCAGCTCACCTACTCTCATCTCCGAGAGCGCTACAGCATCACCAAGAGCACCTTTTACCGATGGAAACGCCAGTCACGTGAACACCGCCAGAAGGCCGCAACACGCTTTGTTGCCAAGCACTTCCTCCAGTCATGTTTCCAGGATGGCAACATGATTCCTTTGCAGCATTTCCGACAGATGTTCCCTGAAATCTCAAGGTCTACTTACTATGCCTGGAAGCATGAGCTTCAGGGTACCTCTGATGGTGGCGTGAGCAAGGATCCTGTGTCTGGGACATCCCTGGAGGTGGAGGAGCTGGAAAAGCTGTCCGCAGAGGGGAAGAAGAGCTATCCTCCAGACCCTGGCCCAACAGGGATCTTCATGCAGGGAGCAAAGAGCTACCTGGAGCGCTGCATCTCCATGAACACACTGGTACCCTACCGATGCTTCAAGCGCAGTTTCCCTGGCATCTCTCGATCAACCTATTATAACTGGCGCAGAAAGGCTATCAAGGGAAACCCCAACTTCAAGATCCCACCATCCCTCCCAGGGGGGAGCCTCCATTTTCCCACAATGGAAATCTTGCAGCCTGGGAAGGGCATTCCCATCAGGAAGGGGCTGGCTGGGGTACAACCGAGCTCTCGGGGACTCTTGGCTCTGAAGCCCTCCCTAGCTAGGTGGCAGAAGCGATTACGCCGGGTTGCCAAGAGGCAGGTTCAGAGCGGGCGCCTTCCTTTCTGCCAATTCCGCCTCCGCTACCCCAGCCTGACACCCAGCTCCTTCTGGCTCTGGAAGAGCACGACCAAAGGCAGGTCTAACTTTCGCTATAGCCTCCCCTCCCAGATCCCTAGCAGGCGAGTCCTGGGAACTGTGAGGAAGGAAGAGGTGGGAGAGAAGCCAGTGGTCCCGACAATCCAGAAAGAGGGAGCCCCCAGGGAGGATCGCTCGCTGGGGCCCTATCATGGCACCATGTCTGGTTATGCAGTGGCAGGGGGTGGGGTGAATGGAGGTGGTGGCAGTAGTAGCAATGGCCGGGTATTTGTGATGGATGTAATTGCCACGACCCAATTCAAGGCCCAAGCTAAGCTCTTCTTACAACGACGTTTTGAGTCAAAGACTTTCCCCTCATATAAGGAGTTCAGTGCCCACTTCCCTTTCACAGCACGATCAACTTACTACATGTGGAAGCGAGCCCTCCATGATGGACTCACTCTGGTTGATGCCTAAGAAAGGAGGGAAGGAATGACCCATACTTGGGGAAGTATGCTAGGAGCAAAGAGGAGCTAGCTTGGAGGTTAGCTGATGTGTCCTATCACCCTACCAGGACCCCTTCAGGCTGGTAGTGATCTTCCTTCCCCTCCCAAGAGAATATTGGCTGTACTTCTTTTCCCTGGTACAAAGTCCCAGGAGGTGGCTGGCTGCTTTGCTCATTTGTTAATTGTTGTGAGATATAAAGATGCCTTCTCTGTTTTGTAGTCTTTGTTATTCTCATTGTTTTATTTTCAGGTTCTGTTGGCTCTCCTGGAAAGGAGGAGAATGAAACTGGTGGGGAGGGACCCACTGAAATGGATGCCCACTGTCTCAGGGACTTTAGGGACTGGTGACGGTGGGGAGGAGGGGGTGTTTGACTTTGATGGTAAGAAAGACTTGTGTACCTCCACTTCTGCGGAATGAGGAATTTTGGTGCTCCTTACGCTTCCCTGTTGGATATGAGTAGGACTAACAGACATCCAGAGCATGAGTCTGGACCAAGAACTGGGATGTGTGTGCCTCCCTGGGCACAGCAGCTTCTCTAGTGTGGTGCATACCCAAGCCTAATCTATAAACCTACCATGGACCCCTGAAATCGGGAGAACTCTGCCAGGCTCAAAGTGTCCTGATCCCCTGCCATCTCACTAATAAGCTCAGTCAAGCTGCAGCAAGAATGTAGTTGGTTTATTTTTTGGGGAAGGGCAGGATGAGGAGTGGTTAGAGGCTATTGCTACTATGGCTTGGTTCCTGAGGGAGAAGGCATCAGGCTGGGATCTGAATCCTTTCGTGTCTGGAGGTGGGTTTACTTCTATGGGGTCAATGTGATCCAAGGATGTTATGTGTGTTTTGGGGGATTAGCTCAGAGTTGCTGAAAGCTGGCCCTGTAGAGATAGTAGCTTGGCTCTAGCTTCTTAACTTGCTTTTCCCCTTACCACCTTTGCTGAGGGTGGGAGGGTACCCAAATCAGCCTCTACCATGGGTTAGGGAGTCAAATTCTTCCAGAGGGGGGAGGGCAGGAATGGTGTCCAGCTCAGCCTAGCCCATTGGTCAGAGGGCCAAATTCTTCCTGGGGAAAGGGATCCATCCATTCTTCCTTTCTCCTAGCAGCAAATTTGGACATTTGCCTTCTTTAACTAGATGTGTTTCCAAGAGATCACATCCAGATTGGCATCCAGTGAGGCTATAGGTACAATAATGCCTTGGTGTTTGTTCTCCTGGCCCTCCCCTTCTCCCTTTCCTTCTAGCTCTCAGCAAGATCTCCCAACTTTACCCTCTGCCCACGGAACAGTAGGTCAGAGGTGGGCTCTTCCAGGCAATACTGGACTGATCCATTGTATGAATGAAGAGGAGGGGAAGGGTGGGGAAACAGTGTTTGAAATTACTTGTCTGGTGAATTGTAAAGCAATAAAAAGTCGGTTTTTTGCCTTCAGTCTGTTGTCTCTGTGCTCTCTTTTGTTGAACCCGTGTTCATTTGACCCTAGTTAGGTCTTTCCTCACTTGTGAAATGAAGGGTTTAGATTTCTTTTGCCTTAAATTCCTATGCCTCGTTGAATAGGCCTGAGCCACTCATCTGACCCTCTGGGACCACATGCTTTCATCTCATCTGTACTTTCCTCTTGACTCATCTCTAGCCTCTTCTTGGAAAAGGAGAAGCAGTACCTTCAATTCTGGTGAACATTCCCACACCTGATCTTATAGGTCCCACACCTATATATCCTAGTGATTCTGAACTCCAGGTCATTACCTAAACACTTTGGACAAGCCTTTTCAGGCCTTAGCTTCTTTCATAAAAGTAAGGAGGCTGGGCTTTGATGCTTTTGCATGCTCCTAGCGCGTCATCAATGAATGGGTGATGGGCATTGCCTCACCCTAAGTGAGTACCTGCAAAGACATTGATATGATCTTTGGCAATGAAGGACGAACACAATCCTTTGAGGAGATGCACCTGGCTGCATGGGGACCCAGTTAGCTGGGTAACTCATCTCCTCTCCTGTCTAGTTCCCCCTCCCCTTCTCTCCAAAGGAAGGTAAATTTGGATGGCCAAAAGATGCTCAGTTGACTTGAGTTTTACTGGCCTCTTTCCTTTCCTCTCCTGTCCTGTCCTCTCCTCTCCCAAAACCTACTGCATTCTGAAACTGGGAGGCCAATGGGGCCCCTGCCTAAGGGCTCCTCTGGACCCTTCTGACTTTAGAGTGATTAACTGTTGCTGTTTCCCACCCAGCCTGATGACTCTCTTTTTCTTGGCCTCATTAAAGGGGCCAGGCCCTGGCTACTTCTTAAACAGGCCTATTCGATGAATGAGTGGTTGCCTCACCCTAAGTGAGTACCTGCAAAGACCTTGGCCTAAAGGGCCCAAGGTCTCCCAGTGCACCTGGGTCATCTCCAGTCATCCTGATGGATATCTGGTCACTAGATTCAGATGGTTCTGGAGAAGTGAGGCTGGTGACCTGCAGAGCTCTGCCTCATTCAAAACAAAGTCAAGTGTAAAGTCATGTCATCATTTCTGTGATGGCAGGGTCTATTTTGGCAATGAAGGATGAACACAATGCCTCATTCACTCCTCTCCTCTGCCTTATGAAGAGTGAAGGGGTTAGACTTTTCCCAGTGACTGGTGAACCCAGGAGGATGGGAACCAATTGCTCTGGTGCCTGAAGCATGTTTTAAATCAGCGAGATCCCAGTTTCCTTTGGCTGCAGAGCTCACCCCTCTGAGAGTCCCCATGGGGAACCCAAGGACAATTTGGAGGAATGCCATCTTGGCCTCTCCCCTTGATCATTGTGGGCATGAAGGCTAGCCAAGCTTATAGTTATGTTGTAGTGTTGAGATTTGGAATGGGAGAACCTGAGTTCAAAATCTGGCTCTGCCAACTAGCCAAGCCATTTATACTCAGGACCTCCTTTGTCTCATCTTCAAAAGGAGTTGGATGGGATGAATTCCTGAGGTCCTTTGTGGTGTAAAGGAGGCTTGCTGGCTAGGCTGGTTTTCCTTGGTTCCATACTCTTGCTACCTGCACAAGGCCAGCAGGTGGCACTCTAATGCCACAAGAGGGGAAGCAGCATAAGGGGGTGCCATTAGTGGAATCTTCCCCCACTTTTGGTCCAATTTCCCACCTTCTCTTCTGCTTGGAGAGAAGCCTTCCCCATGTTTACATTGAGGGCTAGACTTTGGGGCTCCAAGGACTAGCCCTGGTAAATCAGAAAAATGGCAGCTGATTGAGCATCTTTGGGAAAAACTTGGAATCACAAACTTAGAGATCCTTGAGTCCATCACCTTTCTTTTACAGATGGGGAAACTGAACGAGGTGAAAAATATGCCCAGGGTCCCACAACTAGTAAGATCCTGCGCCAGCATCTGAACTGGAATCTTCCTGACTCAGACTCTATCTCCCAGTCTACCCTGTATCCGTGCCCACAGCTATAAGAAATTTCCCTGCTGCCTAGCTTAGCATACTTCTCCACAAGTGCAAGAAGTGTATATCACTCCTTTGCTAGATTTCCTTCCTTTTCGAAGTCTGATTCATGAGTTTGTGGCTGCCCCTTTGCTTACATTGGGATAATGAGAATTTCAGGAGTCTAGGTATTGAGATTCAGTTGGAGACAGAGGGCTCCAGGGTGAGAGCTCTAGCCCTTCTGTTTTCCACAGTCAGAATCTTCTCTTGTCCTCCTATCATGGATGATGGGAAAATTCTATACAATTGTTTCCCTCAAGGCTGGCTCTTGTTTTGGGAAAAGCTGTATTACCTTAGGCAAGTCACCTGTAGGGGGGAGGGGGAGGACACATTTACTCTTATAAGATGAAGGGTCTAGACCTCCAAAATTCCAGCTCTAAAATGGACAGTCTTTTGACTAGGAACAAAAAAAATGTAGGTTTTTCATCTACCTCTGCTTCTTATTAATTGCATGGTCTTGGGCAGCACTATTAATGAATATCTCTAATTCAGTTTCTCCATCTGTAAAAAAAAAAAAAAAACCAATACCTGCCCCCATTTACCTCACAGGGTGGTTGTGAGGAACAAAAAGGGGGTGGTGTGTATGTGACAGTGTTACACAAATGTATGGTGGAGGAGGGAGAACAGCCTTTAGGGAAATGAGCAGCTGTAAGTAGGCTTAACATTAGGGGAAATTTTTTTTTTCCCCTCACAGAAAATGACTTTGAAAATAGCATGAAATCCGCTTAACTTCAGCAGCTCTGCTAGGCTGGGAGAAAGGAGATAGGCAAATAGCACTCAGCCTAGGGGGTCATCAACCTCTCCAACTGAGCTATGACTCCATTCTTGCCTGAGAATAATAGCACCGAAAACTAGCATTGAGATATATTTTCAGATGGTCCTTGCCATAAACCCCAAGGTAGGTGCTGCCGTTTATCTCATCTTTACAGAAGAGAGACCTGAGACACAAAGAGAATTAAGTAAATGGGTTGGGGTCACACAGCTAGAAAGTGTGTAAGATAGCATTTGGACTTAGATCTTGATAAGTCTAGTTAATACTGAAGAAGCACTCACTGGAATGCCAAGGGGTCATAGGGTAGGTAGGTGGGCGATAAAGGGTGTGGAGTCCGGCAAGCACTGTATAATGGAGAGATTTGGGTGGAGGGTTCTACTGGTCCAGATTTTTGATCTGGGTTTTGTGGTATGTGAAGAGGAAAGAGCTGGACCTTTTGGCTCTCTTGCTCCTTAATTTTTTCTCTCTCAGTCTGTTGGGGGAGGTTCTTGGCCATTCCTCAAGCCTAGAACAAGGATCAGTGTGCCTGATATTCAGCAAAACTAGGTTTATTAATTCCCTCACTCTGATACATATAAGTACCTGGTGTGTAGATAGAAATGTGACCAATTCCTTAGGAGAGGGAGTGGAGGAAACCCTATCCCCTACCATGGCCCTGAGAAGAGGCAGGGATGTACCTGTCAGACCTTGAACTGTTGTCTGGTAAGGCAGAAAATGGGTGTTGGGAGTCAGAGGCTTGAAACTGGCTCAGGTTAGCATCATGACAGCATATAATATATTTAGAGCTGAAGGAACCTCTGCAAACACCTTTGTTACAGATGAAACATAGGTCCATTGATAAATCACCTAACATCTGAGATCACATAGTATCCGCTAGGATTTGAACCTAGATTCTCATCCGAAATCCGAGTCCAGCTCTCTTTCCTCTGCACTATGCAGGGAGGCATTTGGGTCTTCAACAGGATCCTCCCCATTTCCACCTGGAGTCATGATCCCTGGCTTCCCCCAAATAGGGTGTATTGACCCATTCATCTTAAGTGACTCCCCTAGATTAGACTCTGCAAAATTGTGGAGGCAGAGTTAGTTTAACCCTAAGGGGCAGCTAAGTGGTACAGTGGATAGAATCCTTGCCTGGAGTCAGGAAGGTTCATCTTCCTCATTTCAGATCTTGCTTCAGACACTTACTATGTGACCCTGGGCAAGTCAATTAAACTTGTTTCCCTCAGTTTCCTCATCTGTGAAATGAGCTGGAGAAGGAAATGGCAAACCCCTCCAGTATCTTTGTCAAGAAAACCTCAAAATGGGTTCACGAAGAGTCATGCCTTGGAGACAAAGACAAAAATAAAACGGTCCCTTCCTTCTAAGAACCTATATTCTGCATCCCAAGTGTAGAGTCCAGGAACTTGAACATGAGTAATTTTTGACTGGGGCTAGATATTTTGGAGCAGGAACCCCCGGGACTGCTCTTGGGAGAGTCCAAAGCCACCCTTGCAGAGGTGGGGGGCAGGAAGCGAGGGCAGGGGCAGGAGGTGAGAAAAGAAGTGCTGGAAGTTTATCTCCTGGAGTGGCTTCTTCCATTCAAACAGATCCCAACTGCTCCCAGCTGGACTGTGAAGCCTTAGCTAGTAAATCTCTCCCTGGCTCCTGGGGAGAAAGATGACTGGAGTTGTCACCAGCTATCCTCTGGCAAGTGCTGGCCTATTAAACACAGCAGCTCAAGGCACGAAAGACAACTAGGAATTGAAAGGGGCAGGAGAAAGCAGACAGCCCTCTCAGGAAGTTGAGGTGATACACAGACTAAGACACCCCATGATCAGCTTTTGACATCAAGGCATCATGGGTCAAAGTCAGGGCTAATTAAAGTCTTCATCTCCTTTAGCCGTTTAGGTTGGGGAAAGTAAGGGAACTGGAAAAAAATGTGCAGTGAAAAGAAGGTCAGATTTGGAGGGGTCAATGACCCTGGGTTCAAATCCTGTGGGACCTTGGACGGGTCACTTAACTCCTCTGTGCCTTAGTTCTTCAACTATAAAATGGGGGGGCTTGAACTGCGCGACCTCTCAGGGCTTTTAGCTCTAAATCTATGATTCTCCATTATTTAAAGAAAAAGTCCACTTATTATTCAGTCAGTGCTAGTGACCCTACCTTTCCCCACCTCTGTAGGTAGTGTCTCAACCATCTCCCTTCCAATTGTTCTTTGGGGCTATACCCGTGAACCCTGCTTATTTCCTCCCCTCTCTCTACAGTTTCTTTATTTAGAACCAGAACAACTTCCTCCAGGGTGAAGGAGTTGTCAGTTGTTCATCTCAACCCACATGCTGGTTCTGCATTCAGTAGCCAGGCTTGCATTGTTTGCTCACAAGTCTGTAGCTTTTAGGAGAGAAGGATTCAATGAAATTGGTAAAGGTATCATCATCCTTCTAGTCTTCCCTGTGCTGAGCAGATTATGAGTGTTTAATAAATTCATGTTGATTGACTGCTTGGCTCGAAGGTGGCAAGAGACTTTTAGTGGACACGGGGGTCCCACATCTGATGTCCCTCAGCCTCATGTTGAGCCAGAGTACTCCACCATTTCCTAGGAAACACTGCCTCTCCCTCTCTCATATGACAAGGAGTACGTTCTAACCGTCACCTGGGGATATATGCCTGGAATTTTCCTTTTACTTAATAGGTTTGGATTTTCAAGCCAGCCCTTTTCAGGCAGGGGGTTATTTAGACAGAAGAATGAGTAGGTGGGAGATGGGAGGAGAATCCTTATGTTCTCCCAGACCTTCAAGTCAGAAAGGTAATCGCAACTCTTCAGAGTTCGTCTGTTTAAGAGCTGTCCCCAGAGAAGTGGATATCTGAGTATATTATGAGGACTAGGCACCGAGTCACCCTTTTCTCCTTGTTAGGAATGATCTGCAGACCTGTAAGAGACGAACAGAATAAAGATTGAGTTCAAAGACCCAGGTGAAATTGGTTGTATCAAGAACGGGCCAGGGTAGACCTCACCCATAGACTAGATCCCCTGGAGAATTACTGGCTCATGGGCCAGAGAAAGTGATGAGTATGACTACTAGTGGCATTCAGGCTGATTGATCTCCCTTATCAGCTTGTAGGGACTTTTCTACTGAGGGCTGGGAGCTGGTATGTAGTCAGCCCCCAACCCCCTCACCCAGATGGTGAAGTTGGGTATTCATCCTTTCCTTCTCCTTCCCCCAGTATTGAGAAACAGCCTGTTTGTCATTTCCACCACTAGTATGACAGAGGGAAAGAGGTCTGAACCTTGGCAAGCTACTCACAAGAGGTTGCCAATCTCCTGTTAAATAATGGCATTAATCACCCAGAGGGTCCTGATTTATTACACCCAGGTGCTCTCAGGATCCAACCTGTCCCCCCCACCCCCTCAACCCCTCCATCTCATGGGCCACCTAACATGCGCCCTCCTCTCTGAGGGTTTACAGTCTGAAATAGGATGGAGATGATAGGTGAAACAGGTATGCAAGTTGTTAAGGGAGAGGAGGAGGAAAGAGGGAAAAGGAGGGGGTCTGAGTTGAGGATTGGCAGAGGTGGGGGACGGGGGAAACTGGAAGAAAGGTGGGAGAGGGGAGCGGAGGAGGTAGTGTGACTCATCCTGAACATCTCCAGAATTAGATTCAGGTGGTCCGCTTTTCCACTTACCAAAGAGAAACTGAGCTGCTGGGGAGCGGGGAGGGAGAGGTCCCAGGAGAAACCTTCAAAGTGACTTGTGTGGGGAAAGGTCGAAGCACTGCGCAGGCTGCTATTGGCTGCATTCCCAGCTGGCCCCCCACTCCTAATAATTAGGATTCTGGATGGGGGCCTAGTTATTTATGCAAGAGTATGTCAGGCCCTAGGGCTGTTTTGAGAGTTAATGGGCATGGACTAGGCAGATCCCCACTGGTTGCTGGGACTTCTGGCCTGGCCTTTGCTGCACAGATGCTCTGGTTTCTCCCACAACTGTCAAGTCTACCTTCCTGATTGGTTTTGACAGACCCCAAATAAATAAGGATGAGCCGAGCACTTGACGTAGGTGGATGGAGTCCTCCACACATCATGAGTTCCATGATGCCCTCCCTCCCCTAGGTCCTCTTAGCAGTCTTGGATTATGGATCACCTCTCCTTCTCACTCCAACCCCTTCAAACTGAAGGCTTGATAAAACTGAAGGCAGAAGACAGACCCCACACGTCTTCCAGGCATCCAGAGCACTACAGAGTATAGGTAATATATGTGTTCTTGTTCTAGGTTATCACCTCTGCTTGGCACCCTGCCCCCATAAATTTGTTTTACCTCTGTGAAAAAATTACAAATGTGATGTGTGTTGTTCGCTTTTCTTATATTTTTCTTTCCTAGCGACAGACATCTCCCCACCCCCACCCCCACTGAAGTGGACCAACCTGGTCAAAAGAATGATTGGTAGGGAGGGGAGAGTATGACTGCCATGATACAACAGAGGTCCCCAAATATACTGAGTCCAGCTCTAGAGGTATTTCCTAGTCCTTTCCTGGTTTTGTTCCTTATGCTCAGGAAATTACTTAGGATACATAAATCTAGAGATGGAAAGAGCCTCAGAGGTCATGTAATCCATTTTATAGATGGGTAAACTAAAGCCCTAGGAAGTTAAGTGACTTATTAAATGTCATACAGAAACACTGGAAAAGGAATTTGGATTCAGGCCTTTTGACTTCAGGGCCAGGGTTCTTGCCACCATGCATATTCTACACCAGTGCTCTTTCTTAGGGTCTGAGAGAACAAAATCAAATGATCTGTGGGCCAATATCAGAGTTATAACTAGGGCATGGCCAGTGGGGCTTTTCCCCAGGTGACAAAATTTAGAGGCAGCTAATAGCACATGTACTTTTTTAGTAGGTAGAAACAACTGAACTTCGCATTTAGCAAGAAAATGAGTTAAAATAGGAAGCTACCAGATGGCCCCCTTCCTCCCCCTTTCTCCATTGCCCTCTTTCCTTGCCTAGATCAAACTTTTTTCTTGGCCTATCTCTGCCTTTCTCCCTTTCTTGTTAGTATTCCAGAGTGACTTGGACTGCATCAAGGTCTCTTCCCCCTTCTACAAGTGAAATTGTTTTAAAAGTCTATTTAGAGGTACCATTTTCCCCTGCCTGTCCTGTATCACATACTGTTTGTCAGATTTGCTAGTTATAGCTCTGACCAACATGAATAAAAAAAAAGTCTTTAAGGTTTCAGAATGTCTAAGATATGTGTGTGTGTGTGTGTGTGTGTGTGTGTGTGTGTGTGTGAGAGAGAGAGAGAGAGAGAGAGAGAGAGAGAGAAAGAGAGAGAGAGAGAGAGAGAGAGAGAGAGAGATGCTTACTGTCCTGGAAGATAGGAGTTCCTTCCCAAACCATTTGACTTGCACATTGTATCAGGAAGTAACTAATGGTTAACTCATTTATTCATTTTTATTCTGTTGTACCTACAAGTGTAAACACTGAGGAAATGAGTGCAAAGAATCCCCCAAGAAGCAATGAATCCATTTTCATGAATCCAATTCAAGTATGTATTAAGCATCTCAGAAGCCAGGTTCTGAGATACAGGCTGGGGAATACAAATCAATCAACAAATATTTATGTGGTATCTACTGTATGCTAGGCACTGTAGTGTTAGGCACTAGTACAAATACAAAGAATGAAGCAATCTACTCAAAAAGCACATATATTTCTATCTTGAGAAATTACTGTACCATAGAATAAGTATATGTAGTATATACAAAATAAATTCACAGTTCTTGGGAAAGGAATGCCAGATAACATTTGGGGGTGGGAGTGGGAATTGGGAAAGGCCTGCTGTATTAAATGGTACTTGAGTTTCATTTTGTGGAAAGAGAGGGACTTGGTAAGGTAGAAGTGAGGAGGAAGTGTATTCCAGGCTTGGAGTCAGCCTGGGAAAGCTTATGAACATAGAAGATAGAATGTCATATGAGAGAAACAGAGAAACGGTTAGTTTGGCTGGACTGCAGAGTGTAGAATGAATGGTTATGCATAATGAATTAGACTGGAAAACTAAGTTGAGATGAGACTGTAAAGAGCTTTGAAAGGCAGTATTTATATTTTATCATAGAGGATAATAGAAGCTTCTAGCATTTATTGAGTAGAGGAATAGTACAGTCAGATCTACGATTAAAGGAAATCACTTTGGGATCTATATAGAGGACAAATTGGAAGAGGGAGAGGCCTGGGGCAGGGGCAACCAATTCAGAGACTGTTGTAATAGCTGGACAAGAGGTGATAAGAAACTAAACAAAGCTGGTGGCTATTGTGAATAGAGAAGGGGTCAAATGCAAGAGATGTTGTGGAGGTAGAAGCAGCAAGATTTGGCAACTGATACACAGGGTGAGGAGTCAAGGTTAACACTGCTGTTATGAAACGGAGGGGCTGAAAGAATGGTGTTGTCTTTGACAGGCATAAGGGTGACTAGACAGATAATGAGCTCTGCTCTGGAAATGTTGAGGTTGAGATGTTCCCAAAACATGGCCCACAGGTGATGTGGGACAAAAGCATGGGGGGATGTGGATCTATGAGTCATTTGGGGATGGGTTTGATGGCTTGTAAAGTCCTTTGCTGCTCTACATCTATGATCTCATGACTACAGCACTTATGACTTATGTCACATAAGAGTCTTTAACCTTGTCTGTGTCACGGAACTCTTTGGCAATCTGGAGAAACCTATGGATCCTTCTCAGAATCATGTTTTTAAGTGCATAAAATAAAACATACAGGATTAGAAAGGAAGTCAATTATATTGAAATACAATTATCAAAGTACCTTTTGAAAAATTAATGTATTTTAGTCTTCAACATTCATTGCCACAAGATTTTGAGCTCCAAATTTTCTCCCCATCTCTCCCTTCCACTCCACCCCAAGATGGTAGGCATTCTGATAACCCCTTCTCCAAGTCTGCCCTCCCCTCTATCATCCCACTTTCCCTCCTATCACCCTCCCCTTCACTTTCTCGTAGGGTAAGATAGAATTCTATACATCTTATTTCCCAGTTGAATGTAAGAACAATTTTTAACATTTGTTTTTAAAACTTTGAGTTCCAAATTCTCTCCCATCTTCCCTCCCCACCCACCCTTATTGAGAAGGCAAGCAATTCAATGTGTTACACATGTGTAATTATGCAAAACACTTCCATAATAGTTCTGTTGTGAAAGACTAACTATATTACCTTCCATCCTATCCTGTCCCCCATTTATTCTATTTTCTCCTTTGACTCTGTCCTCTTTCAAAAGTGTTTGCTTCTGACTACCCCCACTCCCAATACGCTCTCCCTTTTATCATTCCACTCCTCTTACCCCTTCCTCTTACTTTCCTGTAGGGTAAGATACCCAATTGAGTGTGTATGTTATTCCCTCCTTAAGCCAAATCTGATGAGAGTAAGGTTCAATCATTCCCTCTCACCTCCTCCCTCTTCCCTTCCATTGTAAAAGCTTTTTCTTGCCTCTTTTCTGTGAGATAATGTACCCCATTCTATCTCTTCCTTTCTCTTTCTCCTAATATATTACTTTCTCATCCCTTAATCTTATTTTTTAGATATCATCCCTTCATATTCAACTCACCCTGTCAAAATACCTTTTTAAAAAAGTTCAGGGGGACACCAGGCTAAGAACACTTGGCTTATATACTGTCTTATACCTATTGATGTCCAAGGTCAGGGATGTTACATCTCTTTTTTGTTGTTAGCAGCTGATGGATCTCTTCCTTACCCATTTAGTGAAGAACTTATCATTTAGGAAGTATTCAGTAAATACTGGTCAATGGTTGGTGTGTATGTGTGGAGGGGGGTAGAGGGTTGGGTAAAATCAGTGAGTGTGAGGGATGCTGATAGATGCTGGTGGGCATGTGGAAGAATTGTGGATGTAAGGAATGAGTCAACGGGAAGTTCAGGTGACTAGAAGACTTTAATGATGCCTAGCTTATTTGAATCTCTCTTCCCCTCAGGCACCAATTACTTTTTCCCATTCCAGTTTAGATGTTAACTATCTGGTCTACCAGCCATGAGAAGGCTCCTGTGCCTGCTGTAGATTGTCAAGGAGGAAGGAGATGCTAATGTTTGAGAGAGGGGTGATCAGTCTCACCCTGTTCCATTGGAAGGGCTCCAATTAGAAGACACAGAGGCTGGCCCTCTCAGGCTTCCTGGGGAACCTTGCCCCAGGTCATTCTTCTTTGTTGGGAATTCTCCAGCCTATAGAGCTCTTCAGGGATCAGCTACTGGAAATGCAGGGGCTGGGTCTCTGGGGCTTTGTTGAGGGACCGAAGAAAGTACTTCTGGAACCCAATGACTTAGAAGATTTAGAGCTAGGAGAGACTTTGGAGATGATCTAATCCAAGCTGCTCATTTTAGAAACGAAACTCAGGTACTGGTAGGTGAAGGGATTTGAGGCAGGGTGGAATAAATGGACAGACTACTGGACCTGGAGTCCAGAAGACTTGAGTTCACATCTCACACTCAGACATTTACTAGCTGAACGTGTGACCTTGGATAAACTAATAAACCTTCCTATGTCTCAATTTTCTCATCTGAAACTTGAGAGGATTGAACTTGCTTAACTCCAAAGCTCCTTCCCATTCTAAATCTATGACCATATGACATGTGTCAAAAGGTAGTTATTGGAAGAATCAAGATTCAGATAGGTGTTTAGCACAGTGCTGGGCACATTGTAGATGGTGAATAAAAGTTTAATGACTGACACCCCAAATGTAGAGTTCTTGACTCTTAACATGATCTTGTTTTAAAAAATAGTTTGACAGCTGTCTTTGTATGTGGTTTCCTTTATAATGTTATATTTTATTTTATACACTTAGAAGGGATTCCTACATTTCACCAGGATGCTAAATGAGTACGTGACACAAAGGAAAAAGTTAAGGACCCTTGTAACTAAACTGAAACCATACTTATCCTTACCCAACCTTGGATAAGATGAGTGAAATCCCAAAGATCCAATGGAATCAGACTTGGTGGCACACTGCAGGTGGGCATGGTGGTAAAACTCTGTAAATCTCTGCGGCTAGGGGAGACTGAGGCTGGTGGATTCCTTGAGTTATGGAATTAGTGGCCTAATTATGTATCTGTATTAATTTTGGCACAAATATGCTCTCCACTGAGAGTGGAGGCCTAACAGGCTGCCTAAGAAAGGATGAACTGACCCAGGCTGAAGAAACGGAACAGGTTCAAGCTTCCAGATCAATCAGGGTTGGGATTGGGCCCATGAGTGGCCGCTTCCCTTTTAACCGGGTTGAGATAGGGAGACCCTGTCACAAAAGCAAAGACAACAAAAAGACTCAGCAGAGACCCCAAATCCATAGGGTCATGATAGTCATAAGTTTAGAGTTGGAAGGCCATCTAACTCAACTCTCTTGTCCTACAGAGGAGATCACTGAGGCCCAAGAAGGTTGAGTGATTTGTCCATTGTTACATTTCCTATCAGAGATGAGCAGTGGAGTGGGCTCCATAGAATCTTTCCCTCTCCCAAAATACAGACCATGAAATAATACCATAGTTCCATTGACATGCAGAGCTAGGAAAGGCCTGAAGGATCATCCATGCCAATCCTTACATTTTAAAGAAGAAAAGGCACAGAGAAGTCTCTGTATCTCTAGTATCTCAGAGTTAAAAGAGACTACTAGTAACATGTAATCTCCTGGAGGACAGAGACTGTTTTCCTTTTTTTTTGGCTTTGTTTATGTCCTAGCATAGTCCCTGGTATATGGTAGGTACTCAATTTATGTCCAATTATATTGACCAGAAAGGTCAGCTCATGCAATCTCTATCTAAGAAGAAACTCTCCCCTACAACATCTTTGGCAGAACTGAAATGGACTGAATGTCAAATGTCCAGGAGCCATCATGTTATTGTGGTACTAACTCTGGAGTCAGAGGGTCTCAGTTAGAATTCTACCTCTGATACTTACTCTGGTAACAAGTCGCTTAAATTCACTGAGCCTTATTTTCCCTTTCAATCAACTGAGGAAGGTAGCTTCTAGGGCTTTTTCTAGCTCAAAATCACGTTGGTGGTCAAAAAGGAATGCGTTTTCAAATTTTTGACTGGTGAACTTCAGTTACTGGAAAAATCTAAAACTTGTTGTTTGCTACCCTTTAGAAAAGGAAGCCATGATCCCTGAGAGTCCATAAGGCTTTATCAAGATTAGTTTGGCCATTCTAGACTAATCTCATTTCCTTTTTTACAGGTTACTAGATTGAGGGACCAGGGGAACGTCATAGATACAGGTACCTAGATAGAGGCAAGACATCTGACAAAATCTCTCATACTATCTTTGTGGACAAACTGGAGGCACTTGGACTAGATCATAGTTTAGTTAGGGGACATCTGAAGAATTTGAATGACTAGACCTCAGTAGTGCTAAATAGTGTAATGTCAAGTCACACAAGCTGTGAGACCCTGGGCAAATCACTTAACCTCTATCTGCCTCAGTTTCCTCAACTCTACAATAGGGATAGCAACAACAGCTACTTCCTAGGGTTGTTGTGAAGATAAATAAGATAAATGTAAAGTACTTAGCACAGTATCTGGTACGTAATAGGTCCTATGTGCCTCCCTTTTCCTCTCCCTTCCCTTCCGTAATGTCAAGTTAGAGATTCCTAGTGGAGTATCCCAGGAATCTTTCATTGACCATGGTTTGTTCAATCTTTTTTCTTTTTTTATCAATGACATGAATATAAGTATGAATGACATCAACTTTCTAGAGGATGAGAAGATGGGAGGGATAGTTAACACAATGAATGGCTGTAAGGATCCAAAAAACTCCCAATAGGCTAGAATGATGGACTTGACCCAATAACACTAAATTTAGAATAGTGGCGGCACCTCTAGACAATGGATCATGTGAAGAAGACCCTGGGATCTTGATGGCGTACAAGGTCAATATGAGACAATAATAGTGCATAGCAGAGGAAAAAAAAATCAAACATAATTCACTATATTGAGAGGCATTGGGTCCAGAATGGAAAAAGAGGACAGTCTCATTGTGCTTTTCCCTAACTGGACTGCATCTGCAGCATTATGTTGGTTCAAGGTACCATATTTTAGGAAAGATATTGATAAGCATTGTCAAGGATATTGACATCCAGGATGGGCCTCTAGAATAGTGAAGGGCCTTGCACTCATGCTATGTAAGAATCTATTGCAAAGTACAGTGGGAGAAACACTAGATTTGAAGTTAGGGTCTGGGTTCAGATCCTGATTCTACTGCATACTACCTGGATAGCCTTGGGTAAGTCATAAACCTCTCCAGGGCCTAGTTTCTCCCTGTAAAATGAGGGGGTTGGACTAGATAAGCTCTGAAGGTCTCATCAAGCTCTATTTCAATGTCTATTTCAGGGTATGCTGGAATTGGCTCAAACATATTCTCAGGATTATTAAACTTTCAGTGTGGGCATTTCTATCTCCGAAATCATGGCTAGATCTATTTTGCTAATTGTCTAGCCTTGAGAATTCAGTCATTTTCAGTCATGTCTGCCTCTTCTTTATCCTATCTGGGGTTTTCTTGACAGAGATTCTGGTGTGGTTTACCATTTCCTTCTCCAGCTTATTTTGCAGATGGCAAAATTGAGGTTGACAGGGTTAAATGACATTGCCTGGGATCACCCAGATGGCAAGTGTCTGAGGCTGGATTTGAACTCAGGAAGAGAAATCTTCCTGACTCCAGGCTGGTAGTCTATCAACTATGCCACCTAGTTGCCCAGATTCAAGAAAGTGATAGATAAAATGTTAATACAGATTAAATTTAAAAGCATGTCATACGTACAGTTTTTCCCCCAGGAGAGATGGTTGTTAAACATTTACTAAGTATACCTCTCTCTATGATCCTATGAACTGAAAATGTTTAGCCTGGAGAAAAGGGTTGGGAGTAGAATAAAGGAATGAAGGCAAGACAGCAGGCTTCAAGTATTTTTAGTACCATCCCATCAAAGAAGATTTAGACTTATTCTCTTTGACCCTAGAGGGAGAAGTACTAGGTTCAACGAGTAGAAGTTTCAGAGGCAGATTCCATCTTATAGAAAGGTAGAATGGTATGTCCTATGAGATGCTGAGTTCCTTTTTCTTGAGGCAACTAGATGGTGCAATGGATAGAGTGCCAGAGACAGAGCCAGAATGACAAGACTTCAAGTCCGTCCTCAGACACTTAAAAGCTATGTGACTTTGGGCAAGTCATTTTACCTCTGTCTATTTCAGTTCCCTTTGCTGTAAAATAGGAATCATAATAGTCCCTACCTTCCAGGGTTGTTATGAGGATCAAATGAGATATTATATGTAAAGAGCTTGGCACATAATAGATGCTTAATAAACCCTTCCTTCATTCCCATGTAAAGTTTTCAAGTGAAGGCAAATTCATTTCTGTTTTAGGGACAGATTGGAAATAGATGACTTCTAAGGTTCCTTTCAGCTCTAATATTCTGTGATACTGCAGCGGCCTTAACGTTTATTTGACTATGGTTTCAACATGAAATGAAAAGACTTGAGTTCATTGCCCTCAGACTGAAGACTAACAGAAAGTTAGGCAAACCTGGTGCTTGAAGAGAAGGAAGAGAGGCCACTTCAGAAATGGGAAGATAGACTATGGGCCTAATCACAGAAGACAGAGATAAAACCAAGTAGATAAAAATGGAATGAAGAAAGTGCACCCAAGACAAGGACAGCAAAAGCATGCAGTGGCATGTGTGTACTTGGATTGTGCCTGAGGAGCTAGGGAGAAGATAAAGGGAGAAGCCATAGAACAGAGGACACAGTCCAAAGATAAAACCCCACTCTCTGGGTCTCTAATCAATGAACTCAGGGCTAGATTATAGATTATAAAATTTGTTGTTCAGTTGTTTCAGTGGTGTTCAACTCTTTGTGACCCTATTTGTAATTTTTTTGGCAAAGATACTGAAGTAGTTTGCCATTTCCTTCTCCAGTTCATTTTGTAGATGAGGAAACTGAGGCAAACAGGGTTAAATGACTTCCCCAGGGTCATGCAGTTAGTAAGGATCTGAGTCTGTTTGGAACTTAGATCTTCCTGACTCCAGGCTGAGGGCTCTAACCACTGCACCTCTTAACTTCCCTTTATACATTTAGATAGAGACTTTAATCATAAAATTCCTTTTCTTTCCATTCACTGTCAAACTTCTTGAAGCATTAATATTATATTAATATTAACAATTATTCATGAATAATTAAAATATTATTTAAAATATATTCTTAATACTAAATATTATATAAATAGCATTAGAATATGAGTTTTAAGGTTTGCAAAGTCTTTTATGTGTTATCTCATTTGATCCACATGTGAACCTTATAGGGTAGATTATCATCCAATATTGCAGATGAGGAAACTGAGGCTAAGAGAGGGTGATTTACAAGCTCATATAGTTAATAAATATCTGAAAGAGGATTCAAACTTCTTGACCCCATATCTGAGTCTATCTGCTGCATCACTTAGTTGTCTATCTAATTATTATGTATAAAGATACTGACATGTGTTTGTGTATAAAGTTTGCAAGATACTTTACATGCCATTATCTCATCTAAGATTATAAATTTACAATGAGAATGGAACTCATTGGTCATCTATTAATAAATCAACAAATGTTTATTAAATGCCTACTATGTGCTAGGCACTGTGCTAGGTAATGGAGAGACAACCACAAAACTGAGACAGTCCCTGCCTTCAGGGAGTCATCTACCCTGTCTGATTAACTGATATCCACATAAGGAGCAGTGGGAGCCAAGGAAGAGAGTTTTTATTTGAGAAGTCAAAGCAATTATGAGTGGAGCCATGTGGTACCTCTTCTACAGAGATGGTGGAATTGATTCGATTATTGAGAAAGAACTAGAGATTAAAAGAGGCAGGCGTGAACTGCATGGTTTACCAAGATGATAGATAGCAAGCTATAGGAGTTGGGCAGAGTCAGGCGAACTAGGTTGTGAAACGTGGTCTGGGGTTGGCAAGTGAAGAGAAATCACGCATAAGGCTAGAAAGGTTGACTGGTGTCTAGTTGTAAAAGACTTCAAATGCCAAACCAAGGAATTTCTATTTCTTCCTAGAGAAAAAAAAACTATTGGAATTTATTGAGCAAGTGAATATGGTCAGTCCTGTGCTTTAAGAATATTATTTTGTGTGGAGTGAGTAGAACCAGGAGAACATTGTACACAGTAACAGCAACACCGTATGATGATAAACTATGATCGACTTTGCTCTTCTCAGTAATACAAAGATCCAAGTCAATTCTAAAAGACTCATGATGAAAAACGTCATCGACCTAAAGAGAAAGAACTGAGGGAGTCTGAATGAAGACTGAAGGATCCTATTTTCATTTCTTTTGGTGTTTTTTCCTTTTGTCCTGTTTCTTCTTTCACAACATGACCAACATGGAAATGTCTTTTACATGATTGCACATATAGAACCTGTATCAAATTGCTTACCTCTTAGAGAGGAGGAAGGGAGAAAATTTAGAGCCCCAAAAATGTCTTTCCATGTAATTAGAAAAAAAAATACTATTTTAAAATGTATCATTTTGTGGGGAACTGGGTGGAGGTTGAATTGGAGAAATGAGAGACTTGATATGGAGAGACCATTTAGGAGGTTGGTGCACTAGTCCAGGCTAGAGGTGATGACGGTGGTCATGGAGCAGGACGAAGAGGTAAAAACAAGATCTGACAACTTAAGGAATCTATGGGGTGATGGAAAGGGAGGAGTCAAAGGTGTTGGAAACCTGAGATTGGGAACCCTATGACTAGACGAATAGTAGTTGATGTCCTTGGCAAAAAAAAGGAAGCTCAGAAAAGAGAGAGGCTTCAGGGAAAATTACTGTGTTCTGTTTTGTACATATCTAACTCAAAATGTCTAATAGGCAGGTGGTAATGTGTGGGACTGAAGCTCAGGAGAGAGACTAAGACTAAATATATAGATGGGGGAGTCAACTGAATAGAGAAGATAACTAAATCCAGGAGACCTAATGAGGTCACTGAGATAGAGAGTATAGAGTTAGAAGGGAAGAGAATCTAGGATGGAGCCTTGAAGTACACCCAGAATTTGAAGGTAAAATATGGAGGATGATGATCCAGCAAAGGAGAGAGGGAGGGGAGGAAGGGAAAGGGAAAGGGAGAGAGAGGGAGAGAGGGGGGGGAGAGGGAGAGAGGGAGAGAGGGAGAGAGAGATGGGAAGGAGGGAGAGAGGAGAAAGGGGGAGGAGAGGGAGAAGGAGGAGAGAGAGAGATATGGGGGCAGGGAGAGAAACAGAGAGCAGTAAAAGCAACATGGAAATCCAGGCAGAAGAGAGTATCCAGGATGAGTATTTAACAAATTCGAATGCTATAGAGAAGTCAAAGAGAATAACCATCTAGAAAAGACAAATGCATTTGGCAATTAAAAGATTATTGGTATGGAGAGAATAGTTTCTGCTGAGTGTTGAGATCACAAGCCAAATTGCAAGGAGTTGAGAAATGAATGAGAGGAAAGGAAGTTCTTCTCTTTGTCTAACCTTTTCATTTTACAAATGAAGAAACAGATGAGGCCCACACAGATTATATGATATGCTCAGGGTCACAGAGAGTAAGTGAAAGAAATGAGATTCAAATCTGTATTTCCTATTAACCCTGTGAGGAAATGTACATTTTACAGATGAAGAAATTGGCTCAGAGGAGTTAAATGACTTGTCAGTTGTCACACGGCTCTTTAGTTGTCAGAGGCAGGATTTAAACCCAGGAATAGCTAGGAATAGCTTCATGTCCAGCACTATGCCACATTGCCTCTCCAAGATATGCTATACTTGGTGTCCTCAAGACTTTCTCCTTACCTCCCGAAAATTGACTTCCATCTTCACCACTCCAAATGAAATTCTTTCTCTTCTCTCTCTCTCTCTCTCTCTCTCTCTCTCTCTCTCTCTCTCTCTCTCTCTCTCTTTCTTTCTTTTTCTTTCTTTCTTCTGGAGTAGGGGTTAAGTGACTTGCCCAGGATCATCCAGCTAATAAGTATCTATGGCCACATTTGAACTCAGGTCCTCCTGACTGGGCTCTTTATCTACTGTGCCACCCAGCTGCTCCTTGAAATTATACTTTCTAGGGTCACCAACAACTTCCTAATCACCAAATCTAATACCTCTTTCTCAGTTTTTCATTCCCCTTGACTTTTAAACAACACTCAACATCATTCACCCATTCAAGGCATTCTATAAGCTGATTCCAGCTTAGCTTCCCAGGCTTATCATATGCTAGTTCCTTAAAGGAACTCTGGCTCCAGCCAGACTGGTCCAGTCACTGCCCAATATGGTGAGGTTATTCCTGCCTCTGTATCCCCTGTTTGTAATTGACGTCTCTCTATTTTCGGGGTATCCAACCTTAACTTATCTTTTCCTGGGCTAGTTTAATTCCTACTTCTTCCCTGAAGGTCTAACTCCCTGCTCTCTCCAACTCATAGTTTTTCTCTCCCTTACACATTTGGTACTTTGTTGTTCAGTTGTTTTCAGTTGTGTTGGACTCTTTGTGTCCCCATTTGGGTTTTTTTTGGCAATGATACTGGAGTGGAGTGCCATTTCCTTCTTCAGCTCATTTTTCAGATGAGGAAACAGAGGCAAACAGGGTTAAGTGACTTGGATACAGCTAGTAAGTGTCTGAGACTGGATTTGAACTCAGGTCTTCCTGACTCTATGCCCAGAACTCTTTCCATTGTACCACTTAGCTACCCATTTGGTACTTACTATAACATATACTGCATGGCCTTTTTTTGGATGTTGCATTTTCATGAATTTGTGGTCAATCTGTCATACAATGAAACTGGAGCAATAAATAGGAATATTTTCACTTAGGGCAAAAATAGTTAGGGAGAAGAGGTGTGTAGTCATACCAGGAGAGGGGCCAGTCCAACTCCAGGGAGACTGGGGAGAAGATTGGCAGAGGGCATGATGGGGTGCCCTGGCAATGAGACCCCCATGGGAGCTAGAACCAACAGAGGACCTCAAGAGGCAGAGATATTGGTTGTTTGGGGGAGATATCACCCCACTTATCTCTCACCAAATCCCCATGTTGATGCCCTAGAATAAAGTCCCATTTATGCCATGAGAATTATGACTCTGAATGAAGCTAGTTTTCCTAAGGGCAGCTAGATGATGTAGCGGATAGAATACTGGGCATACAGTCAGGAAGACCCGAGTTAAAATGCAACCTCAGGAACTAACTGTGTGACCTTGGGAAAGTCCCTTAACCCTGTTTGCTTTGGTTTCTTCATCTATAAAATGAACTGGAGAAGGAAATGGCAAACTACTCCAGGATCTTTGCTGAGAAAACCCCAAAGGGGTCAGAAAGAGCCAGATCTGACTGAACAACAACCATTTTCCTATATGACTTGTGGAATGAATCTCATTGTTTTCTTTCCTCTCTCCAACTTGACTGTGGGCAAAGACCTTCTGTTTCTTGGGGTATCCTCAAGGTGCTCAGTATCTAGTGGTGGGTGAACAGATTGATGGTGGAGATTAATGGGGAGGGGTGGGGCAGGACTAGGGAGAATAGTGAACTCTTCCGTCACATCTGGAAGAGAAGGGAAGGGAAACTTACTAAATACCTACCATGTGCTAGGCATTATGCTAAGCATTTCACATACATACAAAAAGGATTGGGTTTTTTTTTTTTCCGAGTAAGCTGCAAAGGTCCAGGCACCATCATCAACTACTGGAACCTCCTATTCTTACCAAGAGACTACCTTAAACTCTAGGAAATCTTGACCTGATCTTGCCAAAGATGCAGACCTTCTCCACTTCCCAGACCTCTTCAAACCATGTTGCTCCTGCTCCATTTTGTGTTATATTTCCCCCATTACAATGTAAGCTCTTTGAGGGCAGGGCTTGTAATACTTTCTTGCAGCATTTAGCACAGTTCTTGGCACATAATAAACATTTAATAAAGGCTCTATCACACCTTCATTCCCCAAGACACTTCTGAAGTTGGTAGACAGTAGGCAGGTGGATCTCAGTTTTGCCTGTGCATAGTTACTCCAGGGACTCCACAGCAGGGCTCCCAAAGACAATGGAGTAACGTTAAATTCGATTTTCTGGCAGTGTGGGTGTCAGAATGATGGTCCTTAATTGGCTTCTGGGAGAGTATAAATTTTCTTTCTGTAGCCTTCTGGGAGAACTGTCAGAGGTAGAACTGATTCCCCCTCCAGCTACCCTACAGGCTATGCTGGAAAAGGGCAGGAGGAATTTGGAAGAGAGGAAGCTTGTGGTGTGAGAGAGGGAGTAGGAGAGAAGAGAGGAGAGGAGAGTGCGTGAAAGGGGGAAAAGGGTGTGAAAGGATGGAGGGAGAGCCGAACCTGAACTCTTGGAGACACTCTTGCTTGAATAATTAGACCAAGCTGGAAATCTTCTGCCTCTTCTCTCACCTCTGCTCGGGTGAGGAGAGCCCTGGAGGTGACTCCTCACTAACCACACCTGGCTCAGAGAGGAACAGAACGTCTCTCTTAATTTAAAGACCAAGTAGTACAGTGGAAAACATGCTTGTTTTGGAGTTAGAGAGCCTGGATTCAGATCCTGACTTTGTCATTTACTCCCAGCATAAACCTTGGGCAAGCCACTTAAAGTCTCAGTTTACTCATCTGTAAAATGAATGGATTGGACTAGATGATGTCTAATGTCTCTACAACTGTAAATCTATGCTCCTGTAATTAGAGCTCAGGAAGCCAGGGGGTGCAGTGGATAGAGCACTGGCCCTGGAGTCAGGAGGACCTGAGTTCAAATTTGACTCAGTCAATTACTTACTAGTTGGGGAATTCACTTAACCCTGTTTTCCTCAGTTCCTTACCTGGGAAATGAACTGGAGAAGGATATCCAGGATCTTTGCCAAGAAAACCCCAGATGGGGTCATGGAGAGTTGGACATTACCGAAACGATTCAACTGGGCTACATGGGCTTTAAAGTCCCTTCCTACCACAATCCTATTCTGTTCAAGCATTTCTTAATTACCTACTATGTACCAGAGGTAAAATGACAAAAACTGCAAAATTAAAAATACAAAAATTAAATATTTCATTCCTATTCTATAGAGTGTGGGGGGCTGAGCAGTGAGCCAGTAACAATTGGCTGACATGAATAAAGGCTATCTTTGTGTGACCCTGGGCAAGTCACTTAACTCCGGATTGCCTCAAAAATAAAAATAAAGACCAACTTTTAGGAGGAGGTGCCTGAATTGAACTTTGGAGAGATGGAGGGATTCTAAGAGGTGGAGCATTCTGGGTATAGGCCATAGCTTATGCAAAAGTAGGGAGGTAGATAATGGATTTTAGTTTCTAGGCAAGCAGGCTAGAGACATGGTTCGACCTGTGCTTTAGGAATTTCAGTTTGCTAAGTGTGTAGAAGATTCCATCTTTCTGTAATCATACATATCTCAGGCAGAAAAAATATAGACAAGATGTAAATTGACCTAAATAAATAACGATGATAATGGCGAACATTTATATAATACTTTAAGGTTCACAAAGCACTTTACAAATCTTATGTCATTTGGTCCTCACAACAACCCTGGGACATGGGTGTGATTGTTTTCCCCATTTTACAGATAAAAAAACTGAGGCAGACTTGCCCAGAGCCACACAGTCAATAAATGTCTGAAACTGGATACGAACTCGAGTCTTCCTGACTTTGGGTCCAGTGTGCCACCTAGAACCAAATTCCTCTTAGACTTTTAATTCTCTTCTTTTTCTACTTTATTTCCTACTACAGTTATCCCTTCCATATTGAGACTTTCCCCATCGCAGTTTTGATATATTGATGTATTGGGGGTTGTCATGAAAAATTAAATGGAAACTTTTGGAGAGTTTTGTGCAGCAGATGACAGAAAAAGTTTAGAAACTCAGAAATGTATAAAATATTATATATTTTATATTATAATTACAATATTATATTATGTAACATCAATACATTTCATTTTTTAATACCATAATAATTCAGACTTACTCTCTTGTACAAAGAAAGGGCCAAACATTTCATGGGGATTTTCCAGATTGTGGGGTTGCTGGGCTCCTAATCCCCAAGATGTGGAAGGGATCACTGTACTATGCTACTTGACTTTCCCTCTTAAGCACCATAAAGCTGTTGAAATATGTTGTTCCCTTTCTCTTCCTTCCATCATTAACTAGAGCCAATGACTTTTCCAGAATGGGCACTTTTTTCTTCCCCCAAGGCAACCTGAGACCAAGGTTGGATTTTTCCAACAATCTTTCCTAGAATTTTAAGGGAAATAAGGTAACATGCAAAGTTGCAAAGAACAGAACTGTAGCGTTTCAGAGCATCGGCTGTCTTGTGAAGAGATGATTAGTTGGCCTTACTGACTTCACAGGACTGAGCTTGGTTTTCCAATTCTCTCCAGCCTATCTTGATTCCCCATATATGGGACATTGTAATCCACACTCCTGGGAAGGCTGGAGTGGGGAGGGGTACCTGGAGCACATAGGCTTGTGAACTGTTCTCCTGGCTGTTGGGGGGCTATTCCTTCCCATATCACTATGGCATCTTTCACAGAAGCCAGGACCCAAGGAGCTAAGCTGTGAACGGAGGCAGGTGAAACTAGCCTCCTTTCTTGGTCCCATGGAGCCAGAATTATGCTGTTAAATATTTAACAATTAGCTCAGTGAAGGTGGTGGAATTAGAAGGGGTGGAAATTTACTGGGGATGGGGAATGAGAGGTTAACCAAAGGACACATTCTTTTTATGTTTAATCTGTATTATTAACATTTTCTCTATTATTTAAGATAAAATAATAAACCAAAACCTGATTTGTAAAGTTCATAGATTTAAAATTTCCCATCAGCTCTGGAGTCAGAATGAGTTAATTGACCCTGCAGAGATCCAAGCCCTGTCCTTGCTCTTAGGATCATCTATGTAGAACTGAATAGTACCTTGGAGGTCATCTAGGTGAGCCTACTCACTTTACAGAGGAAGAAATTGTGACTGAGAGAGTTTAAAGAACTTGCCCAATGTCACACTGAATTTTGAGTCAGAGTTTGAACTCAGGTCCTTTGATTCTGAATTAGCCCCATTTCTACCTAGTAATCATGGGGAGACCCAGAGGGTATGAGGAGTGGGCAGTCGTTACTTGGAGCTTATTCTCATTTCTTATCCTACCTTCCCAAGCACCCCAGGGAGAATCCAGAAGTTTCCTGGCCTAGATCAGCCTTTTTGGATATCCCAGACTGAGTCAGTGAATAGAAATACAGGGATAATGAGTCCTCATGTAAATTACCATTACTTCCATGTTGAGTGACCAGGGAATCTCTTTATCATCTTTGATATCTCATTGATTCTTACCACCAGGATAGATTGGGCTGATACCAGGAATGACCAATGCCCATCTTATGAGGAAAGACTTTCCCACCTAGATAAACCTCACTTATAAGCGAAACAAGAATGGAAACTAGAACCAAGCTAGGTCTGACCATGTCACTCCCCTGCCCTTCAAATAAACTCCAGGAGAGGCTCCCTGTCACCTCCAGAATCAAATACAAAATGCTGTGTTTGGCATACCTCCATAACCTAGACCCCTCCTACCTTTCCAGGGTTCCACATACTCTTTGAACCAGTGACATTGACCTACTGGCTGTTCCACAGAAAAGACATTGCCTCTCTAAGCTCTGGATACTCTTTCTAGAGTATCTCTAGATCTCTATCTAGACTCTCTTAGATGCCTGGAAAGTTTTCCTTTCTCATCTCAGTCCCTCTGGCTTCCCTTGCTACTTTTGAGTCTCAACTAAAATTCAGATCTTCATCCTCTTAATTCTAGTGCCTTCCTTTTATTAATAATTTCCTCTTTATCCTGCATATACCTTGTTTGCACGTTGTTTTCCCCCCATTAGATTGTGAGCTCTTGTGTCTGGCTCATAGTGCTGTTGTTCAGTCATACCTGACTCGTTGTGGGGTTTTCTTGACAAAGATGCTAGAATAGTTTGCCATTTTCTTTTCCAGATTATTTTACAGATGAGGACACTGAGACTTAAGAGGTTAAGGGACTTGGACACAGCTAGTAAGTGTCCAAGGATGGATTTGAACTCAGGAAGATGAGACCTCCTGACTTCAGGCCCTGTACTCTATCCACTGTGCCACCTAGCTGCCCATTTCACTCCTGTTCGATTCTCCATGACCCCATTTGGAGGTTTTATTGACAAAGATACCGGAATGGTTTGCCATTTCCTTCTTCAGCTCATTTTTACAGATGAGGAAACTGAGGTCAGTAGGGTCAAGTGACTTGCCCAAGGTCACACAACTAGTGTCTGAAGTTGGATTTGAACTCAGGTCCTCCTGACTCTAGGCCCTGTTCTCTATCCACTGTGCCATCTAGCTGCCCCAGCTGCCTATAGTAGGCACTTAATAAATATTGATTGATTGATAAGAGGATCCATCACAAGCCTAAAGCAGAAATCTTTATCCTTCTCTGTGGATCTAGGCAAGAGTCAGTCCACTCTTTCCAGACTGAAATTCTCCCCTGTTGCCTGGGGGCTTTCTTTGTCCTAGGGCTGTAGTTGAAAGGTTTCTATCTGCCAAGAGTGGCTTTCATTGTCTCTTTCTCTAGAGGCTGGTAGTGGCTTTGAAGCCTCTCTATCTCTGTAGAGGGAAAAGAGCTAAAAGCAGTTCAAGGAATGTAGGTTGCTGAGTATTTAGAAATGCAGATGGGTTGCACAGTCACCTTTTATTTTTATATGGAACATCTGAGTTTTCCCCTTTCCGGTCCCCATCCCTGAGCCTTACCGAACCTAGACTTAGATGAGTACCTCCCCTGTCACTTAGAGCCAGGCTAGTGTGAAATGGCATCCAGACATCAGATCAGCTAGAGTTAAACAACACCTTGAACCTCTCTCACCACCCCCACCCCGCAAAAAAATCCCAGAAGGGATTAAAAAATGGCAGCCCAGGTGGGAAAGAGAAACCTCTAGGGCTAGTTTAATGAATTGTTGTGGGAGGGGCTGAGAGAAGCAGTTTTTAAAGTGATTTTCAACTTGCTTCATCAGTATTCACAGTGGCAGCAGCTGTGGCTCTCCCTAAATCCCTCTCTGTGTTTTTATGATAAACAGAGATGCCTCCTTCTGCCATGACCAGGGCTCCTGTGGGGGTGGCAGCGTGGTATAATTGAAAGAGCCTTGGTCTTGGCATTAAAAGATCTGGGGTTGAGTCCCAGATCAGACTCAGACACTTACTAGTCGTACAGCCCTGACAAGTCACCCCATTTCTCCGTGCCTGTTTGCCCATCTGTAAAATGGATAAAATAAATAAAATCTGTAGGACTATCAGGAGGAAAGCACTTTGTAGCCTCAGAGCCCTATAGAAATGTTTTAATTCAGACTGCCACTGAGTCACTATAGGACTTGTATATGTACTTGCTTTATGCCTCAATTTCCTCCTCTGTTAAAATGGCGGGGGCGGGGGAGGTGTATGCTTGGATTGAATTATCTTTGAATCCACCTTACCTCTGGCAGTCCAAGATCTGATGATCCTTAGGGCTGGGACCATCAGACAGTAAGTGGCAGATTCAGAATTTTAACTCAGATGCCATGGTCCTATGACACCCAATTGCCCATCCTTGACCCACTCAACACTTCAAATCTACTTCTCCAGAATGGGCTTTTAGATTGTAAAAAAGAGCAGGATTTTTTTTTCTCCCAAGAGAACAGCCTTTTTGAGGTGCTAGGAGGGAGGAAAGGTAGAGATAATATTCTGGGGGACAGATCCAGTATGCAACAGGAAAAGCTGGGGGTGTGAGTATTCCCAGTGAGGTTTTCTAGCTGTTTCATCTTATTGCAAATTCTTGCTTTTAAATGGGAAAAAAAACCTGCTGCAGCTCGAGACAGGCAGAGTGACTCTGAGCTTATCTCTCTCCCCCTTTACAGTCAGGACTCACTAGCTTGCCACCCCCTCAAGTTTCTTTCCCTCCCTCACAGCTGGGTAAGAACTGCAGGAGAGAGTAGATTTCCTGAAGTGCAGGAGAAAAATGTTTTCCTTCCCCCTGCTGTCTCTGCTCTCAGCACGAATGACAGCGGCAGGGCAGAGACCAGGGCTAGCCTGCTGCCCTTAGCAAGGGGCTGTCACCTCTGTCTCTCATTTTAATGATCAACAGCACCAGCATTTAGCCAGCTCCTCCTTTCAGTCCCAGAAGGTTGTGATTAAAGCACCAATGTTCCCTCTTTCTCTCTCTCTCTTTTTAAATAGTCTTCTCCATGGGTACTCCCTGGGGGAAAAGTCCTTTATGGGATCATTCTTGATCTTCAGATGAAGAGACAGAGGGTCCAAAGGGGACACTGCTAACATCGCAAGCCAGTTGGTTGCACAAGAACCCTAGAGTTCTGCAATTGCCCCTAGCTCCTCCTCTATTTGTTAACAGCCCTGTCTTCTCCCATGTGGCAATATTAGTTTCTATTTTAAACGGTTCAGTTTGCTATCTCTCTGCCTTCCTGCTGGGTGTTTGTAGTGGCTAAAATAATTGGTAATATTTGCACAGATGTGGAGAGACTGAATGCTATTATTGGCTCCATTTGAGCCTTTGTTACATTGGGAGTGGCATTGCCCTGCCCTCCAACTCTGCCTTTCTCAGCTGGGAAATATGGTAATTGTACAGACCCTCCTGGGCCCCCAAGGAGTCTTGAGCTGCATGGAAAAGGTCAGGAGCTTGGGTAGATGAGCCAAACTTCCAGGTCTGACCGCAAAGACCTAGGGAGCATGGTCAGGGTAAAAGATGCTGGAGGATCTAGAACACCATTTCAGTGTTCTAAGACAATAAGGAACGTGATAAAGCCTAGGGGCTTGGGTCACCAAGCACACTTCTGGTTGAGAGGGGAGAGGGATATTATCCGGCTGTCCAGCAGTTAACCATCCACTGTCCACCAGGCACTGTGCTAAATGCTCGGGACACAAAGAAAGGCAAAAACAATCCCTGACCTCAAGGAGCTTCTAGTCTAAAAGGGACACAGCATGCAAATAACTATTTACGTATGGGATGCATACAGTATAAATCGATGGAAATCTCAGAAGAATGGAGAAGGGAAGTAGAGGCAGAAAATGCGGACAGGCCTCCTGTAGGAAGTGGAAGGGCTTGAAGGAAGCCTGGAAAGCTGAAGGGAAGGGAGGTGTTACTGTTGTTCAGTCATGTCCTACTCTTCATTCCTTGGCAAAATACCGGAGTAGTTTCCCATTTTCTTCTCCAGCTCGTTTTATAGATGAGGAAACTGAGACAAACAGGTTTAAGTGACTTGCCCAGGGTCACAAAGTTAGTAAGTGTCTGAGTTTGGATTTGAACTCAGGTCCTCCTGACTCTAGACCTGGTATTCTACTGCCCAACTCTTAAGTCAGTACAAAGGTACAAAGTAGGTAGATGGAGTTTCTTATGTGAGGAACCTCATAGGAGGCCAGTATAACAAACATGGAGTGTGTGGAAGGGACTGAAGTGTTAAAAAGATCAGATAGGTGAGAACAGACCAGATTATCAAACACTTTAAAGGTCAAATGAAGGACTTTATGTTCTCTCCTGGAAATCATAAGGAGCAATTGTTCAATTCTTTGTGACCCTTTGGGGGTTTTCTTGGCAAAGATACTGAAATCGTTTGCTATTTCTTTCTCCTGTGGATTAAGGCAAACAGAAATTAAGTGACTTGCCTAGGGTCATACAGCTAGTAAGTGTCTGAAGCTGGAGCTGAACTCAGTCCCAGCACCCTATCCACTGAGCCAGCTAGCTGCCTCTGATTCCATAGGGAGACACTGGAGTTTATTGAGTAGGGGGCTGGGATGGCAGCACAGTCAGACCTAGGTTTTAGAAAAACCTGGGTCAGATTTGAACACAGGTCTTTCTGACTTCAGGCTCTGGCACTCTATCTACTATGCCACCTAGCTATCTCATTTTACATATGAGGAAGTTGAGGCCCAGAGAAGTATGTCCAAAGTCACATAGAAAATAGGCAGAATGGGAGCTAGAACCCAGGTCTTCTCATTCTCAGCCCAGTTGAATCCAATAACTTCTTTCCCTGGCTTGGTCTATGCAATGTTAATGGAAAAGGAAGATCTTCCCCAGTCAACTGAGTGGAGAATAGACTGGGGAAGAGACTTTAGGAGGCATACTACCGCAGTAATCCAGCCAGGGGGTAATGAGGGTCTGAAGCTTGGGGAGTTGCTTTGAGTGGAGAGAAGGGAATATTATAGGAGAGACATTTGGGAAAGTAGAAACAACAGGATCTGACAGCAGATTAAATATTCGGGGTGAGTGAGAGAAGTCAAGGATGATGAAGAAATTAAACCGATTCCATATTACTGCTCCATTTTGTGGGATTTACTCTAGCCACATTATCTTTGTCTCTTTGCTTATGAGCTAAGTTTAGAAGTTCAGTTCTCTGGCTAATCACAGCTCTAGTCTTACCTCAAGAAAGTCTGTTATCCTTGAGGGATACAGGTGGACAGCAGGGAGTCTGGTATAGTATCTTTACACCATCAAACCACTCTTCAAGGATGTCTGGTTTGTTACCCAAAGAAGTCTGGTCCACTATCTCTAACTTTGCAGGTGATCTCAAACAATGAACATTCTTTAGTCAAAGGAGGGAAGGAGGGGGTTGTTGCTAGCCCATCATTCCCAAATTTCAACCAATCATGTTGTCCTCACCCCCATGATGCTACTAGCCCTATAGTCAATTATATTGTTTTCCCCACCCACTCAATTCTGTTCTTTGTTTTCTTCTATTTCCCAAAACTCTGTAGATGTTAGGAAGCCCCACCTTGGAGTCTTTAGAGAGAGGCCATTGACCCAATTTATTGGTTATTGATAGTCTAACTATGCTCAGACCATTGTCTCTCAGTTTACCTTATTTCTCTTTCTTTGTTTTTTTAAGTTTACCTTAATTTTCTAATGTAACAATGACACCAAGATTTCAAACCTCAAGCCTTGATGACTTGGAAGATGGTGCTGCCCTTGATAGAAACAACAAGGTTGGAACAGATATATGAGATAATGAGTTCAGTTTTAGACATGCTGAATTTGATTTCCCCACTGAACAGACAATTTGAGATGTCCAAAAGGTGAAGCCAAACTGGAACTCAGGAAGGAGATTAGGGATGGAGGTCGAAATTACCTTCATAGACATATTAATTGAGTCTATGGGAACTATGAGATCCCCAAGTGAGATAATGAATCAAAAAAAAGAGAAGGCACAGGACAGAACTCCCCACAGTTAACAGGCACAATTTGGATGAAGTCCTGTGACAGAACCTGAGAAGGCATATCAGACAGGTAAAAGGAGTCCCAGGAGAGATAAGTGTCATGAAAACCTATGGCTATAACTCTCTAGTTAGGCTTAACTTATCTGCTTCTGAGTAAATATGAACAATTTAGAAGCATTCTACCAGCCTTCTGGAACCTTAGAATGTTAGAACTAGAAAGGACTCTGGAGATGATCTAGCTTAATTTAACTTCATTTTTTGTTGTTGTTCTGTCATTTCAGTTGTATCCAACTCTTCATGACTCCACTTGGGGGTTTTCTTGATAAAGGTCCTAGAATGGTTTGCCATTTCTTTCTCCAACTCATTTTACAGATGAGGAAACAGAGGCCAATAGAACTAAGTGACTTACCCAGGTTCACACAGCTAATAAGTGTCCGAGGCCAGATTTGAACACAGGTCTTCCTGACTTCAGGCTCTGGCACTCTATCTACCATGCCACCTAGCTATCTCATTTTACATATGAGGAAGTTGAGGCCCGAGAATTATGTCCAAAATCACATAGAAAATAGGCAGAATGGGAGCTAGAACCCAGGTCTTCTTATTCTCAGCACAGTTGAATACAATAACTTCTTTCCCTGGCTTGGTCTATGCAATGTTAATGGAAAAGGAAGATCTTCCCCATTCATTAATAGGCCTATGTGACCACGTGTTCAATCATGAATGTCTTGTTGCTTTAAACGCTGGCCCAGCTGTGATACATCCTGAGTCACATAGAAACCTTTGGGGGAAAATCTTGCCTAAGGATGTGCTTGCTTACAGGGAGGTTTGCTTGTAGGAAGGCATTCACACCTTTTGGTACTAAGATAATTAGGCAATGAGGAACTGAGGGTTGTGATGCTTTCTGGCTCTGAAAGTGTATATATATTCTGAGGCTGGTATTTTGCTTTGGGTGTTTGCTTATGAGAAGGACCTTTTGACTGCCTGGATGGGTCTCTGAGTAGCCCTTTGTTGAGAGCCCCAGACTACTCAGATGTTGTTGGTGTTACCCCATGTGTTGGTGTGATGCAGGTGGTTGTATTACTTTGTTTAGACAGTAGGAGCCCTGTCTGTGGATCTTTGTGCTAATTTCTCCACTTGTATTTTCTCTGTATTTTCTTCACGTTCAGGGTGTTAGCCTTTCCCCTGAACTAGTGAATGAAATATATGTTTAATTAAAGAAAGATTATTAACCCCTTTGAAGCTGTCTTCCCTAAGCAAATCAAAGAACCTGTGGTAGCAGGTCATCCTGGGTATGCTAGGGTGCTTGCTACTACAGCTTATCATGTCTGAAACACACCTTTCCTTTTCTGATCAGCCTCTGTGCTCTGCTATGAAGCCTGAGCCTCCCAAAAGACCAGCTAGTCTGCCCAGTCACCACAATCGAGTTCTTCAGGTGAGCAAGAGAGTTTGGAAGTCAAGACCATGGTGCCTACTCACATCCCACCGCCTCTTCCATCCTCTTTTCCTTTATTCCTTTTTCTCTTTTCTTCTAAAACCAAATTAGCAGATGCAGTTGGATATGATCTCTAGCTCCCTTCCACCTCTAAATTTGTATGAATAGGTACTTTCTCCTCTTCCCTGCTTCCCCATCTTTTACCATTCAGGTAACTGAAAATAAAATGTCCAAGCCAAGTGACAAGCATTGTGATGATGGAGGCGGGCATTCAGGGGAAAGATGGCGTAGAAGGAAAGAGATCAAAGGACTCCTGGTGAGAGAAGATAAAGTCTAGAGGATGTTTTTGCTTGTTTTGTTTTCTTTTCCTCTCTGTCTCACCTTGAAGAAGTAGTGTAAAAGGATGGAAGGACTCTACAAAGTCTCACTTGAAAAATGGGTGGACTATACACCATGGACTCATGAAAACCAGTAGGAAGTTGAGGAAGGAGAGAAAGGGAAGGAGAGGAGGGAGGGAGGGAGAGGAAAAGACAGAGAAGTTCTCCCCTCCATTTAAGAAATGAGGAAATGTAGAGGTTAAGTGACTTCCTCAAAGTCACCCAGGTAGTAAGTAATAGACAGGAAATTTGAACTCAGGTTCTATACATCATACTGTTTCCCTTCACTTACCTTAAAGGTCAAGGATAGATGAGGCAGGGATTTCACCTGTAGACACTCATACTTAAAATAGCAAGTGATGGGGGAAGGAGAGTTTGTTACATATAAGAGATTGGGTTCATGATATTGTCATCCAGTCATTTTTAGTTGTGTCTAACTCTTTGTGACTCCATTTGGGGTTTTCTTGACAGAGATCCTGGAGTCATTTGCCATTTCCTTCTCCAGCTTATTTTACAGATGAGGAAACTGAAGTCAATAGGGTTAAGTGACTTGTCCAGGGTCACATAGCTAGTAGGCAACCATGACTGGATTTGAACTCAAGAAGATGTCTTTCTGACTCTAGGCCTGGCACTCTGTCCACTGCACCATCAATCCAAAAACATTTCAAGGATGAGGCTTTTGTCTCTCAGTCACCAAGCCTATCTGAACTTATCCAGTAGAATACTTTTTAAAAAATTAATATTTTTTGAATGAACAAAAATCCATTTTCTCCCCCTTCCATCCTCTTTCTCTTTGGAAAAGAAAAACAAAATCCCTTGTAAAAATAGGCAAAGTCAAGAAGAACAAATTCCCACATCCGTCATGTCCAAAAAATATCTAGTGACGTCTTGACTAAATGCCAGCCTCAAGCTCTGCCTCAGGATAAGTGGAGGAGACAGTGAGTGACCCCCAAGAGGTCTGAGCATCAAGGTTACAAATATAATGTGCTACTGTTAGCTGCCAACAGAGAACAATTTGAACTTCCTTAAATCTCAGCCCCAGAGCTACTACATCCATCAGCCTAGATGTCTGGGAGAAGTACCTGGGAGTGAAGGGGTCCTAATTCCCTTAACCCTCAGACAGTAGGGAAATAATACAGCCTCTTTTAGGCAGATAGCCACTGAGTGAATTCTCCACAGTGGAGGGAAGAAAGAATATGGAGGTGGCTGCAATAATGGCAAGGGAAAATTCTGAGAACCCTAAGGCAGGAGGTGAAGAAGTCAGTGTATTGGGGGCTGCCCTCTGTCCAAGGCCCCTCTTGTCCATTCTCAATCGCTATGGTCAGACTGATAGTGTGGTCTGTCCAAAAAGGCAGCATTCAAGGGTGGAGAGAGCTGTGCAGTCGGAGGCCTTGGTGGCCACAGGCCTTGTCTAGGATTAATTTAGGTGTAGTCCTGGGGCAATCAGATGGATGCTAGAGTGGCTGTCCATCATCCCCAGGGTTTCTGAGGAAGGTGGAATTTGCCCCTGGGAACAAGGCAATTCTGTCCTGCTTTTTTCTCCATGGTCAAGCACAGGTTAAATTCCAGCCAGGCTTTCCTGTTTGACACTGACAGTCCTTTAGTTTCCTAGCAGTGTAGAATCTACCTGCCAAATATCCTTTTTTTCCCCCCAAATTAATAATTTATGGTTTTCAACATTCACTTCCATAAGTTTTAAATTTTCTTTCCCTACCTCCCCACTCCCTCTACAAGAGGAAATGTAATTTGATATAGGCTCTATGTTCCTGTTAAACACATCTTCACATTAGTCATGTTGCCTGCCAAATATCTTTTGGAATAATCCTTCCCCAGTCCCAGATACTGTTGTGTAGTGAGTGGATAAGGTCCTGGACCTAGAGTCAGGAAGATCTGGGTTCACATCTCACCTCCAAGGTAAGGCCCTTCACCTTTTCATGCTTCAGTTTCCTCATCTGTAAAATGAAAGCATAGAATTCTATGACCTCTAAGGTTCTTTTCTGCTCTAAATCTATAATCCTAGTTTTTTCCCCTTCATTATCTTTTCTGCAGGTTATTGAAATAGCTTTTAGCCTCATCTCACTGACTCCCATTTCTCCCTTTCCAAGGCCAGCTTATCTAGATGATGCATAGATCTAACCACTTTACTCCCCTTCTCATAAACCCCTCAGTGACTCACCATTGCACATAGAATGAAATATAAAATCTTTAGCCTGGCACATAAGACCCTCCATAATTTGGCTTCAGTATACCTTTCAATCAATCAACATGCATTTATTAAGCACCTACTATGTGCCAGGGAATATGATAAACCCAGGGGATACAAGGAAAGGCAAATGATGGTCCTTGCCCTGAAGAAACTTATAATCTAAGAGGAGAGAGAACCTGGAAGCATTTCCAGCATTATTTCACTCTTCATACACTCCATGTTCAAGCCAAACTGGCGGCTCTCCCATTTTTTGTCTTACTTTTCCCCACTTGAGCGAATTTATAGCTAGAATGCACTTCCTCCTATCTCTGCTTATTGAAATCCTTCTCTTCCTTCAAGGCCCAGCTCAGGGGTCACCTCTCCCATGAAGCCCTCTCTGATGGCTGCCACATACTATTTGAAAATGGTCTACCCTTCCTCAAAGGCAGCTAGGTGGTGCAATGAAGAGAGCACCAGGCCTGGAGTCAAGAAGACTTATCTTCCTAAGTTCAAATCCAGACTGAGATACTTACTACTATGTGACCCTGGGCAAGTCAGTTAACCCTGTTTGCCTCAGTTTCCTCATCTGTAAAATGAGCTGGAGAAGGAAATGGCAAACCACTCCAATATCTTTGTTAAGAAAAACCCCTCAAGAGGTCACAGAGAGTTGGACATGACTGAAAAAGCTCAACAACTTTCTCCTTAAATTTCATATAGTTTCTTTGTCTGAATCTCTCATTTGTTTTTTTATCACATTTTGCCTTATGTCATGTTAGTTTTCCATATATGTCCACTATTATTCTATTAGTCTGTACATGCCTGGAGGACAGAGATTGTATCATTTGATCCCAAGGTTTGGCAAAGGTAGGTACTTAGCAAATACTTATTGAGTTAAATTGGAATGTGTGGTATCAAAAAGGAAGAACAGCCTTAAGAAAATAGAAAAGATTGGTGCTCCAATTTAGGACCCTCAGAGAGCGTAAGAAGTAGCACTAGTGGATAGAATTGAACTTGGAGCTGGGTTCAAATCCGGCCTCAGAGACTTGCTGTGTGACTCTGGGAAAGTAAACTCTCTGTGCATTAGTTTTCTCATCTGTATAAAGAAAGAGTTGAACTCAGTGCCCTCTAAGGTCCCTTCCATCTTTAAATCTGTGATCCTCTAAGTAGCAAAACTGGTCACCAACAACTTGGAAAACTTATCTTTGCACAGCTCCTGCTGCACCTTTTGCTGTTTGATGAACATAAAGGTTTATAAATCTTCATTATATACTCAATGCTACCTTCTCTTCTAAGCTCCAGATCAAATGGCATCTCCATCAATGGTGTGCTGGTAAATGTTCTCTGGTGGGAGGGAACTATATGCAGGGCACATTTTAAAATTTAATCTACATTACAACCAAGAGAATATTATATGCAGTAACAGCATGTGAGGACTGTTTCTGATAGACTTAGTCCTTCACAGCAATGCAATGACCTAGGACATTTCCAGAGAACTCATGATGCAAAATGCTATCCACATCCAGAGAAAGAACTACGGAGTCAGAATGAAACAGACTATTTTTCTTTTGTTATGTTTGGTTTCATTTAGTTTTACTTGTGCTTTTTTCCATTCGTTTTAATTCTTCTATGCAATGTGACTAATGTGAAAATATTTTTAATAAGAATGGATGTGTAGAACATGGTCATATAAGATTGCATGCTGTCTTGGGGTGGAGGGGGAGAAAATTTAAAAGTTATGGAAGTGGTTATTGACAACTGAAAACAAATAAATAAATTTGAAAAAATGAATTAAAAGAACAAAATTCAAAGAAAAAAATAAATTTTATTAACATTTTTTCTCCATCATTTTCTTAAGTCTAAACAATAGATCAACAATATATCAAGCTCTGATTTGTATTGTTTGCCAGTTTTTAGGGTGCAAAGACACACTGAAAATTCAACAATCATGTCTGTGCCAGTTCAAGCTGACTAGAGCACTCATGACTGAAGATTTGCAGCCCACAGTTATCTCCTATATCCCCTATTGTCTGTACCACACAATGAGTACTCATTGTGGGAATCTATCCTGTTTCCCCATCCCCATCTAACCTAAAGGTTCAATGAGCATAGGGACCATATCTTATATGCCTCCATCCCCTTGGTGTCTGGCACAATGTAGGGCACAGTACAAATATTTGTTGATTGATTATATGGTGACATTTCTCTTGGCCTTTCAGAGACCTGTCTTCCTGATATCACACCTCAGGATATTGCTTATGCTTTCTTTATCTCGTGGTATCTGAGGCCTTGGGAGTTTCAAGTGATCCTACACTTAGGAAACTATCAAGGATTATCAAAATGGGCAGGATGGGAGAAAGGCATGATGTGGCAGAAAGAAGAGAGAAGACTTTTGGTACAGTGGGAACAACTTTGGATGTGGAGTCAGGTCAAACCTGCTTCTGTCATTATTACCTTTAATACCTTGGAAAAATGACAGAAGCAGTGAGGGGAGGAGCAGTTAAGTGGCAAAGTGGATAGAGGACCAGGCCTGTAGTCAGGAAAACTCATCTGGCTTCAGATGCTTACCAGTTGGGTGACCTTGGGCAAATCACTTCCCTCTGTTTGCCTCAGTTTCCTCATCCATAAATGAACTGGATAAGGAAATGGCAAAGCACTCCAGTATCTTTGCCAAGAAAACCCTAGATGGGGTCATGAAGAGTTGGATGTGATTGAAAACAACTGAGAAACAAGAACAACAAAAAGACCTTGGTCAAGTCATTTAATTTCTCTAAGCCTCCATTTCATAATTTCTAAAAGGGGGCAGTTAGACAAGATGACTTCTAAGGTTCCTTCTGGCTTAAAGTCGTGGTCCTCTTTGAGAATGAAGCGACAAGCTACAATCAACAATGTGTGAATGTCAGTAGCTGCCCCACTGTGGACCCAACTGGATATTTCAGTTGGGCAACATAACCCCTTCCTTCCTTCTTTCCTTCCTTGATTCCTTCCTTTCTTCTTTGATTGCTTCTTTCCTTCCTTGATTCCTTCCTTCCTTCCTTGATTCCTTCCCTCCTTCCTTGATTCCTTCCCTCCTTCCTTGATTCCTTCCCTCCTTCCTTCCTCGATTCCTTCCTTCCTTCTTTGATTCCTTCCCTCTTTCCTTTCTTGATTCCTTCCTCCCTTCCGTGATTCCTTCCTTCCTTCTTTCCTGTCTTCTTGCCTTCCCTCCCCTCCTTCCATCCCTCCATCCTTCTTCTCCCTCTGTCCACTTAGGGAATCATACCTTGACCTGCAGATTCTCTGCCCAGAGGACTATAAATCTGAGTATTGAAACTTCACAAGTTATCTTGGGGTTTATTTCCTCTTTGAGGACTGTGCCTTTAACCCAGATAACTCTGGATCTCATCGATTGACCAACAGTAAGTCCCAGTCCAAGCCTCATTTCATCATTGTTTGAGCTCTTATGGTTCAAAGTGAATGTAAATATCAGTTGTTTCTGTTTTGGCCAGAAATCCTGAGGGTCTTCCCCTTCCAGATTGATTTTTTTTTTTTGACAAGGTAAAAGAGCCATTCTTTACCTCATTCTTACCTCCTTAATCATTGAATGGGCATTGCTTCAGACAAACTGAGACCTGGGAAAGACCTTAGTTAAAAAGCCTTAGGTCTGTCACTGCATCCAATCATCCTGATCTATATCTGGCCATTGCACCAAGTGGCTCCAGAGGAGAAAGTGAGGCTGGTGACCTTGCACAGCCCTGCCTCACTTAACTCAAATTCACTTGCAAGTAATGGCATCATCTTCCAATGTCATGGTCGTCTTTGGGAATGAAAGATAAACAACCACAAAAATAACAAGAAGGGTCCTGGGAGAGAAGGGACCTCATGACTAAGATTTCGGCAACCAGTCTGTCTCCTCCATATCTGCCCTTGCACTGGTTGGGTTCTTGACCATTACCCCTTCAGAGAAAATGAAAGTAAACATATGTTTTAAAATGTTTTTAATGACCAATTATTCTTTTTCTGTTCACAGCTCAACCGTGTCCACCAGGTGGCAAAAAGGAGATATATCAAAGAAGATTCCTAGAGTGTAAAATTCCATGAAGATAAAAGATACACTTTCTTTAAATTTTGTATCTCCCTCAGCATCTATCCCTGTGCAAAGCACAGGGCAGGCATTTAATAAATATTTGTTTAATCAAATTGAAATGGATATTTCCCATTTTTGGTGAGAGAAAAGCAAATTGAAATTGATCTATTTTTGGCAAGTCCAAAATCCATGCATCGGCGGGATCAGGTCTGTTTCCAGCTTGGTTGACTCTCAAGTGGCTCTGATGTGGTTTTGATTGGGTCTCCTGCTTCTTCCTGCTTGTTCCTTTCCATCAGCAACCTGAATATCAAGCAGTCCCATGCTCCCATCCCTTCCCTTGAGACTTGAGAGGGTGAAGGAGTTAGCTACTCACAACATCTATGGAGCTGTCTCCAGGAAAGAGACAGAGCCAAGTGGAAATGAGGTGGGGTTGTGTCTTTGGCCTGTCTCAGGCTTGCTTTCATGCTAGAGCTAGTACTAGGCCTGGCATAACTTGATCATGGCATTGACCACTGTGCTCCCTTTAATAGAGGGAATGAAACATGTTGGAGGGAGTAGAGGAAGGACAGGAAAAGGGACCCAGTGAAATAAGCTCCATATACCCCTTATTTGGGTGGGGGCCTACATGAGGGAAGAACTAAATATAATGAGATGAGATCAAGAGTCTCTGAGGCTAGACAGATGTGGGTTTGATAGCATTCTCTTCCCCAACTTCTTTTGGGAGACAGAAATAGGTTCATGTTGGAAAGTGAGAGTCCAGGGCTCTTGGCTCCAGCTTATCTGCAAACACCAGGATACCTAGGGCATTCATACCCATGGATAGAGAGATTCAGGGCTCCCCTGAACCACTGGTGAGAAAAGAACTAAGTGCTGCTCAAGGGAGACATCCTGGGCCCCACTAGCCCTGGCTGTTCTTGGACAAATAAGCCACCAGTGCCACTACCACTGCAATATAGACCCCGGTGCCAAGGGTGATGGAGAGGATGGCCAGGAAAAGGGCCCGTCGAGAAGTCGTGCTGGCCAGGTGAAAGTCTCCTTTGGAGATGGCCTTGCTGGTCTAGGAAAAGAGAAGCCACATGAACAGAACCCCTATTACTCTGGACCTATCCTTGGTAGACTACTTGAGGATGAGGATGAGGGTGGTGCAGGGAAAGAATGTCATTTTCCAGGGATTCGATTGAACTTGATTCTTCCTTCTTTTTGGTCATTCTTCAAAAATCCCTGACTTAAGCCAGCCAAAAGAACCAGGAGTAGATTATTTCAGTAAAGGGGCATCATTAAAAAGGGGACGATGCTGTCTTGGGGGAAAGGCAGGGCGGGGCCTATTTGTCCTCATAGACAAGATAGTCTCGGATATCTTATATAGTACTCACTTCACCCCCAACAGTTACCTAAATGAAATCATGTTTGAAAAAAACACCTTAAACTATCAAAGGCAGCTTTGAATGGAAAAAATATGCCTTAAAAAAAAACTTTGTTGAGTGGTGAGGAGGAGAACACACTGAGAAAATCAAAAAACATAATCCTGTATGTCAAAGTCAGTATGGGGACTGTGGAAGGGCTGATTGTATACATATATGTATGTATGTATGTGTATATGTATGTGTCCATTTCATTCATCCATTCATCTGTCCATTTGTCCATCTGTCTGTCTATATATCTATATATTTAGTTATTTCTTACATCCATCCATCCATCTATCCATCTATCCATCCATCCATCCATCCATCCATCCATCTATCTATCTATCCATCTTTATATTTAGTTATTTCTTAGGTTTTATTAGACACAGCCAAAACAACCACTTCCCAGGCCCAGAATTACCCCTTCCCAATTCTAGGAGTTACTGCCTAATTCACAGCCCTTCTGAGGCCTGATTGCTTGTAGGTAGAAGGCACTAGGATTTAAAAACCAGACTTTCCTTTATGGTGTAAAGCACAACCAAAATGGTCCTTTCATTTGAAAGAAAAGTCATGCTCTTCTCTGGGTGCCTGTAGTGAATCTTACCCTTTGCGAGAAGTAGAAGGCAGCAATGCCCAGAGGCCAGAAGCAGCAGAGCATGGTGAAGATGGCGAGGCCAAGGTGGTCCCGGGGTGGTAGAGTGAGAAAACCATCTTCACTCTCATTGACACTGGAGGAATCACTCTGGAAGATAACAAGAAGGCAGTTAGGCTGTCTGGGAAGGAGTTCCTGTCTTGGGAGGCAGGAAGGAAAAGGAAGAGTCCTAAAACTAAGCCTGAGAGTGAGAATATCTTTGATAATGGGTCCTAGATTTGAGATGTTAGACTTTTAGTGTTTGCAGAGCCCTCCCTTTAGAACACAAGTTCTTAACTTTTGTGTGTTATGGACTCCTCTGGCTGTCTGATGAAGTTTATGACCTTTCTCTGAAACATTTATTCAATTTTATTTTTCCCCAATTTCCAATTTCTTCCCCCATCCCTTCCCCCATCCATTGAGAAGGTAGGAAATAGAAAAATGTTTTTAAATGCACAAAAGTCTTGATTATATTGAAATATAGTTATCAAAATAATTATTAAAAAAAACAAAACCAGGTCAGAGATCCCCTGAGGGCTATCCACTGAACCCTTATGGGTTAGAATTTCTGCCTTAAAGTATTCTCCTAAGGGACAGGAATCCCATGTTCTGCATAAGGCCCAACAGGAGTCAACCTGGGATATTGAAAGACCTGGGTTTAAATCTCAGCTCTGATGAATTCAGTTCATCCTTCCTTCTGGAAGAGGACTGATGCCATCCACAGGGTGATAACTTGACCTGGAAGTGAATTGGATTTAAGTGAGGCAGAGTTGCGCAAAGTCACCAGCCTCACTGTCTCCTCCAAAGTCATTAGAGTACAGTGGTAAGATGTAGGTCAGGATGACAGATCCTCAGTTCTTAATACATGTTAATGGGCTGACCATACCGGGAATGCACTCCTTCCTTTTACTCCTCCCTCATGGAGTCTCTCTTGGTTCAAGATGCAGCTCAGGCACCATTTTTTGCATAAAGCCTTTCCTGATTTCCCACAATTGCTAGTACCCTTTCTTCCTAAACTACATTGCGTTTAACTGCTTTGTATATATTTGTATTACTTATTTTATATTTTTGCTGTATATATTTTTATATGGACTTCTCTCCCCTACTAGAATGTAGGGGAATTGCAAGTAGGGCTTGCTTCATTCTTTAAATTTTATTCTCAGTGCCTGGCATATAGTAGGTACTTAATAAATACTTGCTAATTGATTAATTATGAGGAAATCAAGTTGTATAATCTTAGTGATGATGATGATAGCACAGGAAGAGGAGGGCTCAGTGAATGAATGCCCATGAGGTTTCCCCTCTTTTCTGGGGCTCTAGAAGGACTTGGTAGAAGGCTGGCCCTGTGGTCCCCTAATTGCTAACAGTTTCTAAGGAGGAACAATCTAAGAAAACAGCTTCCTATTTTAGATCTCTACCATGTAGGATACTCAGGGAGCACAATTCCTAAGGGCCACACTTGAGAACCTAGAAGGCCACATGTGGCCTCTGGGCCGCAGGTTCCCCACCCCTGTTCTAGATTATATAAATCTAGGAAAGTGAGAACTTGGAAAGGAGGTGGACCCCACCCCAGGCTCCCTGGATCCAGAAACAGCCAGGGGCTAATTCCATTCCAGGTCCATGGATAGCTTCTTCAGATAACCTAGGGCAGGGCTTCTTAAACTTTTTCCATTTGTGAATCCTTTTCCACTACTGGCAGTGTTTCTTGGCATTGCGTGGCCTGAAGGCATGTGCAGTGCAAAGTGTGCATGCTTTGTGTTCAGAACCAAGGCTGCAGTGAAGTTGCCCAATGCAACACAGGCAAGCCCTGCCAAAAACACCTCAGACTCATTACGTGTTTGATTTTTAATTAAGTTTTGGTTATTGCTTGTTCAGAAATCTTTTATTGCTGTCAAATTCTTTGAGATGAGGTCACAACCTACAGTTTAAGAAGCACTGTTCTAGAGGAATCCTGGGCTGGGTCAATCACAATCTACGCCCTAGCACTTCAGCTGCCCCTGGTCCAGGTTCAGGGGTGTGTCAGGTTGAATGACAGCTTTTACAAATCTGACTGTTGTCTTAATGCAGGGGACAGCAGTACGTTCAAAAGGGAGGTTGAGATATGGCATAGTATGCATATACTTTAATATTTCCCATGAGTACACATGGAAAGCCAAAGAATGTGAAGCTACAGACATGAATAGCAACTGTTTTAGAAATGAAAGCTTAGAGAATTTAAGTCTTTTACTCAAGGTTATAGTGATAGACAGACTTGGTTCAGGCCCAGGGTTGCTACAACCTTCTTTCCTCACCCTACAGTTTTCTATCAAACGCACCTCATCATCATCTTCTTCCTCCACCTCTAGAAACTCATCTTCCACTTCGAAAGACACGGTCTGAATCTTGGCATCTTCCTCAGCCTGGCCAGGTCTCTGGACTCCCTCAAGGGTGCTGGCCTGGGGCTCCTTGCCTTCTGTGAAGGTGGTCTCACAGCTATCTCCTTTCCACTCCTTAGTTTTGTCCTTCATGAGGAGAAAGTTGGAACCATACAGTGCCTCTACAGCCAGCTGCAGGGACCCTGCATCTAACAGTTGGTGGGTTCTGGCCTGGCCAGTACCACCAAAGAAATATGAGTAGAGTTTCTCCTGGCAGTCCCAAGTTGGAGAGTTCTCATGAAAGGGATATGTGTTGGGGAGGTGACCATTACTCCTGGCCAGCAGTGGATTGTGCACATCATTTAGGCTCTCCATGTTTCCAGGCTAGAGTAGAGAGGTTGGTGATGCAAGTGTTTGGTTGAGCCACGGCTGGGGATAGGAGTGGCGCTTTCAAGGAGCCTGCAGGAAGAGGAAAACACAGACACAGTAGTGGGGTTGTGGAATCATCCAGTTATCAGTGAAGAAGAAAACCTGGCTTCAGGAATAGAGTGAAGACCACACATGTCCTAAGCTTTATAACAAGGGCTTTTTGATGCCTTAGTTACTCATGCTGTTAGAGGCAGGTAGGTTGCACAATGGATCGAGCTCTGGACTCATCTTCCTGAGTTCAAATCTGACCTCAGACATTCACTAGCTGTGCGACCCTGGCCAAGTAACTTAAGCCTATTTGCCTCAGTTTCCTTATCTGTAAAATGAGCTGAAGAAAGAAATGACAAACCACTCCAATATCTTTATCAAGAAAACTCCAAATGGGGTTATGAAGAGTTAGATACGCCTGAAACAACTGAACAAAAATCCTTGGAGGGGACTATATTTGTTGACCTGGTCTATGCTGAGTTCTTCCTCGTAACAATCTTACTACAGAGAGATCCAGGCTTTCTGAGTTCAGGGTCCTAAGCTTGGTTAGCCAAAGATGGTCATAGGATCAGTGCAGAGTAAATAGTAGGCATTCAGTAAATGCTTGTTGAATCAAGGAGTGACTTTGGGTATATTTCATACTGCTCTGACTTCAGGGATCCAGCAAGGGGACAGAAGAGGGTAAACCTTCTCTGATTCTAGGGACAAAGATGACTGAGGAATAATTGTAATATAATGGATTCAAGAACTTAGGTTCATAAGATCATTCATCTAGGTCCAGAGGGGACCTAACAGGCCTCCTAATCCAACAAATTTATAGAAAAGGAAACAGGCTCCAAGAGGTTCAGAGATTTGCTCAATGCCACAAGTGGTAGTAAATGGCAGAACTGAGATGTGAATGCAGGTCCCATAATCCTAAATTCACTAGGAACGTTCAAAAACTCTTTACATTGCATCCCATTGCCTCTGACTTTGGGCAAGTACCCTGGCTTCCCCTGGGCCTCAGTTTCCTCATCTGTATGAAAAAGGTTAGATGTAAGGGGAGAGAATTGGACTTGATGGCTTCTCAGGTAATGTCCAGCTCTAGAACCACGGTGGACAGAAGACCTAGGACAGAGCCAAGGTGTTATCAATGATCTACATGACAGGGTTGGTTCCTGTTCCTTTTGTCCTGAACTTATGAGACAACAACAACCATCACTGTGATGTCCTCTGGAAGGAACAAATCTCTCTGTGCTTTCTTTCACTGGGCTCCAAGGCTGGCTCAAGTGCAATGTCACTTCTCCACTTCTTTTCCCTAACTTCTCAGTAAGTGGGTTGGAGAGAGAGGAGAAGCAAAGATAAGGAGTAGGAAATAGAAATCAAACTTTCTTTGCCTAGTGCCAGATCCAAGAGCTATCCTTCTCCCCTCCCTCTGACCCATATTTATACAATTAAAGTTTGGGCAAATTCCCTGTCCATTTTCTCCACCAAGAGTATAGGAAGGAGTAAAAATTCTAATCTACATTTTTGAACATGTACAGGGCACAAAGTATAGGAGAAAGGAGAAATAAATGAACTGGTCCCCTCCTAGAGGATAGATGCAGAAAATGATGACCATGGAATTAAAGTTGGAAGACACCTTGGAGGTAATCACTCTCTCCTTGACCATCACAACAGTCCTCCCTTTCCTAATTGGTAACTGCCTCTCCCAGACCACTATTCCAAGAAAAGCTCCAGCTGTGCTCCACTTCCCTCCTGACTCCCCAGACATCTCCTCTGTAACCTTAACAACCTCATTGCTTCCCCACCCCACAATCCCAGTGGGTACCATTTCCTTGTTCTCTCTCCATCTCTGCGGTTCTGAAACTATAAGTCATATCCAATTCAACTCTGCAATTTTTCCTGGATGGAATGGGTCAGTCTTCTTCCCTACCCCCCCAGTCACCATCTCTGTAATTTTCGAGACTAAAACATACTTCCTTGGCCACCATTCTATCTTGTATATTGCCTTCCCTTTTAAAATGTAAGTTTCATACTATTATTAGGTTTTTTGTTCTCTTTCTTGTGTTTTTTCCCTTTTGTTCTGATTCTTCTTTCACAACATGAATGATGTGGAAATATGTTTAACATGATTGTACATGTATAACCTATATCAGATTGCTTGCTGTTTTGGGGAAGAGAGAGGGAAGGAGAAAAATCTGGAACTCAAAATTTCACAAAAATGAATGTTGAAAACTGTCTTTACATGTAATAGGGAAAAATACTATTAAGGAAAAAATAAAAATTAAAAAAATAAAAGAAAACATAAGCCCCCTGAGGGAAGATCTGTTTTTGCTTTTTATATTTGTATCCCCAATGCTTAGTACTTAGTAGGTGTTTAATATATACTTTGTCATTCATTCATTCATTCTTTCTTTCTTTCTTTCATTGACTTGCCCAAATCATACAGCTAGAAATGAATTGGGATTTGAACCTAGGTCCTTTGATTCCAAGACTGTTATGCTTTCCCCTACACCAAAAGAGAAGTATGACTTTTGCCTACAAAGGCCCAAGCAGAGAAAGGCATTATGTGAGGATGTACCTCATACAGGTGTAGCCAGTATCCTAACCTAATTATTGTGTCATGGAAGAGATGAGGGCAGACTCTAGCATTTACTAGCAAGGAAATCACTCTGGAGAGGCAGTAGCAGCCAGATTGATTCTGAAAGGCAGACCTAATCCAGCTTGATCTAGGTGATAATGTTGGGGCTGACCAGCAATTGGTGTATATGGCCCTTGACTCAGGGAGGGATGCTATCAGGATCACTGGAAGTAATGAATCGTTGCTTCCCTGCATGGCTCCTGCTGGTAAGGTTTCTTCTGCTACAAGAGGCGACAGATGGAGCTGGAGGAGAGCCGAGGTGGCAGTGGCTGCCATAAACTAGCAGAATGTGTGGGGAATTAGCAGGGGTTTCACACCAGTTTTCAGAGATCATTTTCCTCTCAGAGCAAGGAGGGTTTGGGCAGGTTCTCTGACTTGATCTTGGGTGGGGATGGCACAGGAGTGATATCTAGAGGGAGATCATTGATTCCTTGTCCTAGGGTATTCAGTCTGTGAGGATTTGGGGCAAGTCAAGCAACTCTGGATGGAGAGTCAGACAAACCTCCACAATGCAAGCTGAGCCAGCGTACATGCTGCCAGGATTTTTAGGAGTGGTCAAGTCCTTCCTCCTCTTCAAAAGTCTAAACTGATCTCTGAAAAAGTCTCCTCTTTCCTTTTTTGGCAATTGGAGTTAAGTGACTTGCCCAGGGTCACACAGCTATTAAGGGTCTGAGACTGGGTTTGAACACAGGCCTTTCTCACTCCAGAGTCAGTACTCTATCCACTCTGCCACCCAGCAGCCCCAAATCTCCCCTTTCCTAGACCTAGGATCTGTAGGGTACCTGACACATTGTTTTTTTTAAAGCACCATCCTCCCAGTTACCTAAGCTTACAAACTAGGTGTCTTCTTCAACTCCTCACTCTCTCACCCCTGGATGGTCCAGTCCTGTCCTTCCATTTGCATCTCTCATGTAAGTCCCCTTCTTTCTTTTCACACTGTAACCACCATGGTGGAGACCTTCATCATCTCACTCTTATACTATTGCAATAGCCTGTTAGTTAAGTCTCCCTGCATCAAATCTCTCCCTGCAACATTTAACTGTCAACAATCTTTTGAAAGTGAAGGTCTGACCATATCACCCTCCTCTCTCTTCAATAAATTCCACTGGTTTCCTACCATCTCCAGGAACAAATATAAAATCTTCCCCTTAGCTTTCAATAGCCCTTCATAATTTGATCCCTCCTTCCCTTTCCAGGCTTTTGTACTCTGTGATCCAGTGACACTGACCTCCTCGATGATTCTCACTCAAGACACCATGTCCTGACTCTAAGCATTTTCACTGACTGACCCCCATGCCAGGTAGGCTCTCATCATCTCCCTATCCTGGATTCCTTGGTTTCTTTCAAGTCTTAGATAAAGTCTCACCTTCTATAAAAACAAAGCAAAACAAAACTTTCCCAAGTCCTCCTTTATCTTATTGTCTCCCCTCTGAGGCATTTGGTAGCTATATAGTGGATATAGAGTGTTGGGCCTGGAGTCAGGAAGACTTCTCTCTTTCTGAGTTCAAATTTGGCCTCAGACACTCACTAGCTGTATGACCCTGGATAAGTCATTTAACCTTGTTTGCCTCAGTTTCCTCATATGGAAAAATGAGCTGGAGTAGGAAATGGCAAACCACTCCAATATCTCTGCCAAGAAAACCTGGATATGACTGAAAATGACTGAACAACAGCAGTTTTAGGTATCTATCCTGAACATATCTTATTTGCTTATGGTAGTTTGCTTGTTTTCTCCCCCATCAGGCTGTGACCTCCTTTGAGAGCAGGCACTGCCTTTTGCCTTTCTTTGAGTTTAGTACCATGCCTGACAGGCAGCAAGGTGGCACTACAGAGTGCCAGGCCCAGAGTCAGGAAGACTCATCTTCTTGAGTTCAAATATGATTCAAGACTAGCTGTGTTACCCTGGGCAAGTCACTTAACCCTGTTGGCCTCAGTTTTCCTCATCTGTAAAATGAACTAGAGAAGGAAATGTCAAGCCATTCCATTATCTTTGCCAAATGGAGTCACAAAGAGTTGGACATGACTGAAAACTGACTGAATAACCATACCTGGCACATAGTGGGTTCTTAATAAATGCAAGACCTGCATTCAGATCCTGCCTCTGACATTCACTATCTTGTGTGATCTTGGGCAAATCACTTCTCTATGCCTCAGTTTCCTCATCTTTAAAATGAAGGGGGGAATGGACTAGATGGCCAGCTCTAGATCGATAAGCCTATGAATAAGAACAGCTCAAATTTTAATTCAAGTCTTACAACCACCCTATGAAGTAAGTAGTGCAAATATTATTATGCCCTTTTACAGACAAGGAAACTGAGGAACAACTAGTAAAGTGTTCATGCATGTTCATACATGTTCATACATGTTCATACAGCTAGGAACTGGTAGATCCAGAATTTGAACTAACGATCCTACATCCAAACTCAGTTTCTTTCCTTTATGCTTTTTTCATAGTAGGTTTCCTAGGTTGAGGTGTCCTGTATTGGGCACATAGGAGTATTTGCAACTAACTGATACTTTTGCATTAGATTGTGTTCTTCCATATAAGAAGTTACCCATTCTACTTCTGGCTAGTGCTGGAAATCAGAGTACCCAAGGTTCCATTCCAGGCTCTCCTACTACTACCTGGATAACTCTCAGGCAAATCAATTAACTTCACTGGGTCTAAATTTTTCTCATCTGTAAAATGGGGGTGGGCTAGATGAGTTCTAAAGTCATTTATACCTCAAACTCTTTGATTTTCTGGTTTTGTGTGATGAAAGGAAGGGCCAAGAGTGGAAGTACTATGGTCCCATCTTGGAGACCAGGGTCCAGGGACAATCTCAAGAAAAAACTCAGAATTCCATTCCAGCTCAATTGGAGGTCATCTGGCTGTCCAACCTGAATCTGTAACCCCAATACGTGTTATAAGCAATTGGACAATTATATATTATGCATCTATTGAAAACTCAGAGTTGGAAGGCACATCAAGGCTCATCTAATCTGAAACAAGCCTAAAGAATCCTTCCTACAAAGACTTGACAAGCAGTCATCCAGCCTTTGAAATCTTCCTGTGAAAGGGTACCAGTCATCTCTCAGGTCAGCCCTCTTCATTTTGGGACAAATCTAATTATTAAGAAGTTTTTTCTTATACCAAGTCTAAATTCTCCTCTCCACAACTTGTATCCAGTCAGTGTTCCTAGTTCTGCCCTTTAAAGACAAACAAAATGAATATAATATCTCTTCCACATAATAGGCCCTTCAAACATTTGCTGATTTCAGGGAGTGACTATATATCTGCTCTGTTCTGGCTTTTGATCACATAGCTTGGTCTGGAGGGGGGGAAAGGACAGTGAACTAGACACAGATGGAGGTGGCCAGACCAGCTTTCCTGGGGGAAAGAACTCTAGGACATATCCACTTGTACTACTCTCCTCTATGCCACCGTCTCTTCCGCCCCAAGCCCAGACACACATCGACATCCGTCCAGCGTGCCCCTCATTAACCGCCTGCTTCATTAAGATGGTCATCTAAGGTCCCTTTCCTTCCCAAGTATCAATAATGATGTATTTTGAGTCTCTTTTCAGTCCAGTCCCCCTCTGTGGCCCCATTTGAGGTTCTCTTGGCAGAGGTACTGGACTGGTTTGCTGTTTCCTTATCCAGCTCATTTCACAGATAAAGAACTGAGCCAAAGAGGTGAAGTGACTTGCTCAGTGTCACAAGACTAGTAAGTGCCTGAGGCCAGATTTGAATTTAGGAAGATGAGTCCTTCTGATTCCAAGTCCAGTAATCTATCCACTAGGCCACCTGAAAAGCACTTTATGTATTTACAGGTATCTACCTACCTATCTATCTATTTATGAATCCATCCATCCATCCATCCATGTATCTGTCTATCTCTTGATATCATCTCATCTTCCTCCCAACAACCCTATTTTTCCAATGAGGAAACTGAACCTGAGAGACATTAAGTGATTATCATAGGGTCTTAGGGCTACTAAGTGTCTGAATAGGATTCAAATTCAGGTCTTTCTGACCCCCAGTTAGACGCTCTACTACATAGCCTAGCTTATTCTACAGATGCAAGTATGCTCTTGAGTTGCAGTCACATCAAAAACCTGCATCGGGTCTCTTTTCTGTTCTTTTGTTGGGGTGTGGAGTGAAGGGGCTCTATGGTTTTAGCTATTCCACAAAACCAGAACTTGGACCACAATAATCTTCCTCTCAATATCTACGGCCATTAGGGCTATTCCAGAGATGGGAGCAAGAGGTAGGGCTCTTGAAATCCCCAAATTATAGGATTTGGTGCTAGAAGATACCTTGGAGAACATCATAATAAATATCATTCATATAATGCTTTTAGTTTTGCAAATATTATCTATTTTTATCCCTGAAATAAAACTCTGGGAGGTAGTGCTCTTATTATTTCTATTGTTCAGATGAGAAAACTGAGGCAGATGGAAGTGACTTGCCCAGGGTCATACAGTGTCAGAAGCCTCAGGAACTCATGATTTCTTGTCTTCATTCCCAGCACTATCCACTATGCCACCTAGGTGCCTTTTGGGTGTCTGTATCTAAGATAATGTGTTCATTTTTCAGATGAGAAAATTGGGAATGGCCTTCTCAGTAAAATATTCAGTTAGCTAGCCAAAGTCATAGGTGGCACCTAGATCCTCTGACTCAAGGCAAGGCTTTTACTATTGGGCTATCCTATTTTCTCTAGCAGCTAGAAAAGACCTGAGAGATTATCTAATCCAACCTCATGGATATACTGTGTTGTTCTGGACCTATACCTTCATTCATCATGTCTAGAATCAGGAAAGTGCTGGTCCTACCATACCCTGTTCTGCTAGAGGACTGTTGCTCAGTTCACATATTAGAAAAGACAGTGAGGAATAGTCGGAGCATGCCATCCAGAATGCCGAGTAGTTTAGAACAGCTCCAGGCTCAGGGAAAGAACTGGAATTGTTTAGCCTTAGGAGGCAAAAAAGTCTTAGATAGAAATGAGAAAGATGTAAAAGTATTTGAAGGACTGTAACATGGAAGATTAGACTAATTCTATTTGGCCTTACTGAGCAGAGGGAGGAACAATGGGCAGAAATTGCAGGGACTTAGGCTTCAGCTGAATCTAACAGAAAACTTCCAATAATTGACATCAAAGGAGATAGAATATGTAAAGCACTTTGCAAATCTTAGTGTCAACAGAAACATTACTGTTACTATTCTATTATAGTTGTCCAAGAGTGAAATGGGTTAGTTTTGGATTTGAGTTTTTGAGTTCTTCATTGGATGTCTTCGAAGAGAACCAAGAAGACCAGTGACATCAGGGGTGATGTCTCGACTTTCCAGCGAATTAGATTTAAGTGAGGCAGAGTTGAACAAAGTCACCAGCCTCACTCTTTTCCTGAGTCATCAAAGTCCAGTGGCAGGACAAAAGTAAGGATGACTTGAGATGGCTGGGGATGCAGTGGATGACCTTGTCATCTTTGGTATCTAACCAAGCTCCAAGGGCTCCCTTAGCACCTGCTTCAACTGCCTTAGGGGCCATTGGAACAAATTATTTTTATTTGCCCATTCCACTAAGGGAAGTCTTCACTTGCTTGGGATACACATTCTCTTAACTCACCTGCAGGTTTGATGCCTCTTGGTTACCCTCAACCTGTCTGCCAACACAGTTTACTGGGTGTGGACGTTATTCATGCCACAGGTGAGAGTTGGGTGAAGGTAGTTTTGCATCTAAATGTGGATGAGCAGCCCTGAAATGGGTTTGGCCATCCTTCACACCAAAGGTACTAGTCTTCCCTGAGTATCCCAGGAATCCCAAATCAAACCACTCAGACTGGGCAAGGCCTCAGCTCCATTGTCAAACATATCATAAAAAGATATTCATTTTTAGGTACAGGTTGGACTAGATGACCCTGAGGCTCAGTGAAACCTCCTAACTTTGGGGCAGACATACCTGAGGCATAACATAAATGCAGTGACTTGCCCAAGGTCATATGTCAAAGTGTCACATGTCATATGTTCAATGTCAAAGTGGGAACTAGAACCCATCTCTCTTGACAATGTCTTGTCTATCATATTAGACTATTTCCTGAGGTCAAGGTTGCCATGGGTACAATCATCATAGCAACTGTCATGGATTGTTGGGGAAGTCTGGGAGCTTTCAAAGTAAAGAGATTTGCTCATTTGACCTAGGAGTATGTGATATGTGTGAGTGTGTGTGTATGTGTGTATATGTGTGTGACTACTGAGTTTTAGTCAGCCGGGCATCCAGGCCAGCCACAAGCTCAGGATGCCTTTTGTGGAAGAAACAAGCTTTTCTCTGCCTGTTGACTAGTCTGTCAAAAATGCTCTCATGCACATTCCAAGCAATTACAGGGAGAGAGACTGAATGACACAGTTTACTCTGTCAGCTAGGGAAACTTTACTTAGAACAATTTCTATTTAACCTTTATTATAATAACAGAAATGATGAGAAAATATAGTTAAAGAAAAGCTGATTTTCAGCAATGTTTTTGCAATATTTAATGAGAGGAAACAATGATGATTTGACTCTTAATCAAAAACATTTATATATTTAAGGTTTATAAAGTACTTTATATGTGTAATCTCATTATTTTGTATAATCCACCTGTGAGATAGAGCTACTCTTAATCTGTATAACACTCCTGTGAGATAGGTGCTTACCATTATGCCCATTTTACAGATGAGGAAATTGAGCCAGAGAAAGATTAAGGTGGACTCATCAGGATCATAAACTTGTGTGTAAAGCAGGATTCAAACTCAGTTCTTCTGATTCCAGGTCCAATGCTCTGTCCACTGTGCCTCTTAGCACCATAAAACATTTATCTTTCACATTTAGTGTCTTTAGGTTTTAATATTTTGGTTGAGATGTTTTCTTAAAACAGAAATGCCTCCCTCCTAATAAAATGACCAAGTTGCCATTCAGATTGTAACCTAAACACACCAATACTCTGCTATTAGGCTCCATGGCAATGCTTATGCAGAAGAGAAAAAGAAGAGAGATAAAGCATTAAAAAGATGATTTTTTTAGAGCAAGTCATGGTATTATAGAGATAAAATTATGAGGCATTTTAGAAGTCATCTGTGCAGTTAGGTATTGCAGTGAACAGAGTGTTGGGACTGGAGTTAGGAAGACTCATCTTCTTGAGTTTAAATCTGGCTTCAGATACTAGCTATGTGACCTTAGGCAAGTCACTTAACTCTGCCTCAGTTTCCTCAACTGTAAAATAAGATGCAGAAGAATAAGAAAACCCTAAATGGGGTCACAAAGAGTCACACATAACTGGAAGATGACCAAACAACAACAGAAGTCATCTAGACTTCATTTTTGGATGGAGTTTTGGACTCCAGATTAGAAACCTGGAATTTGAATTCTGCCTCAGACATTTCCAGGATGACCTTGGATAAGTCAGTCACTAAACTTCCCTTAACCTCAGTTTTCTCATCTGTAAAATAGAGATAATCACAGCACCGATCTCATGGATTCATTATGAAGATCAGTGAGACAGTATATTAAGTGATTTGCAAGCCTTAAAATAAATGAATGCCATTAATTAACTACTAATTAATAAAATAAATGCTATTTATTCTTTCAGATATGAAAACTGAGGTTCAAAGTGGTTTTGGTAAAGCTAGTAAATGAAGGAAGATTCATGCTAGGTTTATACACACACACACACACACACATCCAGTGTTTTTCCCCCCACTATATCATACTACCTTCCAATTTATTTTTTGTGTTTTTGAGTATACAGTATATGGGTATGAATGGGGTGAGCACAGAGATGTCCTGGTAAATATTTAACAAATGGCTCTCAGAAGGAAAAATGTAGGCACAATACACTTTTAAGATGAATCTACATTAACAATTTCACCTTGCTTCCTTAGTCTAGACAATCAATAAAATAATAAATCAAGCCCTGATTTGAGCATTTGTCACTTTCCAAAGTTAAATAAATGCTCACACTGAGGATTGAACGATTGACTCTCATGTGCAGACTCCAGCACACTCTTGTGTGGGGAGGAGGGTAGTGGGGATGCATATAGTATACAGACATACACTAAATGCAGTCACAAAACAAAGTGGCAGAAACTGAATAGACACCTAAATGCTTACTCCCAAATGAGGATCATTGTCTTCTCTTAGAGATTTATAGGGGTAAAATGAGAAGAAAGAGTAAGAACTGACCTAATCCCTAAGAACTAGATTGAAGAAGAGGCTAAGTGTCACCAAAATTTAGGTGACATTTAGAATCCAGGAGGATAGGTTAGTCACCAGGGAAAAAAGCTACAGAGAAGTAAAAAAGGATGAAGATAGAGAAAGTTATTAGATTTAGCAAGACAGAAGTGCTTGATAACCTTGGAGAGAACCATTTTAGTTAAATGAGGAAGTCAGAAGCCATATTGGTAGTAGTTGAGAAGTAAGTTGGAGAAGATGTAAAAAAAATAAATGTAGATGGCTTTTTCTAGGAGTTTTGCTATGAAAGAGAAAAAGGTTATAGGGGCATAGCCTCCTATTTTAAATAATTCCACAGTGGGAAGGCCCCAGAATATGTAATCTGCATTGCCAGATTATGACAAGAGCATATCTGTCCAATAACTAAGTAATTAGTGATTCCAAGGTGCCATTTCCACAGCAACCTGCCAGGGAACATTTTCACAGAGTGGTAAAAAGAGTAGTGGATCTGGAATCAGAACATCTGGGTTCTGATTCCAGCTTTGCCACTTATTAGTCTTGTGACCTTGGAGAAAGTCAACTTCCCTTTCTGGGCTTCAGTTTTCTTCTCTGTACAAAAAGGGGTTATGCTAGACCAGGGGTACCTAGCCTATTTTTTCATACCCCTTTGGCATTATGATGAAGCCTGTAGACCTCTCCTCAAAAAATATTTTTAAATTAATGAAGAAAATGCTTGTTTTCAATCATAGATTAGCAATTTTTCCAGTGTCCTGGAACTTTACTTCCTCTCACATTCTCTGCTTTACAGTGATATTGGTCTCCTTGTTATTTCTCAAAAAGAATACTCCATCTCTCAAATAAACATTTCACTGGCTGTCCTCTTTGTCTGAAATTCTCTTCCTCTTCATCTTCAACTCCCAACTTCCCTGTCGTTTTTCAAATCCTAACTAATCCCACCTTTTGCAAGACACATTTTCCAGTCATCCTTAATCTTAGAACCTTCACTCTGTGGACTCCCCTCCCCCTTGTGTTTTGTTTGCACATAATTATATGTTATTTCTTCCATTAGTCTATGAGCTTTTTAAGAACAGGGGCTGCTTTTATTTCTTTTTGGGAGTGAGGTGTTTTTCTTTGTATATCCAGCACTTAGCACTTGTGCTCAGTCTGTGGTAGTGACTTCTGATCTCACGTTGATATGATCAGCCACAGCAGGACACACTCTGCATTGACCTGACATCATGATGTCATCTTGGCCTTTTCAAGCATGAGGGACAAATAGCAACAACTTAGCACAGTACCTGGTACATAGAAAGTACTTAATAAATACTTATTGATTTTATATGTGAGTCTCCTGCCCCCATCAATGTTCATGGACTCCTTGAAATCTATTAGTAGACCCCTTTGGGAGTCCATGAATACCAAGTTAAGAACCCCTTTGCTAAATTGTGCTTAAAATCCTCTTTAACTGAAATTCATATGTTCCTACCACTATAATCAATGCTGGGCAATGGGGACTATCTGTTTGTAGGTATGGCCCCTCACTCCAAGATGGGGGTGGGAGAGGGTAGGGAGCTAAGGCTGCCTCCCAGATGAGTCCTGGAATTGACAGGGTGAAATTGCTTGTACTTTGGAAAAGTGGCACCATGTACACTTACTAGTCAAATTGGTCAATTTCCAGGAAGTCACCAAATCTTTATTACCACTGATAAAAACCTTGTTTTTCCACTGAAGCAGTTCCTTCCCAACCACTTAAAGGCAGAGTGGCGCATCTAATGGTGGGAAATAGCACATCAGGCCCATAGGGTAAGGGAGAGGATGTGACAGAGGGAGGAATGGGAGGAGGGGAGGAAAAGAGAGAAAGGAAAACAGAAAGAGGAATAAGGAGAATCTCAGTGGCTATGCTAGGATCAGGAAAACAATTTTCTGTGAGGCCAGAGGCCTATGTACTAGGTAGGATGATAACTGAGCATAGAATGATAACAAAGGAAGGAAAATGGAAGGAGTAGCATGATTAGGGAATTCAAAAATCTTCTTTCATCCAGAGACTGAGGTAGTGTCTTTGTCCTGAAAAGGACAATTCCAGTGTATCCCTCCAATACTGTACACATACCAGCTCTTTCTCTTAGGGGAAAGAGTACTGGACTAAGAATCAGAAGACTGAAGGTCTGATGTCATTCTGGGTGACTTCGGGCATGTCGTTAAAAAACATCCTCTGAACCTCAGTTTTTTTTGTCTGTGAAATGGGAAGGATGACCTCTGCCCTGCCTATCTCAGTTTTGTCCCAAGGATCAAATTATGTAAGGGGTGTGAAAACACTTTGTAAAATGTTAAGTGTTATACAAATATAAGGCCTTAGTAATATGCAGTTGTCCTTAGATGATCTCTGCCACTGTCTTTTTCTCTCCACTGAAATGCTAAGCTTTCCATTGTTGATGGTTAGGAAATAAGTAGGTTTGGATCTGGGGCAGTTATTACAGGTGCCCTTCACCCTGCCAGTTCCAACTGGTGTTCTCTCTGCCTTATCTGCAGGAAGAAGTATAGGGAGTAACCCACTCCCTTATTGTCAGCCGCAGGCAATCTCTCCTAAAGACTGACCATGTAGAAAATAAGGCCCAGCACCCTTGGCTTTCCCTTGCTGCTGCTTTGTTGCAAAGGGTTAGTGACTCTCCATTAACTGGGGGAAATCTTATTCTCAATAGCTCTGCACAGATAGCTGTAAATCAGAAAGGGCTAATACTGGGAAAGAGTGGGGAAGCTGGTTCCCTGACACTGGACATGTTCTGGCAGGATAACTTGGGGAGGTCAACCATATGATTTACTCAGCACTACCCAAGCACCAATTAATGACAGTTTGTGTGACCGGCAACTCCTGTCACTCTCTTATGGAATTATTATTGAAGAAGCTCATTTTTTTTCCCAAGAGGAGAGCTCCTTAGGGAATAATCCCTTTTTTCTCCTCCATTTTCATGCACACTCTGCCTGGAAAAATGAACCCTCTTCAACCTGAGATTGAGATGAGGTCCCTATGAGAATGACACTAATTGCTTTGCCCAGATGTGCTGAGTTTGAGGGTTTATTTGTCTCCTAGTTCCATCATCATTGTTTTAGCAGCAAGGGAACAGAGGATGTCTAAATACAGGGTCCTTCTTCCTCTAATTTCTCCAAGTCAGAATCCAGTAGTTATCTCCAAGTTTCTTGTAAAATATTTATGATTTTCTTGGAAAGTCATTCCAAGGAAGTAAAGGAAAATAGCTGGAATATAACTTACTTTTCTATAGTCCATAATTCCTTTCTGTCCTTTTTTAGACAACCCAATTATTCAATGAAATAATATTAATTCACTTTTAAGATTGAGTTTGAAAAGCTACTCTTAAACTATGTTTAATTTCTATAGGCAGGGTAGGCTTGGGAATGTATAGAGTCAGAAGAACTTCATAGAAAATCTTGAAGTGCTAGAGTTGAAAGGCACCTGATGGACCATCTAATCCAACTCCTCCACTTTACAAATGAAGAAAGGGAGGCTCAGAGAAGTGTACTATTGTGACTTGCCCAAGGTTACATATGTAGTTAGCGGCAGAGAATAGAGCCAGGGACTAGGCCTGATCAATGTGCTAACACAGGGTTTCCAGAACAAATTTTTCTCTATAATACCCCTCCCCCACTTGAAAGTATGGTTTTTCAGATTCTTGCTAAATCAAAGGGATCAGTAGTAATGTGAGTGAAGAAATGGCAAGATTGGCACTGACCAGAACACCTTGCCTGGAAATTGTCTACGTTACTATTGGTGCAATGTTTAAAGTATGGCTGATATTTCAAAATTTAAAGAAGGGGCTTCAGATGGACAATTTTCTTGGGGACACAGGTGTCAACTTACAAATGATTCATTCCTTTCTGAATAAATCAAAGTGAGTGGAGCTGATAACTGGGAGAGGGTAGGTGCTCAAGAGAGATAAAATGACTTGCCCATGGTCACACAAGTAAGTCATAGACTATGTAATTGAACAGTCTTTTTCATCTTTTAACTTCAGTACACTTCCCATTATACTACTGTTTCCCCTAAATTTAGCTAGACTTAAATTGCTGGCCTGGTCATATAAATGTGTCATAGCAATAAAGGGATCCTAAACAGTATTAAGCTAAAGAATATCATCATACCTCAGTACACAGAATGTGTACTTGGACCACATTTTCTGTGACCACAGTTAAAATAAAGCCCTTTGGTTTTCTAGGTTGTCTAGGAAGTGAAATACTGCATTGGACAAATAGAGCTTTTCTGCTTCAGGAACATAAATGTAATCCCAGACAGTACCCCCATACCCCCAAGTTTCAAATATCCAAAAAGCAGAGTGCTATGAGGGGAGGAGCAGAAACACAGGAGATGCTGTTCAACCCTTGGGGATAAAGGAGGTAAGCTTGGTTTGTGTTGGAGGAGGGTGAGGAGTTCTAAGAGAGTTCCCTGGCCAAAGCAGGGGTGCCACAATTCTAGGAGAGGGCTAATTAACATTCTGACAATTGACCTTTTGTCTACATAGTGAGTCTGTCTGAAGAACTGAAAACAGGAAAGAGGAAGAATTAGATAATCCTTCTTCATTACTTAGAGGCACAGAGAGGTTGAGTGATTTGCCCAGCATCACATAGCATCTAGATTTCTAGTCATTGACAGCTATCTTGTTTCCTCAGTCCCTTCATAGTTTACTAGAAGGGTTAGTGTGGAGTTAGTTTTCTTGAAGTGACAGGATGATTTTGGAGTCTTGAAGAGAAAGGGTTAAGGTCAGATCTCTCTATGCCTTAGTTCTCCTACTGAGAAATGAGTAAATCTTAATTTGACTGGCCTCCTACTTTGCTCCTACAGGTGACATTTGGGGATATATGTGAATCACACTCCAGGAGAAAGGCACCAAGCCCTAACCACTTTCCTGGCCAGCTGGGTCAGGTTGGGGTAAAAGGTGACATGCTTGGGAAGCACTTATCTCCTCTGGGTTTGGGAGGTCAGAAGAGGGGACAGTGATCCCAGAGGGCTGTGAGGGAGTCAGAGACTCTGACTTTGAAGGAAGACACCAGGAGGTCAGAGAAGGGGAAGGGATTCAGAGTGTGGGAAACGAACTCTCTCTCTCTCTCTCTCTCTCTCTCTCTGTGTCTCTGTCTCTCTCTGTGTGTGTCTCTCTCTGTCTCATTCTCTGTCTCTCTCTGTTTCTATCTCTCTCTGTGTCTCTCTGTGTCTCTGTCTCTCTGAGTCTCTCTCTGTCTCTGTCTCTCTCTCTGTCTCTCACTCTCTGTCTCTCTCCTTGCCTCTCTTGTCTCTCCCTCTCGTTTTTTCACCACCTACTCGGAAATGATAGAAAAGGGGGAAGTGTGAAGGAGCAATAAGGGCTGGGGTCTATATCTGATCTGTCTCAATGGCTACCAGTGAGCCTAGCTGGTTCTGGGTCAGGAGGCAACCTACCCAGGTCCTTAGGTGAGTCCTGGACTGAGGACTGGGTGCCTGATCTTGGCTCCATGTGTGGCTCCGCTCCCCCCTCGACCGATCCCTGGCCTGACTGTCTTACTCCTGAGGGGTTGGGGGTGGATAAGGGATCCAGAAAGGAAAGGGGATCGTGTGGAACCGCAAGAGTCTCCCCTGGTCCCGAGCGCTGTCCCGCCCTGCCGTGCCGCTGCCCCCAAGCGAAGCCGCTCACCTCATGCGTGTCTCTCAGTCCAGTTAGCCGCCCAACCCCAGGACAGTCCTTTACCTGGCGGGTGGCGTAGGTTCCCGCCTCCAGGAGACTCAGGAGCTGCAATCCAGGCATGGTCCTCTTGCCCCCGCCTCTCCCCAGTGGGCTATAGCTCTCTGGCTTCCAGCTTAGCTCGGCGCCGCCGCCGCACACTCCAGCACCGCGGACAGCTCCCCCCAGCAGGCTGCCAGGCGCTTCCCTGGCCCAGTCACCCGCCTTAATCGACGCCGGCTCTTCCCCGCCGGGTCCCGGGAGTCCCGCATTACTGCCCCCGAGGACGCTGCCTTACCAGTCCTTTCCCCAACGATCCACCCTCAGGGCCCGGACTGGGAGATTGTTCAGCTCACAGCCCGCGCTCTCTCCGACTTATAGGCGCAGCCGAGAAGGGTCCCTCCTCCTCCTTCTCCCCGCTTCCTCCCTCCCCACCTCGACTGCGCTGTCTCTCTTGTGTTTTCCCCAAACCCCCCGGCCCCCCCCCCCCCCCCCCCCGGCCCAGGTTGTAATCCTGAGGGAATCACAGGGAAAGGCGTAATTCTGAGTATGGGAAGTCACTGAAGTGCCCTCCCCCACAGGAAGGGATTGGGGGTGCAGGCTCTCAGGGTTAGAGTTGGTCTCCCTCTCCAGAGAGAGGAAGATAGCAAAACTCCCCAAGGGACCATGGAGCATTTGCGTGTGTGTGTGTGTGTGTGTGTGTGTGTGTGTGTGTGTGTGTGTGTGTGTGTGTGTGTGTTTTCTCTCCCAATACATCAAGCTTGGAGGGAGGGGGCAGAGGGGCCCAGGAAGACAGTAACTACTTGCCTCTGATAAATTCAAATCATTTGGCCCAAATAAACTACCACCTTGGGTCCTGAAACAACTGGCAGATATTACTGCTGAGCCTCTGTCAGGGACATCTGAAAAGTCATGGGCAATGGGAGAAAGTGCTGCAGGACTGGAAAAATGTCCAAATTTGAAAACAAAAGGGGGTGGGGGTGTAATAAAGCCTGCAAACTGTAAGCCAGTGAGCTTGACTCAATTCCTGGGAAAATTTGAGAGTGGATCATTAAAAAGATGATTATAGAGATAGTTATTGAGCCAAAGGAAAGTGATGATTACAGAGACAGTCTGGTTTCATCCAGAACAAGTCATGCCAGACTAACCTCATTTTCTTTTCTGACAGGGTTACTAAATGAGTGGATAAGGGAATGAGGTAGATGTAGTTTACTTTGATTTCAACAAAGAATTTCATATAATATCTTAAATTGTTCTTGAAGAAAAGACAGATATATGGCCTACATGATGGATTCAGAACTGGATGAATTGTGTGACTCAAAGAGTAAAATTGTTAATGGTTCAGTGTTTACTTGGCAGAAAGCCTCTAGTTGTATGCCCCAGGGATCTGTGTTTGGCCCTGTGCTACTTAATTTCTTTTATCAATGGCTTGGATAAAGGCATATATGGCATCATTATCATATTTGCAGATGACACACAGGTGGAAGGGATAGTTAACACTTTGAATGTCAGTCAGAATCTAGAGAGACCATGACAGTTTAGAATATTGACCTGAATCTAATAAGACAAAATTCCATAAATGTAAACTCCTAGTCTTGGGTTCAAAAATCAACTTCAAAAGTACAGGATGGGGGCTGGGGGGGAATTGTTAGAAAGTAGTTTGTCTGAAAAAAATCTGGTTTGGTAGGGGGAGGTTAGTAGACTCCAAGCTCAGTTATGAGTCAGCAGTACAATGTGATAGCCAAATAAAGCTAATGTGACCTTGGGCTATATTAAGAGAGGCATAGTCTCCAGAATAAGAAGATGATAATCTACTCTTCTCTGGTCAGATCACATGTGAAATAGCATGTCCACTCCTGGGCTCTGTGTTAAAGGACACTGACAAACTGGATAGCTTCCAGAGGAGGGTAACCAGGAGAGTGAAAGGTCCTTGAGCATCAGTTGAAGGAAATGGAGAAGGGAAGACAAAAGGCAAAGACAGCTTTGTCCACATGTTTTAAGGGCTGTGATATGAAAAAGAGATTAGTTTTGTTTCACTGGATATGAGAAAGTGGAACCTGGGACGGTGAGGTAGAAAATGTAGAGTTTTGATATCAAGGAACAATCCCTAACAATGAGAGAGGTGTGCTGAAGTCAACTTGAACCTGTGAACCAATTGTGAGCATTTACACCTTGGAAATTGGCAAATTTATACATCAGGGCTTGATTTATTGTTTTGTTTATTTTCTAGACTTAAAGTGATGGAGAAAATATTAATGATGCAGATTAAAATTAAAAGGGGGTCATTGGCACATTTTCCCTCAGGGTAACTAGATGGTGCAGTGGATAAAGTACTAGCCCTGGAGTCAGGAGGATACAAGTTCAAATCCAGTCTCAGATACTGAAAGCTGTTGTGACCCTGAGTGAGTCACTTAACCTCAACGACCTGTAAGTTTTTTTAACCAGCAGAATTCTGATCAGAGGTATCCAAAAGGGGAATGGGCTGCCTCAGGAGATGTGTGGGTCACATAAGTAAAGACTAGGATACTATTTGTCAGGTATGTTATGGTGCATATTCCAGTAAGTGCTGAGTTAGATGGTTGCAGAGGTCCCATCCAACTCTAAAATGCTATGATTCTGTGCCTCAGAGTACGGAAAACCAGGGAGGAGTCCTGCTTCTAATCTTGCCTCTGTCCTTGTCCATACTTCCTTTTCTTGCCTCAGCTTCCTCACCTGTACCATTGAGATGCAACTACTAATAATATCTTATAAATACTTATTCTTTACTTTATAGTTTGAAAAACACTGAAATGAAAGAAAATGCTTTAGATAGTAGGGCCTTCTTCCCTTCCCCCCAAATCTGCTAAACCTTCCAAAAGATGGAAGGTGGGATTCCTCTTTTGATGAGTTGTTATAGTGTAACAGATGAAGTAGTAAATTAGTCATTGAGAGGACCCAGGTACAAATCCTGTTACTATCACTGATTACTTCTTTGGCCTTGGACAATTCATTTACTCTCTCTGGGCCTCAGTTTCCTCACCTATAACATGGGGACATTGAACTAGAATATAGTCACTAGATGATCTCTAAGGCCCCCTTTTCAACACTTAATCCCTGAGATGGGGATTCAAATCCCAGTTCTTCTATTTGATACCTTGGTTACCTTAGACAAGTCAACTAACCTACATGGGTCTCAATTGCCTCATCAATTAAATGAGAAGGCTAGATGAAATATTCTCTAAATTTCCTCTCAGTTCTAAATTTATGACAGAAATAGAAATTTAAGCCTGAGAATAGGTCTAAAACAAGGTGAAGATGAATTATTGGGAAGTAAGTTAAGAACCACAACTAATGGACCTAGTCCCCCTTTCCCATTAGGCCAGGTTTCTGCCTACCTTTCAGATCCCTTGGTCTGTGACCAATGATTCTGGAATTTTTAGTAGGAGTAGCTTTCCTAGCTCTGGACACTGCCCTCCAAATACAAGAATAAGAGCATTTTAAAGTGTTCTCAACTCAACAATTGATCCCCAGGGATACATCATTACACGCCCACACTCTTGAGACTAGCCACCCTCTAGTTCTTTCCTCTCCAGATCAGAGACTTGAGCCATGACTGTGCCATGTATACCATACTCAATGCCTTGTAATTCTCTCCCCCTTCCTCCTATCCCCAATCATCTTCATACTCATCCAGCACATATGTACAGTAGCTCTCCATATACATTTCAGTATATCTGTGGTCAGCTGTGTCTTTATGACTTGTATTTATGCTTAAGGTCCATCTCTTAAACTCTAATTTGTATCAGATAACGCTATAGGGCTGAGATGATCTGAAAAAACTCAAAATTATAAGTGATCCAAGGAGGCAACAGAAAGGTACATGGTGAGTATAAAATGGCTACATATTGCCCAGTGATAACTGGAGTATGAGTAGTGATATAGAAGGTGACATTGATGACATGCAAAACAGGAAAAGAAGCTCACAGTGGAAAATAGAAATAAGAGAGAGGTAGTTTAAATGCTCCACTGGTATCCCAGAGATAACAAAGGAACCAGAAGGCCTTGAGCCCGTTGGATGGTTCTTCCATGAAGACTCTGTGGAAAGACATTGACAACAATTACATAGATGAAAAGGTGAAGGTGAATGAATGCCTGAATGGTGGCTTAGAATCCACACCAGAGATAATCCAAATACAACAAATATTTAAGTGCCCACTATGTAGAAGAAACTCTGTTAAATTGTTGAGGATACAAAGGAGAGATTCATCCAAATATTATGTGTGTAAAATGTACATGTTTTTCTCCTCCTTCCATTAGACTATAAACTCCTCAAGGACAGGAAGGTTTTCTTTTAGTCTTAGACACTCCTTCCAGGACCACTGCAGAACTGAAATCAATACTCCTTGAGCATGATGGATGAATACTGTTGTAGTAGGATAAGGCTTTTCTCCCCTTCCCCATCTCCCAATCTAATCAATGTCACAAGAAATTTGGTTCTCCAGGTAATCTTCCCCTTCTGTATTGCCCCACTTTGGCCTCTATCTTCATAGCTAGACCAAATGACTATTTTCTAAAAATCTGGAACTTCAGTTTCATCAGTATACAGAGCTTTGTGTGGAGAAACTCCCTCTACCGATACAGATTGGCAATTCATCTGTACCTTTATCTTCTTAGACAGCTACTAATAGAAATAATTATACAGAATATAAAAAAACTTAGTGAAGTAAAAACCAGATAAAATTTCAAATGCTAATGATGATAATTATGTATTATTGCCTGGAGGCAAAACACAAAGAGAGACAGCATGGAAAGAATTACCTGGAAGTTAGGAGTCCAAGTTTTGCCACTAACTTGTATGACCTTAAACAGTTGGCTTTACTGTGAAAGACCCCACTTTTCTCCTCTATAAAATGAGTAGATTGGGACTAGATGATCTCTCAAGTTCCTTCTAGGGATAAAATTTTAGAGTTCCAAGCCTCTTTCTTGCTTATCTTTCAGGCATAAGGGCTGCACTATGTAGAATATAATCCACATCATCTCAGGACTCAGGACTCTTTCCTAGGCTCCATTTGGCAGCTCTGGTTGAGTTCACCTTGAGCTAGAAAAGGAATCAGAGAAAATCTCAAGCAGTTCTGGTCTCTGTACTTCTTCCATCTTCTAGTAGGGCCCCACCATGGGTTAGCTTGGTCTCAGGATTCTTGAGCTTATAACAAGACTTTTTTTTAGCTCTCTACTTACACTCCCTGACCACCTCTCAGCCTCAAATATCACTCACCACTCAACTACCTCCAAGCTGGTAACATTCCCTCCACTCCCCTTCCGGGGCATCTAACCCATGACCAATCTAAATTCATCACATTCTCTGCACAATTTGACATATGGTGAATGGGAAGGGCCAAGTAAGAATAAAAGGGGAACTTTAGCCTGATTTATAAAGAGTTGAATAAATGAATGACTGTTCTTGTGGGCTAAAAACCAAAATCCCAGCAGCCCTCTAGGTAAATCCTATGCTCTAGGGAGTAGACAGAACTCTACAGAACTGCTAAGGCCATAGTCTTGGGAAAGAAAATATGTTTCCATATGTGAAATTGGGAACATAAATGAAAGGGGAACTAGAACATAATAGGATATTATGCACCTAGAGAAAATCATGAATGCACTCCCATAGATCTCTTCTACTACATAACACAGAGGGAGCACAGTGGATATAAAGCACTGGACTGAAGAGTCAGAAAAACCTCAGTTCAAGGAAGATACATGCTAGTTATGTGACCCTGGGCAAATGACTTAATTGCTGTCTGCCTCAGTTTCCTCAATCATAAAATGAGGGTGTTAATAATAGCACCTACCTCCTAGGATCAAATGGGATAATATTTGTAAACACTTCGCACCTTACCTGGTTAATAGTATACTTAATAAATGCTTCTCTTCCTTTCCTCTCCTCTATTCCACCCCTTGAGTCAAAGCCCTTCAGCTATAAGGCAGACCCAAAAATCCCCTAAAGGAATTCCTTCTTTGAGTCTCTGTCCCCATCTATCTCTCTAAATCCCCAAGATAGAGGAGCAGGGCAACAAGACTCAAAAAAACAAACAAACCCAAAACAATACAGTTTACCTTTCTTCCTTCTAAAAGACTGAAAAGCCCAAGAAAGAAGATTATTTAGGAACACACTTATTTGTGGTAGGGGAGGGATAAGGAGTGATATAAAAATTGTGAATAACAGCATGGTGAACACGTATGCTACAACTGAGACATCACATCACATCACATCAAAACCTCTTCACCCAGGAAGCTTTCTCCACTCCTGGACATCACACGTTGGAAGTATTTTCTGCACTGGGATCTCTCCCAAAGGCTGATGGCTTCCATTTTAAGGAAAATACACAGGCCCACCTTGTCTTCATTCATCTCTAGGACTTCTGACTCTTTCCATCCATCTAGCTTCTTGAGACCAGGGGCTATCTTTCCACTTATATTTGTGTTGACAGAAATGAACACAATACCAGGCATATAGTAAGCACTTAAAAAATGTTTGTTGATGTGTCTCATTCTACTGAGGAGAGATAGAAAGGGAATGGGGAAGAGACAAAAGAAAAAGGAAAAGGACCTACATGTACAAAGGTATTTACAGCACCTCTTTTTGTGGTGGCAAAGAATCAGGAACTGAGAGAATGCCCTGCAATAATGGAATGACTAAACAAGTTATGGTATATGAATGTGATAGAATACTATTGTGCTGTAAGAAATTATGAAAAGGACGGTTTCAGGGAAACTTGGAAATATTTGTATGAACTGATACAGAGTGAAGTGATCAGAAATAGGAGAACAATTTATTCATAACATTATTGTAAAGACAAGTAACTCTGAGAGACTTTAGAACCCTGATCAACACAATGACCAATCAAGATTTCAGAGGACTCATGATAAAACATGCTGCCCACCTCCTGACAAAGGGGTGATAGACTCATAGTGCAGATTGAGACTAGTTGTGTGACCCTTGGTGAATCACCCTGTTTGGCTCAGTTTCCTCATCAGTAAAACAAGCTGGAGAAGAAAATGGCAAACCACTTCAGTATCTTTAGCAAGAAAATCCCAAACAGGGTCACAAAGAATTGAACATGACTGAAATGACTGACAAACAACAATGTTACATAGTAAATAGAGGGCTGGCCCTTAGTTCAGGAAGGCCTGAATTCGAATCCTACCTCTGACATAAACTATTGGTCAAGTCACTTATCCTTTCCATTTTCTAGGCAACTCTTCTATAAATTGTGATCAGATATTGACCTGCATTACGAGGGGAAAGTGCCTATCCTGGGTGGTGGGGCAGAGGGTAGAGTCTCCTATACCAGTGAAATCACAGCTGTAGTTCTTATCCCTAATAGTTGATGCTAAGGTCACTAGGAAGTCACTGTAGTCTACAAGGTAGACTTGGTTATATTGTGTGCTTTAGGAACATGTTTGGTTGGGGTGTGGAAGATTTACTGGAAAGAAAGGAGAGAGATTTTAGGCAAGGAGGCCAATTAGAAGGCTATTGAGATAATACAGGTAAGAAGTGATAAGGGCCAGAACTTGGGTGGTGATTGTGAGTGGAAAGAAAATGTATTTGAGAGAATATTATGGAAGTGGAAATCACAGGGTGAGGTCCAGAGTGAGGAGTTGAAGATTACGCTGAAGTTAAGAGCCTAGATGACTTGGAGTGATGATATTGCCTTCCACAAAAGAAGGGAGGTTCAGATGAGGCAGATCTGTGATGTAGGTTGCAATCTGTTCAGTTTAATTCTGCTGGTGGGATTCCTTCTTCCCACCCAAAATGAAAAGAGGAGATTGGCTCTTACTCCCTGGATGCTGCCCTGGAGCACAGAGTCCTCCCACTGAAGGGATAGTATAGGGACACCATAGAGGAAGGTAAAGTGGGAGGTAGGAAATTTTAACTATACCTGCTATAGATAGCTAGGTAATAGTTTGCAACTATCCTGAGAGGTTAACTAACACCTTTTCAAAGTCATAAGATGCCAGTTGGGGGATGGAATGGAGTGGGAGCTTGTTGGGTAAGAACTGTTAAAGGGATAACATTGGTAATATTGGAGATGGGTCAATGACTGACTATTGGGACTTCAAGAGGTATGTATCATATCTCTCTTTGATCATGTATCTCTTAGGATGGTGCCACAGCTCCTGCAAGATTAGACCATGACCCTTTGGTTATGAGGGACCCGACTTTGTAGAGCACTGATGTAGACATCTCCCATGTGTATAAATCATAATGCATCTCCCTTACTGTTCTCAACTTGATGGTCTTGATGTCACCCAAATGAGGCTCTGCTGTATTAGATGAACATGATTATAAAGTTGGAAATTAAGGGGAGGGCTGCAGAACCACTTTGCTTTCTTGTTCTTTTTCTTTGGGATGTTTTTTGTTGCTACTTTCTGTATAATATTGCGAACTTCAGTCCACAAGTCTTCAGGCACACTAATCCCTTAAATTTATTCATCGCTTCTACTTCATATTCATAAGGTATGTTATTTAGGTCATACTATATGGTCTGATGGTTTTCCCTACTTTCTTTAAGTCTGAATTTTGCAATAAGAAGCTTATGATCTCAGCCACAGTTAGCTCCCGGTCTTCTCTTAAATAACTGCATATAGTGCTTCTCCACCTTTGGCTGCAGAGTATATAATCAATCTGATTTTGATATGGATCATCTGGTGTTGTCCAGAAATTATCAAAACAATATGGTTCTAAGAAACAGATTGGTGGACCAGTAGTATAGATTAGGTACACAATAACATTGTAGTAAATGACCATAGTAATCTAGAATATGATACAAAAACTTATTATTTGACAAAAACTGCTAGGGAGACTGGAAAACAGTATGGCAGAAACTAGGTACAGATCAACACCTCACACTGCATACCAAGATAAGTTCAAAAAGGGTACATGATTTACACATAAAGGGTGATACCATAAGAAAATTAGGAGAGCATGGAATAGTTTATCTGTCAGATTTATGGATAAGGGAAGAATGAAGGATCAAACAAGACATAGAGAGCATTTCCAGATGTAAAATGGCTAATTTTGATCATATGAAATTAAAAACTTTTTGCACAAACAAAACCAATGCAACCAAAATTAGAAGGAAAGCAGAAAACTGGAGGAGGATAGGGGATTTTGCAGCAAGTATCTCTGATAAAGGCCTAATTTCTCAAATATCTAGAGAACTGAGTCAAATTTATAAGACTATAAGTAATTTCTCAATTGATAAATGGTTAAAGGATATGAATAGGCTGTTTTCAGACAATCAAAGCTATCTATAGTCATATGATAAAAAGTTCTGAATTATTATTGATTAGAGAAATGCACATTAAAACAATTCTGAAGTACCACTTTACACCTATCAGATTGGTGAATATGACGAAAAAAGGAAAATGATGGGGGGATGTAGGAAAACTGGGGCAATAATGCACTGCTGGTGAAGTTTTGAATTGAGCCAACCATTCTGGAGAGTAATTTGGAACTATGTCCAAAAGACTATAAAGCTGTGCATACTATTTGATCCAGTAATGCCACTACTAGGTCTATATCCCAAAAGATTTTTTGAAAAGGGAAAAAGAACTATTTGTACAAAAATATTTATAGCAGCTCTTTTTTGTGGTAGCTAAGAATTGGAAATTGAGGAGTTGCCCATCAATTGGGGAATGGCTAAACAAGTTGTGGTATATTATTATAACGGAATATTGTTGTGCTATATGAAATGACAAGCAGCATGACTTCAGAAAAAAGCTAAAAGAACCAATGCAAAGTGAAGTAAGCAGAACCAAAAAAATACTATACACAGTACCAGCAATGTTACATGATGAAGAACTGTGAATGACTTAGTCTCAGCAATACAATGATCCAAGACAGTCCCAAAGGACTCATGATGAAACATACTATCTACCTCCAGAGATAAAACCGATATTGTCTGAATGCAGCTGAAGCATACTATTTTTCACTTTATTTTTTGATTTTTTTTGTTCAAATCTTCTTGTATAAAATGACTAATCTGGAAATGTTTTACATGATAACACATGTATAACCTATGTTAAATAGCTTGCCATCTCAGTGAAGGGTGAAGGGAAAGAAGGAGGGAGGGAAGGATAGAATTTGAAACTCAAAATTTTTAAAAGTTATGAATTAATTGTTTTAACACATAATTAGGGAAAAATAAAATATTATTTTTAAAACCCTAAAGATGCTGCTGCTAAAGTGCTGCACTCAGTATGCCAGAAAATTTGGAAAACTCAACAGTGGCCAACTGATTGGAAAAGATCAGATTATGTTCCAATCCTAAAGAAGGGGAATACCAAAGAATGTTCAAATTACTGAGCAATAATACTCATTTTACATACCAGCAAGGTTATGCTTAAGATTCTTCAAGCTAAACTTCAGCCAGAAGTGTAGGTTTTCAAAGGAGCAGAGGAGCTAGAGACCAAATTACCAACATTCATTAGATTATGGAAAATGCAAGAGAGTTCCAGAAAAATATCTGCTTCATTGACTATGCTAAAGCCTTTGACTGTGAATCAAAACAAATATATGGCAAGTCCTCAAACTGATGGGTGTACCAGATCATCTTACTTCTTCCAGAGGAACCTATACGCAGATCAAGAAGCAACTGCTAGAATCATAGAACAGCTGATTGGTTCAAGATTGGAAAAGATGTACAACAAGGCTGCATATTGTCAACTTATTTATTTAACTTATATTTAGAGTATATCAAGCTAAATGCCAGGTAGGATCACTTAAAAGTCAGAACTAAGGTTGCCAAGAGAAATACCAACAATCTCAGATATTCAGATGATCCCACTGATAGAAAACCTCTTGATGAAAGTGAAAGATGAGAATATAAAAGTTGTCTTGAAGCTTAACATTAAAAAAACTAAGATTAAGGCCACTGGTCCCATCATTTTTTGGCAAATAGAGGGAGAAAAAATGGAAACAGTGTCAGATTTTATATTCTTGGACTCAAAGATCACTGCAGATGGCAACTGCAGCCATGAAATTAAAAGATCCTTGCTCCTTGGAAGGAGAGCTATGGCAAATCTGGACAGCATACTAAGAAGCAGAGTCATCACCTTGCTGACCAAGGTCCATATAGTCAAAGCTATGGTTTTCCAGTAACAATGCATAGTTGTGAGAGTTGGACAATGAAGAAAGCTGAGCAATGCATAATAAATATTTTCAAATTGTGGTGCTGGAGAAGATTTTTGAGAGTCCTTTGGACAGCAGGGAAGTCAAATCAGTCAAGATTTTAAAAAATTAAATCAGGCTATTCCCTGGAAGGACCAATATTGAAGGTGAAACTTAAATACTTTGGCCACATAAAGAGAAGACAAGACTCATTGGAAAAGATCCTGATATTAGGAAAAATTGAAGGTAAAAGGAGACAGAAGTGGATAGATAGTGCCACAGAAACAACGAGCAAGAGCTTGGACATACTGCAAGAGAGAGTGGAGGATAGAAGGGCCTGGCATGCTATGGTCCTTGGGGTCACCAAGAGTTGGTCAAGTCACAAATGAATAAGAACAACCTCTTGCTCCAATTGTGCCCACCCTCTATTCTCTGGGAACATGGTCCCTGACATATGGAATTGTAACAGTTTGAAGAAAATGCAGTTGATGTGCTTAAATTCTCCAGAATGATATAGCTAACAACCTGAACATTTTTAGGTATTCTGTGGGGATGGTGATGGGAGGGGGGAAAAAAGAAGGGAAGTTAGTGATGCAGAGGTAAACAGAACCAGGAGAAACATTTCTACAATAACACGAACATCATGCAAACAGCTCCAAAACACCTAAGAACTTTGATCAATGTAATGATAATGTGATTTCAGAGGATCCAGGGTGAACCTTGCTATCTACCGGACAGAGAAGTGATAGACTCATAACGCAAAATAAGACACATTTTTGGACATGAACAATGTGAGAATTTATTTTACTTAACTATTCATATTTCTTACAACAGTTTCTTTTTTCCCAATAGGAAGGAAGTAGTGTGTGTGAGGTGTGTGTGTGTGTGTGTGTGTGTGTGTGTGTGTGTGTGTGTGTGTGTATTGTTAAAAGAAGGTTCTGAAGAAAAAAAGAAGGTTCTGTTTACATGCCTTGACCTTGATTAAAGAAACAAAACTCAGGAAAAGAAAGTGAATAAGTTTATTAACACACCAAAGCATCGACTGATGCTGGGATTCAAAAGAGAATTGCTTTTATAGACAGGAAGGAAGTCTACCATACAAGGACGAGGGTATTTTGATTGGATTACACAATCATTAAGAGGTAGGATTACTGTTGCCCTCAGTTTCTCCTTCAGTATTCTGATGGGCCCATTTTCAAGTGAGGAGACGGGGGTATGTGAGTGTGTGGGGCAGCTGCATATAATGAGAATTAAGCAAGTTTAAAACATGAGGTCACTTCAGAATAACTCTGTATTAGTGAGAGGGGCAGTTAGAAGAGTCACAATATTTCCACAAATTTTCATCGTTATAGACCAAGAGGCAGAAAGCTACTTTCACCTTTTCCCCCCATGCCCAAGGAAATATCAAAAGACCAGGGTACAGACCAGGATATAGACTCTCTGGAATAGTCCTATCCTGTGCTTTTCCAGGTCCAGGTAGGAAAGAGAAAAAAACACTATTATTTTCATTTATGTAAAACATTTCCATATTAGTCATTTTGTAAAGAAGACTTGAATAAAAGAAAGAAAAATGAAAGAAAGTGAAAAACAGCTTCAGTCTGCATTCAAGTACTATTAGTTCTATATCTGGAAGCAGATAGCATGTTTCTTCATTAGTCCTTTGGGATTGTCTTGGATCTTTGTATTGCTGAGAATCGCCAAGTCATTCACGATTCTTCATCATACAACATCATTGTTACTGTGTACAATGTTCTCCTGGTTCTGTTTCCTTTACTATGCATCAGTTCATGTAAGTCTTTCTAGGTTCTACTGAAATCACACTGCTTTTCATTTCTTATAGCACAAAAATATCTCATTACAATCATATGTCACAGCTTGTTTAGCCACTCCCCAATTAATGGGCTTCCCTTTGATTTCCAATTCTTAGCTACCACAAAAAGAACTGCTATAAATATTTTTTGTACAAATAGGCCTTTCCTTCTCGTTTCAGGGGGGATATCTTTGGTATATAGACCTAGCTTTGGTATTACTGGATCAACAGGCATACACAGTTTTATAACTCTTTGGGCATAGCTCCAAATTGCTCTCCTGAATGGTTGGATCAGTTCACAACTCCACTAACAATGCATTAGGATCCTAGCATTTCCATATCCCTTCCAACATCCATCATTTTCCCTTTTTGTCATATTAAGCACTGTGATAGGTATGAGGTGGTATCACAGAGTTGTTTTAATTGCATTTCTCTAATCAAGAGTGATATAGAACATTTTCATATGACTGTAGATAGCTTTGATTTCGCTGAAAACTGCCCATTCATATCTTTTGACCACTTATCAATTGGGTAATGATTTATATTTTTACAAATTTGCCCAACCAGATAATAAACTCCTTGAAGGCAAGTAATGAGTCATATAGCTTTAAAACTGGAAGAGGCCTAATCTAATTCCCTCATTTTAAGATCATAGGGGTTGAAAGGGACCTGAGAGATCTGCTAACATTTCCTCATTTTATAGATGAGGAAACCAAATCCCAAAGTTGCCCAGTGTCACATAGCTAGTTAGTGGCTAGCACAAAAGTTGAGTTGGGACTCATGAGTTTAATTGTAAAGGATTTCCAGGGTTACCTAGTCAGTATTTCTAGTTCTGTTTCTAGGTAATTGAATGGATAGAGCCTTGGGCATGGATTCAGGAAGACTTGAGTTCAAATTCCACCTCAGTTATTTACTGTGTGACCCTAAGCAAATCATTTAACCTTTCTTACTTTCAGTTGTCTTATCAGTAAAATGTGGGTTAATAATAACATCTCCCTTCTAGGGTTACAGTGAAAATCAAATGAGATAACATGTAAAATTCTTTGCAAACTTCTATAAATGCCCATATGCAGTGCTGCTCCTGATTTCCTATGGACTAAGAACAGACAGAGGTTCATAATGAGCCAACTGCTTCACTTTCATTTTTTAAATCATTTTGTACTCAGGCTAGATGTGGATAAAAGAGTGATGGGGAGAGGGAAAGAGGCCAAAGGGAATGAATAGCATTCATCTGACCTGCCCTGCCCTGGAATCTGGCTCACCTCATGCTGTTCCGTTCTGTCAATGTCAGCTTGGCCACCAAACTGAATCAGAAATGAACAAAAGTCATTTCTTTTCTCCTTTTTCTCCTTCCCAGGGACCTTCTTTCCCTATTTCCTTCAGCCTACTGTTCTCCATGCTTCTTTCCTTTTCACTGAATCTTCACTTGTTCCCACTGACATTTCTTTTTTGGTTTCCTTTTCCCCAGATCCCTTCTTGGCATCTCCCTGGGGCTTTGGCCCCTCACAAAGGTCTGGGTGACCCCCATCTGATATGGAACCAAATTGAGTTTGGTTCAAGGGAAAGAACATTGGTTCTTAGAGTCAGAGAATATGGTTCAGATCCTGCCTCTGATGCTTACTGTATAGGCTACTTTGGGCAACTCTCATATCCTCTCTGGGGCTTCAGTTTCCTCAGCTGTAGAATTGGACTAAGTGGACTTTTTCAACCCTTTCCAGCTCTAAGTCTATGATCTAGCATCTCATACTCTTTCCATGAAAATGACTCATGCCATATCAAGAAAGGGGCAGCTAGGTGCCATAGTGGATAGAGCACCAGGCATAACTTGCACTTGACTTTGTTTAGTGAGGGAGGGCTGTGCAAGGTCACCAGCCTCACTTTCTCCTTCTGAGCCATCTGGATCCAGTGACCAGATATTCATCATAGAGTCAGGAAGACTCATCTTCATGAATTCAAATCTAGCCTCAGACATTCAGTGTGTGTGACCCTGGGCAAGTCACCTAACCTTTTTGGTCTCAGTTTCTTGATCTGTAAAATGAGCTGGAGAAGGAAATGGCAAACCACTCCAGAGTCTTTGCCAAGAAAACACCAAAATGGGGTCACAAAGAATCAGACATGACTGAAACAACTGAAAAACATACCAAGAGACCAGCTATCTCCTTCCAGGAGTAGGGAGTTGCTCCCTTAATCACAGTGATTGAAAGGGGCTCATCTTCAGATGACTGAGTAAGGAGCTTTTACAGCATCAGATATCACCATCCCTATCAGTGAAGAGTCTCCTGTCTTGGGCAACTTCATTCACAATAAGTCTTCGAGGCAGCAGAGTGGGCCAACTCTAAAGCTATTTGACTCCTGCAGAGGAGAGGACTGAAGACTCTGACTCCACTCCATGGCAGTATTTTTCATCACTTCAAACTTGTCTTGGTCCCTGGATACCACCCTTGGTGGTAGGCTCCCATTTTACAAATGTAGATAACTGAAAAACAGAAAAATGACAAGACTGAAACAGATCATTGGTCTAGAAGGAACATCAGAGGCCAGATAGGCCGACCTCCTCATTTTACAGATGTGTAGACCAAGGTCAAGGAGATTAAGTGATTTACTCAAGGTCATAGAGGCAGTAAGAACCTGAGGTGAGATTTGAACCCAGTTCTTCAGGTTCCAGAGCTTTCCATTATAGTAGACTGCCTTTTTCCATCAGGTATTTTCTGTTAGAAACCACGCAGGCCTTTGTGAAGGGGGCAGAAAACCTCAAGATTAGATGCACTCTACAAGGCTACTTGTGATCAAGGTCAAAGGGCAAGTATTCAGGAGATCTTAGGCCATTTGAGCATTCCCTCGTTTTCCTTTAGAAAACATGAAGACCTTTCAAAATGGAGCAAATTCTAAGGCAGATAAGAGAAGAGAGAGCTGGGAAGACTCAGTGGCAATGAAGCCTCCTAGTGTGTTTTATGTTTCCCTAGAGCAGTATTGAGAAAGATGTTATCAGGAGGTGTATTTAATGGATTTTGGAAATTGGCTAATTTCACAACAGTTTGTATGTTGTCTAATGCATACTAAGTACTTGGGACATTGCCAGGGCTTAGAAGGTTTCTAGTCAGGAAGGAAGTATCTTTAGGAATAATGCAGTTATGTGGTGTGTGTGTGTGTGTGTGTGTGCCATACCCCTTTTCCCTCCCAAGTTGCATCCCCAAGAGAGAATATGAGAGTTGTCCAAAGTAGTGTTGAAGTGTTGAAAAATATTGCCTTCACCATCCCTTTGAGCCCCCCAATCCCCTCTCCTTGACACCCACTCTTACCTCCCATGCCCACCTCTCCTCTTTCATTCCTCTCCACTCCCCATTCCAGCTCCTCCTCCTCCCCCAGCTCCATCGCCTTTTTTTCCTCTCCCTTTCCCCCACTCCCCTGATACCTACCTCCCCTCTGTGGAAGTCTGAGGGAAGCATAGACCTCCAATCTGCCTGATTTCATTCCCTTGGTCAATAAGCCATCAATAATCCTGCATTGAAGTGGAACAAGAAGCTGCCTGGCAGGCTGATTCACTGAGTTTCTTCCTCCACCTCACTGGACAGAGGTCTCTCACCCTTCTGCCTTCAATTTCACTCAAGCTCCCTCCTCATTTTCCTCCCCCCAGAAGAGTCACCATCCCTTGCTTCCTTCTCAGCATTTATTTCTGGTTCCTCTTGTCTTTCTCTACTTGTTCTTGTCTGTAGGTGATGGGACAGGAACCATTTTGCAAGATAGAAAAAAGAGGACTTCAAAAGCCTGCCCAGGCCCTCTGCTTCATCCCAGATGTCTTTTGTCAAGGATCTGTGCAGATGCAAGCTAGTTATAATTTAATAAACTTTTAATAAACTGATTTCTTCTGGATTGATACTTAGGGAGTTGCTTGAGGCTCATCAAGGTTAACTGACTTGTCCATGGTCACATCACTAACTTACAGTAGAATTGAAGGCAAAATTTAAACCCAAACCTTTGTCACCCCAAGACCAGCACTCTGCCCACCTGAGTAAGGTGCCTCAGTCTTATTAGGTCAGAATCCATTACCGGGCCTCCACTCAAAGCCTTTCCTTCTTGGTAGGGCAGTCCAGAGCCTGGGTTCTCCTGGTACAGTTGTAAGAACTCAATGTTATGATGCATAGATAGGGAGAGGTATCCTCCTTTACATCTGGATAATACAAATTCTTTATATTCATATCATGTTTCAGAATATTGTCAAATGTGTAATCTAGGTGGCACAGTGGATAGAGCGCCTGCTGGCCTTGGAATCAAGAAGACTCATCTTCTTGAATTTAAATCAGGCCACCTAGTAGTGTTTGCCTCAGTTTCCTCATCTGTAAACTGAGATGGAGAAGGAAATGGCAAATCACTCCAGTATCTCTGCCAAGAAAACCCCAAATGGGGTCATGAAGAGTCAGACACGGCTGAACAACCAAAATCGCATGCAGTCCAAGATTCAGAGCCAGAAGGAACCTTGGGAATACTCTGATCCAATCCCCTCACTTTTACAAATGAGGAAACTGAAGCACAGAGAAAGTAAAGTGACTTACTAAAGGCCACAGAAATAATAATAAGCAATAACAGCCAGGAACACGAAGCACTTTAGGAATATTGTCTCACTTGATCCTCACAATAGCCCTGCGAGATAGGTGCTATTATTATTCTATTTTTCTTTAAGATGAGGAAATTGAGACCCAAAGAGATTAAATGATTTGTCCAGCTTTGTATGACTAGTAAATGACTGATGGAAGACTCAAACTCAGGTCTTTCTGACTGTAAGACAAGGGCTCTAGACACGGATTTGAGCTTAGCTCTTCTACCTCCAAATTCATCATTCTTTTACTTAACCATCCTTGCCCACAAGCAAGAAGGTAGGCTGAACATAGAGTCCTTTTTGTTTTTGAAACATTGAGGTTAAACGACTTGCTCAGGGTCACACAGTTAATATCTGAGGCCAGATTTGAAGTCAAGTCCTCCACTGTGCCACTTAGCTGCTCCCTGAACATAGAGTCTTAACCCAATTTGACAGATCAGGAAATTTAAGGATTTGAAAAATGAAATGACTTGGACAAAGGCACACAGTCAACAATCTGGGAACAGCCAAGTGGTAACAGATGAGGGAGTGCTGAAAGTCAGGAAGACCTAAGATTACATCCTGCCTCAGACATCTGCCTGCTGTGTGACCCTAGGCAGGTCATTTTGCCCTCGGTTTCCTCACCTATAAAACATGAGTATTAACATCCCCTACTCCACAGGGTTTTTGTGAGGATTAGATGAGATAGTATATGTGAAGCACTTTGCAAACTTTAAAGCTGTATACAAATGCTAACCAGTATTGTTGTTGTTAACTGAGAACTAGTGTCTAGGTCTCCTTACTGTTGGTCCACTTCCACTAAATCGTGCTCTGGGTTGTTGTAAAGAGCAGAGACGATGAAGAAGGTGAAAAGCACTTTGTAAACTGTAAAGAGATGCATGAATATTAGGAATAATATTTTATGATTAGTCAAGTCCCAAGTCACCTGGTACTTGTGTGACCTTAGCCAAGTTTTTATTTCCTTGTACCTTAGTTTCCTCATCCATCAGTTTCCTCATCCAGGTGGAGTACTGGCACCTGCCCAGTCTAATTCACAAGGTGGTTCTGAGATCCAAATGAGACAATGAGGAAGTACTTTGATAAATTATGCGGTTTTTTCAGTAATATACAGAGGTCAGGGATTATTATTTTCATTGTAATTCTTCTTGCCCAGAATGTCCATGGAGGAACAGAGAGTTCTAGCCTCTAGTGCTCCCCACCTGTCATATGACTTCTGTATCTCTGGATTAAAGGTCATGTGACCAGATGGCACATCTCTTCCCCACCCTCCCTCTTTGCTTGCTCCCATCTACCTCCCTCACAGGATTGTCACATATTTATCAACTAATGAACAGTCACCAAGACCTTTGACTCAGAAAGGTCAATTTTAATACGATACTAAAGGATGAGATCACATGGAGACCTAATACTTGTTTGTCAGCTGCAGTCTGGAGGCATCCCCAGTTCTGGGAAACACAAATGGCAGCATCCTCATCTGCATCTTTTCATTTGGTCTCACAAGACATGGGGATGATGGGACAGGCTGTGAAGTGGACTAAGGAGTGCTTGAATAGTAATAAACTAACAAAGGAATAAAAAGCATTTATTAAGCACTTTGTGGACCTCCAAGCAACTCAGTTCTATTCTTTGAATCTGTTTCCTTATTTGTGACTCAGTGGATAGAGTGCCAGGACTGGAGTCAGAAAGATCTGAGTTCAAATCTGGCCTCAAACACTTAGAAGTTGAGTGACCCTGGGCGATCACTTAACCCTGTTGACCTCAGTTTCCTCATCTGTAAAATGAACTGGAGAGGAAAATGAGAACCACTCCAAATATCTTTGCCAAGAAAACCCTAAATTGGGCCATAAAGAGTCAGATATGAAAACTGCCAAACAGCAAAGTACTTGTATGATGAACACAGTGCTAAGTGTTGGTGAATTGAATACAAAATGGAGACAAATCCCTACCCTCAAGGAACTTATATTTTAACAGGAAGGATATATAAAGGAGGACAGAGAGGTGAGGAAGACGGCAAGGCCTGGAGTTGGGTGGGGAGGGCAGCAATTAACATAATGTAACATAAAATGACATAACAGCGAAACATACAGCATAAAGCCTTCCATTCAAATAGTGCTTTATGGTAAAACAGTTATTCCCATACATTAGCTAATCTGAGTTTTGATTTGCCTGAGGTCACATAGTAAGTACCAAAGACAGCACGAGGTAAAGGGAAGAGTGTTTGGATTTTGAAGTTGGAAGACATGGGTTCAAATCATGACTTTTTATTTTCTGTGTAACTTAGGCAAGTCTACTTTACCTCTCTAGTCCTCAATTTCCTCATTTGTAAAATGAAGAGGATGGATTAGATGACTTCTAGGCTTCCTAGGAGTAGATGGCTCTTTCCAGTGCTGCATCTATCAAATACATCTAGATAAAATCTATGAGACAACCTCAACTTTTTTGATCTGAGGTTGACCTAACAGGTCCTGTGATCATAATGTCTAATAATACCATAATGTCTCTTCCCAGGGAAACTGAGCTAAATCTACCAGTTGCTGTTCAGTCATTTTTCAGTAGTGCCCCCATTTGGGGTGTTCTTGGCAGAGATACTTGAGTGGTTTGCCATTTCCTTCTTCAGCTCATTTTACAGATGAGGAAACTGAGGCAAATGGGGGTTAAGTGACTTACCCAGGGTCATACAGCTAGTAAGTGTCTGAGGCCAGATTTGAACTCAGGAACATTCATTTTCCTGACTCCAGACCCAGCGTTTTATCCACTGTGCTACCTAGCTGCCCAAATCTACCAGGTTGTGCTCAAAACTGAAGTAAAACTACTTTGCCAGACTCCCTGGGACACCCACAGTCATTGACATCTACCAATGCTTCTTTCACTTGCCCCCTCTTTCTGATCTATTTTTCACTAAATCTACTTAATCCTTTGTTGAAGGTTGGTTGGGGGAATAGCAAAGAAGAAGCAACCTAATCCTGTATTAGATGCTTTGAACAAGAACATTGAACAAGAACTAACAATCCCAATGTGCTGTCTCCCCTTCACTTCCCGGCTTCAAGTCCTCCTCTTTACCACAACACTATGGTAGCAACTAGGTAGTTGGTCTCAATCCAGGTTTCTTTTGTCCTGACCTCCCAGTGTGGGTTCAACCTGTTTGTCAGTGCCATAAATTAGAGGGTATTCCAGGAAGTGCAGCTGGAAAACTACTAGAAAAAAGTGACTGACAGCCCAGCCAGAGTTTGTGACTACACCTACCTAGGGAAAGGGAAGTCGACAGTGCCAAGACATGGAGAGGAAAACCAAAAAGAATGTAATTTGAAGACACACTTTAAGCCTTCTTCACCTGGAATCCAGGAACCCAGTTATTTCAGGGGGTTCATGAGCTTGGACTGGAAAGAAATTACACTTCAATCTTTCCACTAGCTTTTGGTTTACCTTGCCATTCTATGTATTTTATGCATTAAAAATATGAGAGGTCATCTACTAGGCTTCAATAGATGGTCAAAAAGGTCCATGACACAAAAAGGGTTAAGAATGAACCCATGCTCTAAAGAGATGCATTCCCTACCATAACCTAGTCCACCCACCTCTCTTCCCAGTCAGGTTAAAAGGTATTAAGTCCACCCATGAGACTTGATTGTATAAGAATTCAAAAGGTTTGTACTCTTTATATAATTTCCTGGTTATCTAAGTACAAAACAGATATGAAGAGTTCCGAGCTTGGATTCTTAACTGGTAAATCATAATGCACAACTCAGGCAAGGGAGATCTACTTGGCTAAAAGAACTTGGGGTGCCTTCAAGAGCTAGCCTTCTTTAATATCCTGTTCTTGCTATGGCCAAGTAAATATTTTGTTAATTGCTGAATGACCTACAGGTGTCTTGTTTTGTTCTGATATGGAACATAAACTACCAGGAGACTGGCTGAGGCTCAGCCCATAACATCACTTCTGCAAACCTTTCCATGGAGGAGAGAAATCTTCACTAAGAGATCAGATAAATAGTATTACAGAATCACAGAGCTGGGAGGGACTTCACAGGCTAACTAGTCAATTCAGGGAAATATTGATCTCCTTCCCAACATCCCTGACCAATGGTTGTCTAGCCTCATTCAGGCTACTGACATCACTTCTTAGTTACCTGAGCACCAAATTGCTCTAGATTCTACCAGCTGAAGCTGGTAAAGCACAAAGATCAGGCAAGGAAGTTCCAATCAGCTAAAACAACTTGGGGTGTCTCAGTCATGGGAAACCCACTTTAGAACCATCTCATTCTACTTCAGACACTTATAACTGACAGGAAGTTTTCCTTCACACCAAGCTTATATCTATCTCATTTGAGGTCTTCCATCTGGTGCCAAAAAGATGTCAAATTCTCCCTTTTTTATGACAGCCCCTCAAATACATGAAGATAACTATCATATCCCACCTAAGTGTCTTCTTCTCCAGGTTAAATATTCCCAGTCCCTTCAACTGACTCTCCTGTGGGCTTCTGCCCTAGGGCTGACTCGAGCCAGGCAGATGGTGCAGTCTCAGGATGCCAACATTTAACAAAATGACATTTATAACAGCATGGAAGGAATACTTAGAAGGGAAACAGCGGTGTTGCACGTAGACACAGCTCCCCTGGACTCGATATGAAAAATAGGAAAATCATTGTAATTAACAATTATTATTGCATTAAGGAAAGCTTCAGAGGGTACAGAATCTCCCCATTACCTCGGTGTAATCTCTAGTAAGGTTCAGGTCCATTTCTCACTCTGTAGTCAGAAAGGTGTGTTGACCCAGAGCAGTGGGACATACATTAAGTGTAAGGGGCACTGATTGTTCATGGGTTGAGTTTTTTATGTACTTGGTAATCAGAAAGCCTAGTCAGGGACTCTATCCCTAATCAGTAATTGGAAATAGCTGCCTTGCTTTTTAGGGGCAAACTAGCCCAGCCTGTTTGGCAAAGAGTTCAATAGAGATGGCTCCTACACCACAGGGAATGATCACCAACTCTGATTTCCCTTTTCAGTTCGTCAATATCTTTCCTGAAATGTGGCAACCTTAACTAAACTTGATACTCATGATGTGATCGGACCAGGGAAAAATATGGCAGAACGATTGCCTCCCTCATTCTGGAACCATGCTAGAACCCTATCATGTGAAGATTCCATACTCAGCCCAGCCAGGACAAACAGAAGTTGCAGTGGGGTCAGTGAGGCAATTTAGGAAGGAAGAGGCATGAGCCTGAAGTTACAGAACTGTAGGATTTGGAGTTTAGAAATTGTCTAACCCAATCCCCTCATTTTACAGGTGAGGAAATTAAAGATCAGAGAGGATGAGATCTTTCTGTCCCCTACTAGAGGCATATAAGTGGGACCGTGAATAGAATGCACTACCTGGAGTAAAGAAGACCTCCTTTCCAATTGTGCCTTGAATGTCTATGAAAGACCCTGGGCAATTCATTTAGCCCTACATGCTTCAGCTTCTTCATCTGAAAAATGGGCACATAGATTATTGAAAGGATCCAATGAGGTTTTTAATATACATATATACATACATATACATACACATATACACGTACATACATATATGTATACACACATGTGTGTAAATATATACATACACATACATATATTTATATACAAATATCTTTACAAACTTTAAAGTAATGTATAAATATTAACTGTTATAATTACCACTCATGAATTTGAATCAGGGTAGACCATTCCTGTGAAGGCAGGATATTTACTCACTTTGGGCAAGTCTCTTCTCTACTCAGTGCTTCAAGTTTCTTCTTCTGTTAAGTGAAAGAGATGTACTCAATGTCCTCTGAGGTCCCTTATGGCTCTAAATATATGCTTCTATGATCAATATGCCAGTGCCCAGAAGTTGCATTGGGGGCAGGGACTGAGGACAGTTTGGGCTTTTGAACCAGGATGGGTATCTGTCGTGAACATCCTGAAATTTGAGAGAAAAGAGTAGAAGTAATGGTTCAGAGCGATTTCTGGAGACTCTCCAGAGATCATAGGAATTTATCCTGACTGCTTTATGGAAGTAGCTTGACTCCTGCTTAGGATTCCTCCTCCTCAGTACATCGGCTGACCGGGCTGTTTGCTGCTGATCTACAGTCCTGCCCTCAATTCTATCTTTAGCTCTGTCTGCTAGGTGCCTGAGTAAGAGATATTGCAGGAAGGGGGTGGGAGGTGCATCTGAGGAAAGTGGGAAGAATTTTGTGGTTATTGGTCTGTTGAGAAGTCAGTTCTTGCTGAGATAATAACAGTTCACATTTATATGATTCTATAAAGTTTTCAAAATGTTTTAATATACATAACTCCATTTGATTCTCAGAACAACTCTGTGAGGTAGGTGCTATCACTCCTATTTTACAGATGAAGAAACTGAGACTCATTAAACCTAAGTGACTCGTCCAAGATGACCCAGTAACTGTCTCAAACAAGATTTGAATTCATGTCTTCCTGGCTCTAAGTCCAAATTCTGACCCAAAAATGGATGACAGGACTTTCCCAGCACAGAATAAAATGTTAGCCCCCTTTATTTGGAGGTCTGGGGATGAAAGGGAGGAATGAGACCAGCTTTGTATCTGTTTTGGATACCAGAGGTCACTAGAGACCCCTAGTGGTAGTATTAAGGCTCAGATGTACCGTTTGATTCATTAGAAAACATGGAAATGTGGGGCAGGTTGATATTCTGACCTACTTGGGTCTATATGTTTGCTACCAGGCACTGCCTCGATAGCACAGAATGCTTCAGGAAACACATTGGACCTAACCCATCATTCCCTACCTCAGTCTCCCCATCTGTAAAGTGGAAGTGGCGGGGTTGGGGGGGGGGTGGAGAGGAGAGAAGAGTGCATAATGTCATGCACCAACAGATCACTGCAAAATGTTTCTCTCTCCTCCAGTTAACGTTAAACAGATGCTTTCCTCTCTTACTTGTTTGGAATAAGTTGTTATTAGTAAAAACTTACATTTACATAGAACCTTATGATTATTAAGCATTTTTTTTACATCATTCGATCCTCAGAACAACTCCTTGGGAGGGAAGGAGGAAGTACAAGCTGACTTGCCCAAGCTCACATAGCTAGCCTGGTCTGCCCACTCCAAGTCTACTTCTCTTAGATACTTGATAGCACCTTATTAATCAATGTTCCTCATTCCCAGATCTTTTCAACCCTTTACCTCTACTCAGAATAACAGATTTAGAGCTGGAAAGCATCTCAGAAGCCATCTGGTCCAACCCTTTCATTTTTGACAAGGAAACAGGCCCAGAGAGATTACAAGTAAGTCAAACCTGAGATGTTTCTTTCCTATGCTGTGTAATCCCAACTCTGGATTTGGGGAGAGACTACTGAACATAATTTGACACATAAGGGGTCGAATTAATGCCCCAGTTTTGGAGAGGAGAGACATTCTCTTTTTCTTCTTAGAGAGAAGACACATGATCCCTTCCAAAGAATTCATTCACTTTGTATATTTTTTGGTATACTCTAAAAGGTAGAACCTTTCCAATTTCTGTTTGCATTATTTGTGATGGTTCTTTGTGCAATTAACATTTGGTGAGAAGGAGTTAATCCTATGGGTATAAGTATGGAATATCCCTCCCAAATTAAGGGATAGCAGCCAGGAAAGTAGTTTTGTTCTGAACTCATGTACCCCTAGATCAACAGTATTTATTTTTATTTTTAGCATTTAATTTTTTGTTTTTTATTTATTTTTAACATTTATTTAAAAAATTTTTTGAGTTTCAAATTCACTCCTTCTTTCCCACTGCTCCCCAACCCATTGAGAAAGCAAGCAATATAATATTGATTATACATGTGAAGTTATGTAAAAATATATTTCCATGTAAGCCATGGTGCGAAACAAATAATAAAAAGCATATGTTTCCATCTGCACTCCAAATGCAGGGGGATAGCATTTTTCATCATATTACTATAATATTTAGGAAAGCAGATAGATGTAATTCTAATCCAGTACCTTTTCCTCAGAGAAGAATAGAATGACCAGTCTCATGGGTCCTTCTTTTATTCCCCTCAAGGCAGGAACCCCAGTCTTCCTTGGAGAAGGGTGGACAAAATTCCAGAAATATCGATGCCTCCCCACAAGGCACATCTAAATAATCCACACGGATACATATATCTTACATAGGTAGCCCACCACCTTATGTCAGTGACTTGCCCAAAGTCATTCTTAGGATCATAAATTTAGAACTACAGGGAACAATCTCATCAAATCCCATTATTTTATAGATGAAGAAATTGAAACCCAGGGAGGCTTAGTCATTTGCCCAGATTCATAGATATTATCAGAAGGAAAATGTGAACCCCAACTCTCTTTTTCCAGAGTCAGGGCTCTCTCCACTGGGCCACACTGCATTATAATGATACTAGCAAACTCCTCATTTCAGGAAGCACTAGAATAAAGGCAACTTTATAAAAACAAGCCTATAATGTCCCTTCCCTCTTTCCTCTAAGGGGAAGAGAGTAGCTTGATCTCTGCTGGGAGGAGCCGAGCAGAAGGCTCTGTCATTAATTATGACACTTGACAGTGAAGCTCATCAGTCTACCAAGTTCCTTGGAACATCAGAAGCCAAATGAAGTTGTCTCTTGCTTCTGGATGGATATACTTGTGAGTGGACTGCTTCTAATCAGGGCAGATAAGGAATTTCATATCTATTACACAAAATGCCTGCATGCTCCCATCTAGCCAATTATTCTTTTTCCAATAAGAGAAAATGAAGTATCCTGTCGAGAGTGGAGGTAGGGACTGAACGGAGGCAGCCAGGAGGAGGGAAGGAGACCTGATTAAAGCAGGAGCTGCACCTGACCTAGCTGGCAGCTGCCTTAGCTAGGAACACACAGGCACTAGTCTGACCTGTGCCTAGACCATGAAAGTTAGGCAGGAGAGGATTAGGGGAAGGTACATCAAAAACTTGTGTCCTCTAAAGTGATCAAACCCAAATGCAAGATAACCCACCCTCAGATGGGATTTTTCCAGAATCAGGACTTCATTTCTTGGCTGTTTGTCCTTTGTTCTTGAAGAGGACCGTGATATCAGGAAAATGATGCCATGATTTGCAAGTGAATTGGATTAAAGTACCATTCTCACTTTCTCCTCTGGAGCCATCTGGGTCCAATGGCAAAATACAGATCAAGATGACTGGAGATGGTCCCAGATGCCAAGAAGAGGAGACCAAGGGCTCTGATCTTGGAGTCAGAAAACCAAGCTTGGAATGCCGTGCTACATCTTTCTGAGCCTCAGTTTCTTTATCTATAAAAACTTCTTTTGTACAGGACCTGTAGTTTCATTGCTAAAAGTGTGAAAAATCCCTTCTACTAATGCTGACCAGCCTCTGTTCTGCCCTTTACAATCCAAGAGAGGCACCTGAAGCACCGAGTGGTTAAATGATTTACCCAAGGTCACACAATCAGTGTGACCAGATTAGAGGCAGGACTTGACTCAGTAGCCGGCTCTCTATTTACAATGCCACACTGTCTATCCTGTAACATAGTAATTGCTGGCATTTCTGTAGCACTTTCAAGCTTTCAAATAATTTCCTCCACAACAACTTTGTGAGGTAGGGCAGTAGAACTATTGTTCTCATCCTTCCCATCTTACAGTTAAGAAACTAAATGTCATAGAAGTCACCCTGGGCAGTGTCCAGAGGAGGGCAAGCAGGAAGATGAAGAGCCTCCAGTTCATGCTATATACGTTTTGGCTGAAGGAAAACAAAATGATAGAGCCTGGAGAAGAGAAGAAGGTGGGCAGGGAGGGAGTTAAGGAGCATAATGCTTTTTTCAAATGTTTTAAGGACTGTTATAGAGAGGAAAGAATGGACTTGTTCTACTTGGACTCAGAGAAATCAAAACCACTAGGGGAAAATTTGAATGAAACACACTTAGGCTTAAGGTAAGGAAAAATTTCCTAATAATTAGGATGGTCCCAAATTGGAATGGGCTGCCTTGGGAGGTATTGAGTTCCTCTGCAATGGAGTTGAATGATTAGTTGGATGACCATTTATTGGATAAGTTTTTGAGGGGATTCTTATTTGGGTAAGTGTTGGTCTCTTAGGGTCCCTTGCCACTCAGATTCTGTGAATTCTAAATTCTGTGCATTTAGAAGAGAGAAAAAAACCTCTATGAATTGAAAAGGGTGAAAAAAGGCCCACTGAACCATAAGATGCTGAAACTTGTTTGAAGAAAGCTCTAGGGAATAGAAATAAGAGGTATCTACAGAAATGTAGTAACACTGTAGAAATGTAGAAATCATAGCTGTCTACAGAAATTACATGGTCACAAGACTAACATCAAGATCAGTACTGGAACCCAAGGCTACTATCTCCAAGTACAGTATGAACTCCACTGCACTGGGAGCAGGAATTGTGTCTTTCCTTTCTTTATATCCTGGGTTTCTAGCACAGTGCCTAAAACAGTAGGCATTGAATGGGTGTTGCTTCAGACAAACGGGGAAAGATTTAATTTAGAAGGGCCAAGGTCACCCAATGCATCCTGGTCATCACCAATCATCTTGACTTTTGTCCTGCCACTGGACGTCGATGACTCTGGAGGAGAGAGCGAGGCTGCCAACTCTGGGCAGATCTGCCTCACTTAAATCCAATTCATGAGCAAATCAAGACATCACCCTAATGATGTCATTGGTCCTTTCTGAGTGAGAAGGACGTATCACAACAGTAACCCTGAAGGACTGTTATGAGGAAGGAGCTTTGCAAACAAAAAATCCTTTTTCTGGGGAAGGATAGAGAATAGCAGTAGAGTATTTGCCTATAAGTGTTCAAATTACTTGGGACAAAGTAAGATATATTTTTGCATGACATTTTAGCTTTTCCCTAATTACAGGTACAAATTTTAGCATTCATTTTTTAAAATTTTGAGTTCCAAAATCTCTCTCTCTCCTTCCCTCCTTGCCTCCCCAAGACAGTAAGCAATTTAATATAGGTTATACATATGCAATCATGCAAAACATATTCCCATATTAATCATGCTGTGAAAGAAAAAAGACCAAATATGCACACACACACATGCACATACACACATGTGCACACATAAACACTCACACACATACAGAAAGTTAAAAAAGTATGCTTTAATCTTCATTTAGACTCCATCAGTTCTTTCTCTGGAGGTAGGCAGCATTTCTCATCATGAGTCCAACAAAGTAAAATATTTAAATCTATTGACTTTTAAAAAAACTTTACGACTTTTTACATATATTATTAAAATTTCTCATATGCAATGTGTCCTTTAGTGAAATTATTTGTTTCATATGAATTAGCACCTACTTCCCAAGATTTTGACACATATTCTTTATTTTATCATAAAACCAGATTTATCACATTTAGCATTTCTTTTAGTAATAGTTCATTTTTCCATTTAGCCTTGAATATAGCCTGTAGGTTTTTCAATGGGATTTAAATCAAATGAGCTCCCAAATGACTGGAGTATGCTTACTTCTATCTCTTGGATAAATTTCTTAGTCTTTCCTGACATGTATTAGGGTGCAAGTCCATGCTGTAGTCTTCTCTATTTGGGAATTTCTATAATATTAGAACAATTGTACTTTCTCAGTATATTCATATACTTAACAGTTCACCATTCCCTCAATGATGACAGCACTTCCAGGCCCAATGGAAGGGAGGTAGATGTTTTACTGTCAGATGCAAATCTTATAGGCTTGCCTGAGCTCTTTCTGACAAAATTATGGTATTATCTTGAATGAAAAAGTGAGTTTCATCAGTAAAAATTACCTTTTTCAAAACTTGAGTACTCCAGTCTTTGTATACTTGCCCAGGGGTGGGAAACCTGTGGCCTGGAAGCCACATGTGGCCTCCTAGGTCCTTAAGTGTGGCTTTTTGACCAATTCAGCCACACGTGGCCTCCAGGCCACAGATTCTCCACCCTTGGTCTTGCCTATAACAAGCATTGTTTCTTAAGAGAAATAGTTTTTGTTGCTGTTGCTCAGTTGTTTCAGTTGTCTCCAACTCTTTGTGACCCCATTTGGGGTTTTCTTGACAAACATACTGGAGTGGTTTGCCATTTCCTTCTCCAGTTCATTTTACAGATGAGGAAACTGAGGCAAACAAGGTTAAATGACTTGCCCAGGATCACAGGGTCTGAAGCCAGATTTAAACTTGGGAAGATGAGTCTTCCTGACTCAAGGCCTGGCATTGTATCCATTGTGCCTCCTAGCTGCCCTTGAACAACAGTTAACAGCTATTTTTATTTTTTGAGGCCGCTAGGTGGTGCCTAGTAGATAGAGCACTGCATTTGGATTCAGGAACACCTAAGTTTGAATTTTGCCCCAGTCACTTACTGTCTGTGTGACCCTGGACCAGTTATTCAACCACTGTTTGACTCAGTTTCTTCATTTAATGTTGCTGTTCATCCTTTGTTTTCATCTAAGAAGATCAATGACATCATGATGTTGGGACAGAATAGCAGATGATGGATGATGTCATGCCTTGCTCATGAATTGCACATGTGTGAAGCAGAGCTGCACAAAGCCTCACTCTCTCTTCTAGAACCACAGCAGTCCAATAGCAAGACAAAAGTCAGGACAACTGGTGAATGCCTGGAATGCCATGAATGAACTTGGTGTCTTCAGTGTCTGAACTAGTTCTAAATGTTCCACAGCTGCCTTCATGGCCCATGGAACAAAATGTTCACATCTGCCCATTCCACCAGGGGAAATCTTCCCATGCTTTTTTGTATGTTTTTTTTATATGCCCTGCACATGATCTGCTAAGTAGACTAGCACCTCTGGTGTGAGAGCTTGATGAGCCCTTTTCAGGGCTGCTCATCCACCTTCCACATCTGTAAAATCCAGATTCACTTCTAGCTGTATGACCTGGGCAAGTCACTTAACCCAACTGCCTCAGGAAAAAAAAAGTTGTCCTGAGAATTAATATTTGTAAGGCATTCTTCAAACCTTAAAGCATTATAGAAATATGAGGGCTTTTTAAAACTGATCTTCGTATTCTCTCAACCTTAAGAAGCCTATGTCATATGTTAGAGGAATCAATTAACCACTACTCTAGCTGCTGATTGGGCAATGGATAGAGTGCCAGGCCTTGAGTCAGGAAGATTCATCTCCCTGAATTCAAATCTTGTCTCAGGTGGTTAACTGGGTGACCCTGGGCAAGTCACTTAACCCTGCTTGCCTCAGTTTCCTCATCTGTAAAATTAGCTGGAGAAAGAAATGGCAAACCATTCCAAGTACCTTTACCAAGAGAATTCCAAATGGGGTCACAGAGTCAGATTTGACTGAAAATGACTAAACAACAATAAGGAGCTGCTGAGTTTTTCAGTTGTTGGCATTGCTTTTGGGTGTTGACCAAATTTTCCTTTGTGTTTCAATGCAGCTGACCCTGATCCATTGTTGGTTTGAATAATTCTTGAAACTCTTGACTCTCCCACCAACATTTGCTGCAACATCACTAAGTCATAGAAAGGTGTTCTTTGAGAGGTACAACTTACAGGTTTCCTTAGAGTAATTGATACCCATTCTTAAAAACCATAGAATTCAAAACACAACCAAAAAGAGAAATGAAACAGGCAGATGGCCTGTTTCACAACTCACAGGGAACTAACCAAAAATAGGAAACCAGATGAATCGAGTTTCACATGGTCAAAGTCAATCATTTTAGGTCAATCTAGTGTCAGTGAAAGCACATATATTATGACCATTGCTGTCACAAAATGAAACTTTATCAAAATTATTGCTTGCCCCAAGTAATTCTCCCAGCCTTGAGGAAGGAACCTGCCTACTGATCTAGGCCTCATGGGAATTTACTTGATAGAAGGAGTGCTCATCTCATCTCATCTCCCAGCTCTGCATCTGAAAACTCAAATTGCAAACGGAGTACTACTTGAGGCAGCTTCTGGTAAAGGAATAAGGTTGATGGATCTTTTCATTTGGGGTATTATGTGATGACCTAATTTGCACTCAGTTTCTCTGAAATACTTTTTTTTACAACAAGTTCTAGGAGCTAGGCTATAATTTTCATTTTGTTGTTGTTTAATTGTTTTTCAGTTGTCTGACTCTGTGATCCCATTTGGGGTTTCCTCCTCCTCCAGCTCATTTTACAGATGAGGAAACTGAGGCAAACAAGGTTAAATGACTTGCTCAAGGTCACACAGCTAGTAAGTGTCTAAGGACAGATTTGAACTCAGGCTTTCCTGACTCCAGAGCTGGTGCTCTATCCACTGAGCCACAGATAAGGAAACATATTCAGAGAATGGAGGTGAGTTGCTTGGGGGTCACACAGTAGAGAAAGTGGCAGAACTGGAAGTCAAATCTTCTGATTCCTAATTCAGGGCTTCAGAGAAGATAGCTGGGGTCCCAGAGAGGGGTTCAGATGTTGTCACAGATTGCATAAGGGAACATTTGGTTTGATTGGCTGTTTGAACCTTTGCAAATAGCAGGCAGGTAGTTTGTTGTTCAGGTGCTCAACTAGACATACAGGTCTTTTTCACATTTTTGAACCCTGCAGACATCAGTAATTGTCCATTTTTCTTGCTAGCAGGGTAGTTTAACTCAGATTAATCCCTCAGTTGCCCACAACCTGCCACTTTCTTTCCTTCTCATTTTGGTGGGATAGTGGAAGGGCCCTCTTGCCAGCAATTAATTTACCAAAATAAACAAGAATTCTGCTTCTCATGACAAACAACAGCTTCAGATGCTGCTCTTAGGGCTGCCAGATTGTAATTTGCAAGCAGAAAATGTTTGTCTGGTACAGGTGATTAATCTGGGAGTGTGTGGAGACAAATGAAGAAACTTCACCAAGAATAAGTTAAGAGAGTCTGGGGATGCTGGTCTCGACTTGTCCTCTCTGTCTTTCACAGCTTTGGGGAGGATCTCCTCCTGTTACCGATGAATCTCATTTCCCTACCCTAGTCCTCGCCGGCCTCCTTTGGAACTCTGGAGGAATGACTTTGCACAGCTCTGTCTCATGTAAATCCAATTCACTCTCAAGTCAAGACACCTTCCTGACATTGCCGGTCTTCTTCAAGAATGAAAAACCAACAACTGGCTTCCTTTGGAGATCCGGAATTAGCACCAGTTGAGTGCCTTGGTCTTCAGATGTTGTGTTCTTCTTCTGCCTCAATGGTTGAAAGCCCAGATATCTCATTCAGGATCATTGGAACCCAATTTGATAGCTGGAAGGGACCTTAGAGGCCACTGAATCTATCCCTTACAATTTTACAAGCAAGAAAACTGAGGCACAGAGAGATTGCCCAAGGTCACATAGCTAGGAAATATCTGCGATAGAATCTGAACCTAGCTTTTGCTGACTCCAATTCCAGCTCTCTATTTACTGCTCCATGTTGTCTGATCCATGGTGACAGGCCTTCTGTCAGTTGTCCTGGGAGGTCTCTAATTTAGGGGTGGGCTTTGCTCAGTCACCAGGAGATTGAATCTTGACTGCAAGCTCTTGGTTTCCATTTTTTCTTTAAGTAGAACTGCAGGATTTGGCCCCTGGGAACTGAGGTTTCTTGGGTCACTAAAACCACTACTGTGCTTGACAACAATACATTGATCAGGGAGTAAGCTTTCCAGTATCAACACCTGCTTTTTTGGAGACAACGTGCAGTAGAGGATAGAGAACTGGAATTCAAGACAGGAAAATCTAGGTTCAATTTCTGTTTCAGATATTTTCTAGCTATATGACCTTGGGCAACCAGTTTTCTTGCTTGTAAAATTGTAGGGGGTGAATCCAATAGCTTCTAAAGTCCCTTCCAGATGTCAAATTACTTTCCTGTGATCCTGTAAGTGAGTCACCTGGGGTCTCAACCACAGAGGCAAATGAAGAACAAGACATCTGAGAACCAAGGCACAATGCTTCACCAGACAGGAGTCATTCAAGACTGTGCCAGGAAGCTGGAAGCAGTGATTAAGCTTAAGAACATCGTCTTTTTCATCTCAGCCCTGTTGAAAATTAATCCTTCTTATCACCACAACACTCTCTGCTGACACTCTGCAAAGCACAGATCACCCATTTTTGCTTACTAGAAAGGGGGATCCACCAGACTCCCATTAGATGCTCAAACCCCTTGCTCCCACCTGTAGGCTCTTCTTGATTTTTGCAATTCCAACTCAATTTATCTTCTCTTTGATTTATATTGTATTAGTAAACAGGCTATATCCCATTATAAACAAGGGAGAAATTACAAAGAGAAGTAGCAAAAAAGCAATGATCTCCAATTTTTTTATCGTGTACCCTCATCAGTAAAAAAAAAAAAAGAGACATGACCAATATAAGTATAGTTATATAATTATAAATTAAATAGTATCATATTGCTAATAATAGCTAGGATTTATATAGCAATTTAAGATTTTGCAAAGTGCTTTACAAACATCTCATTTTATCTCCATAACAACTCTGGGAGGTAGGTGCTGTTATTCCCATTTTACAGATGAGAAAAGTGAGGCAGACAAAGACAATTAGTAAGTATCTGGAGCTGGATTTTAATGCAAGTCTTCTTCAGTCAGTCAATAAATATTTATTAATTGCCTCCTATTTTCCAGTCACTGTGTTGTTTGTCCATCATTCTCTAAGAAGACCATGACATCAGGGAGGTGATGCCATGACATGCAATGAAATGGGTGTAAGTGAAAGAGGGCTGTGCGAAATTACTGGCTTCACTCTCTTTCTCTGGAGCCATCTGGGTCAGTTGCTGGGTCCATCAGTAGTCCAGGACAACTGGAGATGACCTAGGATGCAGTGGGGGACCTGGACCTTCTCAAGCTAAGGTCTTTAACAGGTCTCATTTTGACTGAGACAACACCCATTCAGTGATTAAGGCTTACTAAGAATAGAGGAAGAGAATAGCAGAGGATACAAAAAGAGATAGAAGATACTCCCTGCCCTCAAGGAGCTCACAATATAATTGTGGAGACAACACAATAACAACTATGTACCAACAAGCCATACACCGGATAAATAGGAAATAATTAACAGAGGGAAGGTACTAGAATTAAGAGGTGTTAGGAAAGGCTTCCTGTGGAAGATGAGATTTTAGTTTGGACTTTGAAGAAAGCCAGGGAAAGAAGGAGATGGAGATGAAGAAGGGGAGCATTCTAGGCATGAAGGACAGCCAGAGAAAATGCCTGGAGCTCAAAGATGAGGGTCTTGTTCATGAACCATCAAGAAAGTTAATGCCATTGGATGGAAGAGAATGTGTCATGGAGGAAAGTATAAGAAGACTAGAAGGTAGGCTAGGTGAGGAAGGTCTTTCAATAACAAACTGAGGATTTTGTATTTGACTTTGGAGTTTGTTGAGTAGAGGAGTGACAAGGTCATACCTGTGCTTTGGGAAAATCACTTTGGTGACTGAATGGCACATAAATTGGAGTGGGGAGAGATTTGGAGGCAGGCAGATCCACAGCAGGCTATTGCACTAGACCAGGAATGAGGTAATGAGGACCCACACTAGAATGGTGGCAATGTCAGAGGAGGGAAGGGGGTGTATTTGAGAGATGTTACAAAAGTGAAATCAACAGGCTTTGTCAACAGATTAGATTTGGGAGGTGGGAGATAATGAGGAGTTGAAGATGACAGATAGGTTTCAAGCCTGAGGGATTAGGGGGATGTTGTTTTCTTCACTAATAAGCAACTTAAGAGAGGCAGAGGATTTAGAGCTGAAAAATAAATCAGCTCTTTTTTATTACTTTGATTTATTTTTAGTTCGATTATAGAATTAAGCTCTTTCCTTTAGGAAGCCAACCCTAAAATAAGCCAAACTAACACAGATAGTCTCTTAAGTCCAGGTTACCTATCAATTTAGTGAATACATAGATTGAGAAGACTTATCGTTTAGTAGTAGATAATTTAGAATAAGACATAATAAAATAATCATAGGTTTATGCTTTTTAAAAACTAGGTTTTCTTTTATGGCAGAAAAGTGGGTTGACCAGAGGCAAAGTTCCCCTTTCCGGCAGCTAGAGAAAAGTTAGCAAGAGGTCAAGTTCCTCTTTCCAGTCTTAGTAGGTAAGCACCATTTTTCTTTGAATTAGAGAGTAAACTGAGTAATGGACTCTTCTAAGGAAAATAGGGGTTAGAGGATGATTATTAACCACTGACCACAGTACTTTCTAGTTACAAGTTACCTCCTGGAGGAAAGGATGTCTGGTATAGGTTTAAGAAAGTCTAGGAGAAGTCAGGTGACCTGCCTTGTCTAAGTGAATTATGTTCAAAACAAGTTTCTGTCATTTTTCCAATTCCTCTTTTTTGTTATAAGAACCATCTCTGTAAATCACTCCTTGTTTCTGACCTCTAAGGAGTTAGGTGACCTGGTTTGATATGCAAATGCTAGTAAATTAAATCATAGCTGGCTCAGTATTTCCATTTTATCTCAGATAATTTTAACAGGGAGAAAGATGTGTTCAGTTTTGGATATGTTGAGTTTAAGATGTCTACTGGACAATTTGATTGAAGATGTCTAAAAGGTAGTTACAAATGTGAGATTAGAGGTCAACAGAGAGACTAGGCAGGATAGTTGGATTTGAGAATTAGCAGCATGGATAGTCCATGAAAGTTGATGAGATCACCAAGTCACATAGAGGGAGAAGAAGGCCTAGGACAGGACTCTGTGGGACACCTACAGTTAGTGGGTATGACCTGGATGACGATCCAGTAAAGGAAAATTAGAAGCAGCTTAGAGATAGTAATTAAATCCATGGAATCCATGAGATCACCAAGTAAAGTATTACTGAAGGAGAAGAGAAGACCCAGGATAGAACCCCATGAGATATCTATGGTTAGAGGGCATGACCTGGATGAGGATCCAGCAAAGGAGATTGAGAAGCAGTGTGATAGATAGGAGGAGAACCAAGAGAGAATGGTGTCCTGAAAACTTAGAAAGAAGAGTGTATTCAGGGAGAAGAGGATGATCAACAGTGTCAAAGAATGCTGAGAAGTCAAGAAGGATGAGTACTGGGAAAAGGCCATTAGGTTTGGCAAGTAAGAGATTATTAGTAACTTTGGAGAGAATAGTTTCTGCTAAATGATGAGGTTGGAAGCCAGGCTGTAGAGGGTTAAGAAGAGAGCAAGAGGAAAGAAAGTGGAGGTACTTCTTGTAGGCAGCCTTCTCAAGGAATTTAGCTACAGAGATGAAGAGAGATATGGGTCTATACTAGAGGGGATGGATGGATGAAGTGAGTGGTTTTTGAGGATGAGAGAGACATAGGCGTGCTTGTAGGCAGCAGGGAATGAACCAGCAGACAGGGACAGATTGAAAATGGGTGAGACAGTAGGAATGATAGAGGGGGCAATCCACTGAAGAAGCGTTGAAATGGGATCACTTGTGAATGTAGAGGTTTAACTTGAAAAGGTACATCTTCATTTGAAACAGGGTTGAAGGGAGAAAAAGGAAAGCTCTCAGCAGATGGCTTAATTTTTTTTCTTTAAAATAGGAAGCAAGGTTCTCAAGCTGAAAATGTGGAGATAGGGTGGAAGGAGAGAATGAGAGGTTTGAGGAGAGATGAAAAGATTTGGAGAGTGGGGAGTGGAGAGTGAGTCGATAAAGGAGATTATATCAGGACTGCCTAGCACCAATGAGGGCCCGGTTGAAGTTGTTGTGATACAAATTTGTTTTGGAAGTAATCAGAACAGTTGTGTGATTTTTCTCCTCCTTTATTCAGTAGTACATGTGTAGGACACAAATAGTGGGTGGTTGGAGTGACCTGAGGCTGAGGTTTGTCAGGGCCCCATCAGTGCTATGACAAGGGAGCTGGGGACTCAAGAGAAGAGGATGGTGTAAGTTGAACTGGTTCACCATAAGTCAAGATGGGGAAAAGAGGAGAGAGTTGTGAGTCTAGAGGGGATGGCCTGGGAAAGAACTGACAAGTCAAGAGATTGGAGGTCATGGTGTGGGGGTAGGGTTTGGTAAGAAAAGGCAGAGGGAGAAGTGGAAAGTCAATAGATTTTGATCAGATAAGGGGATTTTTGAATTCTTGAACAGGGAGGCAGCATATTTGTGGGTGATGGCAAGGGTAAGACGGGAGCCATTGGAACTTATTGAGCAGGGAAATGGCATGATCAGACCTGGCTTTAGGAAAATCACTTTGGCATCTTTGTGGAGGCCCAACTGAAGAGAAAGAGATAGGGCAGGAAAATCAATGAAGAAACTATTTTAATCTAGGTGACAGGTAACGACACTGGATTTAAAAAGGCTGGATAAGGGAAGAGATGGAGGGGGTGCTATGGAAGTACAAATGCTAAGAATGAATGAACAAATAAATAAACATTTATTACGTGTTTATGATATGCAAAGCACTCTGCTAAGTGCTAAGTATACAAGTAGAAAAGTAAGACAGTTTCTGCTCTCGAGGGGCTTATATTCTTTTTTCTTTTCTTTTTTTTTTTAAAGAGCAATCAGGGTTAAATGACTTGCCCAGGGTCACATAACTAGAAATATCTGAGACTGGATTTGAACTCAGATCTTCCTAACTCCCGGGCCAGTTGTTGTTTGTCCTTCGTTCTCAAAGAGGACCATGACATCAGGAAGGTGATGCCATGACTTGCAAGTGAATTGTATTTAAGTGAGTCAGCAGCCTCACTCTCTCCTCTGGAGTCATCTGGGTCTAGTGGTGAGATACAGATTCCAGGGCAACTGGAAATATTCCCCCCCAAGGCTGATGCTCTACCCACTGTACCACCTAGCTGCTCTTGGGGTCTTATATTCTAATGGAGGAGACAATAGGCATAGAAGGTTTCAGCCTCAGAAAAGTCCATTGATCCTTAGTGTGCTGGAACAAAACAGATCATCATGTCTCTTTTTAAATATCATTTGGGAGAAAAGATAGTGTAAATAAAACCCACCCATATATGTTCATCCTGTGCATCCTTTCACACTGAAAAATGAAAAGTGTGTGTGTGTGTGTGTGTGTGTGTGTGTGTGTGTGTGTGTGTGTGAGAGAGAGAGAGAGAGAGAGAGAGAGAGAGAGAGAGAGTGAGAGAGAGAGAGAGAGGCTCCCTCCATGGCACTGTCCTGAGCATAGAAGTTACCCACTGAGGGGGTACATGCCAACAGGTTTTCTGTTCTGCATCCTTAAAGGACATCTAGTTACTTTACAGATGTGGAAACTGAGGCACAAAAAGACCAAAGAATGACAAGTAGAAGGAATCGTACAAGTCATCTAGCCTAATCCTTTCATTTTACAAATGAGAAAACTGAGGCCCAGACAGAGTAAAGGATTTGCTCCAAATCACACAAGAAGTAGAACCTATCATAGTAAGGATTTTTGGGTGGCTCTTTTCACTCCCGCATCAAGAGCTCTTTCTTTCTGCTGCCCCGTTTGTAAATGTCAAAAATGAGACAAACATGTGTGTAGTGAGTGAGCCCAGAAGATTCTACTACTTGTCTCCACTTTACAAGGTTAAATTCTTGCTGACAAGGTTAACTCAGAGGAGGTCTCTTTTTTTTTTCTGGCAAGGATAATGTCTCTTTGACAAGGTATGAACTTAACTCTCCATAGCTAACCTCACCTTGACAAAGTTCAAGAACACTTACTGCTAATGAAGTTAATAACTGAGCTATTCCTTTAGGCTTGAACTTTAACAAAGTTGTAGACAAATGCACCAAAATTGTGAGACACACTAATAGGAGAAGGGCTATCCCCAGAGGTTAGGTTTTTTTGAAGAAAAGTCAGTTACTCTTCCATGGAACCCACATGGCCCCAAGAAAGGAGGTATTAACTATATATCCATTTTATAAGCCTTTATTAAGCACCTTCTACTTTCCAGGCTCTGAAATAGGAATTGGAAATATGAAGACATGTATAAAAAAATGAAACAGCCCCTGATCATATTGTACTTGGAAGACAGGAGCAACGTGTACATAGATGAGTAAGTAAATAAAAAATGTGTACATATAGAAAAAGAGAGGGGATTAACATTTGGAAGGACCTGACATAGAAAATGATGCAGGAGTCTTGACAGGAGTGTCTGAGGTTGAGATGCTGAAGGCAATAGGGAGTCATTCTTTGCATGGGGGACAGTCTGTGTGAAAGGATAAGGGATGGAATGTCTGCTACGAAGAATAGTAAGAAAGTAGACCAATCTAGGCTGAAACAGAGGACATGAAGGAGAATAACATTAAATAAACCTGGAAAGGCAGATTGGAGCCAGATTTTGAGAGATTTTAGGTAACACATCAAGGAATTTATATTTTATCCAAGAGGCAATGTAATATTGTATCCTGGAGTAATATGGACAGACTTATGCTTCAGAAATATTGATGGAGCAGATGTGAGGAAGATAGAGAGGGAAGTAATTGGAGGCAGAAAAACCAATTGGCAGGCTACTGCCATACACCAGGCCAAAGATAATAAAGGGCAGTAACCATGTGAATAGAGTACAGGGAACTGAGATGAAGACAAAATGAATAAGACCAATGTGATGAAGAGAGAGTTTGGTGAAGAAAAGTGAAGTGTAGATGACTCCAAGGTCACCAACTTGAATTAAGGGAAAGATGTTGGTTACCTCAAGAAAAATAGGAAGAGGGATGGGATTTGAGGGAGGGGAGAGGAAATAAGTTTTGTTTTGGATAGTCTGTGATCATGATACCCATTTGACATCCAGTTAGAAATGTCCAATAAACAATGATGTGGGATCATAGTTTACAGGAGAAACTAGACCCAGATATATAGATCTAGGGGTTACCTGCATAAAGATGATCACTGAATCCGTGGAAATTGATAAGATATCACAGAAAAAGAGACTATATAGAGAGAAGGTCTAGGATAGATCCTTGTGAGATAAATGATGAATCATTGAATAACTCCAAGAGGAAGCAGTCAAGGAAAAGAACAGAGAATGCATGAAGGGCCAGAACCAAGAGAATGAATTGTTACGAAAATCCCTTTCTGGGCATTCTCTCTCATGGGAAAAGAGTTCAGTAGTGTTAAGTGCTTCAGAGAGGTCAAGAAGGATGAGGAGTGAAAAGATGGAGTTTAACAATTAAGAGGTCATGGAGACTCTGCCTTGGCGAGAGTGATTTCAGCTGTGTGAAGAGGTCAAAAAAGCCTTATTTCAAGGAAGAGAAGAAATATCAAGGAGAGTAGATGACTAGGAATACAGTTTGGAAAAGAAAACACCTAGGAGACCATATTCCCTTGAGGGGATGGTGTGGTTAAGTGAAGGGTTTTGGTTTTTTTGGTTTTTGTTAAGGATGAAGGAGATCTGAACATATTTGTGGGCGAGAGAGGAATAATTTATGGATAAGGAGAGAGAGAAGATTAAAGCAAGGGTGTGGGGAGGGGCAGGGAAGAGAAGCTACCAAGAAGATGTAAAGGAATACAATCAAGTATACAAGTAGAAAGGTTAGCCTTGGCCTGAATAAGGGCCACTTTTTTATTAGAGATTTGGGAAAAAAAAATATGATGTCAAGGGGTTGGGGGACTATAAAGTAGGGGAGGAGGAACTCAACAAAGAATTCCTGAGCAAAGATTTCCAATCAACAATCAAGCATTGAGTATTTATTAAATGCTTACCATGCCCCCCACACTATCCTAGGTATTGGGAGTACAGAAAAAAATGTATAGTCCTTGCCCCCAAGGAGTGCATATTCTTTTGGGGGAACAACACTTAGACAAATATGTATATACAAAATAAAGTGAAGGTAAATTTTATGGGGAGAGGGCACTAGTAGCTGGGAGGATCAGGAAGCGGTTTGTGTATATAGTGATAATAGAGCAGTGTGTTTTTTTAAAAAATTTATTTATTTTTCGTTTTCAACACTCATCAGTATGCAGACTTATATACCTTTGAACATGCTGACCTCTCAGTTTGTCAACCTCTGAGAACTCTTATCAATTCTAGTGAGGGATCTAGTGAGTAGGAGCTGGTGAGGTCAAGTAGGAGAATGAAGAGATATGAGAAGAGTGCCCAGAAAGAACCTTGGGATATGTTCACTGTTAAAGGATGTGATATGGATGTAATAGCAAAGGAAATTGAGAGGGAGTGATCAAACAGGTAAGAGGAGAATCAGGAGATTTATTATTAATTATTATTTATATTATATTTATTATTAGTAATTAGTATTTCACAATATTATTATGAAAACCCAGGAAAGACATTCATCTGTATACACCATCAGAATCTGAAACCCAACATGTTCAAGACAGAACTCATGATCTTTGCCCTAAATCCCGAACTCTTTCTAAGCTTCCCTAGTTTTAGTAAGGATGTCACCATCTTTCTAGTCACTCAAATTCACAACCTTAGGATCATTTTTGACTCTTCTTTCTCCTTCACCTGCTATATTCAATTATTTACCAAGTCTTGTCTATTATTCTACCTTCATAACTTCCCTTACTTTTCTCTACCCACCCCACTATTATACCTAATTCATGTACTCATCATTTGTCACCTGGATTATTGTAACTGTCCTCTGCTTTTGGTCTCTCCCTTTCCAATGTGTGCCCCACATAGTTGCTGAAATGACCTTCCTAAGGAGAGGGAGTATAACCACGTCACTTCTCTGTTCAAAAATCTTTAATAATTCTCTATTGCCTCTAGGATGATATGCAAATTCCTCAGCCTGGCATTTAATGATCTCTACAATTTGACTTCTACCTACCTTTCCAGATTTTTTTTTTCATATTTCTCCCCTTCATATATTCTGTATTCCAACTAAAGAGGCCTACTACATATTACCTGAAGGCATCTGTATGGTATAAAGGATAGAACATTGGGCTTGGAATCAGAGCATCTTCCTGAGTTCAAATCTAGCCTCAGACACTTATAAGCTGTGTGATTCCGTCCAAATCATTAAATCCTGTTTGCCTCAGTTTACTCAGTTGTAAAATGAGCTGGAGAAGGAAATAGCAAATCACTCCTTTATCTTTGTGAAAAAAATCCCAAATGGGGTCACAAAAATGACTGGACTGTTATTACCGGAATTCGCACCAGTCTCCGCACCTTTTTACAACAGTCTCCCATACCTGGGATGTACTCCTGTAGTTTCCTCTACCTATACTCTGGATCCTCTCTCCTCCCATTTTCTCCAGCAGATTTGCCCCACAATTTATTCTTCCATTTGTCTAATCACTCCCTAGCTACTGGCTCCTTCCCTTCAGTCTATAAACATACCTAAGTCTCTCCCTTTCTTCAAAAACCCTCATTTGACCCTGCCATCCTCTCAAGCTATCATCCTACGAACTCTCCTTTCTTTCACAGCCAAATACCTAACAAAGCTATCTATGCCCATTGTCTATACAATTTCTCCTTTTCCTCAACGCTTTGTAATCTGGCTCCAGACTGCATCACTCAACTTGAAATGCTCTTTCCAAAGTCACCAGTGATCTTTTAATTGCCAAATTGGATGGTCTTTTTTCAAAGCTCATTCTTCTTGACCTCTCCTTTTGACATTGTTGACCACCCCCTCTTCCTCCATCATCTCTCCTTTCTGGATTTTCATGCCACTGCTCTCTTATGGCTCTCCTCCTACCTGAGTACTCCTCCATCTCCTTTACTGGTAGATAGCCCTTAACTGTGTGTGTTTCCCCAGGCTCTATCTTGGATCCCTCTGGTCCTCTTTTACTTTCTCACTTGGGGAGCTCATCCTCTCCTATGGGCTTAATTATCATCATTATGCATATGATTCCCAGATTCTCTATCTCTAATCTCTCTTATGAGCTTCCGTCCTGGATCTCCAACTGCTTATTGGACACTTCAAACTGGATATTCCCTAGGCATATCATTAGACCCACCACCTTTCTGAAATTCCCCATTTCTGCTTGATGTTATCCCTGGCTCCTCACCCTGTGTTACGGAAACAAATTCAAAATCCAGAAATTTCCTGTCATAAAAAACAATATGAGCAGTTGTCAGAAGTATGTTTTGGTCTGGGAAATTATGGGGATGGTGAGTAGGGCAATAAGGCAGTTGATTGGCATTCCCTTGCTTTCGAAGCAATAGTAATATTGACTTGACATGGTTTTTCACAACTAGGGCACAAAGCTGAATCAGCAGGGTAGAAAATGCCTGGGATGAAGAAGAGTGGTCTTGGGATAAGAATTAGAATGGAATTACTTAGTTCCTCTTGAGTACGTTCTCTGAAGATCCAGTTTGGAGGACAGAGAAGGAACAAGGAAGAAGGGTAGGGTGAAGGAGCACAGTCCCAGGACTGAGGGTGGAGCTGATTTGTCTAATTATTGGCACATTCTCATTCTCTTTCTCTCTCTCTCCAAATCATCTTGTACTCACTTACATGTTGCATGCAGATTGCCTATAAGTTGGGATGTAAGCTTCTTGGATGGAAGAAGGGACTCTCTTTTTTGTCTTCATATATATCTAGCACATTGCCTTACACATGTAATAGGCACCTTGCAAATGTTGAATTACATAGAACTGAATCCTGCCTCTCCAATTACTTGGGGTAGCTAGGTGGCACAGTGGATAAGAGTGCCAGACTTGGAGTCAAGAAGACTCATCTTCCTGAGTTCAAATCTGGCCTCAGACACTCACCGGCTCTGTGAGCCTGGGCAAGTCATTTAACCCTGTTTGCTTCAGTTTTCTCTTCTGGAGCTGGAGAAGGAAATCATTCCATTATCTTTGCCATGAAAACCCCAAATGGCATCCTGGAGGCACAACGGAAAATATCTGAACTCCAGTTAGTCTCTCTGCAAACTTGAGCAAGTCGCTTCACATTTCTGGACCTGTTTCATCACTTGCAAAATGAAGGGGTTGGAGTGGATAATCTCCAAGGTTCCTTCCAGATCAAAATCCTAAAACTGGCCTATCGTTCTCTCCATCTTTAGTCTTGTTTCATATGCAAGCACTCTCAGAGCTCCCCCTGCTGGGGTATATTCACCATGACACTTCTTCAAAGGCACGACAGTCATTACTGCTCAAAAGGAGTATTATCAGTAGACTGTCTGTAGGACACAAACTTTCGTCTTCTTTTCCCCCTCAATAGCAAGGATGGATTTGAACTTTCTCTTAGATGGAACTCCAGTCAGTCTCCTTAGAGAGATGATCCAAAGGATCATGGATTTAGCTAAAAAGGGATCAAGTCTAACCTCCTCATTTTACAGATGAGGAAACAACAGCCCAAGAAATTTGCCCAAGGTCACACACCCAGGAAGTGAAAGAGCTGGGATTCAAGTCTAAATTTCCTGGCTCCAATGCCAGTATTCGTTCCATCCTGCTATACTGCAAGATAGGAGGCTGTGTTAGAGAGATAGCCATAGAACTGGGCTAACTGGGCTCTGCTAAGTTGTCTGGTCCCAGGGTGATCATGCCCTTGGGCTTGTGTGCACCTGGCCGAAACCAACTATGTCCACAAAACAGAATGGGAAGGATGGGACAAATTATTTTGCTGGGCACTAGCAAGTCAGAGTAGTATCATAGAGGTGACGCTCGCAAGCAATCAGGTCAGGTCAAACCTCCTGGCTGGCTCTTTCCACTAGATTATACTGCCTCACTCCCCTCTGGGGCAAAGGCTTTCCCCTGTTACTTACCTTAAATAACCCATCCAGCAAAACTGAGTAAAATCCCTGGGTGGGGTGGGGGGGGGAGAGAGAAAGGCACGAATATTTAATAAAATGGAGGTCTTTCAAGCATTCCTGATGAAAATAGATATTTAATGAAATAGGAGACTTTCAAGTATTCCTGATGAAAAAACCAAAGCTGAATAGAAAATGGGACTTTCAAATGCAAGGCTCAAGTATAAAAAGGTAAACATGAAAGAGAAATCATAAGGAATTAAAAAAGGTTAATCTCTTTCCAGACCACTTTATGTAAGTGGATCATTCTACAGACTTCTACATAAAATGATTTTTACATAATGCAAATTTGCCTGCAGACACAGGGATGGAAGGGAGGGAAGGAGGCATGTACCTGTGGAGGTTGGGGATAAAGAAGCAAGAGCAGGAGGAGGACAACTCAGGGCTGAGGATAGACATGTAATATCAGAACACAGAGGACAAAAGACAGAAACATGGGGGTTGGACCCATAGGCAGATGGGAAGAACAAGGCAAAAGTTTCTTTTCTTGGCACCAAAGGTTTCAAGCCAAGCCCCCATCTGGTGCCAGTGGTGGAGGTCTGTTCAAATATGTTCTTCTGCTTTTACTTGGAGAGCTTTTTAATAATTTTTTTTTATTTTATGGGAGGGTTTGGTGGGTAGTGGGAGGCCATGAAGCTCTGAGCTGAGAAGTAACAGTGGAGAAAGAGAAATATAGTAAGGATTGATTCTTTTTTTTTTTTTTGGAATGCAGATCAATTTCAACATTCTTTATGTAAAGTTCAATATGTTTAATGTGAATTTATATAAAATGACAACTGTCTATATGTTCCTATGTGGGAAGATGACACTTGTAACTCCTAAGAATTTTATCATTATTAGGGCAGTTAGAAGGAGTACGCATAGACAGAGGGCATAGGTCTGAGTTGGCTAGAATAGGATGATATCCAAAAAATAAAATTAAATTAAGGGGTGAGAAATAGGAATGCACTAAGAAAAGGAGCAGGGGAGAGATGGAATGGAGAAAATTCTCTCACATAAAAGAAGTGCAAAAGGAAGCTGTTACAATGGAGGGGGAAATGAGGGAAATGGGCAACTCTTGAATCTTACTGTCATAGGAATTAACTCAGAGAAGGAATAAAATACATATTCAGTTGGTTATAGAAATCTATCTTACCCAATACGGAAACAGGAGAGGAAAGGGATAGGAAATGGAGGGATCATGATAAAAGGGAGGGTTGATAAAAGAAGGCCATGGTCAAAAGCAAAAGGGACTTTAGAGGAGAGGTAGGACAAAAAGAAAGAGAGAAGGATAAACAGAAGAAAATAGGAAGGCGAGAAATGCACCGATGGTTATAATAACTGAATATGAATGAGATGAATTCACTCATAAAACGGAAGATAGTAATAGAATGGATTAGAAAATAGAATCCAAAAATACGTCATTTACAAGAAAAACACTTGAAACAGAGACACACAGAGGAAAATAAGAAAGTGAAGCAAACTATTATGCTTCAGCTAAAGTAAAACAAAAAAAGGGGGTTAGCAATCATGATCTCTGACAAAGTCAAAGCAAAAATAAACTTAATTGAAAGGGATAAACAGAAAAAAACCTACATCTTGCTAAAAGGATATACTACAGCCAATAGAGTAATACTAGACATATATGTATTAAATAGCATAGCATCCAAATTCTAAAAGTAAGTTAAATTAATTACTGGAGGAAATAGGAGGTAAAACTGTACTAGAGGGAGACTTCAACTTCAACTTTTCCCTCTCAGAACTGGATAAATCTAACCAAAAAATAGATAAGAAAGAAGTCAAGGAGATGAAGAGAAATTTAGAAAAGTTAGATATGGTAGACTTTTGAAGAAAACTGAATGGGAATAGAAAGGAGCATAAAAAAATTGACCCTGTATTAGGCCATAAAAACCTCATAATCAAATTCAGAAAATTTTAAATATTAAATATAACCTTTTTAAGATCATAATGCAATAAAAATTACATTTAATAAGGGGCTTAGATTAAAAGTTAATTATAAATTAAATAATTTAATCCTAAAAAATGAATGGGTCAAAAAATAACCACTTATTTCATTAAAGAGAATGACAACAATAAGACAACATTCCAAAATTTGTGGGATGCAGTCACTGAGGGGAAAATTTATATCTCTTAATGCATATATCGATAAAATAGATGATCAATGAATTGGGCCTGCAATTAAGAAAAAAACAAACCTAGTTTCCTAGCAAATTTTAAATCCCCAATTAAATACCAAATTGGAAATTCCAAAAATCAAAGGGAAGATTAATAAAATTAAAAGTAAGAAAACCATTGAACAAATAAATAAAACTAGGAGCTGATTTTATGAAAAAGCCAATAAAATTGATAAACATTGGTTAACTTGACTTTTATAAAAAGAAAGAGGAAAACCAAATTACCAGTATCAAAAATGAAAAGGGTGAATTCATCATCAATGAAGATGAAATTAAAGCAATTATTAAGAGCTATTTTGCCCAACCATAGGCAAAAACTGACAATCTAAGTGAAATGGATCAATAGTTACAAAAATTTTAATTGGTCATATTAACAGAAGAGAAAATACTAAATTAACCCTATCTTACAAAAAAGAAATTGAACAATCTGTCAATGAGTTCCCTAAGAAAAAATTTTCAGGAATAGGTTGATTCCCAGGTGAATTCTGCCAAACTTTTAAAGAGCAATTAATTCTCCCCAAATGATAAATGGTCAAAGGATATGAACACGCAGTTTTCAGAGGAAGAAATCAAAACCATCTATAGTCATATGAAAAAAAGCTCTAAATCATTGTTGATTAGAGAGATGCAAATCAAAACAACTCTGAGGTACCACATCACACCTATCAGACTGGCAAACATGACAGAACAGGATGATGATAAATGTTGGAGAGGATATGCGAGAGTTAGAACACTAATTCATTTTTGGAGCTGTGAGTTGATCCAACCACTCTGGAGAGCAATTTGGAACTATGCCCAAAGGGCTACAAAAATGTGCATACCCTTTGACCCATCAATACCACCCCTAGGACTGTATACCCAAGAGATCATAAAAATGGGAAAGGGTCCCACAAAAATATTTACAGTAGCACTCTTTGTGGTGACCAAAAACCAGAAATCAAGGGGATGCCCATCAATTGGGGAATGGCTGAATAAACTATGGTATATGAATGTAATGGAATACTATTGTGCTGTAAGCAATGATGAACAAGAAGACTTCAGAGAGGCCTGGAAAGACTTATATGCACTGATGCTGAGCAAAAGGAGCACAACCAGGAGAACTTTATACACAGTAACAATCACAGTGTGCGAGGCTTTTTTCTGGTAGACTTGGAACTTCATTGCAATGCAAGGACTTAAAATATTCCCAATGGTCTCTTAAGGCAAAATGCCTTCCACATCTAGAGAAAGAACTATAGAATTCGATCGCAGAATGAAGCAGATCATTTTCTTTATTATGTTTTGGTCTGTTTTATGATTTCTCCCATTCATTTTAATTCTTCTATGTAACATGATTAAGGTGAAAATGTACTTAATAGGAATATATGTGTACAAACTATATAAAATTGTTTGCCAACTTGGGGAAGGAGTGGGGCATGAAGGGGAAAAATCTAAGTTATATGGAAGTGATTCTAGTACACTGAAAACAAATAAAATTTTTAAAAAATTCAAAAAAAATGAAGAGCAATTAATTCTAATGCTATGTAAATTATCGGGGAAAATAGGTAAAGAAGGAGTCCTACCAAGTTCCTTTTATAACACAAATATGATGCTGATACCTAAACCAGAAAAAGCAAAAACAGATTAAGAAAGTTGTAGACTAATTTCCCTAATGAATATTGATGCAAAAACTGTTAAATGGTATTTTATTTTTTCCAATTACATGTAAAGGCAATTTTTAATATTAATTTTTTTAAAATTGAATTACCTTTTTTTCTCCTTTCATTCCTTTCCTACCCCCTCCCCAAACAGTAAGCAATTTGATATGGATTATACATGTGCAATCACATAAAATATATTTCTATATTAGTCATGTTGTAAAAAAAGAAACAGACCAAAAAAACTCCCATAAAAATAAAGTAAAAATAGCATACTTTGACGTGCATTCAGATTCCATTAGTTCTTTCTCTGGATTTGGACAGAATTTTCCATCATGAGTCCTTTGGAAGATGCAAAAATATTTAAATAAAATTTTAGCAACGAGATTACAGCAAAATATCACAAAAATCATACACTAAGAGCAGATGGGATTTATATTTGGAACGCAGGGCTGGTTCAATATTAGGAAAACTATCAGGATAACTGACCATATAAATAACAAAAACAACAAAAACTAACGATTCTCTCAATAAATGCAGGAAAAGCTTGACAAAATACAACACTCACTCCTATTAAGAACACTGGAAAGTTGAGGAATAAATGGAGCTTTCCTTAGTATCTATCTAAAAACTAAGAACAAACATTATCTGCAATGAGGATAAACTTGAAGCCTTCCCAATAAGATCAGGGTGAAGCAAGAGTGTTCATTATCACCACTATTATTTAATATTGTACTAAAATTACCAACTATAGCAATAGAAGAAAAAGAAATGGAAGGAATTAGAATAGGCAGTGAGGAAACAAGATGACATGAAGTTTGAATGTGGCTTTCAGATGATCCAGTAATTTTAAAAATTATCTCTCCTTCATCTATTTTCTAGGTCAATTGTTTTTCCCATAAGATACTGGGCAAGTAGAAATCATTACCTCCCACTTGCCCAATTCTAACTTTTAAGGAAATATTTTCTTTAGTGACCTTTTGAACCTCTTTTTCCATTTGGTCAATTCTTTATTTTAAGGTGTTGTGTTCTTCAATATTTTTGGTGTCTCTTTACCAAGCTATTGTCTTTTATAATTTTCTTTCTTTGCTTTCATTTCTTTGCCTAATTTTTGCTCTACTACTCATTTGCTTCTGAAAATATTTTTAAGCTCTACCAGGAATTTTTGTTGGGCTTATGTCCAATGCGTATTCTTCCTCAAGACTTTGCTTATAGATGTTTTGACTTCATTATCTTCTGAGTTTATATCATGATCTTTCTTATTTTCATAGCAGCTTATTGTAGCCAGGTTCTTGTTGTTGCTTTTTTTTCCACCCTATTTCTTGATTTGGAATGTTATGTTAATGATAGACTCTATTACTTGAATGGGGACTGGGGGGAAGTGGGAGGGTGGAGGGGCATCGTTTCAACCTTCAGGGTTTCTTTCACTGCTATTTTTAGAACAATTTCTAGGGTTTGGAAGTTTGGGGTGCTTCCAAGGTATGATCTGGGGAGAACTATGGTCACTGGTCTCTTGGTCTGCACTCTGGTCCTTACCCAGGAAGGGCCGCTGTTACCTTGGGATTACAAGAGATACTACTCCTCAGGGTCTCTGATCCTTCGGGACCAGAAGTAATACTGCCCCTTAGGGCACTCCCTCCTGACCCAAAGTGCTCCTCTCTGCCCTTGAACTCATCCAGAAGTGGGTACAGGCAATGGAGTTACCAAACAGCATCTGGTCCTACAAAAAATTAGCACAGGAGTTCCCTGTGACCCTTTCTGTGTCCCCTTTCTGAGAAGTTGCCAGGTAAATATCTTGTTACCAGGTACATATCATATTATCTCTGGCTTGGGAGCTCCTGAATCTGCTGCTGCTTCTGTTGCCACCACCTAGTCCCACCACTGTGTTTCATTCACATGGACAGCTTCCACCCCCATGTCTCAGGTCTGTCTGAACTAAGTTTTCTTGGGCTGGAAGAAAGTGTTACTCTGAGCTTTTGTTGGCTCTGCATTACCAGAATTTGATCTGAGGCATTATTTTTAAAGTTATTTGAAGGAGAATGTTGGGAGAATTCAGCTGAGCACTTTTTCTATTCCACCATCTTCTCTTGGTTCTGCCCACTGCCATGATCAACTGTAAATGACTTCGCTATTTTCAACAACACAATGGCCTGAGAAAGTTTTGAGCTACTCACTTCCAAAGAAAGAACTGAAGGAACTGAATGCAGATTGAAGCATTTTTTAACTTTGCTTTTTTTTTGTCTTGTTTCTTTTGCAGTATGGCTAATAGGGAGATATGTTTTGAAGCACTGCACATGTATTTCGGTTCAGTTGGTTTTTAGTCATATCCTACTCTTTGAGACCGATCCCACTTAGGGTTTTCTTGACAAAGATAATGGAGAGATCTGTCATTTCCTTCTCAGGCTTATTTTACACATGAGGAAATTGAGACAAAGAAGGGACTTGGTCAGGGTCTGACAGTCAGATTTGAACTCAGGAAGATGAGTCTTCCTGACTCCAGGCCTGGTGCTCTATCCACTTCATCCATCCAGTTACCCATGCATATATCAAACTGCTTGCCTTTTCGAGGAAGGAAGAGGGAGAGAATTTGAAACTCAAAATGTTAAAATACAAATGTTAAAATTTTTTCACGTATAATTAACAAAATAAGAGTAATTATTTTTAAAAGGATTAAGCAGAAAAGATGAAGGTGCCCCTCACAGTTATGTCCCATTCCTGTTGGGCTAGGAGGGGGCTGGCAGGCTGTTGCCAAGGACCATGGGCCATAGGGATGTCTGTTAATGTCTTCCAAGATCCATTGCACCAGCAAGAAAGAGGGGGATATAAGGAAAATAAGATTGTCTTCCCTTTTTAGTAGCTAGCAAGGCAACCTGATGAAAACCAAAGCTGCAGAACCATCAGTGTGAGCCAGACAGCCTGGGAGACTCACTGAACTGAAGAAAGACAGCAGCCAGAGGCAGGGCCAAGGAGCCTCCAGGCTGGAGACATGCCAGTTTTGCTGATGAGTTGTGGACAATTGTGATGGCTGGGTTCTGGCAGCCAAGAGGTCTGGTTCCTGTTAGCTAAAAGCTGCCTACCTGGAACAGAGCAGCACCATGCCCTTCTACAAAATAATGTCAGTAATCTAACAGGTATTGTGTCTTCGACTTCAGAGTCAGTGGTTGGGGACAGTTGGTAACGCTAACCTTTAGGATTAGTGGTCCATTTGAAGGAGCCCTGGGCTTAGATGAAGAGAAATTAAGCAGAGGAAGTACTACCAGAGAGAGAGATGAATTAAGCAGTTTGGTAATAGTAGAAAGAAATGGAAACCTAGGTTTGAATTCTAGTTCAGGGGTTTTTAACCTTTACTGTGTCAGGGATCCCTCTGGCAGACTGATGAATCATGTTTTTAGTGCATAAAATAAAATATGTAAGATTACAACCCCACCCAAAAAAACAGCTGATTATATTGGAATACATTTATTAAAAGATTTTCAAAACATGGACCCTAGATTAACAACTCTTGTCCAGATCTTACATTTATTAATTGTGTGATCTTGATTGAGCAAGCCACCCCTCTGAACCCCTATTTATTTGCTCATCAACAAGATGGGGACAAATGCTATCTAAATTATTTCACAGGCTTGTGAAGAAGAAAAATACTTTGTAAACCTGAAAGCTATAGAAATGTGAGTTATTCCTTGAAAGGCAGGTGGCATTAAGTTAGATAAACAACCTAGTGTAAATTCTCATCATATCAGGCTGGGAAGTAATTTCCAGAGACAATTAAAGGTACAACAGGCATGGCTATTTCCTTCATTAAATTAAATACGTAAAGAGCATGCTACCTTTGAAGGACCTGCTTTGAAGCAATGGACTGCTTTCTTCTGTGGTCCAAAATTCTAAGTGGCATCCCCAATGCTAGTCTCAGCAGCCTAGAAACAAAGCTAGCCACCTGGAATGGATGGGACCAAGGACTCCAACACAGAGAGGAGGTCAAGACAAGGATGAGGAATGCTGGATGAATAAATGAGAGTGATGGCATGATACAAGCTTCAGATGATATTTTGCTCCACAGATATTTGACATGGTTTATACGAAAATTAGGGGCAGTTAGGTGGCTCGGTGGATATAGCACTGGGCCTGAAGTCAGGAAGACCTGAGTTCAAATCCGGTTTCAGATACTAGCTGTGTTACCCTGGGCAAGTCACTTAACTCTGTCTCAGTTTATTCATCTGTAAAATGAGCTGGAAAAGGAAATGGAAAACCACTCCAGTATCTTGGCCAAGAAAACCCCAAATGGGGTCACAGAGTCAGACATGACTGAAAAACAACCAAATGAATAAGAAAGTTAAAATCGTTGGCCTGAAGACAGATTGTGCTCTAGGGTCTCCTCCACTCTAACTGGTATGTGTATACAAAACTATGTATAACACATTCAAATCTGTGATTCTGTGTCTCGCTCGACTCCCAGCAGGATAGCTGGCTAATTCTACCCTCTTCTTCTTGCACATAGAAATTTTGAGACTCTCAATGCCTCAGTTCCCCTCTCTGACTAGCCTTTCATTTAGTCCATAGGTGATGGATGATGGGTAAGAATGACAAAAACGACAGTGCATTTATTAAATGCTTACTATGTGCCAGACACTTGCCAATGGGTAGGGACCTATAAAAAGCAAACAATATAGATCCTGGCCACAAGGAGTTTAAATTCTAATGGGGGAGGACAATAGTGAAGGGAAAGCTGGTATGGGAGAGGTAGACACCGCAGGAAGTGTTCCGGTATCCTGTTTCATGGTTAGATAAGGTATAAGCCCCTCTATCAGAGTAGGGGGGAGCCAGAGGTACAATGCTACTTTCTATTAGGATGTAGATGACATGAGAGTACAATCAAAAAGCTATCGGCCCGGTTTACTGGCTAAGTCTATCCTTTTTCCCCTGAATTGGTTGTCTGGAACATAGGGAAATAATGTCTGCAACCTATCAGTCTCCTCAGAGTTACTGCAGACCAGGGTATGCAGGACTACCCCAAATCTTCTCCTCACTCTAAACTGGATTAGATAATTGCAAAGGTTCTCTTCCAGGTCTAAGTCTATGATGCTATGATCCATCATCCTGCTCAATGACATTGTGGCCAATTTACCCACAACCCAGGCCCCAGGTTTCGAGTCTCTAAGTCACACGTTGGCTCTCTCTCCCATAATTACAGGTAATGTCCCTCCTTCGTGCTGTCACAACCCTCATTTTCTAAGTCCCAATACTCCCCTTTAGGAGTTACAACCCAGGCTTAGAGAGCATGACAGGTTCCCATAGCAATGGGCCTTTCATCTTCCTGTTTCCATGGCAACAAACACTCAGACCATTCAGTTCCTTGTCAAATGACAGTGGTAAATGAACAAGGCTCAATCCAGAACTCAAACTGGCTGTAAAGATGGAGCCCTGAAGCTGTTCTCAATGTAGAATTCTTTTTCTCCCTTAAGAAAAAAACATACTCTAAAAATTCTTTTGAAGGGAATGATTTGTAACAGTAACAGGGGAAGGGGGGTAAGGAACTTTAAAGCCTCAATTCTCATTCCCAGGCCAGAATAATATAACACCAAAAAGCTTATTTGAGTGTCCCTGGTCTCTGAACAGTAATCCCAGCTCTTGCTTTTGCTCTAGTCTCTCCCTTACCACTCCCTTCCCCCAAGGGCTCTGCCCTTGAGAGATCTGAAATTTATCTGAGCTGCACATCATCATAGGACTTGAATCAGCCAACCTCACACTGATTCCTCATCCACAGTTATCCCCCAACACTGTGCTAATTTCCCCTCCCATCACTACAGTCCTATCCCCAGACCAATTTACTCAGGTGTCTTATCTGAATATGGATAAATCACTTTGTGGATTATGTGAAGTAAAATTTAAAATCCGGCCCAGGTGTCCTCAATTACCCAGGACATTTCCAGACTGCTTCCCCCTACAGTCAGCAGGTGTGAGGTTAGGGAATATAAATTCATTTGCTAGTATTAGCTTATGCAAAAGAGAATTAGGAAAGTCAGTCAGTACAGTATGGTCTTTGGGGGGAAAAAACTGTATAGGGGTTATGACTTCAGATTCATCTTCAGAATGTTAGTTTTAGATAGCATTACCTTTTTTGAAAAACAAATAATAAAATTAATTGAACTATGTCCCTTTGGTGATAAATTCTGCGTCTGAATTTGTTCAGCAGATCAAAGGTCCTTTAAATGGTTTGCTTAGCTCTTGGTTTCTGTTCTCTACCTATGTAAGAGCTGAGAGCCTCCTGAGGCACCGATAAAACTGGACTCCCAGTTTTTAAATAACAAGAGAGAATGCAAAATACAATATTTTGACCAAAGGAGTTCTGTAACTACAATTTAGCAGACTATGCAGCACTGGGTTTTTCCATAGAGCCTGGCATGTCAGCCAATCTATTACCCATCAACTCCAATTTCATAAATGGTGCTTGAAAATTTGCTAGGTGATTGTGCAGGGGTCTTGCTTTTCAGTTAGCATCAGTTCAACTTGTTGAGGACATGGTGGTAAAAAGGACAAAGCCTCTGACTGCCAAGGTTGTTGTGCTTGATGGAGGATGACTTCTTAAGAGGCCGGTGCCTTCTTACCCCCCCGGCCCCTCAGACACTAGATTCCTCTGTTCTCTGAAGGTACCCTTCTCACTGGGTGCTCCCTCTCTTCACAGGTCCTGTCTTCAGTATATAGTAGCCATGTGACCCTAGGAACAGTCACTTACAGTCTCTGAGCTCTAATTTCCTCATCTGTAAATAAGGAATAATAAATGGAGAACCTACTTCCTGGGTTGTTGTGATGCTTAAATGAGATAATGTATGAAGGATGATCAATAAAATGTAGCACTAAACATTTTCTCTAACCTCCCTCCCACCTCTCAGATCTCTCCAAAACAGAAATTACGTGCCAAAGCTATCACCATGATTAGAACACTCATAATATAAAAGAAGGCAGAGGAAAACAAACAAACAAACCACAAACTGATCTCCCTACTGAGCTCATTCAGCACTCCTCCCCCACCTCCCAAAGACCAGATTCAAGGTCCCAACCTGCAAGTACAAAGCAAAACCTAACCACCACCTCTACCACCCCCACTCCCATCCTCTCCTCATACTTCAGTCCAATTTCTCTTTCCAGTACCAAGGAAATCCTAGCTTTAAGATGTAGAAATTTGTTCTGACTACAACAGATAGTCAATGCTGTGGCAATACTCCAGGAGCAGAACCTTGCTTGGGGGTCAGTGGTCTGTTCTGCAAAAGATCTCTGCAGGAGAACCAGGAACAGGAGGAAAGGAGTTGGACATACATTGTCTAAGCTTGAGAAAGCTCAGTACCCCACCCTACCTCATCCTACTCCTTGGACCCTGGAGACCCCAAACTACTCCCCACGCCCAGCTTAGTAGCTTTCTAAACTCCTGGTTCTGGGCCAGAGAAGAGGGGAACAGAGGGAGTAGGACAGGACACTAGAAACGTTCATCATATGGGATGGGGGGGGGTGGAGAAAGGAGGGGAAGACCTTCAAATTAAAAGGAAAGGCCAATACGAGACTATTGAATAATACAAGACTATTCTGTACTCATCAGAAAATGCAAGAGGGAATGGTATAATATGTACCTGGGCAGAAAGACACTGCAAGCAAATGTAAAAAAAGCAAAAATAGTTAATAACAATAAAAACAGTGATTAGTTCAGGGACCACAAACAAAGCGCCCAAATGGAGATCGAACGATGAAATCCGTAATAAATGGGCCAAAGAACAAATCGTGGCAACAATTATATGAAAGAAAATTATAATTATAAAACAGCAGGCCAAGATTTCTGGAAGGCAGCTAAAATAGTCCTTGAGGAAAATCGTATCTCTACAAACACGTATTAACAAAATAGAGGAAAAGAGGATTAATAGACTGAAATTGCACATTTTAAAAAATTAGAAAGGCCACAGAACAAACCTAAAATAAGCACAGAAGAGGAGATATTAAAAACTGAAGGAGAAACAGATAAACTGTAAACAAAAAACCCACAGAAATGATAAATAAAACTAAAAACTAGTTCTTGGAAAAAACTAATGAAATTGATAGACCTTTAGCTAATCTGATTAAATAAGAGAGCTAAAAAATTGAAAACTTATTAATATTACCTCAAGTTTCTACTGTATTGATCCTACAATGTACCTGATTTTATGCTGTATTAATTTATCTGCCTAAATGCTACATTTCTAAGTCCTTGAATTGAACTCAGGAATTTAGTTTTCTCTCTGTGTTACTTTAAAGTTAATTTACAAAAAACTGATAAATGGTCAAAGGATATGAAAGAGCAGCTAGGTCGTACAGTGAATAAAAGCACTGAGCCTGGAGACCGGAAGATTCATCTTCCTAAGTTCAAATCTGACCTCAGACACTTACTAGCTGTGACTCTGAGCAAGTCACTTCACCCTGTTTGCCTCAGTTCCTCATGCGTAAAATTAGCTGGAAAAATGGCAAACCATTCCAGTATCATTGACAAAAAAAACCCAAAATGGGGTCACAAAGAAAAGGACATAACTAAAATGAATTAACAATCACAAAGGACATGAACAGGCAGTTTTCAGACAAAGAAATCAAAGCTGTCTATAGTCATGTGAAAAAAGTTCTAAATCACCACTCATTACAGAAATGCAAATTAAAACAATGCTGAGGTACCACCTCACACCTATCTAATATAACGATAAAAGAAAGTGACAAATGTTGGAGAAGATGTGGGAAAACTAATGCACTGCTGGTAGGATTGTGAACTGATCCAGCCACTCTGGAGAGCAAGTTGGAACTAGGCCTAAAGGACTATAAAACCGTGTACACCCTTGGAACCAGCAATACCACCACTAGGTTAATATCCCAAAAAGATCACAAAAAAGGAAAAAGGGCCTACATATGTAAAAAATATTTATAGCAGCCCTTTTTGTGATGGCAAAATATTAGAAACTGAGGGGATACCCATCAACTGAGGAATGGCCAAACAAGCTGTGGTATATAAATGTAATGGAATACTCTAGTGCAAAAAGAAATGATTTCAGATTCAGAAAAGGCAGATTTCAGAAAAACCTGGAAAGACTTGTACAGACTGACACAAAATGAAATGAGCAGAACTGGGAAAGCAATGTACACAGTATCAGCAACATATTGTGGGATGAAGAACTATAACTGACTCAGCTCCTCAACGACGCAACGATCCATGGCAAGTACAAAGGACTCATGAAGGAAAATGTTATCCATATCCAGATAAAGAACTAATGGAATCTTGAGTGCAGATCAAAGCATTTTTTTCACTTTATTCTTTCTCATGGATTTTTTTTCCCTTTGATCTGTTTCTTCTTTCACAACTGTGACAAATATGGAAATATCTGTGCATGATAGCACATGTATAGACAATATCATCTTCAGAAGAAGGGAGGGGAGGGAGGGAGAAAAATTTGGAACTCAAAATCTTGTAAAATGAATGCTAAAAGTCTTCTTAACATGTAAGTGGAGGAAAAATAAAAAAATATTTATTTGCAAAAAAAATTAAGAGAAAAATGCTTTCCATCTCCAGAGAAAGAACTGATAAGAGTCTGGACGCAGACAGAAGCATACTTTTAAAAACTATCTTTATTATTCTTTTTTTATATATAAATTTATTTAACTTTTTACATTCATTTTCACAAGATTTTGGGTTCCAAAATTTTCTCCCCATTTGTCCCCTCCCCCCTCCCCAATACACTGGACATTCTAATTACCCATATCACCAATCTGCCCTCTCTTCTGTCATCCCTCCCTTCCCTTGCCCCATCTTCTCTTTTGTCCTGTAGGGCCAGATAACTTTCTATTTCCCATTACCTGTATTTCTTATTTCCTAGTAGCAAGAACAATACTCAACAGTTGTTCCTAAAACTTTGAGTTCCAACTTCTCCCCATCCCTCCCTCCCCACCCATTTCCTTTGGAAAGGCAGGCAATTCAATATAGGCCATCTCTGTGTAGTTTTGCAAATGACTTCCATAATAGTCGTGTTGTGTAAGACTAACTATATTTTATCTTTATTATTCTTAAGGGGCTTTTTGGGGGGGAGGTCTATTTTCTCATGCAACATAGCTAATATGGAAATATGTTTTGCATCACTACCCATGTATAATTTATATAAAATTGTTTGCCTTCTCAGTGAGGATGGAGATTAGGGAAGAAAGAGAAGAGAGAATTTGGAACTCAAAATTTTAAAAAACAAATGTTAAAAAAACCTGACAGGCAATTGGAAAAAAACATCTTTTTTTAAAGTAAAGAAAGAAAATTTCTCTCTCATATTGGACCTCCCTGGTGTACTTCCTGGATATCTATCTGTTAAGCCCGACAAGTTAACTTGTTACCATCCCCATAAGATATGTCCATCCTTGCCTGTCTTGGTGTAATAAGGGGAATTTTTATCTCTTTAAAGAAAGTAGCAAGTCTGGTAGTTTTGATTCACTAGCAAAAAGTGAAAGATGCAGGTGGATCCCATATAACAATTAACATTACCTATTTGTCAGAAAGGGGTGGTTACTACCCCATGTGGGTGCTAGCCCTCTTTCTTTGATGTAACTAGTAATGTGGTCCTCACCCCCATGATGCCATCTAACCTATAATCAATCACACTGTCTTCCCCACCTACTCAACTCTGTACTTCCCAAAACTATATGAAGGCTAGTAAACCCTACCTTGGATCTTTGGGTTACTGAGAGTCCATAGCCCCAATCTGTTGGTTACTGCTAGCCTAACTAATAAACTGATTACGTTCAGACCACTGTCTCTCAGTTTACCCTAATTTTCATGTTAACAGAGCAAAAATTCAAATTAATAGAAGAGCAAATGAGTGAGATGAAATGACAACAAAGCCAGAAGAAATAATGTGAATAATCAGAACATATTATGCAAAGTCATATACTAACAAAACTGAGATCACACAAAAAAGAGGAAACTTTCAAAAATATAAAATATCAGAAGATCAGATGAGATTTTAAATAACCCAGTCTCATGATAGAATAAATCTAACTATAATGGAACAAACAAAAAACATACAAATTTAAAAGAGTCTCTTCTTACCCTTCTTACGTAGGAGAACTCCATTAAGCTTGTGAAGAACAATTAGTACTTGTACTTCACAATTATTCTCAAAAATCAAGAAAGCAAGCATCCTACCAGAATCCTTTTATGACACAAATATAGTCCTAATATCTAAACCAGGGAAAGATATAACACCAAAGGAAAATTATGGACCAATATCACTAAAGAAAAAATCTTGTAAAATGGACTACTGTGATCTAAGAAGGATGGTTCAGCATTAGGAAAATAATCAATACAATTAATCATATTAAAAACCAAAACATCCAAAACCACATGATTATCTCAACTTATGTAGACAAAAGCATAGAGGGATCTTGTTTAGTACATACAAAGCCATCTGTCTACAACCCAAAGCAAATATCCTATGTCATGGGGATACATTAGAAACTTTCCCAATAAATATGGAAACAAAACAAGAATGCCCACTAATCCCTACTATTACTTTCTGACTTCTTCATTTTATCAATTGTTCTGATTTTTGTTCCCTTTTAAGAAATACTATTACTAGATTTTGATTGCTAAGCCTAGAGGAAAAAGTAGAAGTCAGGGCTGCCAAAATGACTAGGGTGGACTAGGATGGGATATGAAATGTGGTCTGATGCAGTGATCTGGGGCCAGCTACAGTGAGTTAGCTGATTTTGGAGCTTGGAAGACCTAGGTTCAGACTTGGATTCTGATGCTGACTAGCAAATAAGATCATTGCTTTAATCTGTTTCCTATAAAATAGGGTAAATCATACCTGCCATACATACCTACGTCACAGGACTGCTCCAAGACTCAAATTCAATGCTGTATGTAAAGTACTTTGCAAACTCCGAGGCAATATATAAACAATAGTTATTACTTTGAAGTGCATGGAAGATATAGTGTTGGACTTGGACTCAAGAAGATATGGATTGGAATCCATTTTATACAATTACTAGTTGCATAACCATGGGCAAATCATGTAACGATGAGGTTAGGTAACTTCTATATAAAATGTGGATGATAATTATAAACGCAGCGCTTCTCACAGGTTGTTGTGAGCCTCCAATGAGATCACATATGTGTGTTGCTTTGTGAACCTTAAATTGATGTAAATTATCGTTACTAATAATAACATTTACAATGACCCTGTAAAAAGAAAACCATTACCTGCAGCATCGTCAACTCAGCCTCAGGACAGATTTTCCTCTAGCTTGCATCTGGTCTCTGTCTTTCAAATTGCAGATAGAAAAGATGCTCCATCATATTCTCCACCTATATAAATCTCAGACACTGCAGGGAAGGGAGTAGCGGGGGAGATGGCTCAGGTTTTCTTCGAATAGGAGAGGTCTTGTTTTCCCTGGGATGGGATTTGTACAGGATGGAGAAAAATGACTATGTCCAAGAAGCCTGCCCTCACAGCTAGGTACATAAGCAGAAAATGAGCAACTCTGACTCAGAAAGAGCTTGACCTTTTCTTTAAATCCAAATAGGATATGAGTCTTCATTTCTTACTGCTTCAATGACTCAGAAGGATTTCAATGAACTTTCTGTTCAGAGAGAGACCTTTCTGACAAATCTTACCCTTGGATCCTCCTCTAGCCCACTGCAGTAAATATTAGTAAACAGTCATGAGCACAGAATCATGAGGAAGGGAATTCAGAGGCTATCTAGCCCAACCCTCTGCTTTTACAGATGGCAAAATAGAAGGTCAAGGTGGTTTGGTGACCACCCCAAAAGACACACTGCACAGTTAGTTAGTACCAAAGGTAGGATTTGAACTCCCATTCTGTGACTCCAAAACCAATAGTCTTTCTATTGTACTAGCACCTCTTGAAGACACTTGAATTACTTTCCAAAATCATTCATCAAATCTTTCTTCATTGCTAGCCACTGCCTCTGCGGCCCCTCCCTCTAACTGAAGAGGGTAAACATGGAGAGCTCTTCCCAGAACCATTTAAGAAGGGTATCTCTTCAATTTCATCATCCCTTCATGTCCAAACTACCTGCATTTCTCTGGACTCCTTTAACATTTCCTTCCCTCCCTACTTTTCAACTTTCTTTCCCATTAAATTGTAATCCCTTTAAGGGAATCTTCTCCCTCTACCCCCCCATATTCCAAGGGCTTAGTTAGCATAGTGCCTGGCACATGGTAGACTCAGTGATTATTCATTTCCTTCCATTCCCTTTCCATTGAGAGTAGCAGTGGAGTTCAACAAAAGAGTACAAAGTAAGGCATACTCTTGGGCCTCAAGAGGAGCAAAAATGACACAAAGACCCCCTGTGTACAGGAAGAAGGCAAAGAACAGAATAATTTAACAGATTCATGGGGGCATGATCAAAGATCTAGAATTTCATGGAAACACACATCGAAAATGCTGGGGCTTTCTCCTGATAACATGGTGTCGCTGTGACTATCCTACCTCTAGTCTGATGTCTCAGTCTTCTAAATATGCTTAACACTCTGCTTATTCTGAAGCTTTATCCTCTGAGATTGGCTCCTGAATGGAATTTGGAACTGATGCTTTCCTAGCTTCATTTTCAGTTGGAATAAAATGTGATGGTATCTACATATGACAGTACAGACACAATAGAGGAGACTAAAACCAATATCATTAAACGCTTTCCTTTACTCAGTTAAGTGGCTAAAGGAATTCCTGGTAAAGACCCTATTCTAGTTTTAAATCTCACTTAGAGTTAACCTCAGTGTTAGAACTTGACTCTTGACATGTTGCTGTCCCCTGGTGGTCTTAACTAGAATCTTACAAGGCATTCAAAACCAAAGGCAGGGAATCACCGAGATGAAAGGAAGAGGGCTGATGAAATTTCCTTTTTAGGGACTGATGTAATAACTGAGGATTATTCTGGTTAACTTGCAAAAGACAGGTCAGGCCTCTCACACCTTACTATTCTGTACCACACTGCCCCCCCATCCCCCCCCACCCCCCACCCCCCCCCACATATTCTTTGATCTAGTAACATTGGTTTTTCTTTAACAAGGCACACTATTGCCTAACTGGGTATTTTCTCTGGCTGTCCCAATATCTGTGATGTTCTCTCCTCATCTCTGCCTTTTGACTTTCTGGCTTCTTTCAAATCTCAACTAAAATCCCACTTTCTACAGGAAGCCTTTTTCAATGCCTCAATTCTAATGCCTTCCCTCTGTTAATTATTTCCTACTTGTCCTGTATATACCTTGTTTGTACATTAGTTTGCTAGATGTCTCCCCCATTACATTGTGAGCTCCTTAAGGGCAGACTATTTTGTTTCTGTATCCCCTGCATTTATTACAGAGCCTGGTAGATAGGTAGGTAGAGACTTAACAAATGCATTGGAAGACAAGTTCAATTTCCTCATTTGGAAAGAAAGGATGACTTCTATAGCATTTCCCCAGTACTTTTGAAGTAGCTAGTGGCAGTGGCTAAAACTCTGGCCCCGTAGTCGGAAAGACCAGAGTTCAAATCCAGCCTCAGACACTTACTTGTGATATTACCCTGGACAAGTCATTTCTATTTGCCTCAGTTTCCTCAACCACAACTGGGGAACCCTATCACCTCTTGGGACTGTTTTAATTAAGAAAATTTTCTCTGAAATGAGCCTAAATTTTCCTCTTTTAAAACTTAGACCCACTGCCCTTGGTTTTTCCCTCTAAGGTCAAACAGGGAAAAGTCTAATCCAGGGGGTGGGGAGCCTGCGGCCCTCTAGGTCCTCAAGTGCAGCCCTCTAACTGAACCCAAACTTCACAAAACAAATGCCCTTAATGAAAGGATTTGTTCTGTAAGACTTGCACTCAGTCAAAAGGCTGCATCCAGAAGGCCCCTGGTGCCCTACTCCTGGTCTAATCTTTCTTACACAAAATAGGACTTGGAAAATCTAAAGATGTTTCTCCCAGTCTTATAAACAAAAGATCCCACTGTTCTCAACCTGTCCTTACGTGGCAAATCTCAAAGTCATTCACTGTCCTAGTGATCTTTCCCTGGTTCTAAGCTTTCTCTATGACCCCAAGGCAACCAAAGCCTCCAGATGGTGTTTTATCTAAAAAGCAGCAGCTGGCAAGATCCTACACAGAAGAGGCAAGATTCATAAAGACTTTATTCAAAGGAATTTCCAGGTACATTAAGAATTTGCAAGTTAATGAGGTTAAAAAAAGACAGATTCAGCTGATATGTGCTGCTGTGTATTCACCACTAACTAGTGCAAAAAAAAATTATCTATTTGCTCAGTAAAAGCCACATAAGGCAGAATTAAAGCTGAAACATCTGATACCAATTAAGACCAATAGCCATTCATCCATCCAGAGCTGGTAACTGAGCTCTTTGGTGGGAGGAGGCAGATGACACTCTAACACCGACAGATGCAGGAACTGGAAACAGTGGTCACACAAGATGTTAGACAGGAATGTTAGACTCACAATGAGGCACTTAGATTGAAAAGCTTAGAGATTTAATATCCTACCCTGTATCACCACAATTTCGAATTGAGTCCTATGACCCAAAGCCAACCTCCTAGATATCTTAAATCAGCCATCCCTGAGGTTAGCCTAGTCTTGGGCCCTCCCCATGCCAACTGCAGAGAATGCTGATAACAGTCCATTCCTGCACTCTCTGGGCTCACACAGGCACAGTTGTTGATCTTGCAGTGAGTGGGGTCTGGATATATACAGCAGCACACTGGAAATCACCTTCTTCTTATGGCACTGAGTTTGTTTCAGGTTTCAACCTTTCCCAATAACCCAACTTCCTCACCCTCGCCCGCTCTCATCCTGAGACAAACACATTGGTGAAGTGCAGCTCATCGGCTTACACAATCTCTATTGGAATCCTCCAGCAGAACAGAATATTTGACTTGTCATCCACAAGCTTCCACTCCACCACCAACTTTATCTAGAGAAAAGAACAGGACAAGGGAAAATGAAATGGTGACTGGGATTCAGCCCCTTCCAGGGGCCCCTGTGCCCCTCTCCCACTGTGGACAAGAGGATGATGATGATGATGCTAGCCAATGTTTACACAGCACCATGTGCCAAGCACCGTGCTAAGCACTTTTAAGTGATTATCTCATCTGATCCTCACAATAACTCTGGGAAGGGATATTATTAGCACTTCCATTTCCCAGATAAGGAAACTAAGGCAACAGATTAGTCATGTGACTTGTCCAGGATTACACAGCTATTAAGTTTCTAGGGCAGGATTTGAACACAGGCCTTCTTGAATCCAGGCCCAGTTCTCTATAAATTGCACCACCCAGCTGCCCCAAATCAACATGAAGTTGATTCCACAGGAACATCATAACCCATCTTCTCCCAAGCCTTTCATTTTTGAATCAAGCCTCTGTGTACACAGATGTAAGACTCTATCAGGAGAAGTTGTGCTTTCTTTGAAGTGCTTTTTCAAAAGAGGGAATGGACTTGGACTGGTAGGTCCATGCACTCTATGTTGTTTGATATATGCCCCGTGGCATATACCGGGGTTGGAGTACAGTCTGTGCCCATAGTAAAGAATAAAGCTTGCTGGCTTATAAAGAAATTAAAAGTATAACCTTGGTTTACAAAGTGCCATTTGCACCTCAAGGGTCATGTGACTGGTATCTGAGAACTAACCTAGAGAAGTTCAGAGACGCTCACCACAAGGAATTTTTTGATCACAATAATTCTTACAAACCAACTACCAAGTTGTAGAGGCCTTATGAATTTCAGCAGCAGAGAGAATTCTCACAAAGACAAAAACACAGAAATATCATTAGGCTCAGTGCCCACTCACTAGGATATCGTGTAGATGGATAAATGAGGACTTGCTTATTATACCCATCACCACCATCACTAAGTATCAGAGAATTTCTTCCTTCTTCAGTCTTACTACAGCATTACATATAGGAAACCTACCCACTGCCCTAACAGGATGGATGGGACAGGAATGTCACTTACATTGGGGTATTCAGTCTTCACGGGCAGTTTGTTCAAGTAGTTATAGGTCTTGCCTTTTTCAATGGGACAGTTAATGCCACACTTACACCCATCAGGCTGAGGGATAGGGAAAGGCATTGGGACCCCGAATATAATGCCATGCACTGAAGCTGTGGTATTCTGAGACCAGACATCTGTTGAGAAAACAAAAACCAGGTTGAAAGTGATGGCTATGTGACCAACTCAATGGTGATCACCAGCAGCCTTTAGGGAAATCAATGCAATGGTACATTTTACTGAGAATATGCTTTCCCATCTTCCTCAACTCCTCTAAGGAAGAATGTCTATGTTCTTTGTTAAAACTATAGCACTCCCCAAATGCGGGGGAAAGTTGCATTTATTCAGAGCTGCAGACAGCCCCAGCTAGAAAGCCTAAGTTCCTTCATCATTTTGTGCTTCGACTGTAGCTTGCTGTTTGTTACATGGATGCATTTTTCCAGAAAAAATGAGAGAACAATTAATTAACCTTTAACCTAATGCCTAATCTACATCCCTGAAGCTCAGAGGATTTAACTGAATTGGGGATATGTACATATGGTTTTTAAAGCTTGGTAAATAAACCTTGTCAAATTCTGCTGTGTTTTTACCAATTCAAGACCCTTTGGATTCTTAAGCCTTGTTGAGACTGCTAAAGCAAAACCTCTTGGTTCTCAGGGAGGTCACTGCAAGTACAATAATTCAAGTCAACATTTATAAAGCATATACCATAGGCAAGGCACTCTGCTGATAAATATTCCCTTCTGTCAATCACTACCTTTACAAGCTTTAGCAACTCACTAACCTTCTTGGGGATCAATTTCTCATCTGTAAAATGAAGGGACTGGTTGGCCTAGATGGCTCTTGAGATTCCTCCTAGCTGTAGTAATATGAACCTAAGTTTACAAGAATAAAGTCTCTGCCCTCAGGAAATTAGGTTCAGAGAAGCCAGATTTGTGGAAGATTTCTACTCTATAGAATTAAAATTATTATAATCTATAGAACTACCACAAGTTTAGAACTAGAATGAATCTTAGGTCATTTAGTCTAATCCTTCCATGGATTAGGAAACTGAGGCCCACAGGGGTTATCTACCTGAAGCAACAGAATATACTGAGACAGACGAATTGGCAGAAATTCAAGAGCAGCAAGTGTTAGCCCACTCTAATTAGTGCCATTATAAAATGAAATTTCTTGGCTGCTAAGATATCACTTGAAGTGTTCAAGAAGGTTAGGACCATGTGCTGGTCTCAGTGACTTGTAAGATCTCTTCCAACTTCCAAAAGGAACATGGATATGAAGCACTGCTTAGACTGGGAAGTGTCACTGCATGATTAGGTCAATTACATTCTTCCACCTCATTTTCTGAGCCTGTTCCTATAAAGAAGAGGCAGAATGTTGTCATGGAAAGAACATTTAGACTTAAAAGCAAAAAAAAGGAAATAAGCTATGTGCCCAAAGCCTAGGTAAAAGGGTTCAATAAATTACAGTACACAAAAGCAACGGAAAATTGTGGGGACTATGGAAATGACAAATATGAAGAATTCAAATTGTGTTTGTCCTTCAAAGAAGACCATGACATCAGAGAAATGATGACATGACTTGTACTTGACTTTGTTTTGAGTGAGGGAGGGCTATGCAAGGTCACCAGCCTCACTTTCTCCTCCTGAGTCATCTGGATTGAGTAGCTATGGGAAGGCATATAGAATTATATAATATCAAGAAAGTAGAACCAAAATAACATACACTGACCACAACCATGTAATTAAATAGACACTGACTAACAGCTAACTCCACCAGACTTAGAAATGATCTTGCCAATGTTAATAGGTATGGCTCATTTTCTCCCCCATCAGTAAATGATAAATACACTAGCTTTTGGAAATTGTTTCTGTATCTGAATGATCCTAATGTGCATAGTGAGAGACTGAAAGTTAAAACAGATTAAACTAAAATTAAGATATGACTGGACTTCTTAAGAGGTACTTGCTAGGAAATGGATAAAAGAAGAGAAACAAAGGGTGGAGGGCACCCAACTGGTTGCAGATTCAAGTCCCTTTCAAAGTGACCTTGAGGTCTTGAAGTTTCAACATGTTTGAGCTTCAGTTTCCTCATCTACAAAATGGAAGATGAGAATACTTGTACAACCTAACCTATAAGGCTGCTTGGAGAATTAACTAAGTGTGAAAGCCTTCTGTCATGGTAAGGGACTAGATAAAGGTGAGCAAATACTATTGTTACCAAGTTTCAAGTATGAGTTAGACCAGGAACACTTTGGACTTACCACTGATGAAGGTGACATTGACACTGTAGGATTCTCCTCTATGCAATTGGCAGGGCTGAACGGAGCAGGGGATCACTTCCACCACCAGAACTTTTCCAACTGCAGAGCCTGGAGAGGAAATATAGGATAACGAAACAAAAATGACAACACAAAAACAAAATACCTAACAAAGTAAAAGTTCCTGCTGCAGAAGCCTCCTCTCCCCACTTCCAGTCTCAGTTAAATGATAAAAAGACTAGTTTGGATGAAGTACCACTCCTTCAAGGTTTTAACCTTTTTGTTTGTTTCTTTTGGCCTCAATGTCCGTTTAGATGAATTTTTTAAAACTGCAAAATGTTATTTCCAGTTCTGTATTCTCCCCCTCACCACTATACGTATGAATGGACAGCAAAGTCACATGGTGGATGGCATGCCAGGCCTAGAGTCAGGAAGATTCATCTTCCTGAGTTCAACTCTGGCCTCAGACCCTTACTAGCTGTGTGACCCTGGGCAAGTCACTTAACCCTGTCTGTCTCAATTTCCTCATCTGTAAAATAAGCTGGAGAAGAAAATGGCAAAAGCATTTCAAAATGACCAAGAAAACCTCAAAAAGGAGTCCCAAAGATGTTAACACAACTGGGGGGGGAGGGAGGAGAGGGCAGGGAATGATATTCATGTGAAGTAACACAAAACATGTTTCTAAATCAGCCATTTTGTGATGGAAAAAAGCAAAAATAAAAAAGGCAAATGAAAAATGGTCCTACTTTTACCAAGAGTCCATCTCTCTCTGGAGGTGGCTAATTTTTTATCATGAGTCTGTTGATTTCTTGTGAATCATTGTATTAATCAGAGTAGCAAAGTCTTTTGTAACTGATTATTGTTACAATATTGCTGTTATTACGTACACTGTTCTCCTGGTTCTGCTCAATTCACTTTGTATCAATTTGTGGCAAGTCTTCCCAGGTTTCCTGCTCATCATTTCTTGTATCACAATAGTGTTCCATCATAATAACATACCATTAAACTTTCTCTCTGCCACCACAAGAGCTACTATAAATATTTTTGTACATATGGGTCCTTTTTCAAAAGAAAATCTCTTTAGAGTATAGATGTAATAGTGGTATTTCAGTATCAGAGCACGCAGTTTTATAGCTGTTTGGACACGATTCCAAAGTGAACATTAAAAATTGGGAAGTTACCACCTGGCGAAAAACTTCAAGTGATCTAAGATGGCAAAACAGAGCCTTCAAAGAAGTAAGCTGGGGCAGAAAAAAAGAATCCATTTCCTAAATTAGAAAGGTTCTTTAAAATATGTTTTATGAACGCCTACATATAACATTTATTGGCAATTTCACCAGATTCCCTAAGCAGATAGTAGAACTGGGTACCCATGTCTCCTCCAAATGGCTTTCAGGAAATCATGCATTTTAGAACTGATAGATTTTACAGCTTTTGCAAGTCAGGACAAAAGGAAACTCCTGGAAATAATAGTCACAATATCTAACACTTACACAGCACTTTAAGATTTTCAAAACATTTTACAAATATATCATTTTATTCTCACAACCCTAGTTCCCCATGTTATTCCCCAGATGAGGAAACTGAGGCAGACAAAAGGTTAAATGAAAGGTCTGAGGCTATATTTGAATTTAAGGTCTTCCTGATGTCAGGTCCAGTCCTCTCCCCCATAACTGCTTAGGGAACCAAATGAACCTATATTATGATATATCCCTGGGAAAGCTGCCCCCAAGAAGAGCTACACGAGAACCGAAATGAAGTTTTAAATAGAGTGAAAGAAATATCCAGTCAGCTTTCCTTTGTGATAGGAAGTATACTGGGAGAGAAATCTAAGCTATTTATTTGCATTTAGACCCCTAGGCATAATCCATGCCCAATATCAGCCTAATAATTAGTAAGCCTCAATATTTCCTGTGTTGTCAAGCAGCAGTACTAAGAATATAAAAAGAAAATAAATAAGACTGCCTGTGATGATTGCCTTGGCTTTTCAAGGTCCTAGGGTTAACTCCAGAGTGAGGTTGGAATCAGAATGGATGAGGGCTATCCACAGAGATCTATTTGCTTTAGACCTCTCCCAACAGGCTCCCACTTCTCAAATGAGTTTACTTCAATCAGCTGAAATGGGTGTTCCATAGGGAAAATACATAGAAGAGACTTACTTATGAGACCCTGTTATGGCCGAGTTGGAAAAAACCTACTGCCAGTGTCTCCAAAATCAAATTATACAGTAGAACATTAATCTTTCCAAGTACAGTTGATAACCTCATGATTTCCAAGGACTGAGAGTTCCCTAGCTAGTGAGGGGAACGAATGACAAAGGATGTGTTCTGGTTTGAATTTGTTTCTGCTGCTTTTTTTTTTTTTTGTTTGGCTGACAAATTAAAAGTTAACGCCCTTTTTCTCGTAGGGAAGTGAACTACAGTTGACATCAAATGTAATCAGGGTATCAGTAGATAGTGATCACTCTATATCCCTTTATCTCAAATGTCTTTTTCACTTTGTACAAATCTATACAACCTAAGGTAGCTTTTTTGTCATTTCAGGCATGTCCAACTCTAGTTTCCCACAATAACAGATAATTAACAGCCAGGTAAATTTCTTTAGGAAACCACTCCAAATCTACCCTATGGCTAAAAGTAATCACCTATGTCTAAAATAGAACCAGCCAATGATACAGAAGAGTTATGACAGCAAAAATAAGATAAGAATTATGAAAAATGTTCCCAAAATGACAATTAGAAGAGATGTTCTGTTTACAGTTGCTTAGCACAGTAGGCTGTGTTTGCACCTAATAGGAATATGTTTAGCTTTTCGCTATGAGGTTGGGGAGGGAGGGGTGAAATAGTTTCATTTCAAGAACAAGCTCTACCATTAAATAGACTAATATTGGTACTGTTGCTTTGTTTCTCCTCTATCCCAGTAGCCAGATCAAATAGAGTACTGAAGGTTCTATCTTTTGGAAAGGTTTATTTATTTATAGGGAAAAATAAAGAGTAGTTTTATTACTACCTTGTTTTAAATTCAATATGTAATAAAGATATGAATTGGACCTTTAATTTTAATTAGTATGGGGAATTCCTGGAGAGGAAACTAGGAAATTAGGGGAGAAAAAAACAAACAAACTGCATAAGAGGCTCAGTTCCTTCTTTAAGCACTTTTTCTTGTTCTTTATGTGGTGAAAGTCTGTTAATAATTAAAATCACAATAAAAACAATGTAATTAAAAAATGGTTTATTCATTTAACAAGTATTTATAGAGTACCTACTATACTTATTGAATGGACTGGTGAACTTACTCATAAAATATAATTTTCATGGTGCTGTGCTACCTGAAGAAAAATAAAGCCCAAGATCAGTTCCTATTCTTACAGAGCTATTAATACATAAGATGCATACTGTGGAAGCATATTAAGGGGAAAAAACTTTTCTTTTAGTTTTTCTAGAAAATGCTAAACAAAAAACATTTCTTTTTAAAAGCCTTTCCTGAAAGATTTCTGGAAAAAGTCTCTGGGAAAGATGGGTGATAGTTTTTCAGGAAATGAACTACTGATGGTAACTTAAGGAACTTATCTCATTCAAATCACTGACCTGGAGTGACTAGGAGGTAGGACCCATCTTCTCCATAGAGAAAGATTAAGATAGGGAGGGCAGGGGTTGAAGAATACTTTATCTTTAAGAGTGAGGGGAATGGTTCTGGAGGATATGGAATTTGATTACTCAAGAATTCTGGAATATTAACTCAAATCGTATTTTTACATAACCATCTTTTCCTTGGAGAGTCCTTTATTTTCTTATCCTGAAATGGTCGTGGGCAGTCACGGCAGAGGTTGTGGGGATGGGGGGAGGAGTTCACCTAGGGCCACAGTAATATCTGGCAGGTGGTAGGAGGTTGGAAAGGTCTTAAGGACATGCTCCTTAAAAAACTATTTTTACTAGGACCACATATGCAGAAGTTTGTCACAAGAAGGGTTGCCCACCTGGTGAGAAATTATTTGAGGGCACAGAAAGCCTTAAAACAGTCTAGGGCACGGAGAAGGTTGCTATTTGCTCAGTATTGGTCAAAGTAGTGCCAGCAGCAAGGAATCAGATGTCTTAAGTATTTTAATTCTTATAAAAGGCAATAGTTTAAAACAATGTGTTAACACTTTCTACTGTCTACTTGTTTTTTCCAAGACTGAAAAAAAAAACTTGTACAAGTTGTAAATATTGCAAAACGGAAGTAGTTTGCTTAACTTTTCCATTTAAAGGAAAAAAGTACTTCAGACAAATATTGGAAGAGTCCTCAAAAATCCTTTTGATGTGGGGGAAGGAAAGAGAGGTAACAGAAATCCGGCACACACCAAAAATGGAGAAGTAGGAAAGAAAGGGCAGGAAACCCCTAATTGAATGAATACAAATAAGATGAGTGGGGAAAGAATTCTATTTCCCAATTCAAAAGTAAATCCCATTAAATATTTACCTTAGCCAGAAACAATCCTGCGCCTTAGTTAGCTATTTGTAAGAAAAAGCCCTCCTGTATTTACAGGTTTCCTTCAACCAAGTTAGAACAGTTCCTGACCCATTTTTGTTTAAGTTCTTTTACGTTAATGAAACTAAGTTATGGTAGTTTTAGAGCTAATCAGCAAAAAAAAAAAATGGGAAAACGAAATGAAAGTTGAGCAAGGAGAGAGCTTTGCCTCCTAATCTTTATTCTTTAGTGTCCTTATCCTGTTTTACCCCTCTCACTATTCAGCTCTTCACCCTGGAAATGTGAAATCAATGTGGCCAGAGAACTGACCGAATAAAACTGACCTATATTTTAAGTCCGAGATTGCACCCAGAGTTCCTGCAAACTAGTAATAGTAACGACAGCTAGCATTTCTTTGCTTTTTAAGGTTTACAAAGCAAAATTTTCTCATTTGGTTTTTAAGTACTTAGGGAAGTAGACACTGCTATTAATTTCCATTTTACAGATGAGGAAATTGAGGCAGATAGTGGTTAAACTTGCCCTGGAATCACATAACTATTAAGTGTCTTTATTTAAAGGTGGTATTCAAATTCAGTCTTGAATCCAGATCCAATTCTCTATTCACAAAGCCACTGTTCAACCAACACACATTTATTAAGCACCTACTGTGTGCCAAGCATAGTGCTTAAGTGCTGGGGATACTTGTTTGTCCATCCTTTTTAAAGAGGACCATAATACCAGGAAGGTGATGCCATGACTTGCAAGCGAACTGGATTTAAGTGAAGGAGGGACACGCAAAATCACTAGCCTCTCTCTCCTCCAGAAACATCTGGATGCGGTGGCAAGTTACAGAACAAGATGACTGGAGATGGCCCTGGGATGCAATGGCAAATGTTAGCCAATCTCAGTAATCACATTCAGTGATTAAGACTAGATAAGAAAAGAGGCAAAGAGTGGTCTCTTTTATAGTCAAAAAAAATTCAATCTGGAAGGGGAAGACCTTCAGGGTATCCGGCCAAAACAGAAATAACTGCTATCTACACTCACTCTGGGTCATCACCCAATGTCCAAGTGGGGTTAGGGCTAGGACCAATTGCTGGTCAATCAAAGAGAGTCAGAATGATTTGGGTTTAAGGCAAGGTCCTTAAAGAAGTAAATCTAACTGGTAAACCCTAGCAAGGGTTCAGCAATCAAAATTTATACTCCTTTGGGCAGACCACCTGCAGGTAAGGTTACTATGTGAACAGAGGAAAGGGGAAGGGGGGTGAAAGATTATGCAGTCTATGATGTAATTATGATTTTAATCTGAATATGATAGAAGTTACACTCTTTGGAAAGCGATCTAGTTATAAGAAACTTTTAAAATCCAGTATGAAACTTCATTTACAGGGAAAGTATTACAAAGCATGCTGTCTCATCATAGAACTAGAAAATGACTGTAAACTGATGGAGTTGTGAACTGATCTAATCATTCTGGAGAGCAATTTGGAAGTATGCCCACAAAGTAATCAAACTGTGTGTATTCTTTGAACCTTTGCTTTCTATGAGAGAAGAAAAGAGTAATTTTAACAAAAACATTTGTACTATACCTTGAAGAGATCAACTGCTCAGGACCCTGAAAATGGAAAGGAAGCAGGGGTACTATTGAGGAGAATCTTTGCATGCTGACCATTGAAGGCAAGACAGACTAAATGTGGCTGGACAAGAAACTGTTAGATCTAGCTGAAATGATTGAGAACCACTGCAGGGTGTGCATATACATCAATGTAAATACACACACATAGCAGTTATTTTTATATCTGTCTCTGTGTTTCAGTGGGTCTGTCTCATGTCAGGTTAAAAAGGGGAATTTACACCATAAATTTCCAGAATTCTTCCCTTTGGTCAAGACCTATGATATACTCCATAATAGAATGAAATATACTGCTATGATATACATCAATGTAAATACACACACATAGCAGTTATTTTTATATCTGTCTCTGTGTTTCAGTGGGTCTGTCTCGTGTCAGGTTAAAAAGGGGAATTTACACCATAAATTTCCAGAATTCTTCCCTTTGGTCAAGACCTATGATATACTCCATAATAGAATGAAATATACTGCTCCTATGATTAGATTCCCAAGAAGCCACATTAACAGGGAATGGATTTTAAAATTGTACATACACAAAAAAAGTTAAAATTACTAAAAGCAACATTTTAAAAAAACTATGCTCCACCTTTCGCTTTTTAAAAAAGATCCTTTGGGCTATAAAACGTACATACCCTTCGGCCCTGCAATATCACTTCTAGGGCTATATCCCAAAGAGATAATAAAGATAGGAAAAGAACCCACATGTACAAAATATTTATATATAAAATATTTACATATAAAAATTGTATTTTGTAAATTGTATATTTAAAAATATTAAACAAAAATATTAATATATACAAAAAATATTTTGTGGCAGCCAAGAACTGAAAATCTTGTATGAACTGATGCTGAGAGAAGTGAGCAGAACCAGGAGAACTACCCAATAACAGCCACAGTTTTCAAGGACTGATTCTGATAGACTTAGCCCTTCTCAGCAATGCAAGGACCTAAAACATTTCCAAAGGAATCATGATGCAAAATTCCATCCACATTCAGAGAAAGAGCTATGGAGTTGGAATGGAGAATAAAGCAGACTATTTTTTGTTGTTTTGTTGTGTTTTGTTTTCTCATGGTTTCTCCCATTCCTCATAATTCTTCTATGCAACATGACTGGTGTGTAAATGTATTTAATAGGAATGCATGTGTTGAGATCATATAAGATTGTATGCTGTCTTGGAGAGGGAGGGGGAAGGAAGGGAGAAAATTTAAAACTTATGGAAATGAATGGTGAAAACTGAAAACAAATAAATTAATAAATTTGGGGAAAAAAATTAAAAAAGATCCTTTGGCACTGTTGCAGTCGTGAACTGATCTAATCCTTCTGCAGAGCAATTAGGAACAACAACCCAAAAGCAATCAAACTGCTTGTATTCTTTGAACCAGTAATACCAGTTCTAGATTTGTATCCCAAAGAGATCACAAAAAAGGGGAAAGACCTACATGCACAAAAATAATTATATTCTGTATCCATTTTGTATCCCTAGGGATACAAAAGAGAGTACCTGCCCTCAAGGAGCTTATCAATCAGGGACTGAGCCAAGCTGTGAAGATACAAGAACCATAAAAGAAAATAAAATATGGAGGAAAGGGAAATGTATAACCAGGAGGCACCAAATAAGTTAGAAAGAATTCTGCTTTTAGCTTTTATTTCCACAATGCTAGCAAAATTTAAAGAGCCAAATAAGAGACTTGGGCAAACAACCGATCAGGAATGGAGAAGTAAAATTAGTCACAGGATCATATGATCATATTTAAAGTTGGAAAATATTTCTGGGATCCTTCTGATCCAACACCAGTATTTTACAAAGGAGAATGGGGAAATGGTGAGTAAGGAGCCCCCAGGATCTTCCGATTTAAAAAAATCAGTTCTTTCTTTCCATCGTCCCAGGCAGGGGGGATGACCCACCGAAGATCAGCCAGGACTATCCACCTCGGTTGGGGTGTGTGCATGTCTGAATGAGTGGGGAGAGAGTGCCTGGCAGGGGGTCCAGCTGCAGGCCAGGTCACATAAGGGTGGCCCAGGCTCAAGATCCCAGAGGGGAGGGGAGGATGGGGGCAACTGGGCTTCAGGGAGCCCCAGCAGACAGTGAGAGGGGCCGGGCAGAGACACTGAGAGATACAGTGTTTAACTTGCAGTCGGGCAACACCAGAGTTCCACTTCTACTTCCAAGACACTCGCTCGCGTAGCCCCGGGCAGGCCACTCTCTCAGGCTCAGTGTATCAAAGTGGAGAGAGCAACAGTATCCACCTCCCAGGTAGCAGCGAGAAAACAACCCTTCAGGCGCTCGTCCGCATCCGCCTCCTCTCCATCGTAACTACTTCAAGCTTACAAACGTTTATCTCACTCACAGTAAGCCTGTGCGAGTACGACATCCATTTTACTGAGGAGGAAACTGAGGTAGCCCAAGAGCTGTGTTCAAATTCGCCCTCGGACGCATTTAACGCCGTTTGCCTCAGTTTCCCCCTCTGTCAAATGAGCTGGAGAAGGAAATGGCCAACCACTCCGATAACCTCCAACCCTGGGGTCGTGAGGAGTCAGATGGGACCGAAAACGACTCCACACCACAAGGCGGGCTGGAGATGGGGGCAGGGAGGGAAGGGCTGGAACGAAAGCCAGCAAATCAAAGCCCCTACTACGCGCCAGACCCAGAAAGTTCGGGGGAGGGGCGGGTCTCGGGGGCCCAGCCCCGCCCGGTGCTCACCGCAGTCCAAAAAGTGAACCGGTTCGGCCAGGGCGACCACCCCGAGGGTCAGGAGCAGCGGCACACAGGAGGAAAAGGCCATGGTGACTCGGAAGAAGGGCGACCGACGGGAGGAAGCGGCTCCCGAGCAGGCCCGACGGTCCGCAGATAAAGCCGCCGGGGCGGGGCCCCAGCCGAGAGCCAACCCACGTGGGCCGAGGCCGCCACACCCCCTCAGGCCCCGCGGTCACGTGCCCGGCCCCGCCCCGGGGAGCCTCCTGTAAGTTGGTAACTCCGCTTCTTGACCAATAAAGTTTCTCAGGTTTTGAAATTCCCCCCCCCCGGGGATTTTGTTTTGTCCCGCCTCATTTCCGGCACGCTGGCCAATGGCCTTCTCGCCTCTCCCTTCCTGCTCCACAGGCCCTGGGGAGGCGGAGTCTCCGCTGTCCGGGGCTCCCTGGCCTAGCGTGGGGCTGGAGGAGGAGGGACGATGGCGGCGTTGGCGGTAGCGCCGCGGGCATGGGCTCTGACGGCCTTGGGCCTCCGGACGGTGACGTCTCGGCTGAGGGGCAGGTACCCGGCGGGAGGAGGACGCCCCGCATGCCCTGACCGCGGCGGGGCGGCCGAGGGAGGGACGCGGGCCCGGAGGACCCTCACCCCCAGCCCGCGTGGCTGCCCGTCCTTGCGCCTGCGCTCACCCTGCCTTCTCCCCCCGGCCCCCCAGCAGGCTCCTCCACACCTCCTGGCGCCCGCCGCTGATGCCCCCCGGAGCGCCCCCGCAGGTGGGCATCTCCTCGCCCAGGGAGTCGTCTACCTCCTCCTCTGCCAGCTCCCAGACTTCGGGCTCCGAGTCAGAAGAAGGTCAGATCCGCCTCACGGAAAGCTGCGTTAAGGTAGGCCTCGGGGTGGTGGGCGCCCCTTCGGCCCCCCCCGTTGGTTCCCCCCTTACCTTCCCGGGTAAGTAAAGAGCAAGTCCTCCTTGCTCTTAGTGCCCCCCACCGAGGTAACCCCCCATATACCCTGTCTCTGGCTTATTTGCCTTTGTTTGCATGTCGTCTCCCCGTTACACCGGGAGCTCCTTAAAAGCAAGGACTTTTTTTTTCTTCATGTCCTTGTCACTTAGTACAGTGCCTCCCACATAGTCGGTGCTTAATCAGTGCGTATGGACCTGAAAGCATTTATTAAGCGCCTTTTATGTGCCGGGAACTGTACTAAGATGCATTAGTATTGATGGGAGTACAGAGAAAGGGGAAAAAACCCAAATTCTTATTCTCAAGGAGCATATGCTGAACGGTCTTGGATTCCCCTTTTTTGCCTTTCTCCCCCCCAGAGGCTTCTGGAGATCACAGAAGGGGCAGAGTTCCTCAGACTACAAGTGGAGGGAGGTGGATGCTCCGGATTCCAATACAAATTCTCTCTGGACACAGTTATCAATCCTGATGACAGGCAAGAATCAAGGGGGAGCTAGGTGGCATAGTGAGGAGGAAGATCCAAGTTAGAAATCTGCCTCAGATATTTACTAGCTGGAACAAGTCACTTAATGTCTCTCTCTGTGCCTCCGATCTTTTCTATAAAAATGAGAAGGTTGGATGATTGTGAAATCATCCAACTGGCACTTTTAAAAACAATATCTTTTCAGGGATGGGCATATGGGACAGTGATATTTTAAATTTGAATAACATCATTCTTTGGTAAAGTACTCAGTAATTATTCATATTTCTGTATTTTTAACCTGTAAAGGTTAAAAAGTACTTCATTATGCTGTTACTTTGTTCAACTGGGATGGTATACTAGGGAGAGTTTAGAGACTATAGTATTTAAAATGACTTTTATATGTATGTGTGCCTAAGGGACTAGAAGGATTCATGTAACAGTATGAGTGAACTCAGAGAGAGTGTATCCGATGTTTTTGGTGACTGCTTTTTAATTAATCACTTCTTGTTTTTCCAGGGTGTTTGAAAAGGGTGGGGCTCGAGTGGTGGTTGACACTGATAGCTTGGCCTTCGTGAAAGGGGCCCTGGTGGACTTCAGCCAAGAATTGATCCGAAGTTCATTTCAGGTGTTGAACAACCCTCAGGCAGAGCAAGGATGTTCCTGTGGGACTTCATTCTCTGTCAAACTATAATGTGTGAGATGATGAATGACCCAGAGACTATCTTCTTACTTCAACTTCCAATTCTTGATTCCAGTTCTTGAGAACCATAGACTTCCTGGGATTTCTCCATTGCTCAATTTCTTATTCCCCAGCCCTGGAGTTCCATATTCTGTCACTGTATCACAGTGTTTAGTTTTCTTTGTCAGTATCAATCTGCTTCCAAGAATAAGTGGAAATTTTTCAAGCTCCCCAAACTATTGCCTCAGAACCAGTTGCCTAACAGCTAAGATATTGACTTTATCCCCTGTATTTCAAAATGCAGAGATAACAGCCCTGGCCTTCAGAGCTGTTTGTACATATGTGTGTATTATTAGTGTATATAGTGTATAAAGTATTTATTTTTAAAGAAAGTGTTGTTTATTCAGTATTTTGAATCAGAGGTAAAAGTTACCTCTGTAATGATTATGGGAACTGGGAAATGGGGTTGATGGGGTCTAGTTTGGAGGGAGACTTGATTTTTCCTCTTCCTCATTCCTGCCAGCTGATTTTTTTTCTTCACCAAGAAAAAGTTAGGATCAGTGCTGTATGATTCTCCTTTTTGACATAAGCTTATTGTTTTTTTCTGGAGTTCAGTCCCCCTCCTCCCCCTTAGCATAAAAGTAAAGAAACACATGATGTATTAGCTTGTTCCAAATTACTCATGGTGTTGTGTTAGGTTCCATAATCAAATGAAAAGTAGATCACAAAAGCAGCTACACAGAACCTGTGACAATTCTGTGTTCATTAAGGTTCACCAGTATGTAGGAATAATGCAGTTTCAAATTAGAAGAAAAGTTTTATGATGTCATAAGCAATGGGATGTATTTTCTAGACACTCTGGACCAATGAAAGAAAAGACATTTAAGTGTCAACTTCTTTGTTATGTCACAGTCACTAAGTACCTAAGTTAATGACATTTTTGGATATTCTGCAGAGCAATAAAATAATCAGCCAATAGTGAGTGAAAGGGAAGAGAACAAACTTGATTTCAAAAGTGGAAAAAGGAGAGACTCCTTAAACTATTAATTGCCTGAGAAGATCCTAGGTTAGTAGCCAGATCAGTAAGAGTGGTTTGAATGTAAAATGACCACTCTGTGATTGCCCCACTGAAAATCAGATTCCCAATATATCAAACACTTTGCTGACCAAATACAAAATATTGCTCTTATCTTCAGGAAATGTCACATGAATTCGATATCCTGTCCTTCATTAGACTTACCCCCTTACCGTTCTGAAAAGGCTTATGAATGTGAAGCAGCTGGTGGCCTGGTGGATGGTACTATGGACTTTGATTCAGAAAGATGAGTTCAAATCCAGCATTAGATACTTGGCTGCATGACCCTGAGCAAGTTATTTAACCTCTGTTACCATTTCCTCAGCTGTAAAATGGGAAAATTATAGCACTTACCTCTCCGAGTTGTGAAGATCTCAGTGAGATAGCAAATGAAATAATTTTGTAAAAAGTGCAGTTGTTTTAATGGTTGTTGTCCTTTGTTCTTAAAGAGGACCAAAATGACATCACTTTATTGGAGTCCAGTTACAGTATGTCTGACTGATCAGACCAGAACAAGCTCCAATAAGTTAAGACAGCGGTGTTACTATGTTCCAGATTCATTTGTACACTCCAGAATTTCCCAGTAATGTTGCTATTCTTATCCCATTTGCCAGGCAGATGTTGGGAAACTAATTAAAACTGAGAGTGGCACACTCAACTCTTTGGGGCTCCTTTGTTAAACTTTCAAGTTGAGCTTGACTAAATGACTAAATGTTATAATTATTAATAATTTTCTTCTCAGATTTACGTATTTGAGATAGGTTAATCTACCAATCAGGCAGACTCCCTGTCTTACAGAAAGACGATCAAGACAACTTATCCCATGATTTAGATTGTCATCATTAATAGTTATGCGGAGACTCATTTCACAAACCAGGTAACAAAGAGTGTTTAGAGCTTTCCAAATTCAATAGTCCCTTCACTACCCTGGCCACCTTTATTCAGCAGGAGCAGCAGAAAGTTATGTGGTGTTCTGAAAAAATTAACTGACCAGCCAGAATAAATAACAAAACTAGTCTGAAGTGGACAGGTGCTTTTAGCTCCTATTTGGAACCTAAAACATAAAAACTAGCCTTACCGCACATGAACATGAGGTACTTGTGAAAAGACCAATGAGAAGCCCTGAATTCCCATACTATGTATATAAGTGTCCATTTGACTAATGACAAATCTGAATTATTGTCAGACTTAGGGGAGGTTTTTTTTTAAGACTTTCCTTTCACAGGTCCTGGAGGTACTGCCAAGAGCTCCCTTCAGACTACTTGAATGCTACCTGAAGATTGGATCTACCTTAAAGCCCATCGAGGAAAGACAGCTTTTGTACCTTGCTGGAAGGGAACCTTTTAGGTGTCACTGATCACAAATAATTCTGTTAATCTTCAGTCTTGGATCTGAGCATCACACTGTAAAAGAACTGTAACCTTTTCTGGAGGCTAATATTTAACAGAAGGATGTAATGACAGTGCTTTGACTTGGCAACTGCTCATAACCAACACTACAGTCAACAGTATTTGCTATACCCCAAGGTCTGTAGCCTTAGAAATAAAAAAGACTGTACTAATTAAGCCCTTAGGACTAGCCCTAACTAATATGTCTTGTTTTGCTTGGACCACTGGGAGTCCACCTGGGTTTTGTAGAAACCAAATTAGCATCAAAGAACCCCATCCACTGATATCAGACTCCATGTTTATACTGGTCAACTAGAGTAGTGGATCTTATTTCTAGTTATGTGCAACCTAAGGAACAAGAAGAACATATGCAAAATAAGATCCTAGAAAAGGAATGTATGTTGTATTACTGAGCACAGATTGGAGGAAAGATGTGGAAGCCAAAGAACCATAGGTTTTGAAGAGACCTGAGATCATCAAAGGCAACTCTCACAATTTCCAGATAGGAAAATTTGGGCCTAGGGAGATTAATGACTTGTCTACCATCATATATGCAGTAAACAGTGATTCTAAAATTAGGTCAGTTAAATCTGCCTTCTGTATGCCTAGTTATTTGCTTGCTGTTCTCTCTGAGAATTCTTACTGACCTAATTTTTATACATATTAACAAATGTGTGTCTGTATATAGAGATATATGTGGATCATATACCTCTTATTGTAAATGTCAGAAGACAGACAATATAGAGGATCAAGAAGACTTCTTTGCAAGTGGTGAGATCTGAGCTGAGCCTTCAGGAAAGTCAGGAAGTGGAGATGGGAAAGAAGCACATTTCACACAGTGGGGAATTGTCAATCAAAAGGCACTCAGGAGGTGGAGTGTCATGAATAAAAAACGGCAATAAGGGTAGTGAGGAGATTTAAAAACCAAGCAAAGGATTTTATATTTGATCCTAGAAGTAATAGGGAACAACTTGGGGTGACATGATGAGGCCTAAGGTTTAGGAATATCAAGTTGGCAGCCGAGTGGAGGATGAGCTAGAGTGGGGAGAGACAAATCAGGGAAATCAACCAGAAGGTTAGTCCCAACAGCCCATGTGTGAGGTGATGAGGGCCTGCACCTGGAGAGTGACTGCAGAGAAAGATGTGAAAATCAGTGTGATAAAAGACTTGACAATAGATTGGATAAGTGAACTTGAGTGAGGAATCAGGGGTGATCTCAAGATTGTGAATGTGAGTGATTGGAAGGATGGTGTTGTCCTTAACACTGAAGCTGAAAAGAAGGGAGAATCTGGGGGAGGAATGAGAAAGTGAGGTTAGTTTTGGACGTGTTGGGTCTGAGATGTCTACAAGGCAATTCATTTTATCGTGTTCTGAAGAAAGTTGGAGGTGAGAGCTGGATAAATGGACCTAAGAATCATCTTCGTACGGATGATCATTGAACTCATGGAAGCTGGTGAGATCACTAGTTGTAATAGTAGAGAGTGAAAAGAGGGCTGGGGCAGACCCCTGATGATAAGCAAAGTTAATGGATATTACCTAGGGGAAGATCCAGTCAAGGAGACTTGAGAGGCAAAGTTAGATTTGGGCAGAACCAAAAGAGAACAATGTTATAAATACCTATAGGGGTCGGAATAACCAAGAGAAGAGAGTGAGCTAGTGTCAGAGACTGGAGAGAGGTCAAGAAGGTTGGTGACTGAGAAGAGGCCATTACCTTTGATGATTAGGAGAGCAATTGTATTTGATAGGGAGCAGCTTCAGTTGAATAATTGGATCAGAAACCAAACCTCAGAAGGTTATGAGGAGAGGGAGTGGAGGCATTGATTGTAGAGGGCTTTCTAGAAACTTAGCTACAAAAGTAGGAGAAATAGGACACGAAGGAGCAGAAACAAGTGATGTTGTGGTTGTTGGTGTTTAAGGTTTCTGAGAAGTGTGTGGGTTGTAAGGATAGGAAGACTGTAGAGTAGTGATTGAGAGGGGATGATCAAAGAGGGCAATTCTTGGAGAAGACAGAATGGAATAGCATCCTCAAAGGTGCCTGTGGAGGAGTGGTTTGCCCTGCTAAGAAGGGCCCATTCTTTGTGTGAGACAGAAGTAAAGGAGGAAATAACTGGGGAAGGTATCTGAGTAATGTGAGATGAGAGTGAATGACCTTAAATTTTTCCGTTAAGTATGAGGCATGGTCCTCCATTGAGAGCATAAAGAGTTACTATGGGAAGCTGGCTAGATGGAAAGGTTTGGAATGTTTTCTGTGGTAAGTGGGATAATGACTCCATGAGGGAAAGGTAATAGGCTTTCCCTGTTATAGGAAGGGCCCAATTATTTGTTATTCTGTAGCAAATTTGTAATGAACTTAGCCTTCAGAGACATTGTTCTCTCCACTAAGCCTTACTGCCTTACTTAGTGCTTGTGGCACAAAACTTTCACCATATTATAAAAGTTAAGAATTAATGATATGACAGTGTCCTTGGTAAAATGCTTGGTCTCACTTGAATGGAAAGCATAGGTTCCCAAAGTGGTCCATACCATTCCTGAGGGCTCTGGAATGATCAGAATGTATGTGGGGGAGGGGTATAAGGAAAGAAGAGAAAAAATTTTGAAAAACCATTCATACATGTTTCATCTGTTGTTGATGGAACTGTTTAACAGAGTTAAAGTTGTAGCCCTTACATTATTTTTCAAATAAACACACAAAATGCAGGTTATAACTGATCAGTGTTTAAGTCCTCCAACAGGTCTTAACAAGCAAGTATTGGCAGGCAAGTGTGTCATTGTCAGGAAGTCCACCGTGCATCGACAGGAATATATGTGTGTGATGACTTGTTTACAGTATAGTCCTATACAGTTATATGGCAAAATACTGCATCATCAAAATTTCAGTGCAGGAAAAACCCCATAAATTTACAATAAGTTATTAAATTTAAGATGTCTTTATTTTTTGAAATGATGCAGATTAAAAAAAACTGTTAAAGGGCTAAAGAAAGTGGATTTTCAGGGGAGTGCTGAGTAATTTTTTTTTAAAGGGGGTGGTAGGTCAAATAAGTTTGGGAACCCCTGATCTAAACAATCTCTCAAGAACATGACTTAGAATTTTGGGAGTAATCTTAATTCCAGGAGAAGACAGAACCTGGAACCCTATGATTGGAATAGTAAAGAGAGCTGACCTTCACCTGAAGGTACTTTCACACTATTATTGTTCCCTTTGAGAAATAATTCAGATTCTATTATTGAAAATTGTTATCTAATTGTATCATCTTTCACCATGATTACACTAAAACAAGAGTTGCAGTTGATTTTCCAATTAGCAAGTGGAATTCTTGCTTTCTTTCCAAGCAGAATACTTGTACGTTGATAAAAATGTGTGTCTAAAAGATCTGGCTAAAATGTAGTTCTTTTTGTTCAGTTGTGTCCAGCTCTTCATGACCCTATTTGGGGTTTCTTGATAAAGATTTGGGATCATTTTTCATATACCTGTTAATAATACAATTTTTCTTTTTGGAACTGTGTATTCATATTCCATGACAATTTATCCATTGGAAAATAGATTTTGGTGTTATATATTTATGTTAGTTCCCTCTGTGCCTCATATATCAGACCCTTTTCAGAGATACTTGATGCAAAGATTTCCCTCCCATTCAACTGCTTTCCTTCTTAACCTAGTTGCATTGATTTTGTTAGTAATTTCATGTAATCAAATTATATAATCAACATTATCAGTTTTATGTTTGGTGATCTCCTCTAACCCTTGCTTAGATAGGAATTCTCTAACAATGGAAAGTGCCTTTTCTGATTTTTTTCCTGGCATGACTTTTAATATGTGGGTCTTGTACAGTTTTTCCCTAATACTAATAATTTACCCTAGTAAATAGTAAGTCTCCCCAAGTGGTTGCATGTATTAAAATTTGCACTATTCACAGTTTCAACTATTTAAAATATGTTCATTGGTTCTAGTCTAATGGAAATATGTAGTTCAAATTTAAATAATGTAAACACTAAAGAGGATTCTTTATTTGCATTAATTAGGACTTAACCGTCTCCATTTTGAGCTTATGGGGGTCTATTTAGTATATAAGATACTGATCTAAACCTAATTTCTGCTAAACTGCCAAGCTTTCCTGTTTTCTTACCAGTTCTTGTTAAATAGAGAGTTCTTTCCAAATTAATTTCAGTTCTCAAGTATATTGAATACTAGGTTTTTTAATTCACCTATTTCTGTTTCTTCTTTATCTACTTTTCTGCTTTTTGATTCGTTGAGAAAGCAGTCCACAGTCAGGGCCTCCAGTTCCTTTCTTCTCATACTTTTCTAAACCTTCTGGACTCTGGCTTCTGACCTTAGTAAGATTCAACACCAACTTCTCTCTCCAAAGTTACCAATGATCTCCTAGAACAAACCCCAAAATCTGAAATAGTTTTAGAAAGAAATTTATTAGTTTTTTTGGTAAAGGAGAGTGAGCCGGAAAGGAAGTGTGACTCCCTCTCATGCAGGCTCTGGAAAGTTTATGTTATGTAGGATTTAGACAAGGGTGCCTGCCCATGAAACACATACACATATAAACCACATGTATAAGCAATTTTGAGAGGGCAACTTGAAAGCAGGATAGATTGAGATGGGTATGAATAAATATAAACATTCAAAACGTAAGAGAACCCAAAACATAAGCTTGGCTAGAACCCAAAGAAGTGCAGGTTGTGGTAACCAGAAACAAGAATGCTTTGGGTGGATTCAGGATCCGAGGAAACCCAAAATTTCTTGTTGTAATGCTGAGGCATTAGAGAGTTACTGCAGTCAGGCTACATTCTGAGTGCAAACAATGTTTAATTACATAAGATTGGGTTCAAACAGTATAATAATTCTTCTGAACAGTATAGTAAATCATTTTTTCCTACAGTATTCTCTTCTCTCTAGATTTTTGGGACACCACTCTCTCCTGGTTCTTCTACTTGTCTCACTACTCCTCAGTCTCCTTTTGTTTCAGTCTAGGGGTCTTGGAAACCCTGAAATGCAAGGGCAAAGGGTTCAGGTCTGCCTCGAAAGACTATGACCACTCAAGCCTTCTTTCAGTCCAAGTAATGAGTTTATTAAAACACAGATTGGGGTAGGTGAGATTCCCTGTATGTGCTCTTTGTGATACCAATACAAGCGAGCCAGATTTTCAGAATCTGAGCATTTAATGAGGATAAAATTGGTACTTTTATATAAAAAAGATTGTTGGGAGGTAGAAGTAGCAAGTAGCCTGGATTGGGCCAGGCGCAGACAATGTGGGCCAAAATGAAAGGTCAACTAAAAGGTTTATTGACTGGGATGAACAATACCTTAGGTGAACAGCAGGAAAGAATCCAAGGCCTTTTAAGGGTCCATCATTAGCACACCATCAGATATCCCAGTACCTCACCAAGTCACTGCACCCCTGACCAGATGACTTTCTATCTGTAGACTAGGAGGTCACTTCGTGATGGGGTACAGACTGAGAACCTCCTTGAATCTTACCACTTAGTCTGGTTTTTCATACCCAAATCTGCTACTCTTAACCTCGGGATTGTCTCAGCTTCGCACCCCAGAGCTCCATTGTCTGTTATCTCCCAGTTTTCTCCAGCAATTTCCCACCCTTGATCATGTAAGAATCTCACTGTCTTGATTCTGACCTGTAGTCAGCCTACTCCCATTAAGATCCTCCTTGGACTCTTCCTCAAGAACTTCCCTAAACCCCTCCTCCTAGAACACCCCCAGATCTTTCCTACGGTCTTTCTGTATGTAAGTTCCATCTCACCTGCATGAAGGTGCTCAGATTCAATCTAGCTCAGATCTATCTGACTTGCTTATCAATACAAGCATCACAAATGCTTAGGCTCCTTAAGAGCCAACCCAATATGGCAGATCTTTAACAAACTTTGTTTTACTTTGACTGAAAGTTTGGGTCGAATTCATTTGGGCAGGACCTGGGGTGTCAGTATTTTGGGGTCCCAAGTGCCCCAAACCTCAACATTATGGTTCCCTGACCTCAACATAAGTACCAAGTTATGTGCAATTGAATTCTCATTGAATATGTTTTCTATGTTAGGGGTAAGTAAACTCACTCACCTATGAGTGCCTCAGTTCATCCCAATACCAAAACTGAACTTTAAGAGGGCTGGTTTCTCCAGCCCACCTCTAACATTGTTCTTACATAAATTGCCCTCTTGGTTCTGCTTCCTTCACTCTATCAGTTCATACTACCTAGGATTCTCTGAAATAAACTCTTGTCATTTTCCACACTGCAATAATATTCTATCACATTCATATACTGCAATTGGTTCAGCCATTCCCCAACTGTCTAATAGCACTCCCTTAGATTCTATCTAGTTCCTTAGTTTTCTTCCCCTCCCCCTCCCTCATTTCAATTTCTGTTTCCATATTAGGAAGTTTTTTTGCTTGTGACTTTTTTCCCCTGGTATTGCCCTTTTTAATCTTTCCCCTTTGTCCCTGCTTTTTTCTTTGTTGAGTTTGTTGTATTTTGGTGTATTTGATGTATATTACAAACTTTATGTGTGTATACTCACTCTTCCTTTGGCTGTTTCAGAAAAGAATAAGATCCATATGATATGCTCCTTCCCTCGTGTTCATATATTCTTATCATATATCCCAGGCAAACTAAATGGCACAGCGGATAGACTGTTTGGTCAGGAATCAGGAAATCTCACCTCTATGACTTCAAATTTGGCTTCAGGGTCAAGTCACTTGACCTTGTATGTCTCAGTATCTTTATCTGTAAAATGATCTGGAGAAGGAAGTGGCAAACCACTCCACTATCTTTGCCAAGAAAAACCCAAATGGGCTCAGATAGAGTCAGAAACAGCTGAGCAACAACAACAAATCACATGTCCCAATTATGAGAAATTACAAATTACACTCTCTTCCTTCTTTCTCTATAGTAGTGTATTACTTCTTTTACAACACATACAGACTTTTTTTCCTTCCTCTTCAAATCCTCAGAACAGAACTATCTATTTTATTATCTATTATTATATCAATCTATTTTTCTTAAGTCCCTCATTGCCCTTTGAAGTCATTAAGTTTCTAAAGAGATAGTTATTTTTTCTCCTCCATACAGCTCCTTCAAAATGTTCAAATAAATTTACCTTTCTAGGTTTTTCTGTACCCTTGTGTTTGTCTTTTAATGATGTAATTCAGCTTGGGTTTTTTTAAATCAGAAATGCTTGAAAGTTGTCTACTCCATAAAAAATCTTTTTTTCTCCCCGTTAGGATTATTCTTAGCTTTGTACACTTACTCTTGGTTGTAAGCCTGTTGCCTTTTGGAATATTGTATTCCAAGATCTCTCTTTTTTGAGGGGGGTAGAAGTCACGTTTTCGAAGACCATGACATCAGAGAAATGATGACATGACATGCACTTGACTTTGTTTTGATCAAGGGAGGACTGTGCAAGGTCACCAGCCTCACTTTCTCCCTCTTGGTAGAAGCCATCAGATCTCGTGTGAATGACACTACCTTCAATTGCCTTTTTCTGGATGTTTGCAGTATTTTTTCTTTGATGTTATAGCTTTGAATTTTGGCTGTGACATTCCTGGGATTTTCTTTGGGGAATTCCTTTCAGGAGGTCATCAGTGGATTCTTTTATCTTTACTTTTCCCTCTGATTCTAATAGATAATTTATTATTTCTTGCAGTGTAGTGTCTAGTCTTTTTTTTTTCCTAATCATGATTTTTAGGGAGTCCAGTGATTTGGACTCTCTCTCCTTGAATTATCTCTCCTTGACCTGTTTCCCTGGTAAGTTGTTGTTTATATCAGATACAATGATAGCTAACATTTATACAGTGTTTACTCTGTGCTAGGCATCCTGCTAACCTCTTTATAATTACTATCTTATCACAGCAACGTGGGCAGTTAAATATAGTATTATTCTCATTTTATATATGAGGAAACTGAGGCAAACAGAGCTTAAGTGATTTGCCAGCATTATATAACAAGTCTGAGACAAGATTTGAACGCGTCTTCCTGACTCCAGGCGTAGTGCTTTATCTACTGTGCTTATCTACTGTATAATATAGAATATATATGCTATATATACTTATAATGATAAGATACATTTTTCTTCTTCTTGATTTTATTTTAATATTTCTTGCCATCTCATATGATTACAGATTTCTCTTTGATCTATTCTAGTTATTTTGGTAGTCTATTTATTAAATAAGGTTTGCCACTTTCTGTTTTAATCTGCTAATTTTTTTCTAGTTCTTTCCTCTAGAACTTTTATTTCATTTTTTTTTAATCTCTTGCTTTATTTCTTCTAGGTATTCATATAGTCCCTGTAGAAAATCCATTTTTTTCCCTTAAAAGAAGGAAACTGCTTGGGATTTTTTACCAAGTTACTCATTTCAGGGGAGATTTCTATATTTGCAAGAGTTTTTGTGCTAGTGGGTATATTTTTTTCATATATTCATCCTTCCAACTTCATTTTCTGAGTTGGAGCTTTGTACTAGAGCCCTGCTCTAATCCCTGCTGCACTTTTGGGTGGGTGGTAGGCCCTGTTTGGTCTTGCCCAGTTCCTGCAATTGCCCTCTACTTTCCAGGGATAGGCCCAGGTGTGTGCCAGTGGGTAAATGTTAAACAACCAAATATCTGAAAATGCATGACATACTTTTTAGTTTAATATCCATTATTAAAATTTTCTCCATCAGTTTCTTAAGGCTAGACAATCAACAAAACAATAAATTAAGCCCTTATTTGTAGATTGCTGATCTCTAAGGTATTACTTAGATATTACTTAAAATGTAATAATCAACTCTCTTAAGCCTTTGGGAACTGACTCCATCACACTTTAGGTTAGGCCCCCTGGATCTTTGAGGTTCTGAGCATTGTATCTGCAAGGATTTCTTTGGCATTTAGTAGGATGTGTTAGGGATCTCAGAGCCCTTGGGCCTGGGCTGTCCTGATTTGAGCATTCCAGAACTTCTAAAAGGTTCCCACCCTGGGACTTTCTGACCACCCAGAAACTTTTTCAAGCTTTTTTACTGCTTCTGGACACTAAGCTTTGTGGGTCCACATGAACCTGGGCATCTCTCCTCATCCTGGGAAGTTACCTTGGCTGGCTCTGACTTTTCTGCTGTTCCCCTGTCTTGTTGCCATTAGGATTTTGCCTTGATCCCTTGTGCAGTTCAGGGGAGGAAGAAATAAAACATTCCAGCTTCTCACTGAGTTCTTGATCATGATTCAGTCTGGTTGAGGGTTTTGCTGTAGTACGCATGTTCTAGCAGCCATTTCCCCACCACTCTTATTTTTCTTCCTGAGTCAGCAGAATCATCTCCGTTTCTTCTTGTGGGCTATTTGAGCAATCACTGCTAGATAGTCCCTATCCTGAATATTTTTCAGTTGCTTTTCCCTCAGGTCCAAACACAACCTATGAGCAGACTGAGTTGCCTGAATGAGGATCCGGCTAGCTGGGTAACTTAGTTCATCTTCTCCCTCTCCCTCTCCCTTTCCTTCTCTCCAAAAGAAGATGAATTTTGGTAGCCAGAAACTGCCCAGTTAACTTTGGGTTTACTGGCTTTCTTCCTTTCCTTCTTCCTTCCTTCCTTCCTTCCTTCCTTCCTTCCTTCCTTCCTTCCTTCTTTCTTTCTTTCTTTCTTTCTTTCTTTCTTTCTTTCTTTCTTTCATAAAACTAAACCTAGTTCACTCTGAAGCCCATAGATTGGACCACAATAGGTCCCTGCCCAAGCTCCACTAAATGGCTGTTTTTTGGACCATCCTGGCTTGGACTGAATGTCAATGGTAACTGTTTCTCTTTGAAACAGCCATTCTGAGGTTCTTGGCTCTCCCACCTTGATTTTTTTTTTTCATTTTATAATTAAAGGGGCCATCCTTTGACTATTTCTTAAAGAGGCCTATTCATTGAATGGGCATTACCTCACTCTTAAGGGAGTACCTGAAAAGGCCTTAGCATAAAAGGGCCATGGTCTCCCATTGCATCCTGGGCCATCTTCAGTCATCCTGATGAATATCTGGTCACTGGTTCCAGATGGTGCTGGAGGAGAAAGTGAGGCCCATGACCTTGCACAGCCCTCCCTCACTCAAATCAAAGTCAACTGCAAGTGATGTCATTATTTCCCTGATATCATGATCCTCTTGGAAAACAAAGGACAAACACAAGGTCCAATATAGCCGTCTATTCTCTGCTCGCCTCCTTTCTTCTAGGCAGAGTCAGTGACTACTGCTCCTTTTAGAGGAAGCAGGGGTATTTGGACAGAATCATTGGAGCTGGCAGGCAGGTCCTAACCAGTAGTACCACATAAGCCTGCACCTGAGCTTAGGACCATAGAACTTGTTCCAAATTTTAAAAGTCTATGTAACGCATAAAATTTCTACATTCCTTAGTTATGATCTATATTCTAATCTTGAGGATTTTGCTGCAATGATTCTATATCTGGCACAGAATTCCATTGGAAGTTGAAGAATTGAAAATGTTTAGTTACTGGTGCTCTAAAATTCTCATGAGGGGATATCGCCCACAGTAAAATGAGCCCTCTGTAGGAAGCAGATTAAAGGGTAATAAATTAGACTTGCCTTTATTTTCTTTTGTTCCAGATTGTACTAGTTTGCCCTTTTTTGGTGAGCTAACAGATAAATGAGGACCAACAAAACTTCACTTTTTTGTTCCATAAACAAACCATTAAGTTGACTCATCTTAGTCAAAAATATTTTTTATGGTACAGAAGTCAAAGGTTAGTAGTTAACATAATAAGTTATTCAGAGTTTTATGTTTAGAGAGAGTAGTTTTTAAATTCATTGTCTCATTTCATCAATCTGGGAAAGCTTCAAGAAAGACTTAGAACTTGTGGAACTGTCAAAATGATGAAAAAACAATCTCCTTGGGCTTGGTGGGAAAGGAGAATGTTCCAAATATATTTTACAATGGTAGAAAATGGGACAATCAGACAAAGGGGCCACTGAACATATTAGCTTCAGAAGAGCAATGGACTGGGGAATTACCTAGCACAGATTCAGTGCCGTCTTTTGCAAACCTTTTATGTCTGGACATCTCATCCTGACAGGCCAGAGAGAAGCCCTCGCATTTTGTTTTTCCATTATGGAAACATATTTAGGGAGAATTTACCAGGCTTCAGTGGTATCAGGAATCTCTTTGGCTGTACTTTGTAAGTAAAGTATCTTTTTTATTGTTGGCCTGGCTGCATAAAAGTGAATTTCTGAGAAAGTCTGATCTTACTTTTCTCTAACAAAGAAGCAACAAAAATGGAGAAAGAAATCCATCCTAGTCTTACAGACCTGCTTTCAACTCCTACCTTTTGCAGTGAGTGGTGTTTAAATCAAGTTCTTGAACTAATTTTGGAGACACTTCTATGGCATAATGGTTTCCAACAATGTATAACCTAATTTCTGACCCTGTCCCTCTTGGCTTCTTTGTGTGGAAACACAGTCCACTAGTGAAGCACTTAGGTTAGTTCTACTCAGATAATATGCCAGGAAAATGACTCCTTCATTGACTTTCACAGGGATTGGTTCCTTTTACACACTCACTGCTTTGTAGAGATTTTCAGGGCCTCATTTGTCGCTGGGATAGCTGCTCTAGACCTTTGGTTGTTAAGAGGAAATATAGAGGGGAAGGGGAAAGAGAATCTGATAAAAACATCCAGCAGAAAGAGTGAAGTAGGCTGCCTTGCTGGTAGGTGGTAAATCCAAAGAACGTGGTTGGTCCTAGGCTAAAGTCTGACACAAAGCTCAGGATGAACAGTCACTTTCCCTTTCTTGTTCTCCATCCCCACCCTACCTTCCCAGTGTTTTAGCTGATTCCCCTTACCACACTGTAATCACAATACTACATGTCTGTATACAAATATCCTGGAGGTTGAGGACCTCTCCACTTTCCCAGGCTTCCAGCAGGGGAACCACCAATATTCCATATTTGGTTACTTACAATCCCTGGTTGCCTACATTTTCTGGAAGGAGGAAAAAAGAACTCAGCAATAAATTACATTAAAAAGAAATTTGCTTTTGGTCCTTTTAAAAGAATTTTCACTTTACTCTTTAACTGCAAAATACAGTCTGATAATTGAATACTACAAGAGGGAAGCATTTTAGTAATCTGTGGTGGCAGCTGTACCTCTCCTATGCTGCTAGATGGCCCCCTTAATCTAAGAATTCTACAGCTCAGTTTTTGTAAGCTAGAAGTTACCTTCTTTCTTATCTTGTCAATTTTCTCCCATTTGAGATGACAATTAAGCACCCTATTCTCCTTTTAAACCTTCTAGTCTAATCTCTTTTACTGGCTGTGAGCAGATTTTTTTTAACCTTCACATTGCCAGAACAGAAGGCACTTCTCTCTCTTCTCCTAATAACAGAAACGTCATCACAAAACAAAGGGGGTTCTGTGAGTAGTGACTTTAGGGTTGAATGGCTGAATTATAGATGGTGGAGAGACTCAATGAGCTCAAAGACCTGTCAAGTCACTTAAGTTCTTTCACCTTATTTGCCTGGGACTCTATGTAGTTTTAGGGTTCCCCCCGGGAGTTCGCTGGCCTCAAATCATCCCTCAATGTTAAGTGATTAGTTCTGGTGCTTATTAAAGCTAGTATGGGAGAGAGCTAGAGTTCCTATTTTAAAAATAATAACCTAAGCAGGAAGGTGAGAAACAGTACTTTGAAGATGAGCCCCAAACCATTGTCCTTGAGATTTTCCTAATTCTCTAATAGCCCCACATTCCAAAAACATCTATATGATATTGATTGAAGACCGGACTTGGAGTCAAGAAGACTCAAATCAAATCCTGTCTCAGTAACTTCCTAGCTATGTTACCCTAGGCAAATTCCTTAACTTTTCTCATTTTCATCATCTTTAAAATGGGGATAAATAGCATTTACCTCCAGGGGCTGTGGTGAGGATCCCATGGGGTAGCCCTTTGCAAATCTTAAAGTGCTCTGTCAATACTCTCTATTGTAGGGGCAGCTAGGTGTGACTCTGGGTAAGTCACTTAACCCCATTGCCTCCAAAACAATAGTAGCTATTTGGACTGTGCTGGGAGAAACAAGATGCTCACAGAACGATTAGGACCCTTGTTTGAGGAGGACAGAAAGATGATACATCATGGACAGAGAGATAACTGACAGAAAGGTAGAATTCCCCAGTGCTCATTTTGTTTCTGTTTTCTCTGCTGAGGAGAAAGAACTTTGCACCAGAAATATAAGAACAAAAATGACTTAGGGGGAGATAGATAGTAAGAAAATATCTAATTACCGTTGATTGAAGTCAGATCAGCTGGCACCAATGAACTATATGTCCTCAGGTACTTAGAGAACAGGAAAATAGTATTACTGAGATTGGTCATTAATATGTGAAAGGTCATGGAAAATGGGAGATGTACCACAGGTCTAGAGAAAGGCTTATGCCTAAATTTTCAAAAAAAGAGAAGAGAACAGAGTCTTGAAAACTATAGGTCACTGAGCTGGACTGCAATTTGTGGGAACATTCTAGAATGTGAGTTTTCCACTGGGCTCTGTCCTAGACCTTCTTATCTTCTCCTTCCATACTGTCTCTCTGGGTGATCTCATCAGTCCCCATGGATTAATTATTATCTCTATGCTGATGATTCCCAAATCTACTTATTGAGCCCTAACCTCTCCGCCGACCTACATCTCTCATCTTCAGTTAGACATCTTGAACTGGATGTCTTACAAACATTTTAAACTCAATATGTCCAAAACAGAACTCATTATCTCCTCGCTCCCCCACCAAAAAACCCCCAACAAAACAAAACCCAGTCCTATTCTCAAAGTCCTCATGACTATCCAGGTCACCACCATCTGCCCAGGCCTCATCCTCAACTCTTCACTCTCTCTGTCTCAACCCCTTCATCCAATTTGTTTCCAAGGCCTCTTGTTTCCCTTGTAACTTGGCGCGGGCCCCCTTCCTCTCCTTAGACTATACTACTATCCTAGAACAGACCCTCTTCACTTCACACTTAGATTATTAGAATAGTCTGTTGGTTGGTTTGCCTGCCACAAATGTTTCTTCACAACAATCCATCCTCAACTTAGCCCTCAAAGTGATTTTCCTAAAGTACTGATCTTACTAAGTCACCCCATTGGTCCTCCCATTTAATAAACTCCAGTAGTTCCTTATCACTTTCAAGATCAAATATAAAATTCTCTGTTTGACATTAAAAGTTTTCACAATCTGGGCCCCTCCTATCTTTCCATGCTTCTTGTGCCTTGTTGAGTCATTTCAGTTGTGACTCTTCATGACCCATGGAGGGTTTTCTTGACAAAGATATTGAATTGGTTTGCCTTTTCCAACTCTTTTTATAGATGAGAAAACTGAGGCAAATAAGGTGAAATACCCAGGGTCACACAACTAGTAAGTATCTGAGATAAGGTTTGAGCCCTGGTCCTCCTGAATCCAGGGCCAGTACTCTATCCACTACACCATCTAGCTGCCTGATTGTATCTTACACTTTAATCCTGTGGTGATAACCTCCAGCTAAAACCTTGTCTCGTGGAAGGAGCAAGGAGACCGATATCACTGGATTGAAGCATACTGGAGGGGTATAAGGTATAAGAAGACTGGAAAGGTAGGAGAGGGCTAGATTATGAAGGTCTTTGGTGATATATGATCAGGGGGTAAGGGACTCAAGAGAACAGGACAGTGTAGAATTGAAATGGTTCACCAAGGAGTCAAGATGGGGAAAAGAGGAGATATTGGCAAGTACAGAAGAGATGACCTAGGAGAGAACAGAAGGTTTGAAGGTTTGAGGAACTGGAGGTCATGGTGTGGAACAAAGTAAGGTTTGGTGAGGGAAGGCAGAAGAAGTGGAAAGTCAATAGATTTTGGTCAGAAAAGGGGATTTTAGAATTTTTGAACAGAGAGTTGGTGCATTTGTGAGTGACAACAAGATGGAGGCTAGCACATCTTTGTGTGTGGCTAAGATGGGTTGGAGGACTAGGTCATGGAAAATGAATAGGCTGAGGAACTGAGAGGTTAGGATGTCTCAGGGAGAGATAATATATTTGTCAAAGCTCCTAAGTATGACAGCAAGAGTTAGGGAAGGGGAGAAAAAATTGTGAGCTATGTAGTGAACTCTGAGGAAAAAAGGGGAGTGACCTGGAGGTCTGTAGACAATAATAGCTACCAGGATGTGAACTTCAAAGGAGAATTTACTAAGTGGATGGAGGTATGGGGCAGAACCTTGAGCAATCCAACCCCCCCCCCCCCCACCTTGGCCAGTGGGCCATGAGGAATAGTGTAGATAGGACAAGAAAAGGTGGCTAGGGAGAGACTGTGCCACTGGGCATGTCTGTGCTCTGCTGGGGGCACCTGAAACCTTTGGAGAGGTAAAGTCAGAACTATTTTCATAGTACTGAAATGTTATTTGCCTATTAAAATACTTTCCCCTTTTTCAACTACATATTTGTGTGAAGCCAGATTTTCTTCAAATACTTCAACCAAAACAATATATAACAACATACTTTCTGCAGAAGCAGATAAGACAATCTGGCTGTCTTGTCTTAAGCCAATTATTTAAGAGTTTTGCAAAAATATGTAAAGCAGTGTCACAATTATTGAATGTTTTTTATTTTGGAAAAATTATTTTTCATCAAAATATGTTCCTTATATTGATGTATTATTATTTTAAAATGAATAAACATATATTTTTAAATACTAATACAGTAAACATTGATTGCTATCTCTTAAATAAACAAAAGCTCTTTGGGATCTTCCGTAATATTTAAAAGTATAAAGGAGTCCAGCGATCAAAAAGTTGGAGGACACAAATCTCACCCCTTTGTTTATATGAACTATTTGTGCCCTGCTTATGGTAGAGCCTTCTATCAATCTCAGTCAGATGCACTATACCTTGACCCCAACATAGTAATGTCATTTTGGTTCTCCTTGAGAATGAAGGACAACAACCAACCACAAACTGATTAGGTGAAGCTGTAGATGTAGGTTTTTGCCAAGTTTTTGCCAAGGTCCTGACAAAATATCTCATGCTAGTTTTGTGGAGAAGATGGCAGGACTTTGTTTAGACTCAGGAGTTATTAGATGACTAGACTCAGAAAACAGCTATCACACATAAATGTGATAGGAGCACTCTGGGGAGTAATCCTGACTACCTCTACCTCAGCCTGTGCTATTTAACATTTTTATCAATAACTTGGATAAAGACATCTTGCTGGGCTGAATCTAACAGGATAAAATAGAGTACGGATGAATGTAGTCTTATACTTGGGTACGAAAAAAATAACTCTATAAGATGAGGGAGGCATTATTAGATAGTAGTTATTCTGAAAAAGTTTTGTAGATTTTAGTAGACTGCAACCTCATCATAATTGATTCAGCAGTATGATATGGCAGTTAAAAAAAAAAGCTAATGTCATTGCGTTAAAAGAGGCATGGCTTCTAGGAACAGGGAGGTAATTAGTCAGTCAACATAGACTTAGGAAGGTTCAGAATACCAAGGTCCAATATAAGGAAACCTGGTGCTCATAAGATAATAAAGCAAATCAACTTTATTGAGGGGAGATTCTCATACAGTGGAAAGTTGGTCAGTGAAGATGGGCACAAGGCAGTATGCTAGGGTTCTCCATGGAATTATGTGCCCAATACAGAGAAGCATGGTAGGTTATTATAGGGATCTCATCTGGGGTCAAATGGGACCAGACATTGGGAGCAGGGAGTGGGGAACCTGGGATGCAGGTACTAGCATGTCAGGGGGAACTGGGGAAATTGACAGCTCATTAATATTCACATTCCTGGTCCTCAGAAAAGGGGGACTTTTTGACTATTACTGCAATTCTTACTTGGCAGGATGTCAGGGTTTTGTTTTTTTTAAATTTCTCTAAGACTTCTTTGTTTAATGGGGTGAGGAAGCTACTCTACTACTTACAATGTCCTACTGTGTTCAGTTCTTCTCAGATCCTATCTAGTAGTACTGGGTGCAGTTCCAGGAAAGGTAGTTTGAGAAGGGCATGAATAAGGTGGAAAGTATTCATCGGAGGTAACAAGCATAGTGAAGGACCTTGTGTCTATGTCATAGGAGGATTAGCTGAAGGAACTAGGAATGTTAGCCTGGAGAAGATTTGGGGTGTGAGGCTGGGGAGCAAAATGGATTTTTTTTGAAGGACTGTTATAAGAAAGAAGGATTAGACTTTTGTTAGGCTCAAGAAGGGAGAAAGAAGGAAAAATTCCCTAAAAGTTAGAACTTCCCAAAGCAGAATGGGCTGCTTCGGGAAGTGGCCAGTCTCTGTCCTCAGGGGGGTTTATTTCTTGTTGTTCAGTCATTTTTTGGTCATGTCTGGCTCTTCATGACCCCATTTGGGGTTTTCTTGGCAGAGATACTGGAGTGGTTTGCCATTTTCTTCTCCAGTTCATTTTACACATGAAGAAACTGGGGCAAATGGGGTTAAATGATTTGCCAAGAGTCACATAGCTATAGCTCTTAGTGTCTGAGACCATATTTCATCTCAGGCCTTCCTGAGCTTCAGGCCAGGCACTCTAACCACTGAACCACCTAGAAGGGGTTTTTAATCAATATATTATAATCAAGTATGTTATAAGAGTAATTCCTTTCATATGTTACTTGGACTGAATGTCTTGGACTTTAATCAACACTTCTTAAACTGTAGGTTGCAACCCCATCTGGGATTGTGAAAAATTTGGCAATAGTAAAAGGTTTCCAAATGCCCAATGACCAAAAGTTAATTAAAAATCAAACATGCACTGAATCCAAGGTGTATCTGGCAGTGCTTGCCTGGGTAGTGCAACTTCACTGCAGCCTTGGTTCTGAACACAAAGCATCTAAGCACTTTACATTATGCATGTTCTCAGGCCATGCAACACTAGCAAATTCAAAAAGGGGTCTCAAATGGAAAACATTTAAGTGGAAAAACGTTTAAGAAGCCCTAGACTAGGTGGTTGCTGAGGTCCTATCCATTTCTCAAATTCTGTGCTACTAATAAGATTCTGTCAGATCTCTTTGGTAAAAGCTCTTTTCCTCCTTCATTTACCTAGGACAAAGTTTAGAATGTCCAGAAAAAAGCATTTTAAAAATAATAAAAGATGGATAGAGAAAAAAAAACCCCAAAACCTCACAGAGTGCCAGATTAACAAATTTATGGAACATGGAAATATCATGAAATCTCCATATTCTCTCTATGGATAAGTAGCTGATATAGTTTCTAGTACTTCCCTATATCTAACCCAATTCTCCAAATTGTCTTGATCACTTTTAGTCTTTTAAATTTTTAAAAAACTATATTTCTATATAAAATTTTATATTTTACATTGTTCTTTCATTTCCCTCCCCTCTCCTTTCTCCTACTCCGAAAGCTATCCCTTGCAATAAAGAATTAAAAAGGAAAAGGAAAAAAAGCAGTTCAGCAAAACTAATCTGGGACTGGGACTGATAAGTTAGGTGACATTTTACATGCTAGTCCCCCAACTTCACAAAGAGAGGCAGATATATATATATAAGATCTATATAAGAATATATATATATATATATTCTTATCTCTTCTCCCTGGTGTATTTCGGTCATTATAAGTAATAGTGTGAAGGTTTTGTTTTGTCATTTCCTCCATTTACATTGTTTTGGTCATTATATATATTGTTTTCCTGGTTCTTACTTTACTCTGCATCAGTTTAGAGTGTCCTCTCATACTTCTCCGAGGTCTCCATAACCCTAATTTCTTCCAGCACAGTAATCTCATTATATTCACACACCATAATTTGTTCATCTGCCACATAGTAGACGAGCATCTACTTTGCTTCTAATTCTTTGCTCCCACAAAAAGTTCAGTAGCCTATTATTAAGCTAGTATTACACTTAGGAGAAATGCTACTTTGTCAGACCCTATACTAACTAGCATATAATAACAGTGGCTAATAGTAGCTCTCATTATATACTAGGCACTGTACTAAATGCTTTACAAAATTATCTCATTTGATTTTCACAACAACCCTGGGAGGGAGATGCTCTTATATCTGCACTTCATAGATGAGGAAATTGAGGAAAACAGAGATTAGCTGATGTGCCCAGGGTCACACAGCTAGGAAACATCTGAGGCCATACTTAAACTCAGGTCTTCAGGACTCTAGGCCTGGCATTCTTCCCCTGTGTCTCTAGCTACCATATAGGTCTTTCTTTTTGCTTTGCCAGCTGCCATGATCTTGATTATCACGACCTTCCCTCCCCCCATCTCTACTCCTTTTGTTTTTCAGTTTTAAAGTTCTTTTGCTCTCCTCAAAGGAAGCTAGACGGCACAGTGGATAGATCTGATTCAACCTGTGCAACCCTGCACAAATCTCTTCACCTCTGTCTGCCTCAGTTTCCTCAGCTGTCAAAAGGCAACAATAACCACATCACCACCCAGGGTTACTGTGAGGATCAAGAGGTGTTTGTAAACTACTTAGCACAGTTTAATACGTACAGAAAGTACATGTTTATTTCCTTCTGTTCCTCTCTCTTCTGCCCTGATTTCAAAGTTCCCTTTGGTCAAGAATTCCAGCCATAGGTTTGACCTCTTAGACCTATTAGAAGACTCTATTTACCACTTCACATTTATTCTACTCCATCTGTGAGCTCTACCCACTTCTCAGTTCTCAAGGTAATGGTCCTAATCATTTGGATTTTGCCATTTAGGAAAGAAGCTATCCAAAGCCCACCTAAAACTTTTTAAAACCTTACAAATTCTTTAAGCCCATAAAAACAACATTCACCTACCGTAGTGGGATTTAGAGTTGTAAAGGACCTTAGGGATTATAGGATCAGGAAATTGAGGTCTAGGAGGGAAGTTACATGTGTGTTTGTCCTTTGTTGCCAAAGAAGACCATGTCGTCAGAGAAATAATGATATGACTTACACTTGACTTTGTTTTGAGTGAAGGAGGGCTGTGCAGGTCACCAGCCTCACTTCCCCTCCAGAGCCATCTGAATCCAGGGACCAGATATTCATCAGGATGACTGGAGATGGCCCAGGATGAGGCACTTGGGGTTAAGTGATTTGCCCAAGGTCACAGAGCTAGTGCGTGTCAAGTGTCTGAGGTGAGATTTGAACTCAGGTCCTCCTGACTCCTGCACTGGTGCTCTAACCAGTGCACCACCTAGCTGCCTCTAGGAAGGGAGTTATACCCAAGGTCACATAAGTATTAAGTAACAAGTTTGGGACCGGAAATCAAGTCTTTTAAGTTAGTAAGAACCCAAGCAAATATGGCCTTCACTGGATCCTCTGGGGTGAAGAGGGAATAGCAGAAGTATACTTGTTTGGGGATTGGGGAACGAAAGGGAATTTAGGAGATTGCAATTCCCCACCCGGGGAAGACAGTCTGAATTATGGTCCAAATGGGTCCAAAGGTCATGATGGTTTGGTGTTAAGATTTCTTCAGACTCATAAAAGCAAAGAACTAGTCACAGAATTGGAGATTCAGACTATTATTGAATTAGGCGGCAAGAGAAAAAGCATGTTGGGGACCTGACTCTGACAGCCTAAGTCCCCAAAGATTTGCCCTTTTATGTTTCCTTCCCTCACTGGCACTGCAGTGGTCACAGGATACCTCTACCCGTGTACACCAGAGCAAGACTTTAGGTGTAGAAAATTGATATAAATATTTCTTTATGTCTTCATCAGTCTGAATGTGACAGTCTTCTCTAATTACTGTTGGATTAAATTAAAGCCAACCTTTTATTTGGATGTTAAAACAAAACAAAACAAAAAATAACTGTCAAGGTCCCCAAATTGCATTTTTCTATGGGGACCAGCATTTAAGAGCATAGATTGAAAATTATATCTGAGGTCACACTACTACTTCCCTTTCTGTACACAGCATTCTGGCAAAGCTTGATGTTTTCCAAATGTCTCATGTGCTTTCATTAATCCTGGCTTCCATCAACTCTGCTCCACCCTGTTCAGTTAGCTTCTCTCAGCTCCAGTGTCTGTCAAATAGGTAGGAATTCACTACCTATTTGAATTCAAATGAAATTGAATTACTTAAGCAGAGGTTAAAAAATTACACAACACATACATTGTAATCCATGGGCCAGAAAATAGACCTTTTTATTTATAACACATCAAACTTGTTTTCAAAAAAGGAGAGCACAAGAGAAATTTGGTTCCTATAAAAAGCTATGTGTATTTTACAAAGGTCTGTTGGAGATGGGGCATCTTGCAATAGCCCTGCTACTGGTTCACACAGGGCTATGACCTGCTGGGAGATGCAAGCTTACCAAGCTGAAGCCACTGAAATGTTTCCTTTAGACTCATGTAAAATTCTGGCTCTTTCTTTCTCCTTTGTCTCCCCATTCTCCTCTTCTTCTCTACCCCCATCCCTTTTTATTTCATTCCTTTAAATCTGTCTTTGCTTCCCTTCTCTCACATCCCCTGTGCCCAAGAAGGCCAGCACCAGTCTTGCTTCTCTGTGGTGAGGGTCTCTGCTGCCCACCTGGGGTTACAGAAATGGCTATAGAATGGGGATACATCAAAAGAAGGGCCCAGCCCAGCCTAGTAGAGACAGAAGTCCTCCAAAGAGGGACTTTGGAGTCATCAGCACAACTTGAATCCCTGTCCAGCACAACGAGATCTGAAGGATCGGCCAAAGGGCGAGACAGCTATTTGCCCCTTTTGCAGCTGTAGGTTCGTTTGCACATAGAGTCGTAGCTGGAATGTGATGCCTATAGTGTGAGGCTAAAAGGACCCTGCAGATAGGCACAGTTTGGAGAGAAGACCACAGGCTCTTCCCTCAGCAACTATCACAGGGCAAGGTCAGGAAAAGGCCATGAAATGGCCCCATGAAGCATCAAAGCAGTTGGTGGTGTTTGAGCCAAGCTGGAATGTTCATGGCTGAAGCAGGATCTCAGCCATGAGAGATGGTGGGAGATGACTAGGCTTGTTGGGGGCAGAGCTTCCAGCCTCCGTACTGCTACCATCACAGCATCTTCCTTGTTGAGACAGACTCCTCAGGACCCTTGCGGGCGGCTGTGGGCCAGTGCTGTTCTTCACTATTCCTTGGGGATACAGCGGGGAGGACCTGCCATGGCCACATAACCCAAAGAGCACTGGCAGTAGTAGGAACCCTCGGTGTTCTCACAGTGACCATGTTCACAGAGAGCTGTGGGCCCGGGTATGTCTTCACATTCATTTACATCTATAAGAGAGTGGATGAGGCTATGAGCCAGAAGAGGTCAAAGGTTTCCTTGCCTGATTCACTGGCCTTTATGGACAAACCCTTGTATAGCTTTCTCCTTTAAATGTAGGAAATAATATTTTCCCTCAAGAGTACAAGGCAACAGTCCTGTACTAATCCCCAGGATTGCAGCTATAGAAACCTTGTCCCTTTTTTAGGTCTGTCCTGAGAAATTTCCACAGAATAGACTTCCCTTGGCACTTGGAGTTGACTGGTTCCAAGTAGGCTCACCAAGGAACAACAAGGTGGCTCCAGATTGTCTTGAATAACTGCAAGGAGACCCTAACTTCGTGTTTCTTGTCAATACCACATGATATGCTCTCCCTAGGAATGCTACTCCCTACCTGTGGATTCCATTCTAAACTTACCCACACAGGCCATCTGGGCTGTATTCAGCTGGAAGCCTTCAAAACAATCACAGGTATAGCCCTCATCTACTCGGACACAATGACCATTCTCACAGCCATTGAGGATGCCGCACTCCTCTGCACGGAGACCTTCAAAACTGTCATAGTTCCCTGGGGAGTCAGAGGAAGGGGGGAGAGAAGGAAGGGACACATAACCCAACTCTATTCCTCCAATGATTTCCTGTCTGTTACAATATTTCCAGAACATGCACTAACAATGATCTTCAGGGGTATCATGAAATTTTCCCTAAAATGTCAAGTGAAGATGTATTCTGTTTAAAATACATGTGTACACACACATATATGTATACATACATGTATGTCATGTACATTTATAAAGATATGTCCTTTTATGTTTTACATTTATATCCTTTGTGGAAGTTTTAAGCAAGTCTTGAGATCCAGTCCCAAGGTAGTCAAAAGATTGGAGACCTGAGGGTTCAGATTTAGAGCATTCAAGGCTTTTTACCACCACTACTTTTAAGCCTTATCGCACATTACACTTGAGCTTTAACAGACAATTCATGGTCCCTTGGGCAGCTATAGGTGCCAGGCCTAGAGTCAAGAAGACCTGAGTTCAAATCCAGCCTCAGATACTTCCTAGCTGTGTGACTCTGGGCAAATCACTTAACTCTGTTTGCCTCAGTTTCCTCATCTGTAAAATGAGCCGGAGAAAGAAATGGCAAACCACTTCAGTAAGACAAGGAGTCAAGTTGAACATGACTGAAAATGATTGAACAACAATAAACATGGTCTCTCATACACATGCCATGCCTTGCTTCATAGTACCTTGATGCCTTGGTTCATAGTACCATCTTTGGAAGGAATTTCCTATTTCTACCATATTCACCCTTGGAAATTCTACCCTATTCTTCAAAGGCCAGTTAGACTAGCATTTCCTTTCTCCAACTCCATGTCGATTTGTATATCTCTCTGATAATATTCTATTTTCATTTATAGTTAGTGTCTTTTTTTTGATGATATCACATATGTGAAGGATGTATGGAAGATGCTACATACAGCACCATCCTCCCTCCCCTCTGCATGTTTGAATTGTAATTGAATTCAATTTTTCAATTAAATTTTAATTCCACCCATGCCTAGCACAGTGCTTTGCATACAGTATCAAGAATCAAAAAATGATTCTTGAATGAATTATTAATTCATTAGTCTTGTGGATGAGTGAGAAAAATGGACCCTTATGCATACACATATAGGCAGATACATAATCCTACATGTAAGCTGGTTGACATTAGGGACCACTGCCATTGTAGGTGGCTTGAGAGTCTAAATCTCCAGTATCTAACATTACTTACTCATTAAATGTTTGATGACTGCAACACAGAAGTTCCTATCCCTTAAATTAGCTTCTTCATGAGAGGCAGTACAGGGTCATAGGAACACTGGACTGGGAGACATGACCTCTGTTCTATTCCTTTATTCTCTCTTTTTACAGATGGGAAAACTGAGACTTAGAGAAGCTAAGAGGCACTAGGTCCTTTCCAACTATCTATCCTTTAATTCTATGACTTTCACTGCTAAGACCAGGCTTCCCTTTTCTAACCTCAGAGAAGAGGAATTACTGAGTTTGGTTTGTAGAGAGAAATGGGAAAAGGTAACTGATCCCACCTTCCTCCCCACCACTGCCACGGGCAGGTAGCACAAACCTGGATGGTTGCCCACAAAGTGGGGTTGGACTTCTGAAGGCTGCAGTGGTGACTCAGGGGCAGGAAAATTGGGCACTGGGTGGTTGGCAGGATTCAGGAAAGGGGGCTCAGAAGCACCCTCCTCAGGAGTCAGGTAGTTATAAAAGGGGGCTCCCTCAGAACCATAGAGGCCATAGTGCAGATCATCTGGTCCTGGGCCATACTCATAGCCTGGCCGGGGGTGAAGGCCGGCTTCCCGCTCAGCTTCTATCCTGGCCACGTTGCACAGCTGAGCAAAGACCTCTGTCAGGGAGGAGAGAAAAGCTTTGAGTACAAATTTAGAACAACTAGTGTCTTCTTAACCCTCAACCTGGTTTCTATTCCCCCAGAGCACAGAAGACATATTAATGTGACTTAAAACTCCTTGGGGGGTGGTACTCTCCAGAGACTGTCACAGGAACCCTTTTCATTAAAGAGCATGGATCAGTAGAGAGTGATGGCATACCAACTCTTACTATTTCCCTTTGCAGATTCTTACCTTCTTCTGTCACCTCTTCAGCTAATGGGAAATTCTTAGGAATTTTTCTATGCTGTTGCCACTGGCCCAGGTCTATGGATGCCCAACCCAACCCAGCCAGCCTTCCTTCTCACCAGAATTCCTGGGGGGGCACAGGGCACATTGTTGACTCCAGGCCTCGCCATCCTGGCAGCAGCACTCAGTGTAGGTGGTACGCCGACCTCGAAAGGGCTGGCTGCAGACATAATTAGTGACTTTTTTCCAGCAGATGTCTGTGTGGATGTCATGGTCTGGGAGGTCTGCCAAAGGACAAAAAGATATCAAGTAAGCCCTGCCATCCCAGCTCCCAGCCTTGGCTCCTATGGTGTATGGGCCGCCCTGATCTTACCCATGCTACTCGTGCTATTCACACAGTGCCTCTGGCTGTGGTCCAAGACCAGTGGGGGACTGCAGAAGCAGTGGAAAGAGCCATCTGTGTTCACACACTCTCCATTCTCACAGGCTGTGTCCTGGCATTCGTTATGATCTGTGGGAAAGACAGGGAGGAGGCTGAGTGGCAGGAGCAGGGGAGGAGATGGGGAACCAAGGACCAACAAGGCCTGTGAACTGACTTTGGCCTAGAATAGAGGAGTTAATGTAAGTAACAAAGATGTTCCAGTTTCTCCATCATTCACATCCCAACTGAAGGCTACAGCATCATGGCTCTTTCCATATGGACGATGATGATGACAGCATTTATTTAGAGCTTCAAAGTTTGTAAAGCAATTGACATGTTTATCTCATTTGATTTTCAGAACAACTCTGGGACATAGGCACTATTATCCCTATTTACAGATGAGGAAACTGAGGTTGGCAAAGGTTAAGGGACTTACCAAGGGTCACATAGCTGGTGCTTATCTAAGGCAGTATTTGAATTCAGGTCTTCCAGATTCAAATCTAGTGTTCTATCCACTGTTCTATTTAGGTGCCTTAGAGGTTACTCCCATTGGGATCCCTCCTAGGGGAATTCTTGCGCATGGCTAAGTCTGTCACTTGTCTTGGTAAAATAGTTGCTCAGGGGCTGTGTCACTCCTGAGGCATGACAATGGAACCCTGATAGCTCTATAAATTTCCTTACCTTAGAGCTACTAGCCACTAACCCAGCCAGGTATCTCCCCAGGTAGGGTAGCTTCTTTCCTGGAGAAGATATCACTTTCCCGAGGTGGGGGACAGATTTTTCTGATAATTGAGGGCAAGAGAAATGGTGAGTCATCAGTTGTAGGTCATAGAGAGTATGGCTAGCTTGGGGAAGAGGACAGATCTTACCTTCACAGACCATGAGGGAGGCATCATAGCGATAGCCAGGGTTGCAAAGGCAGATGTATCCAGGCACTGTGTTGATGCACTGACCATTGTGACAGAGCTCTGAGCCAAACATCGTGCACTCATCTGCATCTGAATGGGGACAGAGTTACCATCAGGGACAAGGTCCCTCCCATATGAACTCCCAGAATGCTGGGACTCTACTCCCTACAGTCTGTAGAGGGTTCATAGGGATTGAGGCAGGGAGGAGGGGAAGCAGGCAAGACAGGGTGATACTCTCACGAAGAAGAAGATACTATCTCTTCCTCTTCTCCTTTGTTCGTATGTGGCTATGAGTGGGCGGGAGAGTAATGGTTTCTGAGATGACAATCCTCAACTAGTTTCTTATGTGGGGAACAAATACAGGGAAAAAGGAAACAGGTGGTTTGTAGGGGCAACAGAAGAAATCTGTAGTTGAGTTGGAGTCTTCTAGACTTCCTCGGGGCTACTCAGCTGAAAATACCTTTAGTTAAAATACTCAGAGAGTGAAAAAGAGTTGGGGGGAATGTCTTCCCATTTCTCAGCTTCCTTCTATGCATTGTTTTCTTCCTTAGATTGTAAGCTCCTTGAAGATAGGGACTGTCTTGTTTTTATTTGTGTCGTGCTTGGCACATAGTAGGTGCTTAACAGATGTTTATTGACTATTATTGACTAAATGTTCAAAACCCTGGTTGGTATCTCAGGTGAAAACATCCTATGAGGATTTTTCCATCTGCTCAGAAGGTAGGAATGGGCAAGGATGATGTAGAGAGGAGGAAAGTTCTAGGCAAGAACCTACCGGTATATGTGGTTTGTCCAAACATCCAGGTGCCTTCCACAGGGATATATCCCTTCCCACTGGGGCAGATCTCGCTGAATTCCACTGGGGAGGAGTGGCAAAGGGAGAAGCCAGAGGTCAGATAAAGTGAAAGCCTCTCCCCACCCCCCCCTTCACCTTTCTTCCTTCCAGCTCATGTTGTTTCATTCCTCAGCAAATTCACAAGCTTTCCCATGCTGACTCCTGGGGTCCCCTACCTGTGCCAGGGAGAGGACAGGGGTCACAGCTGTCTCCCCAGCTGGCTCCCTGAGTGCAGCAACACTCCTCTCGAGTAGTATTCCGGCCCAGGATGCTGGTGCAGGCTGATGGATTGCTAGGTCCTGAGTAGCAGAGTTTGCGCTCTGGTCCAGCAAAGAGTTCCCCTGTTGGCCCCTCAATGCTTTCTTGGCCTGTAGTTGATGGAATTCAGTCTGATTGTGTCCCTTCATTTCCCAGACTCAACCAGAGGGATCACACTCCATCTAGGGCAGGCCTACGGGGTCTAATTTAATTTGGTATTTTCCAACCTCCTATAAGTTTGCCCCGAAGTAAAGTGTGGTTCAAAACTTATCTGTCTGGAGCAGAATACTGTTAGAGTTAGGTGACTGTCTGCCTGATCTCCAGAGATGAGGAAAAAACTCCTTTCTTGCCCTCGGTCTACTTCTTGCCATTAATTAGCATCCTCTCTCCAGGTTCTGCCTCACTACCTCCCTGCCTCCTGACTGCACTGTACCCATCTACTACCCTTCTGCCCTATGCTCCATGCAAGGCAGACCTCTCACCTCCAACTGTCCGTTGGCGGCAACGGCCATCCTGTGCATCATATTCCTCGTGGTCATTGGCACAGAGACACAAGAAGGAGCCTTCCACGTTCTCACAGAGTGCAGCCCCACACACTGCCACCATCAGCTCACACTCATTCACATCTGTACAGGTCAAGAACAGTTAGCGACCAATAGAAGGAAAAAGGCAGCTTCTTCAAGAGACAATGGCCTGATCCGCTGGTCCTGACTTCTGCCCCCAGCTAATCCGGAATCCCCACCCCTCATTGGCTCATCTTCTCCAAGAAAAACAAGCAGGATGGACAGGGGAATAAGTGTGTAGATGTGTGTGTGGGGGGGGGCAATATGGAGGTAGGTGGACAGAAAGGGAGACAATCAGGAGAGGGGAAAGGAAAGGGACAAGGTCTGCTCTATTTCCAAGGACGCTCTGGGTGTTAGCTTTATAGCACATTGCCCTAAGATGGAAGATCCTGTCTGCCCTTACTCCTTTCAAAGCCCTGGGCAACAGAAGAGAGCCAGGTTAAAGACCTGGCTGATAGTTCATCTTCCTCCACAAAGGTTTTTGAAACATCATCAGGCCTTTCTGATTAACTTTTCCAGCCCCCACACAATTTATTATGCACAATCACAGATTGTCAGTGGACAATGGAAGGAAACCAGAGCCCAGCAGCATCCAGTGATTTGCCCAAATTCATATAGTCAGATAGCGACAGAGCTGAGGCTTGAACCTAGGGGTCACCCGATTCCTAATTCCATTGTCCTTTCCATTACACTACATTGCCTTTCTTACATGCTGAGGTATTTTCCTTTCTTGTTTGTTGCTGGTTTCTATCACCAATCATATGATTATCTCTCGAGGGTAAGAGAATGTGCCTTCTGAGTCCCCCCCTATACTAAACATAGAGCAGATTGGTACTCAGTGCTTTTTCCTCCTTGTGACTTATTCATCATACGAGTGATTTAGAAGGCCACAGGTGCTCCCATGGCAGGATGCTCAAGGCCTTTGGAAAGAAAGGGAAGGACCTGTCATTCCCCCAGGGATTCTCACCAACACAGTCCCAGCCAGAGGGTGAAGTCTCATAGCCACGGTCACATAGGCAGCGGAAAGAGCCATCAGTATTATCACAGAAGCCATGGTTCCCACACAAGGTCTCATTGGCACACTCATCTATGTCTGAGAGATGGAAGAGAAGGGGACTGATAGACCCTTTTCCCCTGCATGTTTCTTCCTCCTTCATCCCTATTCCTGAACCTCCAGACCTAGTAACAGTTCTCTGAGATTTCCCTTACCCCTTCTTTTCCTTCCTTACCAATGCAGTCTCCTGTTGGGGTCATATGGAAGCCAGGCTGACAGCCCAGGATGCAGCGGTATGAGCCAGGACTGTTCTCACACCTCCAAGCTCCACACACTGTGTCCCCAGAGTCCTTACACTCATCCACATCTGTCACAAGCACAAAAAAGCAGGAGACAAGGGAGGAAGAAGGGAAGTATAAGTCAGTTCCAGCTTACTGGTATGACCCAAGACCCCAAAATCACTTCTGGAGGAACCCCAGTCTGTTGTAAGTAGGGTCACATCAGTCATCTCTCCTACCTATTGTAGAACAACTCAGCCCCAGGGCTTCCATAAGCTCTCAGAAAGATAAATGTGGGAAAGGACTTATAAGGTTTTAAAAGAAAATTACATTTTGATTATAAATTCACTGAGGACAAGAAACTTTTACTTCTCTCTGATTCTCCCTTAATCTCTAGTTCAGTTCTGTATACACAGTGGATGCTCAATTAAATCCTTTCCACTCAATTGGAACCACTTCTAATGCCCATGGGAAGGTAGGGACCACCCAGTGTTAGAAATCTGTAGTCCCTGGCCCTTTGAAGTTTATAATATGTATCAGAATCAGGAAGGAGCTGAGGATAGACAGAAGGGGATGGAATAATAGCTCATATCTACACAAGACTTTCCCTAGTCAATGAGTTAGGTAGTACAAGTACCATTTCCATTTTATAGAGGAAAAAACTGAGACTCTGAAAGGTTATGGTGACATAGACAACAAATTCTATAGTTGAGATTGAAATTCATGTATCTTGAGGCCAAGTCCAAGACTCTTTATTGTATCATACTGTCAAATCTTCTCTGTTCTGAACAGAAGCACCAGTCTATTGTGGCCCAGGCCAGTCCTTACCTATGCATTCCCCATTTTCAGGAGAAGGCTGGAATCCGCTATCACACACACAGACGAAGGAACCTTCTGTGTTGCGACATTGCCCTCCCAGGCACCTGGCTATGTCTGCACACTCATCCACATCTAAAAGAGAAGGCCAGCGAATGTCAACTTGTCTACGACTGAGTCTCTTCTCAGCTGCCTCCTCCCAGGAGGTTCCTTCCACAGATTGGGGTACCCAATGCAGTGGGCAAGACATAGTTAGGGTAGAGATGGAGAGGCCAGGACAAACCAGTAGCAGAAGTAGAAGGACAGAACAGTAGCTGGTATAATGGGATCAAGGCAAAGAAAGCAGAGAACCCATCACTGCGGCCTGATAAGGGACGTCTGAGCCTCTTTGTACCTGGCCTCTATTTCTGTCCATGATAATGGATATATGCCCAAAGCACTTGGGCATGACTCTTAGTGCCCAACTCCTAGCATCTAGAATGGGTTACACCCTCAACAGGACCACAATCTGAGGAGAAAGTCTGATTATCTGTCCTCAAAGCCACTTACCCAGGCAGCTGGTGCCCCCCAGCTCGCTAGAGAAGCCAGGGGCACAGAGGCAGAAGAAGGATCCGTGGGTGTTGAGGCACTCGCCATGGGGGGCACATTCTTCCTCCCCAGCACATTCATCTAGATCTGTAGGGGAAGATAGGGAATGAGTAGGTCCCCTGGGCCTTGCAGAGCCATAGGGTAGGAACCAATGGATCTCCTTTTTTACTGCCTCTAGGATGACTTAGTCACTAAAGTTCATTCCCTTTAATGTTCCCACATGCTAAATATTTATTAAATACCTACTTTATTAGGTGCTGGAGATACACAAATAAAATTACCCAATGAGCTGGGCTTGGTCCTAGGATGAAGGATGGAGGTAGAATCAGTCACTGAATGGCAAAGTCAGACAAACTGAGAACTGCCTGGGAAAGACTATAATTTAGAAAGGCCAAGGTCACCCGTTGCATCCTGGACCATTACCAGTCATCTTGACCTCTGTCTTGCTACTGGATTTCAATAACTCTGGAGGAATGAGTGAGGCTGATAACTTTGCACAACTCTGTCTCACTTAAATCCAACTCATGCCCAAATCAAGACCTCACCCTTGTGACATCATTGGTCTTTGAGAATGAAGAACGGACAACAACAGAGCCAGACAGGACCCCAGGAGTCATCTACTCAAGCTATAGCTGAACAAGAGTCACATCCTATTCTACAACATCACCAACAAAGAGTCATCTAGAATTCAGCTTTGGCACCTTGCCCAGCCTTGAAGTAGCTGGTGGTGAAATGGATAAAGAGTTTTGTTCAAATCTGGCCTCAGACACTCATTAGCTATGTGACACTGGGTGAGTCACTTAACCCTTGTTTGCTTCAGTTTCCTCAACTGTCAAATGGGGATCCTGATACTCCTTTCCTCCAGGGTTGTTGTGAGGATCAAAAGAGAAAATATTTATAAAAAATGCCTGCATAATAGCTGCTATAGAAATGCCTATTCCGTCCCTTTTCTCTTCACTTGAAGATCTTCAGTTATGGGGAACTCACTAGCTTCCAAGGGAGTCAGTTGTAGAATCATAGGATCTCCATGTTGGAAGAAGCTTCAGAGGTCATCTAGTTCAATTCATACAGGAACAAGTTCTCATTGGTCAGGAAATTCTTCAGTATATTAAGATGAAATCACCCTTTATATCATTTCCATCTATTATTCCCAATCAATAACTAAATGATGACCTTAAATTCATGCTATCTCCCCATGTCTGGAATGTTTTCCTTATTTTCCATCCTCTGGATTCCTTCAAGTCTTAGCTAAAGTCTCATCTGTAGAAAATTTCTCTAGAGCTCCCTTAATTTCTAGTCCAATCCCTCTATGGATTACTTCTGATTTATCTCTTATTTGTATAAGGATGCGTCATGTTGTCTCCTCTGTCAGACTATGGGGTCCCTGAGGGGAGGGGCTGGGTTGTTTTTTAATGAAGAAACTTTTATTAAGTACATAAAGTTTTTAGTTATTAACTAACATTTAACATTAACATTTAACAGCAACTCAGAATACAGTCAATTTCGTAAGACCCGTAATTCTATTCCTTGTCAATCAAATTTTATTTTCATTCTTGTTTTTGAAAGGGATAATTTATTTTTTGCTTCAGATTTAATTAAGAAGCAGATTGAGAAACCTGACTGACAGAGATAAAATGTTATAAAGGGGATTAAAGCCTTGTGAACCTGTTTACAAAGAATGGGATACGCTTCTCCAAGGGTACCTCGAAAGTTTAGCTACTTCACTGATTGCAAATCAATTTAGATTTTCTGGATACTGGGAAAATCGATTACCTCATCTTTTACTGGGTCTCATTGATGCCTTCCCCCCCCCCCATATATAGGGGAAATATAAGAGTTCATACACAAATCTCCTTCATTTGGTTTTCATCAAGATGAGTAATTCCTTCAACTGGCAGGAACAGTCTTTTTTGCTTTTCTTTATATCCCTAGCACTTAGCCCAGTGTCTAACACATAGTAGGTGCTTAATAAATAAATAAATGCTTATTGACTGTCTTTTGGGGCTATTTTAAACAAGTTGCCATCAGCCTTGTCTGATGTCAGATTTTTCTCTTAACTCCTTTGGTGTTCCAGTCAAACTGATCCACTGACTGTTCTCCATGCTGAAAGGTCCATCTCCTGCTTCTGAGCTTTTCTACAAATGGCCAAGTATTCCCCCGATGTCTGAAACCCACTCCCTTCTCTCTGCTCCCCCGCTTCCTGCTTATCACAGATCAGGTGCCACCTTCTGTGTGAAGTCTTTCCACATCCCTCAGGTGTCAGTACAATCGGCCTTTTGATACTACTTTGTGTACAGATCTTGTATTTGCTTTTCTGCATAGATGTGCTGTTCCTCCCCATTCCCACCCCTACTCCTCCCCTGCCATGACAATAACTAGTTAATACTTCCTAAGCACTTATATAGGCACAGTGGCTAGAGGCCTGGAGTCAGAAGGACCTGAGTTCAAATTTGGCTTCAGACACTTACTAGCTGTGTGACCCTGGGCAAGTCACTCAACCTTACTTGCCAAAAAAAAAAAATTGCTGAGTATTTCACATATGGAAACTCATTTGATCTGTACAACTCTATGAGGTAAGTGTTGCTATTATCTCCATTTTACAGATGAGGAAACAGTCACAGAGAAATTAAGGGATGTGCCCGAAGTTACACAGTCTGAGGTAGGATTCAAACTTTTGTCTCTCTGACTCCAAATCCAGTACTCTACTGTGCCACCTGGCTGCCCCTACAATTACAGCCATTCAAATGGAAGGTCCTTGAAGGAGAATGCTGTTTTATTGTTGTATGCTCAACTCTTAGCATAGCACCCTGTACACAGCAGGTGCTTAATAAATGTTTGTTAAATTGGACCTAATTGAATGTAGAAGGGGCACTATTCATTCTGTTTTCGTCATGTTGTTTTTCAGTAGTGCCCAAATCTTTGTGACCACATTTGGTTTTCTTGAAAAAGACTGGCTCATTTTACAGATGAGGGAACTGAAGCAAACAGAATTAAGTGACTTGCCCAGGGTCATACAGCTAGAAGTGTTTGAGGCTGGATTTGAAGTCAGGTCTTCCTGATTCTAGGACCAGCTGTCTATCCACTGTACCACCTAGCTGCCCTTCTTCAAAGGCATTATCATCATGTGCCTCTTAAGCTTTCTCTTCTCCAGGCTAAACATCTTCATGGCCTTCATGGATCCTCCTATGTCCTAGTCTCTAATCCCCTCATCATCCTGCCTAATCTCCCTAAAATGCATCATTGAACATAACACTTTAGATGTGGTCTGACATGTAGGGCAGAATATAGTAAGACAACAGATTAGCTTCCTAGTCCTAGACATTATATTTCTATAATATAGCTCAATATCAACAGTTGGGCTTTTTTGGTGGGGAAGGAGTGGAGAGGAGCTGCCACTTTATACTATTGATTCATTTCCATATTTAGTCCACCAAAACCCCCAAGCATTTTTCATGAAAATTGCTACCTAGTCATGCCTTCCCATCATGTTTGTGTACAGGTAATTTTATGAATTCAAATAAGGATGTGATATTTACCCTTATTAATTTCATTTAATTAGTTTCTGCCCTTTGTTCTGTCAAGGCTATTTTTAGATCCAGAATTTCTTATCCAATAAGTTAGCAATCCCTCCCAGCTTGGTGTCATCTACAATTTTGGTAAACAACTTATCTGTTCCTTCACTAAATGGCCCTGTTGTTGTAAACCCAGGAGGGAGAAGGTATTGAAGATGGTTTTAAAACAATCCAAATGTATATTTTGCCCCCTTAAGCAGGAAAGTTAGTACTGGGTTGGGAGACAGAAGTAGTGAAACCAAAATCACAGCAGGGGAGACAACTGGGGCTTACCATCACACATGGTGCCGTTGATGAGCTGGAAGCCCAGTGGACAATGGCATTGGTAGGAACCCAGGGTATTTCTACATTCTCCTCCTACACAGTTGGTCTCATGGTCTTCACATTCATTCACATCTGCAAGGGGCACAAAGAAAGATTGTTTTGAGCTAATAAACCACCAGTATGATCTAAAGAAGAGGGTGGGTGGGGTATTTTCAATCGCCTTCTCTCTCTTTTATTTCAATTTATTTTCAATTCAGAGAACAAAACAAGCATTTCCATAATATGGTAGAATAAAAAAGATGAAGCTATAAATCTACCATGCACAGTTTGCTATTCCCTTCAAATATACAACAAAGTTATGGTGCAAATTTCTTTTTGTTTCCTCCTTCTCTCCCCAAGGGTTAGGGTTGAGTTGTGCATGATGGGGTGATTCTAAAAAAAATTGGGTAGGAAAATAAAAAGGAACAATTATATGACAAAAATGAGGAATGAAAGGAAGAACTAATGCAGAGGAAGCAGGGGAGGGTGGAAGGCTGGTTATGGTGGAACATCACTCATCTGGGTTAAAGAAACAACATGTACATCTGGAAGAGCGTAGAAGTCTTCTGAGCATGATGAGGTGAGGAAAGTAGGGGATGGGGGGAGAGACTTTTAGAGAGGTATATGGATTGGGATTTGGAAGGGTGGGGAAAAGAGGATGGGGGAAGATTTTTGAAGGGGTATGTGGATTGAGATTGGGAATGAGGGATACTCTTAGAAGGATGAGGGAACTACCTTTTCTTGACAGACTTCTGGATCGTAGAAAACAAAAACTGTCATCCTCATTGATGACTAACCCTAAGCCTGACCCTTCCCTGCCAACCTGTAGACACTCTGGAACTGGCACAGCTGTTTTGGCTGGTATAGCCCAATCCTTAAAAGGATAAAGGATTTCAGAAGGAAATAGTCAGCTTTTACCTTCACATGTATGTCCAAGGGCATCTGGATGGTATCCCCTCTCACAGGCATTACAAGAGAAGGAGCCAAAGGTGTTAGAGCAAATTCCAGAGAGGCAGACACCAGGAGAGGCACATTCATCTATATCTATGATAGACAGACAAGTACACAAGTCAGAGGGTCCCATTTAGCTAGATGAATGGATAGGAGAGGACTCACTGTAGGTCCTTTGGAAATGAGTAATGTGAATCTGGGCAATTTTATACAACCAAATCCAAGACTAATTTCCCCAACAAGGAAGATCCAGTGCCTTCCCTTTTCCTTCTTTCTGTTTCCTCTCATCCATCCATCCATCCTTTCCTTTATCTGCTTAGACTCTTCACTTCTCATTAGCCTCAGCATCTTCCTCCAAAGGACATGTCTCTATCTCTGTCTCAAAGACTTGGGAATTCAGATGGCTCTCAGATGCCTTCTGCCCCTTCCTTCCCATTGTCTCTGGTTGAATCACCCACATTTTTCTAGGGATGGTCATTCACAGTCACTTTTGACATTCCCCTCCAATCTTTCCACAAGACTTTCAGGAAAGACATTATCTGGTATAGTCTTGACTATAGACAGGAAGATGGACAACCTGGCTTCTTCTGGGAAACTTTCCAGTTCCATTATGGTATAATTATCTGATGATATCTCCCTCTCACCTATAGGAAATACCTTCACATACTGGGCCATCCTTAGATACTTGGTACCCATTTAACAGGATTAGCAAAATGAGCCCTCAGTATCAACGCAGAGAGTAGTCCTAGATGTCACATTCATCCAGGTCTAAAATAGGTCATTGGATCCCTCATTAAAGTGTTCTTTTCAGGGCAAACATCTATTGGGGATGGAGAATTAGATAGGACAAATTTCTATCACTAGGCTTCACCTGAGGATTTAGTAAGAGAAATAGGTAAGGGGTACATGAAGGTGGAGGGTATGGATTGAGGCTCGTTCATAGGATTATAGGTGGAGTGGAGACTCTATACCCAGAGGAAGGTGCTCAGAGCCATTCTTCCCTCTCCAACAAAGAGGTCCTAGACTACATTTTCTTTCTCTACTCTGCTTGCTCATGGGAAGGGATAAGTCAAGTAGTTAGCAGGTCCATACCATTACAATCTTTCCCATCCTCTGTGACTTGGAAGCCCAGTTCACAGGAACATCTGAAAGAGCCTGCCAGATTGATGCACTTTCCATGCAAACAGATTCCTGGGGTCAGGCACTCATCTTCATCTGAGGAAAAGGAGTCAGAATTTAGGGGAATATGGACCTCCTTCAATGAAGCACCAGCTGGTCAAACTAGAATTTTTCAATCAATCAATCTATCAATCAATAAGTATTTATCAGTCACCTACTACATGCCAGGCTCTGTGCTAGACAGAACAATCTTTACTCATAAGTGACTTACCATATAATGGGGAAGCCAAAAAGTATATGTAAAAATATACAGAGCATAAAAGTACATATACACATACATATATACATCCTGAGTTGTTAAATACAAGGGCACTGGGGAATCAGAACACTCTTCATGCTTCATCTGGAAGGTGAAAGTTCTAATTTCCAAAGGAATTAGATTTCCCAGAAAGGTTGAATTCCCTTAAACCTTTACCTGCCCTACCTTCTACTGGAGGAAAGCAACCAAGACTTCTATGCTCCCTTCAATCCCACCTGGTAATATGAAGCAATCTACATCTCAATGAATGAATGAAGGGCCCAAAGCCCTCCAAGTCTTGAGGGGCAGGGTAAGGAAAGGAAGGAGAAGGGCTAGAGTTGTGCTATCTGTAGTGCTGAAATGAGGAAAGAGGGAACCAAGTGGAACACAAGGCAAGATTGGCTCCTTAGGCACACCCTTATGTGGGTCTGACCCATATGGATTTCCTGTTCCTTGTCTGAACCCAAATTCAAGAACCCTTTCTCCCACGAGGCTAAACAGCTTCAGAAGATAGAAGAGCAGAGCACTGTGTGGTGAGGCAGTCCCTTCAGGTGTTTTCTCAGGTGACTGGTAGGGATGGAAGTTGAAGGAACATTTGCCCCTCTCTGCAATCTCATTGTGCGTATTTAAAAGCCATATCTGCTTGGAACCCTGCCCTCCTCCCCTCCCCAATGTCTTTCTCTTTTCTTTTCACTCAGATGGCTAACCTAGAGGTCCCCAGAGGCCAACCAGAGCTTCCTTACCAACACATCGTCCACTCTGACTTCTGTAGCCTTCTGAACAGGCCAGACATGTGTAGGAGCCAGGGGAGTTGACACAGTTCCCTTCAGGACAGGTGCTGGGATGGCGGCATTCATCAATATCTGCAAAATAATAATGGCACCCATTCCTTCCTTCAGTGATCTGCTGGATCTGTAGCCTAAAATAGTGACTGCCTATCTGATCCACCCACAGCCTTGGCCTAGGATGAGAACTTAGCCAGAAAGAGTCACTGGCATGAGTTTACAAGATAACTTCCATCTAATGTATACTGAGTAATTTACATGTTGTCTTCTTTATTAGAATGTGACCTTCTTTTGGGCAGGGACCACATTGTTGCCTTCTTTGTATGCCAACCACTTAACACAGTACCTAAGTGCTTAATAAATCTTTGTTGACTGAGTAATTTGGGTCTCACCTCACGCCCAGGATGTAACATCCAAGAGTGCCTTATTTTCAGTTATGCCCATCACCCCCTGGTCCTGGGGCCCAATAAGAAGGAGCTCCCACAAGTACCTAATATCTCAAGTTAATCAGGAAAATTTGACAAGGGCCCCTGCTGGAAGGCTGACAAAATGGAGGTCAATGAATATCTGCTTGGTTTTGCTTCAACCTGTTGGAAGTTTGGTTGTTTGGACAGTAGCGGTCACCATGTGTCTAGTTAGGCCAAAATAGGTAGCCTAAAGAAGGCTCTGAACTATATCAAAGAGTGAAGTCAGAGGTGCCAGGGACACCCAGATAGTCACATTCTCCACTGCTGTGATAGAGGAGTAGGTACTTTTTTTTTTTCCATTTTAAACACATCTATGCAACTTTTATTGACTAATTCTTAGGAATCAATTCCAGGGCTATCTTTATACATATAAAGTGGCTGTGCTACATTGCCTGTAAGAAGGAATGCTCTACACCTTGAGCAGACATACAGCCTGAAATAACGTTTGAGAGAAGATTATGCACAGTTTTCTAATATAAAGGCAATTGATTTAAAGGGGAACTTTATAATTATTTTTAAACATAAAAAGATAATTCTATATGAAATCATGAATTTCTTTGTCATACCATTTACCTTTTTAAAAAGTAGATAAATAAATTTAACACATTACTTTCAAATCTGTCCTGTTTTTCTGTGTTCCCTTCTGAATGTCCTTCTGTTCTGTGTATTTTAAAAATTGTATTTCAATGGCTCCCTTTTCTCCCCCAATCACTTTTGCTAACTGTCTTCTGGTTATTTCCCACTCCCTCATTAAGAACAAAGAAAGTAAGAGGGGAAAAGCATGATAACAAAATTATAGTGAAATAAAACAAATCCATGCAGTGGATATGTCTTTCTGTACTTTTCTGTCCATTACTTCTCTGTCAAAAGGGGCAAAATGTTTCATCATAGGTTAGAAGGGCACTTTCAAGGAAGGATAATGAAATATTAAAGTAAAGGTCAAGCTGGAGCCAGGCATACAATGTGACTGGTGTGGCCATAGGATCAGAAGTTGTGTTTTGTTTTGTTTTACAAGGAAATCGCATAGAAAAGGAGGGTAGGATGGAACTCAGAGCTTTTGAAATGGCTGTGGATTTATGTGAAGCCTTTAAAATAGGAATTCTTAACTTGGCATCTGTGAAATTTTTTAAAAAGTATTTTAATAATTGTATTTTAATATAATTTGTTTCCTTGGTAATCCAGTGTATTTTATTTTATCCACTTAAGACACTTGATTTTGAGAAGGTGTATGTTTCACCAGACTGCCAATGGGGAAGTTGTTTGTTTGTTTGTTTGTTTGTTTTTTGTGACACCAAAAACGTTAAGAACTCCTTATCTAAAATAAAACCTAAGATGCTCCCTGAAACTAGGGTAGGAGCAAAATGTGAAAATGACAGCATGGGAGCTATTCAGTTCTGCTAAGGCTTAGGAAACCAAGGTGGAAAGGGCAGTGACATCAGAGGGTCTGGTTTCAAAACCTCCTTCTGATGCTTCCTGCCTTTGTGACCTTGGGCAAATTACTTAACTTTCCCTAAGCTTTGGTTTCCTTATCTGAGGTCACCAGATTTTCGCAGAAGTGGCAACAGTGGAACTGCAGAAAGCATTGTCTCTGGATAGAGACTTCCAACTGAAGGTCAGAAGGACCCAGGATGACTCTAGAGTTGTAGGTATAGGTGGGGGGTGGGCCAGGACATGGTAGACTCCTGGTTCACTTACCTTCACAGTGTCCCTTCCGGACCATGATGTATCCTTGTCCACACTCACAGTGGTAAGAGCCATCAGTGTTAGTGCATTGTCCCCCGACGCACACCCCTGGTCGCTCACACTCATCTACATCTGTGAACACACCAGTGATTCTTGGTTGGTGGAAGAAATGGGGTAGGGATTTTGGGAAAAGTGTGAGAACTTGAAGAGACTGACTGTAGCCAACCTGATAAAGTTGGCATCTGGAATCTCTCAATTGTCCTTCATCCATAGCGAGTATAGATATGGTGGAAAGACCTGAGCTCTAATCCCAATTATAACTTACAAGTCATATGACTTTGGGCAAGTCACATCTGCATTGACAGTCTCAGTTTCCTCTTCTATCAAGTATCAAGATGGAACTAGAGAAAGTTTAAGTTCTATTCAGCTCTAAAATTTTTAAATTTGATTTTAGGGCTGGTCTTATGAGAAAATACTGTTGTCTTTCCACCCAAAAATAATTTCCCATAGAGATTACCCAGGAGACCAACTTTGATGTCAGATCTTCAGTGCTATGTATGGAAAGAAAGTGGACAGACCTGATTGGCTCTGCCGTTCCTCAGTTACAGGAGTTTAGACAAGTCATCTGGACTTTTTGAGACTCAACCTTCTCATCTGAAAAATGGCAATAATTCAATCTCTACCCCATCTTGCACAAAGTATTGTTGTGGAGATCAAATGAGATAATGAAAGGAAAGGTTTTGGGAAGTCTAGAGACCAATACACAATTAAGTCACCACCATGTGACTTGAAACGGTTGATACATCAGTCAACAAACACATTACCCTCATTCCCCAGGGAATGGGATACAGGGTGGTAAGTTTTAATGGGGGTGAAGGTTGGTAGTTTAGAGCACAATGGAAAAAGCAGTAGATTTTGGAGTCCATGGACTGATGTCAGGAATACCCGAATTCAAATCCAGCCTCAGACTAGCTATGACCCTGGGCAAATCACTTAATCTTGTTTGCTTCAGTTTTCTCATGTGTTAAGTGAGCTGGAAAAGGAAGTGGCAAACCATTCCAATATCTTTGCCAAGAAAATTCCAAATAGGCTCAGGAAGAGTCAGACAGGACTGAAAAATGACTGAAAAACACCATGAGTAAGGGACTAATACTAGTAGTCAAAGATACAAAAATAGAAAGTAAAGAATCTCTGTCCTCAAGGAACATACATTTTACTGGGAAAAGGGAAACTAAAGGTACACACAGAAGTAAATACAAGATCTGAGGAGCATTAAAAAACTGGGTGGATTGGAGAACAGCTCAAAGGAGATGGTAGCTCCTGAGCTGAGCCTTAAAGAAAGCTAGGAAGTCTAAGAGGCAGAGGGGATGGGGGGAATGCACCCCAGGAATATATTTAAAATCATGGAAATAAGAGATAGAACATGAAGCTTGGTGAAGTAGAGAGATCTGTTAGTACTCAAGTCTCAGGTGATATCTTCAAAATTGAAACACACACACACACACACACACACACACACACACACACACACAGGGCAGGTCCATCCCTTATCAGTTGGGAGAATGACTTCTCAGCCTGGGCAGGTCTATGGCTGTCTGTATTCCACTGACAAATGTGTCCCCATCTGAATCATCCCTTTCAGCCTTAACCCACAGGCAGGGGGAGAAGTCCCTACATAAAGACGTTTGTTAGTAAATGTTTAATAACAGCTTCTCTAAAAAGGCACAACCTGTTTTAAAATTTTAATCTGCATAATTTATATTTTCTCCATCAGTTTCTTAAGTCTAGACTCTAGACAATCAACAGAACAATTAATCAAGTCTTTACCAATGCAGTGAATATGCTTGCACTGAACATTTAACTATCATCTCTTTCAAGCCAATTTGAGCATGTATCTTGTTCCAGAAAACCCCTGTGTGAAGAGATATAATACAGAAAACAATCTGGAAAGGTAAGTGGGAGCCAGATTATGGAGGACTCTATATATTTTTTCTTTTTTTGCTTTATATTTGAAGCAATAGGGAGCCACTGAAGAACAAAGAAATGACAAGATCTGATCTATATTTTGGGAATATTTATTTGGCAGTCATGTACAAGATCGATTGGAGAGAGGGAGGTTTTGAAAGCAAAGAGACCCATGAAGAGGCTCTCTTAATGCTCTGGAAGGATTTCAATAATGACGACTTTTCTTGGGTCTGAAAAAAATGCTCAAGTAGTTTTGCTGTTAGAGTAGCACAGACATTATTATTAATTGCCCTCCATTCACTTTCTCTTCCTTTTAACATCTCTTTCCTCTCCGCCCATCAACAAATACTGACATGGCATAGGATGAGCTTGGTGTTGACCCCAGATAACAGTCCAAAGATCATGCTATCAGTTTTTGGTACTAGATTCCTACTGTCAGGAGCTTACTATCTGAATTATTGTTTCTATTTTAGACAACTTAAATTCAATTATTCACATACTTTTAACTCTATATTTTGGGGGGGAGCTTAAAAATTGTTTTAATGAACAAAGTTTATGTTCTCTCCTTTCCACCTTCCCATTAGGGGAATAAAGAAAGAAAAACCTTTAGAACAATAAAGCACAGTCAAGCAAAATCAATTCCTAGATCAGCCATATAAAAAAAAAAGTCTCAATTTGTGCCCCACGGGCATGACCTGTCTGTTAAGAGGTGGGTTAGTTCCATCTATTCTACCTTATAGAACAAAACCATGGTAGAGTTGGAAGGCACCTGAGATAATTTATTCTAAATCTCTCCCTTTATGGATAGAGAAACTGTCAGGAGCCCAAGGAGTTACAATTTTTCCCCACCCTCAGCACACAGTGTACCACACTGTGACAATAGTCTTATCCTGTCTTCTAGGGCTGGCCCTGGGCAAGATTATGAAGGAGCTAGAATTGATCTCTGGTCTTTGCATCAGTCCTGTCTACAATCTCCCTTGCTTGATCCTTTTTGTGGCAACCCCTTCACCTCTAGAAAAGGCAATGCCCTCATGCTGTCTGGGCAGCCCAGGGGTCTCCTCTGTATTCCCCTTTCCAGAGAGGGCATGTAAAACTGAAAATATTTTAAATGGATTGAGAGTGTTACCAGCCTTTTAACAATGAATAACTATATCTTGTTTACATCATTGCTTTCCGGGGGCGGAGCCAAGATGGCGGAGTAGAAAGACTCACCTATGCTAGGTCCGAACCCACAGCCCATAGATTTTCTGTAAAAAGAACTCCTGACAAATTCTGGAACAGTGGAAGCCGCGCAGCAACACAGTGAAGGAGATTTCCGT
>CM053774.1:41754223-41779385 GCA_028658325.1 Potorous gilbertii
GGACTCCGCTCCCGTCCGGGTACCTTTGCAGTCGGTTTTTCAGGGCTCTCTGCAACGGAAATCTCCTTCACTGTGTTTCTGTGCGGCTTCCACTGTTCCAGAATTTGTCAGGAGTTCTTTTTACAGGAAATCTATGGGCTGTGGGTTCGGACCTAGCATAGGTGAGTCTTTCTACTCCGCCATCTTGGCTCCGCCCCCCGTGCTTGAAGATTTGAAAAATGTTTTTTACATGTTATTTCACTTGATCTTCATAACAACCCTTTGAGGTAGAAGCTATTATAATCCCTATCTTACAGATGAGGAAACAGAGAAGTTAAGTCACTTGTTCAGGGTCATATAGTAAAAAACTGAGGCAGAATTTGAATTTAGGTCTTCCTTGAGTCTGAGTGTAGTACCCTATAAATTAGGCCACCATTTAGCCTCTTTTTGATTATCTCTAGTAACAGGGAACTCACTACTTCATTCAGTAGCCTTCCAAAGTCAGCTCTAATTGTCAGATTATTCCTTAAGTTGAGCCAAAATCAGACTCTATCCTGGTTCTAGTTCTGTTCTTGGGGACAACACAGAACAAATCCACTCCCTTTTCTTCCATGATAGACCTTCAAATATTTGAAGGCAATTATCACATCTCCCTTTGGTCATTCCTTTTCTAGACTAAACATTCCTAGTTCTGAAGGCTTATATGAAGTGATACAGAGGGAAGAAAGCAGATTTAAAACAATAATATACATACTCACTACAGCTATGTAAAAACAATTAATAAAACCAACAAAATCTGGAAAAATATGTACAAGAAAATGAGTTCAGAAAGGGACACCAAAGCAAACAGTTCATTTTTGTCAATATCGTACCAAAGTTGATATACACATTGAAAAAGAAATGATAAATACTGGTGTTTATGGTTCATCTCTTATTCCTGTTTGTTTCTGTTAGTAATTACTAAGTTTGGAATGCTTAGGGAGAAAAGAAAACAAATATGACCAGTTCCTTGCACTGTTCCTCATATGGCACAGTTTTAAGACTCCCCTCACTCCCCAAGTTGTTCCGCCCTCCTTGGATGTGCTCCAGTTTGTCAAAACACAAATATCTTAAATGATGACCACAGTAACGTAGAGAAGGCAAAAAGTTAAAAGCCTTAAGAATTCTGATCAGTGCAATGGGCAATCTTGATACCGAAAGACCAAGGGTGAAACAAATTGTTCTACTTTCCTCAAAGAGATGGTGGGCTGCAGGTGTGGAATGAAGATATGTTAACTGATATGAACAATGTGTTGATTTGTTTTACTTGATTATATTTTTTTGTTATGAGGGTGGATCTTTCAGGAGGAAATGGGATCAATGAGAAGTGATACTGATGAAACAAAGGAAGGAAGGAAGGAAGGAAAAGATATAGTAGAAAGGAGCAGTGGACCTGGATCATAGATCGAGAGCTATAAGGGACTTCAGAGGCCATCTGCTCTAATCCCTTTATTTTACAGAAAAAGAAAGAGGTTAAGGGATATGAAGTGACTTAGCCAAGGTTATACAGACAATAAGTGTAAGTAACTCCTCTGGAAAATAACAGAGTAAGATTTCTAAAGCAGGGCCAGCTCCTTACATACCTCTTCAAAAACAACCAATAGAAATGTCAAACTGTTTGTCAAGAGTAAAGGAATGGATGTGAAAAATCTGAAATTAAAAATAAACCAAAATAGAAAATGAGCAAAATGAAGAGAATGAGCAAACTTTTTAAAAATACTACAGAGCAACTGAATTATCTAATACCTTAGGAGCAACATGCATGGAACCAGAAACCACGGATGACATTTCAAAGCAGCATCCTTACATGGCCAAATGGAATATTCAAAGAAAATGGGCAAGATAAATACTAGAAAAGAAACCACAACTCCCTCTAAAATCAAGCTTTCTTCATAGTCACCTGTAATCTCTTCATGGCCAAACCTACCAATGGCTTGTTCTTGGTCCTCATCCTTTTTGACCTTTTTGAGCTTTCTGCAGTATTTGATACTCAGCCCTCCCTCACTCAAATCAAAGTCAACTGCACGTCATGTCATCATTCCTTGATGTCATGGTCCTCTTAGAAAATGAACGACAAACACAACAACACAATTTGATACTGTTGACCACTTTCTCCTCCAAGATACTCTCTCCTCTCTCTAGGTTTTCCTAGTCTGGCTCTCTCTTAATCCTTTTCCTCCCTGTCTGATCATTCCTTTTTAGGCTTCTTTGCTGAATCATTACCCATGTTGCGTTCATTAACTATGGGTATACTCCAAGTCTCTATCCTATGTCCTTTCTTTCTATAATCTATCATTTGGCAGATCTCTCTTATCATCTCTATGCAACTGACTCACAAATCTATTCATTTATCTAAACCTTGTCTGTCTCTGGAATTCCACATCACAAATTGGATGTCCCATTGGCATACTAAATATGAAACATTAAAAACTTGTCTTTTAAAAAATTACTTGTTAACTAATTGAAGTAAAAGAAGAGGTTGAAGTTTAAAAAAAACCTATGAGAGGAACTGATGTTATGATTAAAAGATGCTAAAACTATGGACTTCAACAATGATTGTGAATCTGGGCAAGTCACTTAACCCTGTTTGCCTAGTGTCCTCATCTGTAAAAATGGAAATGGATATGGAGATAGAGATGGGGGTGGAAATGGCAAGCTACTCCAGTATCTTTTCTAAGAAAACCCCAAAATGGCACCATGAGGAGTTGGACATTACTATAACAACAGCAAAAGCAATACAGGGAATAAATAATGCAGGAAGGAAAGAGACAATGTGTAAAAGATAATTCTTATTACAGCAGTCAACACAGATCAACTGGGACAAATATCAGTTCGGAAAATAATTGAATTATCCAAAGAATTGGAAAGGAAATGGGATCAAGTTGTAGACCTCAAAGATAGATCACAGGGCAAGCTTAGGAATGCTGATATTCCAGAAAATGTAGAGAAATTAAAAACTCTAAATGCTAAATTCTAGGATGTCCATGAAAACTTCCTACAATTAGCCAAAACAAACTGTGATATATAAAGGGAAAAAATCCATAGGACTCTGACAAAGATGGATCCTAGATGTAGCACTATGGGACACATTACAGTTGAATTCTAAGATTATAATGTTAAGGAAAAACATCAAGCTGTCAGAAGAAAAACAGAAATTGCCTACCAAAGGACATTCATCACCGTAGACTTCTCAATAAGGACAAAGCACAATTAAGAGAACTAGAATATAGCATAAACAAAATTTAAAAGTATAAATTTCTTCATTATCTATCCAATAAAACTCAATATTTGTTTTGAGGCAAGCTGTAAACATCTGAAAATCTACAAGTTTAAAAATTTTGCAGAAAGAAATATCTACTTCAAGGAACTCTTCCAAAAACAGCTAAGTCTTTGGGCCCCTTCAAAGGCAATTCACACTTTTTAGATCAAGATAAATCATTTGTTAATGTAACCCATGTGTCATCTAAAGACAGACTAAGTTCAGTCTTAGAGACTTAACTGAAAATAACATCACGGCCTGAGCCCTGACCCAGGAATTTGCTCTCTGGAAACATTTGAATTCTCCTTGCTTCTGGGTTATTTGAGTTAGTTCATCAGTTAGCACCCAAGGCAACCAATGAAAGCAGAAACATATTTATTACACACAGATAAGAATATAAATGGGATCGGACCCAAGTCCAGTAGTTAGGAACAAATTGCCAATAGCAATATGAACAATCTCTGCAATGTGGGTGGAGATGGAGCATCTTTGGGAAAGACTGAATTGGTGTTACTTCTCAGTCTTGGTCCTCCTTGCTTCCTGTATATCCTGCATATCCCTTCTGTATCCATTGTTTCTGATCATTTGTGACAACCCATTCAGGTTGTCACAATTCCCATAGATCCTAACTTAGCACAGAAAGTCTGAGGTTAGGGTAGGGTCCACTAGTTTCCTCTGCTGCCACTACCCACTCCCTCCCAGATGAATTTCCTTAACCAGTGGCCTATAGTTCTCCTTCTTCCAAGCACTTTTCACTTCTCTCTCTCTCTCTCTCTCTCTCTCTCTCTCTCTCTCTCTCTCTCTCTCTCTCTCTCTCTCTCTCCTGCTTTCTTCCATTTATCTTTAGCTTACAACCTTCTGGGAAATATTCTCTGTAAAATGAGTGGCCACTGAGGGCCCTTCCAACTCTATATTTTTTCTTTCCTTTTTTTTGAGGCAGTCAAGATTAAGTGACATGTCCAAGATCACACAGCTATTAAAAGTATTTGAGGCTAGATTTGAACTCAGGTCCTCCTGACTTCAGGGCTGGTGCGCCATCCACTGCACCACCTAGCTAGGATCTTTTTTTCTATTATCATCCTTGCCCTGGTTTCTTCTTTCCTTCTCAGGCTCCTTACACCTTGGTCCTCTTCATATACTCTGTGATCCAGTGACACTGGCCTCTGTACTGTTCCTCATCCATCTCCCAACTCCAGTCATTTTCACCGTCTCCCATAACTGGAACTCTCTCTGCCTCCTCATTTTCACTTCTTTCCTAATTTCCTTAAAGTCTCAGCTAAATTCCCACCTTCTGTAAAAACCTTTCCCAGCCCTTCTTACTCTTACTGTTTTCCTTCTGAGATGACTCCCAATTTGTTCTGTATACATCTTGTTTATACATAGTTGTTTGCATGTTATTTCCTCCCTCACTTCTTGCACTATGAGCTCCTGGAGAGCAGAGACTGACCTTTGCCTTTTTTGGGGGGGTGGTTATCCAAGCACTTAGCATAGTATCTGGTACATGTTGTTGTTCAGTTGTGTTCAACTTTTCATGACCTCACTTTGGGTTTTCTTAGCAAAGATACTGGAGTGGTTTGTCATTTCCTTCTCCAATTCATGATGACAAAACTGAGGCAAATAGTGCCCAAGTTCACACAGCTAATAAATGTCTAAGGCCAGATTTGAACTCAGGAAGATGAGTTTTCTGACTCTAGGCACTTTGCCACCTAGCTGTACCTGGTACAGAGTAGATGCTTAATAAAATGCCTGTTGACCGACTGCTGCAACACTTATATATTTGGACTCCAACAGAACTATTTGAATTTATCTGACATGAATCCTGTCTTTGCAAGAAGCTTTTCCTCCTCTCATTTTCAAAGAGAAGCCATTTCCTTTCATCACTACACTGACAACATGAGAGAAACAGAGTGGGGAAAGGGGAAAGGAACGAGGAGAGAAAATAATAGCAGCAAAGGAGTCCTAGATTAAAGCTATTATGTTTGGTTCAAGATGAAATTACCAAAATCTATCTAGTTACCAATACAGAATGGAAGAACCAAAGAGTAAGTAAGTCTGTTTACTTGGCTTTTTTTTGGAGAGATTGTACAGTACAGTAGAAAGAGCACTGGAAAATACTATTGTGCTATAAGAAATGATAAGCCGGCAGAATTCAGAAAAACCTGGAAAGACTGCTAAGAACTGATGCTGAGTGAGGTGAGCAGAACCAGGAGAACATTGTACACAGCAACGGCCACATTGTGCATTGACTTAGCTCTTCTCAGCAACACAAGGATCTAAAACAACTCCAAGACTCATGATGGAAAATACCATCCCCATTCAGAGAAAAAATTATGGAGTCTGAATGCAGATCAAAGCAGACTATTTGCTCTGTCTTTTGTTTTGTTATTTTTAATTTTGTTTCTTTTTTCTTGTAGTTCAGTCCCTTCCTTATAATTCTTCTTTACAACATGGCTAATGTGAAAATATGCTTAATAAGGAAAAAAGGGCACTGGATACTTTGCCTCTTCCTACGTGACCTTGGGTGAGTCACTTAACTTCTTTCAGGGCTTCAATTTCTTCATCTGTAAAAATGAAGGTGTTGGACTAGATGGACCCTGAGATTGTTTCCAGTTCCAAATCTATACTCCTGTGAAATGATGCAAATAGAGATTCCAGAACTGGATTCACATCTGCCTACATTAGCTACAACTATACATTAAAAAACAACCAATCAGAATCAGTAGAACCTCATATAGCAATGAAAAGAGACAGAGCAAATTCATTTCCTTAGTTTTCTGTACATTTTCTTGGTTCTACTTTGTTGAATGTAGAAGTGTCTATGTAATATTTTGTTGTGTACTTTGTATTTTATTTGGTTGTCTTCATTGTTGGTGGCTCTTCTGTTCATCATAAACTTTTTTTAAAAATAAGGATGCTCTACCTCTCTTGAAATATATCACTCAAATCAGGACTAATCATGGCTGTGTTGCTAATATATAGGACTCAAAATTGCATGGGAGTCTGCTGCCAATACCGAGCACATACTCCTTACTGCCACCTCACAGGCAGTAAGGCAACAATCTCTCCAAGAGAAGAATCAGAAATATTCACCCTATACTTCAGGGTATGTCCATGAGGTCAGGACCAGTCAACACTTGGTGTTGCTGCCTTGGTTCTGGAAAAGAACTCAAGCCAGCCTCTAATGTAAAGCAGCCTCTTGGCATCTCTCTCTCTCTCTCTCTCTCTGTGTCTCTCCCTCCCTCCCTCTCTCTCTCTGACTCTATTTCCCAGCTCCACAGCCAGCAGAAGGGGTCTCAAATGCTTCATGCTGAATAGGGACCTGGTTTCCATCAGTCCTGGTGCCTTTGCCAGGCACTACTAAATGGGGACTGTTTACTTTCTTGCACAGCGGCAGATCTGGGGTCTCAGACAAAGCCCCAGGGCTTAGTAATCCAGATCCTACATGTGCCCAAGAAATCTCTCTCCTGTGCACCAAGGCCAAGGTAAGAGTGCCAACCCTGTGGGGAGGTAGAGATAGAGCCAAGGATAGAACCCACAGTGCCAAAGTCTCCAGCCTGCCTTGGAGCTTAGTAACTATGAAAGCATTGCATGCTCAGTGGGTTCAACAGACTAGCCATCCATTTCTTGAGGAGCATTTACTCTGCCTGTACTGCAACTGGAACTGGCCTTTTAGCTAAATCCCTCATTCCCCTATGGTGACCATTTTTAGCCATCAAGAAAAGACAGGATCCTAGATAGAATTCCCTCCCACAGCTAGCTCTGCCTTACCTAAGAAAACCAAGTCAAACCTTTAGAGCCTTAGCAGTCTGCAACAGAGTTAGTCATATTCAGGATGAGGTCTCTGTTTTAGTCTCTTGTAATGACATTATTTTCTAGATCTGATCAGATCTCTTTATTTTGTTCCCACTTCAACCCTCATCCATTCCAGATGTCTAGCTCTAATTTTTCTTGAACTAAGCTCGTTTGCAGAGTCTCTAACTGGGTGGGGAGAAAGGGAGGGCAAGAACTGATTTTTAATAAGAAAACCAAACCCAACCGAAAGGATAGAGGAAGGTCCCAGTATTTGTTCCATCAGCTACAGACCAGGGGATGATGGAAAGAATGACATAAGCAATCATGTTTGATTTCTTGGCAATCAGAGTAGAAAGCATCTTACTTATTTATATTTACTGGGGAGCAGAGAAATCTACATCCAGAAAGCCCAGTCAATAGACATATAGGGAATGACTAAGATTGTATTTGTCAGATTCTTGGAAAAAGTCCTTCAGCAGACACCTTGTCTGATTGGTGCTTCCAAATCCTGTCCTTTTCCCTGAATATTCCAACTTTAGCCTTAGGTGAGTTCATTTTTCCATTCCTAAGTGGAATCCCCTGTAATTCTCTGAACTGTTTCTCCCCAATCCACGACCAGGGTTCCATCATAATACCACATTGCCCTCAACCAGTTGTGAGGAGTTGGGGAGCAATACCTGAAGTCTTCAATCACTAGAGAGTTCATCATGCTATATCAATGTGGAGATGAGGCCAATGTGTCTACCGCATTAGCTCTCAAGAGTCTTCCTGTTTTTACACCCCTTCTTCCTACATCCTGGAATTCCAGTCCATTCTTACCTTGACAGTGGGTGTGATTCAGTCTCTTGTACCCTTGGGGACATTCCACTTGACCATTTTCAATCACTGGGAAAGCTGAGAAGCAAGAAAATAGGCTTAATCAAGAATATTCAACATTAAAGTTATACACACACCCCTGTTTCTAAGATGCTATTTCTCTCCTGAACGTTAGTTCCACATGTCTGATTGCCTGCTGAACCTCTCCACCTGCTAGATATTCAACTCATCATGTCAAAAATTGAATTCATTATGTATTCCTCTAAACTATAAGTTCTTAACCTGGGGTCTTATCATAGATTTTAAAATATTTTGATAACTATCAATATAATCTATTTCCTTTGTAATTCCATATATTTTATTTTAAAATCTTGTATCACCCAGGGACTATATGAACACAATCACAAAATACTTTTTGCGCAAACAAAGTCAGATCTAAGTAAGTGGAAAAACATCAGTTGCTCATGGGTAGGCAGAGCCAATATAATAAAAATGACAATTCTTCCTAAATTAATTTACTTATTCAGTGACATACCAATCAAACTACCAAATAATTATTTTCCAGAGCTAGAAAAAATAATACCAAATTCATCTGCAAGATCAAAAGATCCAGAATATCAAGGGAACTAATGAAAAGAAAGGCTAGGGAAGGTGGCCTAGCCCCAGATCTCAAATTATATTAGAAAGCAGAAATCATCAAAACCCTTGGTACTGGCTAAGAAACAGAGGGGTAAGTTCAAAAACAGAGGAATAAGTTAGGTACTCAAGACACAGTAGTTAATGAATATAACAATCTACTGTTTGATAAACTCAAGGACCCCAGCTTCTGGGATAAGAACTCACTGTTTGACAAAAATTGCTGGGAAAACAGTGTGGCAGAAACTGGGCATAGACCAATGCCTGACACTGTACACAAGAATAAAGTCCAAATGGATACATTATCTAGGTATAAAGATTGATACTATAAATAAATTAAGGGAGCAAGGAATAGTGTATTTGTCAGACTTATGGAGAATGGAGAAATTTATGACCCAACAAGAGATAGAGAACATTATGAAGTACAAAATGGATAATTTTGATTATGTTAAATTGAAAAGTTTTTGCACAATCAAACTCAATGCAACTAAGATTAGGAAGGAAGCAGAAAAGTGGAAAAGAATTTTTGCAACTAGTGTCTGTGAAAAAGGCCTCATTTCTAAAATATATAGAGAACTGAGTCAAAAGTACAAGAATACAAGTCATTCCCCAATTGATAAATGGTCAAGCGACATGAACAGGGAATTTTCAGAGGAAGAAAAGAAATTAAAGCTCTCTATAATCATATGAAAAAATGCTCTAAATCAGTATTGATTAGAGAGATGCAAATCAAAACCACTCTGAGATATCACATCACACCTATCAGACTGGCTAACATGACAAAACAGGAAGATGATAAATGTTGGAGAAGATGTGGGAGAGTTGGAACACTAATTCATTGTTGGTGGAGCTGTGAGCTGCTCCAGTCATTCTGGAGAACAATTTGGAACCATGCCTAAAGGTCTACAAAAATGTGAATACCCTTTGACCCAGCAATATTGCTTCTGGGACTGTATCTCAAATGGGAAATGGTCCCACATGTACAAAAATATTTATAGCAGCTCTCTTTGTGGTGGCCAAGAATTGGAAATCCAATTGGGCAATGACTGAACAAGTTGTGGTATATGAATGTAATAGAATACTATTGTGCAATAAGAAATGATGAATATGAAGACTTCAGTGAGCCCTGGAAGGACGTATATGAACTGATGCTGAGGGAAAGGAGCAGAGAACTTTGTACACAGCAACAACTACAGCATGTGAGGAATTTTTCTGGTAGACTTAGTCCTTCATAGCAATGCAAGGACCTAAAAAATTCCCAATGGACTCGAGGCAAAATGCCTTCCATATTCAGAGAAAAAACTATGGAACTGAATTGTTGAATGAAGCAGACCATTTTCTCTTGTGTTATGTTTTGTTTTGTTTTATGATTTCTCCCATTCATTTTAATTCTTCTATGCAACATGACCAAGGAGAAAATGTATTTAATAAGAATGTATGCGTAGAATCTATATAAGACTGCACACCATCTTGGGGAAGGAGGGGAAGGAGGGGAGAGGAAGAAGGGAAGGAGGGGGAGAGAGGGGGGAAAATCTAAGATAATTGTACAAAATTGAAAAAAAATTTTTTTAAAAAGCATGTATCCCTAAGAAGGAATTCATAGGCTGTCAAAAAGACCCATAAAAATCTTAAGAATACCTGCCCAAAACTTAACTCTTTTCCTAATTTCTCTAGTTCCATGGAGAGCATCACTATCTTTCTAGTCACCCAGTTACCCTATGACTCTTTCAATAGCTCTTATTTGATCTCCCTGCATCCAGTTTCTTAGTGCTCCAACATCCTCTATATATCTGCCAAATTGATTTTACTAAATCACAGATCTGACTGTGTCTACCCTGCTCAAAGAATTTTAATAACCCCATTGCCTCCAGAAAAAAACTATTGTTTAGTTTTTAAAGCTTTTTCCAATCTGGTTTAAGTTGACCTTCCTAGGCTGTCTATATATTACTCCTCTTTATTGTCTCTATATTCCAGACATATTGGCATACTTGCTCTATTTTCGATTCATGCCATTCATTCCAGGTACCATGTCTGTGTCTTTGCAAAAGCTGTCCCCCATTCCTCAAATGATCCCCTCCTTGCTTCCACCCCTTGAAACCTCAATCTTCTTTCAACGTTCAACTCAAGCACCATCTCTTTCAAGAAGGCTTTTGTAATTCTCTCAGATGTCAGCCTCACCCCACTTTCATTTATTTTGTATTGATTTTTTGTATCTTCACTTCCCTCCCCCACTCCCAGTAGAATGTAGGCCTCTTGAAAGCAAGGACTGTTTCTCTTTTGTATTTTAATTCCAAGGGTACCTGACACAGAATGTCTACTTAAATGCTTGTTGTTTGATTGATTTGCATAGGAAATTTCAGCAGTGACCAGGAGCTGTCCAGAGTTGGAACTTACACAGGACAGAAAGAGGCTAGAGAGTTAGATCGTAATGCTATGGCTCAAAGTACAACAGTAGATTCATTGCATTGAGTAAATCAGAATGGGATAAACAACCTTTACATGAACTCAAACACACTTGGATAATGAGTTCCTTGAACTCCTTTCTAAGACTACCAGTTCCTGCTTTGTCCTTTGGACAGTGACAGTCTCAGTGGCTGATTCATAGTTTCTAGACTTTTGGATAGTCTTCCTGCCTCTAGCCTTGCCTGTCTGTAATTGTGTGATAATGGACTTGTCTGCTTTGTACAACCTTCCTCTTGCTTCTGACCCCTCTGGCCCCAAAAGAACCTGTACTGCTGAAGACAATTTTGCTTAGACTAAGATGCCCTGTCAGCATTTTAGCCCCCACTATGATGTGATCTGAGCCATAAGATTTAGCTTCATCCACAGTGTGAAGATAGAGGGAACAATACACTACATTTAGGAAGAAGGGGCTGAGATGAAATTATCTTTCCCCTAGTTGAAGTGCATAGAAATTGTATGTTACCTTAAGAAGTTGGTGAAAACTGTATGTTTTATTACTGATATATTTAATTCAATCAATAATCCATTTGTTTATTCAATGAATATTTATTAAAAGTCTATTATGGAGACAAAACCAAGGGACAGCCACCCAACTGAACAATCCCAACATTCCCCTCCAAAAAACTTTAAAACAATGCCTGAAATCAAATTTTGGAGTGGCAGAGCCAACAAAAAAATGGGTGAGATTTTTTTCTAGCCTAAGAAGATAGAAGAGGTAGACAGAAGTCTCTAACACTAGAATAGAGGAATGGAGGAGTTCTGTTTCAAGCACACATATGTGGTAACAGAGGTTGCAGCAGCTTGAGGAGCTCTCAGTCCAGAGAAGGTAATGGGGTCATACAACTGCTCACAAAGGGATTACAAAAGACTTTTGCTGACACTGGGAACAGCTAGTATTGATTGGTAATTCTGTTGCCTACTCAGTTCCAGGGCAGAGAGGAACTCTAGTGGTCAATCACAAGGGAGTAGGGGCTATGGTCACTGTACCAAAACAGAGGAGTGCTAGTACATGCAGCTGCAGGAACCAAGGGCCCTTTCATAGTACAGACCAGAGTGAAGACCAGGAGAGTAGTGACCATACCTCTCCCAGGATCACACCACTTGGAAACACTAAAAACTTGTGAACCCTCAAAACTAGCTCTGAAAATAATAGCACAAAAAAGCCTGAAGCTTGTGAGTAGAACATAAAATTCAAAATCAAGAAAAAGACTTAAAAATGAGCAAGGAACAAAAAAAAAAGAATTTAATTATAAAAAGTCACTGGGGTGGCAGGGAAGATCAAGACATAAACTTGGAATACAACAATGTAAAAACAGCTACAAAACAAAAGCCTCAAAGAAAAATTTTAATTGGACCTTGGAAGGGTTAAAGAATGAAATAAAACTGTGGTGCAGGAAAAGAAATGAGAATGATACAATAAAATTATGAAAAGAGAATTAACAGCTTGGTAATAGAGGCACAAAAAAATACTGAAGAAAATTACACCTTCAAAAACAGAACTGACCTACTGGCAAAAGAGGTACCAAAACACACTGAAGAACTCTCCTTTAAAAAGAATTGACCAAATGGAAAAAAGGAGTACAAAATCTCATTGAAGAAAATAATTTCTTAAAATTAGAGTTGGGCAAATAGAAGCTAATGACTTCATGAGACATCAAGAAGCAATCATACAAAGTCAAAAACAGGAAAAAATGTGAAATATCTCATTGGAAAAACTAATGTGGAAAAGAGATGGAGGAGAGATAATTTAAGAATTATTGGACTACCTGAAAGCCATGATCAAAGAAAGACTGTGGACATCATATTTCAAAAAATTATCAAGGATAATTGCCCTGCTATCTTAAATTCAGAGAATAAAATAGAACTTGAAAGAGCCCACTGGTCACCTCCTGAAAGAGGTCCCAAAATGAAAACTCCCAGGAATATTGTAGCCACATTCCAGAGCTCCTAGATCAAAGAGAAAATACTTCTAACAATCACGAAGAAGTAATTCAAATATTGTGAAGCTACAGTCAGAAATACACAAGATTTAGTGGCTTCCACTTTAAAGAAGCAGAGGGCATGGAATATGATATTCTGGAAGATGAAAATGAAGGAATTAGGATTACTACCAAGAATAACCTACCTAGCAAAACTGAATAAATCCTTCAGGTGAAAAATGAATAGTCAGTAAAATAGAGGACTTTCAAGCACTCCTGATGAAAAAACTGAATAGGAAGAGCTGAATAGAAAATCTGACATTCAACCAGAAGACTCAAGAACAGTATAAAAGATAAACAGAAGGAATTCAATAAGGTTAAATTGTTCACAATCCTACATGGGAAGATGATATATAGAACACCTAACAATTTTTTCATTAGTAGGGCAGTTAAAAGTTTACACAGATAAAGGGCATGGGTGTGAGTCAATTATGTTGGAATGGACTGAAAAAAAGGAATGCACTGGGATAAGGGGGAAGGGAGAGGTGGAATACAGAAAATTGTCTCACATAAAAGAAGAGCTTCTGCAATGAAGGGCAAAATGGAGGGGATGGAAGGAAATGTTTAAACCCCACTCTCCTTGGAAGTGATTCGAAGAAGGAAGAATATATATACACACTCAATTTTGTATAGAAATGTAACTTGCCCAATAGGAAAATAGGAGAGAAAGTAGATGGGGGGGATGATAAAAGGGAGGGTGGATTAAGGGAGGTAGTAAATAGAAGTAAAATAGACTTCTAAGGAGGGACGGGAGGGAGAGAGAGAGGAAGGGAGATGGAAAGGGAAGTTGGGGGAGGGAGAGGAGAGATATGATAACGGGATGGAGGGCAATAGTAATCATAACTGCGAACGCGAATGGGTTGAACTCATTCATAAAATAGAAGCAGATAGCAGAATAGATTAGAAACCAGAATTCAACAACATATTGTTTACAGGAGACGTACTTGAGAGAGAAGAACATACAGAATTAAAATGAAGGGCAGGAGCAAAATCAATCATGCATCAACTGAAATAAAAAAAAGAAAAAAGTGATCATGATCTCAGACAATGCCAAAGCAAAAATAGACCTAATTAAAAGGGATAGGGAAACTATATTTTGCTAAAAGGTACCATAGACAATGAAGTAATATCAAAAAAGTTTATGGATAAAGACTTCATTTCTCAAATACATACTGAGATAGAACTGAGTCAAATTTATAAAAATAAGTCATTCTCCAATTGATTAATGGCGAAAGGAAAATAGTTTTCAGTAGAAGAAATCAAAGCTATCTATAGTCATGTGAAAAAGTGCTTTAAATCTCTATTCATGAGAGAAAAGCAAATTAAAACAACTCTGAGGTACTACTTCATATCTATCAGAAGTGACAAATGCTGGAGGGGATGTGGGAAAATAGGTATACTAATGAACTGTTGGTGGAGTTGTGGACTGGTCCAACCATTTTGGAGGACAATATAGCCAAAGGGCTATAAAACTGTGTACCCAGGAATACCATTACTAGGTCTGAACCCCAAAGATATCAAAATAAAAAAAGGACCTATGTGTACAAAGATAATGATAGTAGCTCTTTTTGTGATGGTAAAGAATTGGAAACTGAGAGGATGCAAAGCTAAGTGGGAACTTTGTTAAAAAGTGGGATCATTGTTAACAGTAACAGTTAACAGTTAACAGTAATAGCCGTGTTGTAATGATGATCAACTGTAAAAGACTTGGGTGCTTTGATCAATACAATGATTCAAGGTAATTCCAAAGGACTCATGATGAAAAAATACTGTCTACCTCCAGAGAGAGAACTCATGTAAACTGAAGTATACTTTTCTCATTTTCTTTATTTTTCTTGCTTTTTTGAAATATGGTTAATATAGAAATATGGTTTGCATGATTTCACATGTATAATTGATACCATATTGTTTGCCTTATAAATGGGTGGAGGAGGAAGGGAGGGAGAGAATTTGGAACTCAAAATTTCAAAGGAAAAGAATGTTAAAAAATAAGTTTGTTTTTTTAAAAGAGTTTATTGTGTATTGAGCAGTGTCCTGAGAGAAATATTAATTTCAGATAAGATAGGATCCCTACCTTTATGGAATATGCATTCGACAAGGGGAATAAGACATAGATAACTAATATGTAGTGTTATAAGTATATTAGAAAAAATGCAGATTTAATAAATATGTAACATTTATTGCATATAATCATATGTAATAAATTTGTTAGAAAAATAAATACAGTTAAATCTCAATTATCCAAGCTAATGGAAAGGAAAAGAGGTGAGAATAATCCTAAATAATGAATCATTGAAAAGATGTCTCTATTTGACTTAAGATACAATAAGAAAAATTTATCCAGGAATGTACATATCAAAGCTCATCCTCTCAATAATAACTGAGTCCCAATTGCAGATAATATCAATATTTGCTCTTTCACTTGATTCCCCTCAGTTTGTTACTGAGGCTCTCTGTCCTATATAGCACAGGAGGAAACTAGCACTATTCTCAGTGAGTAACTTACTCTTGTTAGGGAAAAGAAGTTGGTCTTCTAATTATGCAAAGAGCTACAAGTGTAGTACAATCAGATCATCCAGCTTTACTTTAGGAGAAGATAAACAAGTACGACCAAATGATGCTTACAGAACATAAATCAATAGACTAATAGAGTTTTAGAGTTAGAAGACCATCTAAACAAACATCACTGGTTTATAACTGAGGAGATGGAATCCTAGAAGAATGAAGTAATTTTCTCAAAGTCTCACGGCTAGTTAGGACCTAGAATCCCATCTGCTGATTTCTCCACTATACCATTATGTCTTTCAGTGGTATTACTGACAGAATCTTTTTAAGGTAGTGTATATATACATATATTGCTAATATATGTATGTATATATATTATATATACTATATGTTATATAGTATATATAATGTGTATATATTATATATACCATATATTATATTGTATATATTATATATACTATATATTATATGGTATATATTATGTATATAATATATATAATGTGTTATACCATATACTATTTAAAATTATATATTATATTTACACATACATATATTTTTGTGTATTATATTTACCTATATCAATAAGTAGAATATGAATTACATTGAAAGCAAATTTAAGATTTTAACAGAAGGCAAACACAAGCTCATATTAATAAAGCACTCAATAAGTACTTACTATATACAAAGCACCATGCTAAGTGCTGGGAATATAAATAGAAAAGTGAGACAATCCCAAATCTCCCATTCTGATGGAAAAGATAACACATATGGAAGGTTTCAGCTGCAAGTCAGAAGGAAAAGTTCTCTGATCCTCAGTATGCAGTAACAAAACAGAATTTAATGCCTTTTCTTTAATGTCAAAGTCATTCACAAAGTAGAAGAGCTTGAGGAATAATTCCTTTTGACCTGGCTTCACAGATAGGACAAAATGTTCCTAGGCAGGATGGAAGAAATAATTCAAGAAGGTACCAGGAAGGAAAAGATTCTAAGGAGATGGAGAGGAATGAGAACCAGGACCAGGAGACTGATGAATATAAGAATGTAACAAAGCCAGGCATAGTGATACAGAACTGCAATCCCAGTTCCCAGGGATGGTAATGGTGGCAGGTCTCTGGAGCTTGGTAATTCTGAGCTGTGCTGGGCTAAACCAGTTAAGCAAGGAAGACATCAATACAGTGAAACCCCAGGAGGCTGCAAGGTTGCCTAGGGATGGCCAAACTGACCCCAGTTGGAAATGGAGAAAATCAAACTTCCCAGGAAAATCAACAGTGGGATCAGATCATGAGTAGCCCTTGCACTTCCAGCCTGGATGGGATAGGAAGAACAGGTTTTTGAGGAAAAAAAAGAAATGGAGGAGAAAAGGCAGGGACTTACCTGAGCACTTCCAGTTTCTCCTCCAAACAACTTTAAAATAACCCCTCAAACTGATTTCTAGAGTGGCAGAAACAACTAATGTTCAGGGTGGAACAACTATCTAGCCCAAGACAACCTCAGAGGTTGCAGGAAAGGTCTGTCTCAGCAGGGAAGTGGTCAGACCTGGAGCCCAGTGCAGACCCCACAGGCCAAGCCTCATCAGAGTACCAGTAGCAGGTCTTGGAAGCAGTTCATCAGCTGCAGCAGCAACTTCAGGAACTCTCAAAATACAAATAATAAGGGGGTTGTACAACTAATTATAAGGAGATTACAGAGGACCCTTTGCTGGCATTGGATACAGGACTCTGTTGTATTGCCCATATGAAATTTCAGGTCCTAGAGCTAAGAGGAATATGAGCTCACTAGAACTTGAGACTGCAGGGCTGCAGAGGTCCTGATCAGAGTTCCATGGAGGAAGAGTACCTATGGTCACTCATAGACCAAAGCACAGACTAGGAGAGCAGTGACCACATCTCTCCTTAGATAATACTATCTTGGAAGAATTGAAAACTTAAAGACCCCCAGAACAAGCTCTTAAAACACTAGTGCAAAAAAATCTGAAGCTAAGAACAGTGGCCTCTCTACCCTGGGAGCAGAACCCAACTTCCATATAAAGTTAAAAGTCAAAAAATAGGCCAAAAATTGGCAAACAACAAAAAAAATCCTAACCATAGAAAACTACCATGGTGACAGGGAAAAGCAAGACACAAACTCAGAAGACAATGAAGTCAAAATAGCCATATGCAAAGCTTCAAAGAAAAATATGAATTGGGGCCCACTGATAGAGCACTGACTCTGGAGGCAGGAGGACCTGAGTTCAAATCTAGCCCCAGACACTTGACACTTAACTAGCGTGTGATCCTGGGCAAACCACTTAACCACAATTTCCTTGCCCTGCCAAAAATGTGAATTGGTCACAGGCCCAAAAAGAATTCTTAGAAGAGTTAAAAAAAGAAAAAAGATTTTATATTTTAAATGAGAGATATGGAGAAAAAATGGGTGGGGGGGCGGGAAATGAGAGTGATACAAGAAAGTTATGAAAAGAGAGTCAACAGTTTGATAAAGAAGGCACAAAAAATACTAACAACAAAAAAGTAACACCTTTAAAAAATAGAATTGTACAAATGGTGAAAAAAGACACAAATAATCATTGTAGAAAATAATTCTTTAAAAATTAAAATTTGACAAGTGATGGCTAATGATTCCACAAGACATCAAGAAACAATAAAACAAAGTCAAAAGAACAAAAAATAGAAGGAAATGTGGAATGTAACATCTGGAAAACCAACTGACCTGGAAAATAGATCAAGGAGAGATAATTTAAGAACTACTGAACTACCTGAAAGCCATAATCAAAAAAAGTACCTAGATATCATCTTTCAAGAATTATCAAGGAAAACTGCCCAAATATCCCAGAATCAGAGAGTAAATTAAAAATTGAAAGAATCCACTCATCACCTACTGAGATTCTAAAATGAAAATAGGAATATTATAACCAAATTTCAGAGCTCCCAGGTCAAGGGAAAATATTGCAAGCTGCCAGAAAAAAAAAACTACTGAAATGTTGTGGAGTCACAGTTAAGATTTAGCATCTTCTATATTAAAGGAATGGAGCACCTGGAATGTGGTATTCCAGAAAACAAAAGAGCAAGGATTACAACCAAAAATAAGTTTACTCTGAAAAATTGAATATAATCCTTGGTGGGGGGGGGGGGAAGAGAGGGGAAATGGATGTTCAATGAAATAAAGGACTTTCAAGCATTCCCCATGAAAAGTACAGAACTGAATAGAAAAATTGACTTTCAAATACAAAACTCAAGAGAAGCACAAAAAGGTAAACATGAAAGAGAAATCATAAGGGATTCAATAAGACTAAACTGTTTATATTCCTACATGGCAAGATGATACTTTTAACTCCTAAGAACTTTGTCATTATAAGACAGTTAGAAGGAATATATAGATAGAGGACATAGGTGTGAGTTGATTATAATAAAATGATTTCAAATAAAATTAAATTAAAGAATAAGAAGGATGCACTGAAACACAGGGAAGGGAGAAGTAAAATGGGGTAAATAATCTCATAAAAGAAATGTGGGAAAAAAAAACTTTTACAGTGGAGAGAAAGATGAGTGGGTAGTGGGTAATGCTTGAAGCTTACTCTCATTGGAATTGACCCTAAATAACATATACCCTCAGTTGGATATAGAAATCTATCTTGCCTTGCAGGAAAATAAGAGAGGAGGGGGCTAAGAGAAGATGGAGTGATAGGAGAGAGGGTGGATGAGGGGGAGGTGGTGCTCAGAAACAAAACTTACTTCTGATGGATGGTAAAAGAAGAAAAAGAGAAAGGATAAACAGGGGGAATAATAGGATGGAGAGTAATACATAGTTAGACATCATAACTGTGAATGTGAATGGGATGAACTTACCCATAAAATGGAAATGGCTAGCAGAGTAGATTAAAAAACATAATTTGACAATATGTTGTTTACAAGAAACATACTTGAAACAAAGTGACACACAGGGTAAAAATAAGAGACTAGAACAGAATCTATTATGCTTTGGCTGATTTTTTTTTAAAGGAGGGATAGCAATTATGATCTCAGAAAAAGCAAAAATAGATCTAATTTAAAGAGATAAGGAGGGAAACTATATTTTGCTAAAAGGTGCCATGGACAGTAAAATAATATCAATATGAAAAACATATGCACCAAATTATTGGAAGAAACAACAGAACTATACTACTAGGGGATCTCAACTTTCCCCTCTCAGAACTAAATAAATCTAACCCAATAATAAACAAGAAAGAAGTTAAGAAGGTGAATAAAATTTTAGATACATTAGCTATGATAGACTTCTGAGAAAAGTGAATGGAGAAAGGAATATACTTTTTTTCCAGTGGTACATGGCACCCACACAAAAATTGAACATATATTAGGGCATATGAAAACCTCACAACTAAAAGGAAAAAGAGAAATAGTAAATGGAATCTTTTCAGACCACAATACAATAGAAATTACATCCAATAAAAAGACCATAGAAACATAAATGAAAACATAGATTAAAAATTAAGCTAAATAATCTAATTTTAAAGAATAAGTGGGTCAAAGACAAATCATAGAAACAATAATTTCATTAAAGCGAATGCCAACAATGAGACAACATACTAAAATTTATGGGATGCAGCCAAGGCAGTACTTAGGGGAGAATTTATATCTGTAAACACTTACATCAATAAAAGAGAACAAAGAGATCAATGAATTGGGCATGCAACTAAAAAAAACTGGAAAAAATCCTCAATTAAATACCAAATTAGAAATCTTAACAAATTAAAGCAGAGTTTAATAAAAGTTAAAGAAAATAAACTACTGAACTAATCAATAAAACCAGGAGTTGGTTTTATGAAAAAAAAACCCAATAAAATAGATAAACCATTGGTTAATTTGAAAAATGAAATAGGAAAATCAAATTGGCAGTATCAAAAATGGAAAAGGTAAATTCATCATCAATGAAGATGAAATTAAAGCAAATATTAGGAACTATTTTGCTCAAGTATATGCCAATAAATCTGACAATCTAAGTGAAGTGGATGAATAGTTATAAAAATATAAATTACAGATGAGGAAATGGAATACTTAAATAACCCCATCTTAGAAAAAAGCAATTAAACAAGCCACAAATGAGCTCCCTCAGAAAAAAATCCTTAGGACCAGACAGATTCATAATGAATTTTACCATTTAAAGAATAATTAATTCCAAGGCTATATAAACTATTTGGGAAGATAGGCAAAGAAGGAGTCCTACCAAATTCCTTTTATGACATAAATATGGTGCTAATACCTAATCAGTAAGAACAAAAATAGAGAAAGAAAACCACAGACCAATTCCCTTAAGGAATATTGATGCAAAAAATATTTAAATAAAATACTAACAAGGACATTACAACAATACATCACGAAGATCAGACACTATGACCAAATGGGATTTAAAACAGTAATGCAAGGTTGGTTCAACATTAGGAAAATTTGGTCTAATTCACAAAAAATTATTGATTATCTCAATAGATGAAGAAACATCTTTTGACAAAATAGAATGCTTATTCCTATTAAAAACACTGGAAAGCATAGGAATAAATGTAGCTTTCCTGAAAATGGTAAATATTATCTATCTAAAACTATCAGCAAGCATTATCTATAACTGGGATAAGCTAGAAGCCTTCCCAGTAAGGTCAGGGAATGTCCAGTATTACCACTGTTATTCCATATTGTATTAGAAATGCTAGCTATAGCAATTAGAGAAGAAAAAGAAATGGAAGGATCTAGAATAAGCCATGAGGAAACAAAACTATCCCTCTTTGCAGATATGATGGTATAGTTAGGGAATCCTAGAGAATCAACTAAGAAGTGAGTAGAAATAATTAACAACTTTAGCAAAGTTGCAGGACACAAAATAAACCCACATAAATCATCCATTTCTACATTCTATCAATAAAACACAGTAAGGAGATATAGAAAGAGAAATTCCATTTAAAATAACTACAGACAATACAAATTACTTGAGAATCTACCTGTCAAGACAAATCCAGAACATCAGGAACAAAATTACAAAACATTTTTCATACAAATAAAATCAGATTTAAATAACAGGAAAACTACTAATTGCTCATGGGTAGGCAAAGCCAATATAAAATAAATCCATAAGGCCAATAAAATGAAAATTCTACTTTACTTAATTTTTTCAGTGCCATATCAACCAAACTACCAAAAAGTCATTTAATGTTGGAGGGATCATAAGAAGATAGGAATGTAAGTGCACTGTTGGTGGAGCTCTGAATCAGTACGCTGTTTTGAGAAGCAATTTGCAATTATGCATATAAGGTGACTAAAATGTACACACCCAAAGAATGCAGAGATCCTATGCTCTTATACTCCAGGGAGGCCATTGATAAGAAGAAAGTTCTCATATACAACAAAATATTTATAGCAGCACCTTTTTGACATAACAAAAAATAGTAAACAGTAAATGTCCCTCAAGGAATGGCTAAACAAATTCTGATACATGAATGTAATTGAATATTATTATACTAATTTCAGGGGTAGCTAGGTGGTGCAATGGACAGAGTGCTGAGCCTAGAGTCAAGAAGACGAGTTCAAATTCAGTCTCGGACATTTAATAGCTGTGTGATCCTAGGCAAATCACCTCAACTATCTCAGGTTCACTTTCCTCAACCGTAAATTGGGGATAGTAATAGCGCCTATCTCCTGGGGTTGTTGTGAAGACCAAACGTTAATATTTGTAAAGTGTGTGGCATAGTGCCCGATATACAGTAAGTACTTAGTAAATGCTTGTTCTCTTCCCCCTTGTGCCACAAGAAATGACGAATGTGATGAATACAGAGAGGTATGGAAAGATCTACACGAACTGATGTGGAATAAGGTAAGCAAAACCAAAAAGACACATCTAATACAACAACATGGAAAGAACAGCCACGTACACACAATCAAAAGTGAATGTTGCAAAATTACACAGAACAAGAATGGCTAAAATGAAAAGATTTTAGAAGACACTCTCACCCCATCCCTTCTCAGAGGTGGAAGGCCTATAAATGTTGCATGTATTTTCAGACTTTATCACTTATACTGATTTTTTCCTTTTTTTTTGTCTTAAAATAACTATTTTTTATAGTATAAGGGAGGGATACTGGGGATAACTATAATACATTAACAAAAACTTATTTTTCCTCTTTTTTGTCTTAAAATACTATTCAATTTGGGGGATGGATATCAGGGATAACTATCATATATAAACAAAAATCTATTTTTTTCTCTTTTTGGTCTTGAAATACTATTTTTTATAGTACAAGGGGAGGGATACTAGAGATAACTGATACATCAATAAAAATTTATTTTTTCCTCTTTTTGGTCTTAAAGTACTATTTATTAAAGTATAGGGGAAGGGATACTGTAGATAACTATGATACATCAACAATTTTTTTTTAAGAAGCTGTTATCAGAAAGCAAAATTTATTCTCTGAATTACAGTTTAAGGTACCAGAATGATAGGCTCTTAGCTAGGGATTGAATGACTCTCCTGAGGACTTGGAAGAATATATTTGGCCAGAAACAGGCAAACCTGATCAAGAGGGCTAAAAAGAGAGGGGGAGGGAGGGATGCAATAAATCCAAATATCACAATGGAAAAAAAAACAACAATAACTCATGGTTATGTGAGTACTTCATATTTTACAAAGTTCTTGCTAACAATAACCCTGTGACTGAGCATCTATTATCCTCCCCCTGTTACAAGTAAGGAAATGAAAGTCAATAAATGTTAAGGAACTTGTCTACAATCACAAAACTAGCAAAGTTCCACAGCCAGGAGGCAAAGCCAGGTTTCTTTGAGTCCAAGTGCAGGCCTCTTTCCAACACACTTTGCTCCCTCCTAACAGCAGTAGAGGAGATGCCCAGTAGTTCAGAGAAAATAAGTGAATAGTGTCCAGAGCAAGACTTGTGGCCTCAGATGCCTATATATCAATGAGAATATATTAACATATGCATTCATATACTAATGTGTGTATGCTACATTAACATGTAATATATTGACATGCTTTACTAGTATGCATGTGACCATATACTAATGTACACACGGGAGGGATAGGCCTTGAGATTTTAGCAGAAGGAAGTAAATGCTATATCCTAGCTAAGACTTGATGGATTGGGCCAAATATTTGTCACATGGCCATGTAAGGATCTTTTCCAATTAGATGAGTTCTTTTGTAGCATATAGAAATAATAGTGGTCAGGAGCACTCAGTTCTAACCTAGATCTGTTATCTAGAAACAGCCTTGCTGTGTCATCTTGGGTAAGTCACTGTCTCCATTTCCTTATCTGTGCAAAGAAGGGATAGGACCAATCAATGGTGACACAACAATACAGCCAAAATAGATATACATCCTCCTAACATTAGGTTGGGCAGCTAGGTGATAGGGTGCCAGGTCTGGAGTCAGGAAGACTCATCTTCCTGAGTTCAAATCTGGCCTCAGATACTTACTAGTTGCATGACCCTGGGCAAGTCATTTAACCCTGTTTGCCTCAAATTTCTCAACTGAAAAAATGAGCTGCAGAAGGAAATGGCAAACTATCCCGGTATTTTTGTCCGAGTTGGACATGCCTGGAACAATTGAATATAATGGCACTGGGTACCATTAGAGTAAGAAAGCAATCATATGCATGAGTAATCCATGATGATTACACCTAAGTGGATAATTGTGCCATACTTAAATACTCCCTGGCATCCATGACAACAATAGAATGGGCAGGTGGAAGCCCACTCATGGCTTCTCATCCTATGAAACTCTTGACCATAGTTTTCCATACATCTTCCAAAGAAATTCTCTCCAGCACATTGGAGTATGTTGGTTTTTAAAAATGAGTTTTCTATTATTCCCTGGATACCAGAGCAACACTAGACTGTATCTGTCCATGGTATGACTGACATATTTCCTCTTCTAGAATGGTTCCTTTCTTGTGGCAGCTGACTATTCCTGAACTTCCACTTTCTCCACCACATAACTTCCTACAGCTTCCCTGCCTCCCATTCCATATGACTTTCTATAGCTCTCCTTCTTCTATCTCCACACTTCTTTTTCTTCTTATCTGGAGCTAGGTTCCTCTTAAAGTCCCTTCTCCTGAACTCATTGAACTGGCTTTTAAAGATCACCCTGAGTTCTGGCTTATCCTTCTTTTTCTTTTTTTTTTTTTTTTCCATGTTACTCATTCTTCAATAAACATTTATTAAGCACTTACTATATGCCAGGCATTGGGCTAAGTAAGCACTGGGGATACAAGAAGAGGCAGACTTCTGTTCCTACCTTCAAGGAACTAACAATCTAACACATAAACACATATCTACAAAGCAAGCTGTACACAGGATAAATAGGAAAGAATTAATGGACAGAAGGCCCTGCATTTAAGAAGGCTTCCGTTTAGGAGATTGGATTTTAGTTAAGACTTTTTTTTTTATTAAATAAATTTATTTAACTTTTTACATTCATTTTCACAAGATTTTGGGTTCCAAAATTTTCTCCCCCTTTGTCCCCTCCCCCCTCCCCGATACACTGGACATTCTAATTACCCATATCACCAATCTGCCCTCTCTTCTTTCATCCCTCCCTTCCCTTACCCCATCTTCTCTTTTGTCCTGTAGGGCCAGATAACTTTCTGTTCCCCATTACCTGTATTTCTTATTTCCTAGTAGCAAGAACAATACTCAACAGTTGGTCC
>CM053774.1:41779885-41801593 GCA_028658325.1 Potorous gilbertii
GGCTTTTGTCGGCAGGCTTATCTGCTGGTTCTCAGGTGGGGGCAGGGCCGCCTCTCAGCCTCAGTTCCCTCAGGGGGTTTATACAGAGATCCTTTGTAGTGGAGCTGGGGTGGAGCTCCAGCCCGCTCTGGGAGTCTCTGGCCGAGCTGCCTCAGCCTCTGCCACAGCGGCCGCTTCCCAGGGGGTCCGAGTCCCGGAGATCCCCCGCTCCCCCCCCAGCCCGTCTCTCTCACTGACCTGTGCGTCTGTGTGTGGAGGGACCCTCTCGGCCGCCCGGAGATTCAGGTCCCTGCCGCCCGCTGGGCTCTGCTGACTCCTCTCAGTGCCGCGTGGCCGGGGCGGGGTAGGGAAGCGCTCGGCCGGACAGGGCTGTGCTCTCGTCCAGGGTACCTTTGCAGTCGGTTTTTCAGAGCTCTCTGCAACGGAAATCTCCTTCACTGTGTTGCTGCGCGGCTTCCACTGCTCCAGAATTTGTCAGGAGTTCTTTTTACTGGAAATCTATGGGCTGTGGGTTCGGACCTAGCATAGGTGAGTCTTTCTACTCCGCCATCTTGGCTCCGCCCCTATCCTTCTTTTTCTTAAGTTGCTTCCTTTCTGACTCTCAAGAGACACTAACTTGGACCTCATAATGGGATCACCTGGTGACACTTCTCTTGCAGCTAGTTCACTGCCTTCTTATTCTCATTTTTCTGATGTTAGGTTCTGGACTTATAAGGACTACTCCATTACATTCACAAACCAATGCGGAAACCCACAAACCTGAGTAAGGCAACAAGATGGACGGCAATTGTGTTAAGTAGGATAAAAAGAGATAGAGAGAGATGGGAGCTTAATGTGGGATTACACCATACACAAATGTAGAAAATGAATTATGAGTTTCTGACATATCACAAAACTAGCAGGGGTAGCTAGGTGGCATACTGGACCTAGAGTCAGGAGGTCTTCAGTTCAAATCCCACCTCAGACACCTACTAGGTGTGTGATCCTTGGGAAGTTACTTAACCCAAATTGCTTCCAAAAAAAGAAAAAGGAAAGAAAACTCAACATAGTTGGAGGACTTCAGTTCTCCAGATACATAATATAAATCTCATTCTGTTTAAAAATAGAGCACGAAATGGTTCAAGAAGTATAGGAGTTACTCAAAACAAAATTCCAACCATACAGTTGTGAATGCTTCTGAACAGCTAGAAGAGGGAGAAATGTTTAATGAGACTGATAAGGCTTCACAGTCTCTAAGAAACTCGTATTTGGCAAAGAAATGTACAAAAGATGGAAGCAAGAACACATGTCAAAGTAAGATATAAGAAAATGATATGGATTTATAAGGATGGTGTCAGGAAGATGAAAGCCCAAATGGATCCTTTTGTGAAAAATAAGCGTGCACACACACACATACATACAAAATTTTGAAAATTATGCTTAGGTCAAAAATAATAAAAACACCAGGCCCATTTCTCAGGGTAAATGATGTAATATTACTTTATGGTAGTAAGTCAGGCTAATTAAAATTTTTTTTTGAGGCAATTGGGGTCAAGTGACTTGTCCAGGGTCACACACCTAGTAAGTATCTGAGGCTGGATTTGAACTCAGGTCTTCCTGACTCCACAGTCAGTGCTCTATCTACTAGACCACCTGGTTACCAATGTTAATTTTATTTTCATTTTCTTTAAGGAAAATGGTCTTCTTTCTTAGCTTTTAAAACATTTTATAAGTTGGCCCCTTCCTACCTATGTAGTCTTCTTGTACTTTATTCTCCTGTACACATACTCACGTTCCAACGGTACTGACCTTCTTACATAAGACATTCTATCGCCAGACTTGAAGTCTGAAATTCTCTATCTTCTCTTCTCTTCCTCATAGTTTCCCTGCCTTTTGTCAAGTCTCATTTAAAACTCCTACCTTCCGCATTAAACCTTTTGTCATCCTCTTCAATGTTAATGTCTTCCTTCTGAGATTATCTCTGATTATCTAGTATTTACCTTATTTGTAGATTTAAGTATACTTTTTTAAAATTTTATTTTTCTTGCTTTCTGTGGGTTCTCTTTTGCAACATGGCTAATATGGAAATATGTTTTGCATGACTTCACATGTATAATCGATATCAGATTGCTTGCCTTCTACCGGGAAAGGAGGGAAGAGAGGGAGAGAATTTGGAACTCAAATTTTGAAAAAATGGATGTTAAAAGGTTTTTTTTTTTTACATATAATTGGGAAATATTTAACAAAATAAAAAAATATGTGGAGAGCTTGACATCAATTCCAAGTAAGTCCTAGAACAAATCACTAAAACAGTCATGCATAAGCATTTGAAGAGGAAATTAGTGATCATTAGACATCAGCATGGTTTCACAATTCATGCCAAATCAATTCAAAGTACTTTTTTGTTTGTTTTGACAGAGCAAGTTGTCTGCTATGTCTGGGTTATGTAATAGACTAATGTGTTTTTGGTTTTTTTTTTTTAACCAACTTTCGTTTTATTTTTGAACATTTTGTTGATGCCCTTTCTAAAAAGTCACTCTCATTTCTCAATGATCCCCACCCCCAAAGAATTTTTCCTTTGTAACAGGTAAGTAGAGTCAAGTGCAAAAATCAACATATTGACCACATCTGGAAATGTATACCTTGTTCTTCACTTATTGTCCACCACCTCTCTGCCAAGAGATGAGTAACATGTTCCACTCTCAGTCCCCTGAATTCATAATTGGTCATTACATTGATCAGAGTTGTGAAATTTTTCATTGATGCTTCTTTTTTTACGTGATGATGCTCATTATATGGACAGTCCTCCCGGTTCTTTTACTTTGCTGGTGGTGGTGGGGCTCGGTCATTTCAGTTGTGGCCCCATAGGGGGCTTTCTTGCAAAGATACTGGAGTGGTTTGCCATTTCCTTCTTCAGTTCATTTTACAGATGAGAAAATTCAGGCAAACAGGGGTTAAGTGACTTGCCCAGGATCACAGTTAGTAAGTATCTGAGGGTACTCAAGAGGAGGAGTCTTTCTGATTTTAGGCTTGGCACTGTACCCACTGCACCTCCTAGCTGCCTTCCTTTTACTTGACTCTGTATGAATTTATACAAGCCTTCTCAAGTTTCTCTGAATTCTTCAAATTCCTTCCTCCCTTCCTCCCTCCCTCCCTCCTTCCTTCCTTCCTTCTTTTCTCTCTGACTCTAATTTCTCTGAGTTTCTTCTCCCCTCCCTTTTCATCATTCTATCTCTTTCTGACTCTTCTTTTTGAATTTCTCTCTTCTCTCCCCCTCTCTCTCCTTTTCCCTCTGTCTTTCTCCCACTGCTCTTTCATCTGTGATTCATTGATATAGGGAATACTGGATGAGGACATTCTCTATGCCTATATATATAGGTATAATATAATATTATAGGAAAATATTAAATAGTAACTGTTTCTCTTTTACCCTGAGGTTCTTCCCCTCCCAGTTTTATTTCTTTATTTTTTTATTAAAGGGGCCATCCTTTGAGTAACTACTATTTATTGAATAGGTGCATCTCACTCAAAGTGAGAATCTGATAAGAACTTAGCCTAAAATGGCAAGGGTGTCCCACTGCATCCTGGGCCATCTCCAGTTGTCCTGATGAATATCTGGCCACAGGACCCAGATGGCTCTGGAGGAGAAAGTGAGGCTGGTGACCTTGCACAGACCTCCCTCGCTCAAATCAACGTTAACTGCAAGTCACTCCCTGATCATGGTCCTCTTGAGAACTGAAGGACAAACACAACAGAGAGGTACCTCCTCTGCACTTATAGCTTTAGAGAGTTGCCTGGGGCACTGAAAGGCTAAGTAACTCACCCAAGTTCACACAGTCAGTAATGTCAGAGACAGGACTTAAACCCAGGTCTTCCTATCTTCAAAGTCAGTTCTCTGCCCACTCTGCCTTGCTGCCTTTCCATCACTTCCTATAGAGCAATAATATTCCATTATACTCCTACACTACAACTTGTTCAGCCACTTCCCAATCCATGGACATCTGCTCTCATTCCAGTTCTCTTATAAAATTCAAAAGTATGTGTATAGGACCTTTCCCCTCTATCTTTCCCTCTGCTTTTGATCTCCTTGGGATATGTCTAGTTGTGGTTTCACTGAATCAAAGGGTACATACAGTTTCATGGATATTTTAGTGTCATTTCAAACTGTTTTCTAGAATGGTTGGACCCATTCACAGCTCAGCAACAGTACATCAATGTTTATAGCTTCCCATGACCCATCTCAGCTGTGATGAATGGATCAAAGGATCACACAGTCTCAGAGTCAGAAGGGACCTCAGAGGCCACTGAATCCAGCCCAGCGCTGAACAAGAATTCCTTCTATAAGTCTTCCAGCAATTGGTCAAACAGCTTTTGCTGCTCTTCCAGTGAAGGGAAACCCTCCATTTCCAAGGTAGCCTATCCCACTTTTGGATAGTTCTAATTGTTAGGAAGATTGTCTTTATATTGATTTATTATTTTTCATTAATATTAATTTTCTTTATATTAATCTTAAACTTTCCTCTCTGAAACTTCAACCCATCATTCCTAGTTCTAATCTGTGAAACCAAGCATGAGTCTACTCTTTCTTCTACATTAAAGCCCTTTATGTATATCACAAGCCTTCGTTTCTCCAGGTTAAGCATCATCAGTTCCTTTAATGGATCCTCACATGACAGGATAATATACTCATTGTTCAGTCCTTGCAGTCATGTTTGGTTCTTCACGATCCCATTTGTAGTTTTCTTGGCAAAGATACTGGAGTGGTTTATTCTTTCCTTCTCCAGTTTATTTTACAGATGAGGAAACTGAGACTAACAGGGTTAAGCAACTTGATCAGGGCTGCACAGTTACTAAGTGTCTGAGGCTAGATTAGAACTCAGGAGCTACTGACTCCAAGCCCAGCAAAGTGACTTACCCAAGGTCACGAGGATAGTAAAGATCTAAGGCCAGGTTTGAACTCAAGAAGAGGAGTCTTCCTGACTCTTGGACCCAGCACTCCATCCACTGAGCCATCTAGCTGCCCCATAAGATACTTAGATAGGTTCAAAACTGATTGAATGACTGGACCTAAAAAGTAGCCATCAGTGATTCAACGTTTCCATGCAAAAAGAGCTCTAGTGGAGGGTCCTAGAGATTTGTGCTTGTTCCTGTGCACTGGATGCCTTCCTCTGGTTGTTCCACTTATAATTTTCCTTTCTAAAATATGGCACCCAAAATTGAAAAATAAAACAACCCAACTATAGATATGAACTGACCAAAAGCAGAGCACATATGCACTCTCACCTCCCCGTCCTAGACACTATGTCTCTCTTAACAATCTTAAGGTCATATTAGCTTTTTTGGCTGTCATATGGATCCTGTTGATTCTTATTGAAATTGTGATCCACCAACACTCAGATCTTTTTTCAGATTAACTATTATCTAGTCATAATGAGTAAGTGGCACAGTGGATAGAAGGCCAGGTCTGAAGTCAGAAAGGCTTGACTTCCTGAGGTCAAAGGCAACCTCAGACACTTACTAGCTGTATGACCCTGGGTAAGTTACTTAACCTTATCTGCCTCAGTTTCCTCATCTGTAAAATGGGCTGGAGAAGGAAATGGCAAATCACTCTGGTATCTTTGCCAAGACATCCCCAAATAGGGTCATGAAGAGTCACACATAACTGAAAAACAACTGAAAAACAATGACATTATCTAGTTGTGCTTCCTCCATTTTCTACTTGTGGCATTTATTTTGGGGAATCTATTGTAAGACTTCTACATTTTTCTTTTTTAAATTTCATCTTCAGATATTTGACTCAATATTTTAGTTTGTCAAGATATTTTTGAATACTGTCATCCAACATGTAAATGATTCCTCCCAATTTTCTAATCATCTGAAAATCTGATAAGCATGCCACCTATGCCTTTATCCAAATCATTGACAAAAATATCAGAGTATAGAGCCAAGTATAAATCTCTAGAGCTCTCCACTAGAGATCTATTTCCATGTTGACATTGAATCATTAATGATTTTTTTCTGGGACCAGCCAATCAGTTTCAGTTTTGAATCAATCTAAATATGTTATCATTAGCCCACATTTTTCCATTTCTTCCACAAAAATAGTGTAAGAGTTCTTGTGAGACTTAAATTTCTACATATTCTCTCCGTAGCATTTCTCAGATTTATTATTATATTAGCTCCTAAGAAAATAAGGAACAACCAGGTGATACAATGGATAATGTGCTAAGCCTGGAATAATTTCAAATCTGACCTCAAATACTTACTAGCTGTGTGACCCTGGGCAAGTCACTTTACTTTGTTTGCTTCATCTGTAAAATGAACTGGAGAAGAAAATAGCAAACCATTCTAGGATCTTTTCCAAGAAAATCATGGGGTTCATGTCTGACAACGATCAGACAAGACTGAAATGACTGAACCACAAAAACAATAAAATGAGGTTAGTCTGACATGATCTATTCTTGGTGAAGTCATGGGGGCTCTTGGTGACTGCATTTCTTTTTCTAGGTATTTGGTAAGTATCCTTTTGATAACATATTCTAAAATTTGCCAGAATTAAACAAACTCACTGACCTATCATTTGCACACTTCACTGTCTTTCCTTTTTGAAAAGCGGGACATTTGCTCTCCCCTAATCCTGTGGCATGTCTCTCATTCTCCAGGATTTTTCAAAATTCTCAGTTTTTCAAAGATCACTAACAGTCACTCCACAACTGGATGAATCACTGAACTCACCAATATATATTTAAAGGCCAAAGAAGCAAAAAGCAATGGAGATAGGTTTTTATACCCAATGTTCATTCATGTGGTTTGATCTAATATGAGTGAGCACAGATATATATATATATATACATATATGTATATATGTATATATATATACATATATACATATATGTATATATGTATATATATATATATACATGTATGTATATACACACACACACACACACACATATACATATATATATTTTATTCCCCTTATTCTAGTTCCTAAGTAAAAATCCTGAAGGACAAAGGGAGAAAAGACAGCAGTTTCAGGAACAAGAATAAGATTTACATACCATCTACTCTATACCAGACACTGTGCTAAGCACTTTACAGATATTATCTCACTTGATCATTCTAACAACCTGGGAGGTAAGTGCTACTGTTATCTCCATTTAAAAGTTCAGGAAACTGAAACAAACAAAAGCTAAATGGGACAGCCAGCTAGACACTTACGTGAGGCAGGATTTGAATTCGGTTCTTCCTGATTCCATCTATACCAAAGAATGAATGTAAATAGTAATTGTTTCTGTTTTGGCCAGAAACTCTGAGGATCTTCCCTTCCCAGATTTTTTTTTTTAACTAGGTAAAAGAGGTCATTCTCTGCCTCATTTTTCACCTATTCTTAATCAATGATTGGGTGTTACACAATCACTGATTGGGTGTTACTTCAGTCAAACTGAGACCTGAAGTTAAAAAGGCCAAGTTCTCCCAGTGCATCCAGGGCCACCATCTCCAGTCTTCCTAATCTATATCTTGCCACTGGACCCAGATGGCTCTGGAGGAGAAAGTAAGCCTGGTAATTTTGCACAGCCCTACCTCACTTAAATCCAATTCACTTGCATGTCATGGCATCATCTTCCTGATGTCCTGGACAAAAACCAACAAGAGGTTGCCTAATAGGAAGGTCCAACAGTGCTGCCTTCAATGCAACAGTCTCCAGTTCTGTTTCAGTGCTGCAATTATCTCCTAAAAACCTTTTGACCTAAACATGATCCTTATAATAATAAGGTTCTTTTTCAGACACCATACAGTTTACATTTTTTCCCCTATACTGTGTCTTCCTATTACATCTAGGCTGGAAGTGCTATCACCACTGAAAGACCAGTGCCATTACTGATCTATAGGGGAATTTTGCCCTACTCCCGTTCTGACCTGGGCCAGTTTGCCCTACTTCCACAGGTAAATGGGTGACTCTCTGCTCCTAGGGGCTTACCATATTGATTTCAGACTTAATTATGTGGACACTGATTGTCTTAGCCCATAGGAGCTCAGAATTCCCACTGGGTGCATATACAATGTTCATTAGACACTCTAGGCCCCAGTTTCAGGCAGAGTCCATGGAGTGGCCTCCAGCGAAAATGCTTTTCATTTTCAATGCCCAAGCTCCACTTAATTAATAAGCTGGCTTGGAGTGATTATCAATAGTAACAGTTTCTCTTTCTCTCCCAGTTTGATTTAGTTTTTTTTTTTTTTGTTCATTAAAAGAGCCATTCCTTGACGACTTCTTAAAGAGGCCTATTCACTCAAAGGACATTACCTGCCTCTAAGTGAATACCTGAAAAGGCCAAGGTCCCCCACTGCAACCTGGACCCTCTCCAGTCATCCTGATGAATATCTGGTCACTGGATCCAGATGGCTCTGGAGGAGAAGTGAGGCTGGTGACCTGCACAGCCCTCCCTCACTCCAAACAAAGTCCAGTGCAAGTCATGTCATCATGTCTCTGATATCATGGTCTGCTTCAAAAATGAAGGATGAACACAACCACCAGCTTTAGGGAACAGACATTGCAGTAAATTGTGACCACATCTTACATGCACCATATTCTAATTTTTCAAAGAGCTTTCACATCTATGATCTCATATGATCCCCTACAAGGTAGGTGGGAAAGGTATTAGCATTATTCCCATTTTATAAATCAGGAAACTGAAGATCATAGTCCTTAAGTCACTTGTGACCTTGTGTAGGCAGGCTTAACTGATGACAAAATCTAGATCTCTGTTCTCTCTTTTTACTATTCCACACTTCTTCTGGGACTAATCATTTACCAAGAAAAGAAGCATATGGGTTTTTAGCATTTTTTTTTTTTGCATTGAACCTCTTTGGCAGCCTGATGAAACCTATGGACTCCTTTATAAAACCATATTTTTAAATGCATGATATAAAATACACAGAATTGCAAAGGAAGTCAATTATGCAGAAATACAATTATTAACGTATTTTAAAAAGCATGTCCAAGGACCTCAGGTTAAGAACCATCAAGGCTTCTCAGTTGCTTGAATCTGCTCCTATGCTGTGAATTCTCTCCCTAAGCAGTTGGTGGTTCTCAGCACTTTATCAGGAGCCAAGTAATTGCTTCAGAGGGCTCTGGCTCAAGTACTCAGCAGAGGGGGGAAGAAGGAGATGGTGAAGACATATGTTCTGGCGAAAGACATGTCTGTTTACAAAAGCCTCTGATCTCTGCCTTTGATGAAAGGTGTCTATAGAGCAAAGGGATTTAAAGGGTGTGGGGCCCTTCAATTCTGCCCACCCTTTGCCTGGAGAGCAGACATACATGCGTTCTATAGGCTGAGTTCAAATCACTCAACCATGTAAGCAGATGGACCAGAACCCAATTATAAACCAAGACTAGAAGTTTGACTTCCTGTATGGTTGAAGATGAACTCAGATCTCCATTTCTCCTCTCCCCAATATATGAACCCTTGACAGCTATGAAAATAGGGCACTAATTCAGGCATACATTTGCCTGAAATTCTCATGACACCTCTCTATCCCTTGGGAAATTCAACCAAACACTAGATCCTGCTGCTTCCCAAAGGAAGGAACCTGAAGTATAAAGAAACTTCATCAGGTATCCTTCTGCCATCCTCCCTGCCTCCACATAGCGAACTGAAACCTCCACTACCCCTAATAAACAGGCAGATGATGATTCAGTTCTGAGAGATGTCTAGGAATGGAGAATCTGCTCATCACACATCAGCTCATGCTATCTTTACCAGGACTGTGCCAACAGGACATTGTCCCCAGAGGGCTCCATGTATCCTGGAAAGAACTACTTAGAATAACACTGTGACAAAACAGCTTTGCATTCTTAGCACAACTGGAATTTTGAAAAGAATCTCATTTCTCTAGGGGACTGGAAATCTCACCCAAAGAACATGAACACCGCCCCAATACAGCTGTTTCCCAATGCAGGGTACTCAAGTCTGGGAAATAGCTGAGCCAAGAATGCATTTAGATCCAGGGGTCTGCATTTATTGGCTAGACTCCTTTGCCACGCCTGTCCCGGTCACTTTCTTCTGCCATCTTCTTAGTGGGCCTGGGTTCAGTCAACAATGATTTCTTTAGATATCAGTACCAGGAATAGGATTATATTAGACATTACATCACCTGTTCCTGATATTTTTCCCCTATCTTTGTTCCTGTTCCTTAGGCAGCTCAGTATAGTGAACAGTGAGTTAGGCTTTGAGTTAGGAAGCCCTGAATCTATCCTTGATATGTACCAGTTGTGTAACTCTGGGTAAGTCATTTAATGTGTTGGTGCTCTAAACCAGTGGCATCCAACTCAAATAGAAATGGGAACCAATCAATCAATTGACATTTATTAAGCACTTCCATTATTTATTTATTTATCTTATATTTTTATATATTATATATAATATTATTTATTATTTATTTAAGTTATATGTAGAATGTATCGTGAAATGAATCAAAAGCCAGAATTAAGGTTGCTGGGAGAAATATCAACAGTCTCAGACATGTAGATATCTGATGGAGCTCTGATGGTAGAAGGTGAAGAGGAATTAAGAAACCTCATGATGAGGGTGAAAGAGGAGAGTGTCAAAGTGGGCTTGAAGCTTAACATCCAAAACAAACTAAGATCTTGGCAACTGGTCCCATCAGCTCCTGGCAAATACAGGGAGATGAAATGGAAAATGTCAGATTTATATTCTTGGACTCAAAGATCACTGCAGACAACAACTACAACCATGCAATGAAAAAGATGCTCCTTGGAAGGAAAGCTATGACAAATCTGAACAGCATACTAAACAGCAGAGACATCACCTTGTCAACAAAGATCTGTTGTACAGTCAATGCCATGGTTTTGGACAATGAGTGCCACAGAATCTACACTTATAAATTGTGGGGCTGAAGAAGGCGTTTGAGAGTCCTGTGGATAACAAGGAGATCAAATCAGTCAATACTTAAAGAAATTAATTCAGACTATTCATTGGAAGGACAAATACTGAAGCTGAAGCTTAAATACTTTGACTCCATAATGAGAAGACAGGATACACTGGAAAAGGCCCTAATGTTGGGAAAGACTGAAGACAAAGGGAGATGGGGATGGTAGAGAATGAGATGAACAAATAATATCATGGAAGCAACACACATGAGCTTGGACAGATGGGAGATAATGGAGGATAGAAGGGCTATGATCCTTGGGGCCATGAATATTTAGACAGTTAACTGAACAACAAAATGTGCCAGGCATTGTATGCATGCTGGACACTAAGCCATAATACAGATCCTTGTAAGTCTGCATATTAGTTAAAAAGTACATTTGGAATATCATATCTGTGGTCAGACTCAGTTGATGTGTTAATTAATTTTGCCACATTCTTTTTTGTTGTTACAAGAAATGATTGGTTGGGTATATGTTCAGAATTGATGGTGATATGAAAATAGAAGATACCAATTAAAATTAACAAAGAAACCTAAAAATATAATTTTTTGATAAGGCTCAAGTAAGATAATATATACAAAGGAATTAATAAGTGCAAAGCACTGAATTTATAAGTTATTGCTTTGTGATAACAATGAGGAAAGAGGATGAGAGGTCAGTCTCTCTAGGGAGAATAGTCCTGGGAGGGAAGAAGAAGCCCACTGCTCGGAGGGGAGAAACATGGCTTGCCATGGAGTCTAAGGTGCCCATATCATTGGCCAAGTCCCCCTCTGTTTGCTTGCCCCAGAAGCCAATCCAATAGCCAACCCCTCTTTGCTTGCCTCTGTAGACACAGTCTGATGGACACAACCAGTATCTCATCTCTTGAAATTTCCCTAGAAAACACATATAGATATAATATCAGCTTCCTTGACTGTGAAATTAAAAGACTGAACTAGCATAGGGCTTCTTAAACTTTTTCCACTCACAACCCCGTTTCACTTTTTGTTAGCATTTGTTGGTGTATGGAAAAGTGTGCATGCTTTGTGTTCAGAACCAAGGCTGTAGTAAATTTGTCCAATTAAACACGGGCAAGTGCTGCCAGAAACATCTCAGGTTCATTACATGTTTGATTTTGAATTAATTTTTAGTTGTTGATTATTCAGAAACTTTTTACTGTTGCCCTTATATAGGGCTGCAATCCACAGTTAAAGAAGCACTAAACTAGGTAATCTCTAAACTCTCACAAAACATAGAGCTGGAAGAAACCTAAGAGGTATCTAGTCAGCCCCTCTCATTTTATAGATGTGGAAACTGAGGCCCAGATTAAGTGACTTGCCCAAGGTCACAGAGGCAGTGGGTCTCAGAGGTGGGATTTGAAACCAGATGCTATGATTTCAAGTGAATTCCCTCTTCACCCTACTACCATGCTGTCTCCCCAATGTTACAAAATACAAGAGAATTAGCACATCAAGACAGGATCTAGTGGACTTCAGAAAAAACTGGAAAGACATATGGACTGATGCTGAGTGAGGGGATCAGAACCAGGAGAACACAGTAAAAGCCACATTCTGCAATGACTGACTTTGATAGAGTTAGCTCTTCTCAGAAAAGCAAGGTTCTAAGACAACTCCAAAAGGTTTGTGATGGAAAGTGCTATCCACATCCAGAGAAAGAAATACAATCTGAATGCAGATCAAAACCTACAATTTGCTCTCTCTCTTTTTTGCTTTGTTATGTTTTTTTCTTGTGGTTCATTTCATTGGTTATAATTCTTCTTTGCAACATGACTAATGTGAAAATATGCTTAATAAGAATGTAGATGTAGAGCCTATATCAAATTGCATTCTATCTTGGGGAGTGACGGGGAGAAAATTTAACACTCAAAAGCTTGTGAAACTGAATTTTGTAAACTAAAAATAAGTAAATAATTTTTTTTAAAAGAAAACAAAGATAGGCCCTAGCACATGCTCTCTCCCCACTCCAAGGTAACCAAGGTTTACTTATGCAGCAGATCACAATAGCACCTAGCACACAGTAGATGCTTAATAAATAATTGTTGGATTGAATTTCACTCTGCTTCTACAGAAGGACTTGATTCAGACATGATATAGTGTAAAACATTAGACAGAACCCAAAGACCTAGGTCCAAACCATGACTCCAAAACCACTAGTTAGGCATCCTTGGGGAAGTTGATTAAAATCTTTCCATCTGGAATTAATAAATGCCCCAATGCCCAGCAGAGCAGACTGTCTAGGTGCTACTTTCCAGAATCTCTATTCACTCTCCAATCCATAAAGGCACTTGCTCTAGTATTTACTGTCCATGTCAGCTATTGTCACAGAGTCAGGGGCATCCATAATGCCAAGGGAAAGAAGGGAGAACAAAAGTACTGCATCTCTCATAACCCAAGGGGAGGGCTTAGAGGAGCTAAATAGGGGAGAAGAGTTGGTGCAGGGGTTCACATCCCTAACCAGCTCCAGCTCATTCATCCTCAGCCATACCTGCCATACTGATGCAGCAAAGATTTTCTAAAACTGATTGAATCAATGAGCCTAGGAGTTCATGTCTGAGGTGAGGGCGTGGGGAGAGGATAGGCCAGAGAAAAGGTGGGCCATAGTTTTAGCTCCAGTACTCTGAGTTCCAGAAGAAACAAAAATGTCTCAACATTAGCCAAATATAGAGGGAAGAATAATTGTGTCATTTACGAGTGAGCAATAGTGGTGGTTTCTTTTTTGATATGATTTGAACAGATCTTGAAGACATGACCCAACTGATGGCCATTCCATCATTAGAGATTCATTCCTCTAGGTCCCAATGATTTTTCAGCCTTCCAGAATATCCTATTTCTTTTCATTCAGTAAACATCCAAATAAATAATTTATATTGATATGACACAATATATTGTTGTTGTTTGTCCATCATATTCAAAGAGGACCATGACATCAGGAAGGTGATGCCATGACATGAAAGTAAATTGGATTTAAGTGAGGCAGGGCTGTGCAAAGTCACCAGCCTCACTTTCTACTCTGGAGCCATCTGGGTCCAGTGGCAAGATATAAATCAGAATGACTGGATATATAATCAAATTCGTAATCTCTTGCATATGTAATCTCACACTCCTGTTTGGTAGTTCAAGTATTTCTTCTGGTTTTTTTCTGGTGCACATGAGTTATATGTCTAGAGGATACAAAGATAGATGTAGAGATAGATAGATAGATAGATGGATGGATGTATGGATAGACATAGATACAGAAAGATAGATGATAGAGGGATATAAATAGAGATATCTATCTATACACAAATGTATAGTATATTGTATGCCCACACATATGCATGAACATATAATGTACATGCACACATATGACAATCATACATAAAAATGTACATTTTACATGTCATTCCAGCTTTGTGATTAATTACAGTGTGCTTTGTGATTATAGTTAAATAAAACAATTCCATTTACATAATAAATGAGGTTTTCTTAAATCCTACTATTAATTGATCCTTTAACTAAAGTAGAACAGCATTTGGAGAAACAAGCATTTTTCAAAAGTTCTAGGCTAACATTATATTTTTCAAAAATTTGAACTGTTTTATGGATACTTTTTTTCAGATCTGTCACTGTCCACTAACCCACTATCTCTCCAACAATTAGTTATTTTCCTCTTTTCTTATCTTTGACAATCTGATGCTTATGAAGTATAATCGTGGCATTTTTTCCTGCATTTTTCTTGTTAGTGGTAATTTAGAGTTAGTAGTAATTTAAACAAATCATACATTTGTTGTTTCATTTGAGAAGTGAATATTCATATCCTTTGATCATTTATCTATTGAGGAATGGTTCTTATTCTCATATATTAGTTATTATCATGCAAATGTATGAGAATAAGAACTAGCATGGGTTTCTGAATATAGGCTGAGGGGAGGAGCAGAGATGAAAGGGACACTGAAAAGAGGAATGGGAAGTGTGCCAAAGACAAACTTCACACTTTTCTTATGGTTTTCCCCAAGACTAGTTCCTGCTGGGTAGTATTCAAATAACAGACAAACACAGAATCAGTAAGGAGCACAGACCAAAGTACCTATCACCTTCTCTGAATCCAAGACAGAGGCAAGCTTGAATATACATAAAAACTAACATTTATATAGTACTTCAAGGTTTTAAAGTACCTTCTTATGCCCAGCAAATTGGCAAAGACAAAAAAAAATGGAACAGGAATTATAGGAGAGTTTGTAGAAAGGCATAGTCATACACTGTTGTTGGAACTATGAACTGGTTCAACCACTCTGGAAAAGAATTAGAAATTATACTAAGAAAATGACTAAAATTCCAATTCCTATATAGAGATAAACACATATATCACACACACAAATTCACACATTTATACACACACACACACACACACACACATATATATATATATATATATATATATATATATATATATATACATATATAAACCATTCACATACACACATTCATATAATATGTTGTTACTATTATATATGTTACAACCTAAGGAGATCAAAAATAGAAATAAAGGCTAATTTACTCTAAAATACTTCTGCTTCATGACCCCCATCTGGGGTTTTCTTGGCAAAGATATTGGAGTAGTTGCCATTTCCTTCTCCAGTAGATTAAGGCAAACAGAAGTTAAGTGACTTGCTCATTGTCACACAGGTACTGAGTATCTGAGTCTGGATTTGAATTCAGATCTTCCTGACTCCAGGCCCGATGTTCAATCCATTGAACCACCTAGCCTATACTTAAGGCAGAATGGGATAGTGAAGCAAGAGCCAGGCTTAAGATTAGGAAGACTTGCGCTCAAGTCAGATCTCTGACACATACTATCTGACTGTGGGCAAATCACTTAATTTCTCAGTGTCCTGGCCAATTAAGTTGCAAAGCAGGTGCTAATCTTCATTGACAGAGGGAGCTTCCTCACTGGGAGTCCGCTATGCCAATGAAATCACAAGTCACTTTATAATTCTATATGTAATATAATTCTATGTGTACATGCTGTTGCTCTCTACCCCCAATAGAATATAAGTCTTCAAGAGACAGTAGAGACTTTGTTTTTGTCATTGTATCCCTTGCACTCAGCATAATGCTTGGCATAAAGTAATCCCTGAAGAAATGTTTGCTGATTGAGTCCTCAAAGTCTAGGACACCTTGTGCTCTAACGATACCTCTCACCTATGGGACATCTAAGAATAAAAAAGACCCCACCCCACTGTGCTCCAAGAACATCTGTGCAATTTTACAGAATTACTTTATATAGTCAATTGTTCCTTACCCTTGGCAAGCAGGGACTAGGTATTGGGACCCTCTCCCTGGCCTTCCCTCCCTTCTCAAAAAGGTAGACCAACTGATCTCCAGAGAAAGTGAACATCAAGTCTAAAAACAGATGGGTGCCTCAGCAGATCAGCTGGTGGGCTGCGATCCAGCCCTCAGCTCATCTTTGACTCCATTCACTCATACCCCCAAGAAGGCGAGCACGAGGAATCATGGGTGTGTTTTAGTACATGTACCCTTCAGGAAGTGTGTTGTCTTATACCATGTGCCATGTATTCATTGGTTAAGAAATCTCATATCCTGAAGAGGTAGTCTTCAGATGAAGAAATCAAAGCTATCTAGAGATGTATAAAAAATGTTCTAAATCACTATTGATTAGAGCAACGCAAATTAAAACAGCTCTGAAGTATCTCTCCACATCTATCAGATTGGTTAATATGACAGAAAGAGAAAATAATAAATGTTAGAGGGGATGTGGGAAAAGTGGGACATTGATGCATTGTTGGTGGAGTTGTGAACTGATCCAAACATTCTGGAGAGCAGTTTGTAACTATGCCCAAAGGGCTATAAAACTCTGCATAGCAATACTATAATTACATCTATATTTCAAAGGATAAAAAAGGAGGGAAGGACATATTTGTACAAAAATATTTATAGCAGCTTTTTTTATAATTGCAAAAAATTGGAAACTAGGAGTATGCCTATCAATTGAGGAATGATTGAACAAGTTGTAGTATATGATTGTAATGGAATACTCTTGTGCTATAAGAAAAGATGAGTAGATAGATTTCAGAAAAATCTGGAAAGTCTCATATGAACTGATGTAAAGTGAAGTGAGTAGAACCAGGAAAACATTGTACACAGTAACAGCAATACTGTATGATGACCGACTGTGAATGACTTAGCTCTTCTCAGCAATGCAATGATCTAAGACAATTCTGAAGGACTCCTGATGGAAAATGCTATCCACCTCTAGAGAAAGAACTGATAGAGTCTGAGGGCAGATCAGAGCATACTATTTTTCACTTTCTGTATTTTTTTGTGTTTTTTCCCCCTTTGGGCCTGTGTCTTCTTTCACAACATAACTAATATGGTAATGTGTTTTGAAAGATTGAGCATGTATAACATATCAAATTGCTTGCTTTCTCAGGGAGGAAGGAGGTAAGGGAGAGAAAAAATTTAGAACTCAAAAAAACTTTTAAATGAATGTTAAAAATTGCCTTTATATGTAACTGGGAGTAAAACAAAATACCATTATTTTTTTTTAAAAGAAATCACATATCCCAAGTTCTTAATGATTTTCTTTTGTTCAAGTTGGCCATATGGGAGAGATGCACAAGAGTTCCTTAGAGAGAGCAGAGATGGAGAACTGGAAAACTCCAAGAAAGGCCAAGAAGGAATCTAGATTTTTAGGAGATATCACTTATTATCAGGGCATCTCATGGCAAAAAAGCTGCCACCCACCAGGATGAGCTATATACTGTATGCCAACCTTAAATGCTCTAGCAAAAGAAGACTTTAGGATTGACACATCCAATGCCAAGCCAACTTTCCAGTCAATCCAGATGTCTGTCTCTTTCTCTGGGATGAAAACTAAAAAATGTGGCACCAATGAAAGTATATAAAAGTGTGTTCTGAGAGTTATGCGCTGTCCAAGGATTAGTAGCAGGAGAGGGGATGAGTCACTGAACTAGAACACTACAATAAATCCCAATGGATCGGGGAGATAAATCCTGAAAGTTTCAAGGGACACATTCTGTATGTGTCACTCAGTGCTCAATCTGGGATGTCAGTATAAAGACAGGAGGGTGGAGAGAGGATTAGGAATTACTATGTAGTCAAGATTCCTTGATCAACCACCAAAGGAAATGGAACTTTTCTAAAAAGGCAGATATGTCTGGGCTCTGTAACTGAGATTTTAATACCATCATCGTGATGGCAAATGTCTGACACTTTAGAAGACAGCAGTGTTCTTGGACAACCTTCTTCAACAGCCCAGCCAAAAGCTTTAGGCACCAAAAGGTAATTAACTAGAAGTCATGAAATCCAGAAATTTGCTGGCAACAGATTATGGTCATGTTCTGATTCTTCTCTACTTCTAGGATCTCCAAATACTTTACCTATAGGCGGTAGTTCCATTTGACAGGTAGAAAGATGGCAACTCAGAGGGATAATGAACCTTGTCTCAGGCCACAAAGAATGTTGTACAACCCAAAGCCTTACCTAGAGTTTATTCCCCTTAACCTATTTAGTATTAGATCCCCCTATAAGGTTTGTCCTTTTCTCCTCAAATCTGCCTTTCACACAGTAGCACTCACTTGATGTCCTATGGGATTTGAAGAAAACATCCCCTAGCTCTGGGCTTTGCTATGGAGTTGGGTCCCTGGCACTCTGTCAACCCAAACAAGCTCTCTATCCATCTTGCTCCTTCTCTATACAATGCCCAGCTGCACTTTAATGCATTTGCAAATGTTTACATTGTCCTGGTCTTTGTTATTTCTTGCTGGGAGCGATGGAATGCTTTACATTCCAGGGGTCTGGATCCTGGTGCCCAGCTTCCTGAGATGTACCAAATACTGTAGAAGACCCCCTAACCAGGAGGGGAAACATGAGCCATCGAAGTCTATGCTATTCACAGCTGAGGTGGGGACAATGTGAGGTTGTGGGTGCGGTGGACCAGAGTCACGGAGTTACACTCCCACACCCGGCACACATGTGCACTCCAGACCAAGCACTGAGCTTGCCAGCTCCATTGGAGGTGAGGGGGAGGGGAAGTAAGAAAGGGAAGGTCTGTGGGCATCAGGTGAGATGCAGCCAAGACTAAAACTGGAAATGATTTAATTGAGCGACCCTGTTGGACTGCTCCATCCCTCGGATGCTGTTACTCGGCTGGCACACGGCTGAGACGGGGGAAGTGGGATGGGTGGGACAGTTCCCAGAAATGTATTGGCTTATAGGATGCACCCACCCAAGTCTGGGGGCTGTGCATATACCCACGCCCAAGAGTTAAATCAGCAATGCAATGTCTGGTTCTACTATGGGGGAGGCAGTGGATTTGTGGATGCTGTTCCAGTCCCTATCCCAGGCTCTAGGGCATAGGCTGAGCAATAACCTATGGGTAGTTTCCCATAGGAAACCATCCTGAAGAACACTGTGTGTTCTATTACTTGCTGCCTTTGCTCAAGGCAAAATATGGGCACTGGTTCAGCCTTGAATGCTTCCCATGTCTGCTTCTTCCCTTATAAACAGGACCCAGGTCATGCAGTTGGGTGTAATAAGACCCTCTGGTTGCATTTAAACTAAGAATTAAAAGAGACATCCTGGTTAATTTATGAGTTTCAGATCTTCTGTTAATAGGAGAACTTTCTGAAGTGGTGAAGTAGGATCACGTTGGTCAGTGAGCTATAGATGTTCATGCTGAGGACATTATGAGACCATTTATATTATATTATATTATATTATATTATATTATGAGATCATTTATAGCTAATAGGGGCAAATCTGGGAAACCTCTGCAAGTCGATCCATCAATGAATAAGCATTTATTATGCATAAAGCACTGTGCTAAGCCTAAGGATACAAAAAGAAAAAGGCAAAAATAATCCCTGTCTTTAAGGATCTTACATTCTAATGGAGATGACCTATATGTAAATAAGTATAAACAAGGCCAAATTTGGTGGAAGGTAACATCAAAAGGGAAGGCTTCCCCCATAACTCCTAAGCCAGAGGTACAAATTTGGGCAAGGCCAACCTGGTTATCCATGGCAATGGCCAGAAATGTAGTCAAGTATAGTGTGAGCAAGAACACATCCCCTTCTCTTTCCCCTGAGCTCCAGTGCCTCTACTAGGTCAATCAGCATAGCTTACTTGTAGAAGAGTCTCATTTTTTTCCCTTTCATAATTTTTCAGTTCTCAGGTCCTCCCACCAAGACAGCTTGTCCAAGACAGCCCTTGGACAAAAAGGACACATTTCAATGATGATTATCAGCCAATGGCTCCTGAATTTCCAATTGGATGAAACTAATACTCCCATCCCTGCACTGAACTCCTTCAAACCTAGCCCAGACCTGGTCAGGGCTCCTATCCCACACTCACTAAGCTGCAGATTTCTCTATCCTTCTTACTCCCCGTATCGTGTCCAACACCAAATCCACCCTTTATGCAACTCCTTATGATGGTTACCCCCAGGTGCCCCCTGATAGTAATGGTGAAAGCATGGGAGTTGGAGTCAGGAAAAATTTGACTTATTAGCAGCTAGCTGTGTGGCCTTGGGCAAGGCACAACTTCTCAGACCCTCCGTTTCCTCAACTGCAAATTGAGAATTGCAATAATATCGACTTCTCCTAGTTGTTAAAAGGCTCAAATGAGATAACATTATTATATGTTATTATATAATATATTATTATATATTTTATATTTATTTCTATAAATTTTATATATAATTTCCATAAATTTATATATTGTATAAACATATAATATTATACATATAAAGCGTTTCACAAATCATAACTAAATAAATGTCATCCTTATTATTAACAATTCAGGCTTATCCATCCACAATTGACTGGTTTTTGGGAGAGAGCATGAGGACGGTCAATGCCCTCTCCTCACCATTAAGGAGAGGACATGTCACCAGACCGGGCTTCAAGAATGACTCAGCATCAGGGGGTAGTGGGAAGTAGTTGTCTCCAAAATCACACTTTAGAGTAGTTTACCTCCAGGCCTAGAATGCAAGGCTCAGATGGAGGACCATCTACTTCAGGAAGCATCTTCTGATGGCTCCAGTGGCTAGTAAGTTCTCTCTCTGTATTAATTGTGTATTATTCCCTGCCCCTGGAAGAAAGCAATCTCCTTGAAGGCAGGGACTCTTGTGTTTTTGTATCCCCAATGTTAAGCATGGTATTAAATAAATGGTCTTTGAAACAAATTGGAAGACTTAAGCGAAAATGTATCCTGGAATGCCTCTGCATAAGAAAAGACAGGTGACAGACAGAGAGAGACAGAGAAAAAGAGAGAGACACTGAGAAAGACAAAGGGAGAAAGAGAGAGAGTAAAGAAGGAGGAAGGGAAGGAAGGAAGGGAGCTGATAAGCACAAGGGACAGGTACTCCTTTTCTCAGGGAAGCAAGTGACCTTGTGACTGGACCCAGCTCCAACAGACTGAAAGAGTCAATTGTTAAATTTTCAGGGTGAGCATTTACAATGTGAAAATCAGAAAATGCTACAAAACAAGTCTTAATTTATTATTTTGTTGATTATCTAGACTTAAGAAAGTGATGGAGAAAATGTTGAAAATTCAACTTAATCTTATAGTCCCTGGGTTTGTTTTGGTAGGTAAACTCCTAAGTATTTTATAGTATCTACTCTAGCTTTAAATGGGATTTCTCTTTCTATCTCTTGCTGTTGGACTTTGTTGCTAATATATAGGAATGCAGAAGATGTGTGGGGGTTTATTCTGTAACCTGCAACTTTGCCAAAGTTGTTTATTATTTCAAGTAGT
>CM053774.1:41802093-41856774 GCA_028658325.1 Potorous gilbertii
GATTGTTTAAGTATTCAACTTCCTCTTCTGTTAATCTGGGCAATTTGTATTTTTTAAAATATTCATCCATCTCATTTAGATTATCGAATTTGTGGGCATAAAGTTGGGCAAAGGAATTTCTAATTATTGTTTTAATTTCTCCTCATTGGAGGTGAGTTCACCCCAATTCAACTTAATCTTACAAGTGTGTTTAGTATCCATTTTCTCCCTAGAAAGCCAGTTGGTAAACATTTCCAAGAATACTTCTCTTCGGTACCCTCAGGACCCTAGGGGTAGTTTTCTGAATGGACAGGGAGTTACATTCTCTCAGGCCACACCATGGAGGGAGAGAATTATATGATCATGAATTTAGACCTGGAAGAGGTCAAAAATGATCTGAAGCTCAGAGAGGTGAATTTTCCAAGGTCACATATCTAGGGAATATAAGGAAGTGGGATTTGAACCCAGATCTTTGTGACACCAGGTACAAAGAACATTCATTTCTCCTGTCCTCTTCCTAAGTCATCAGACAAAATGGAGGAGCTGAGTAGCCACAGGGTGGGTAGTCAGGAAGATCTGAATGTTAATTCTCCTGAAAATAAAGTGGATGTCCATAGATTAGGGGAACAAGTGAACAAATTGTTGTATATAAACTTAATGTAATGTTATTATCCCACAAGTTACAATGAACATCAAGATTATAGCTAGGAAAGACCCTCAATAAGCCAATCCCCTCCTTTTACAGAAGAGGAAAGTTCAATCCAGGCAGGTTGAATGACTTGCCCAATATTGTGCAGGCACTAAGTGAAAGAAACAGGATGAACCTAGGTCCTCTAACTCCCAAATGAGTACCATACTTAATTCAAAGATACTGGGGAAGAATTACATGATTTATGCAGAGTGATTTAAACTAGAGCAGTTTATTTACACAATGACCTCTATAATGTAAAGGAAAACAATGAAAGATTTCACAACTCTGATCAATGAACGTAGTGACCAACTGCATGGATTCATGAATCCTGAGAAATGATGAAGTGGTAGCCTATAGGTGCAGAAAGGGGCATACATTGCCAGACCATAATGCAGCACTTCCTGTTGGTGAACTGTACTTCTTTGTTATAAAGGAGGATTGAGGTGGGGGCTGGGCAGGGGGAGGAAGGAAGAGGGAGACATCAGCAACATAATGTTGAAAAGCAGCACAAAACCAAAAACATTTAAACAAACATTGAAAAATTTGATTTAATTTTTTAAAAAGTTAAAATCTGAAAAAATTAGGAGTGCAACTTTGGAATTAGAGAAGAAATGTAAACGCTACTTGTATGATCTCAGAACAAAGGCAACCCCTTTTTGTGCCTCTGCTGCTCCTACGTACCAACCCAGAAGGAAATATGAGTCTGGATAAGATACTGTGGGTATAAAATGCTTGGAGAAAAGACAGGTTTCAGATGCAAAGCAGGACAGTCCCATTTTGCTTTCAGCCAGACCTTTGGCTCCCAGAGAGGACCTACCTGGCCATAGGAACAAAGCCTTCTGTAAGGTACCATGGACTCCATATATGGCCAGGGATGCCAGAGCCCACTCGATGAATGGATGTGAGGGAGAAACACAGAGCTCACTAGGCTCCTAGCATTATCTTAGGCACAGTGCCTGGCACCAAGCTGGAACTATATAAATGCTTTTTTCCTTCTTTCCTTCCTTCTTGTGCTGATGTTTCCAGCAGAGCCTAACCCTCATCAGTGCTTGATCCAGAAAGCATATCTGCCCTTCCTACACTGGGTCCTAACTTAGGGTCCCCCAAAAATTTGACCTTGAGGAAACTCTCTGACTCACTGAGGACACAAGGAAGCAAAGATCACAGGAATGCAGATTGAGAGTAGGAAAGGGACCTTAGAGGTGACTAATCCAATCCCCACCATTTTACAGATGAGAAAACTAAGGCACAGAGAGGTTAAATGATCCGCCCAGTCACATAACTGATTTGAATCAAGGTTTTCTGACTCTAAGTAAGAAGACCTGAATTCATATCTTGCCTCATATAGAGGCCATCTCAGTGTCTTTGTTTTGCTTAGGTATTTTTCCATTATAAGAGAAGAGCGGGGAAAGAAGCTGAAAGAAACAAATATTTATTAAGTATCTTCCATGTGCCAGGAGGCAGCTGTGTGGCTCAGTGGACAAAGCACCAGATCTGGAGTCAGGAAGACCTGAATTCAAATCCAAGCTCAGACACTTACTGGTTGGGTGACCCTGGGCAAGTCACTTAACTTCTGTTTGCCTTAATTTACAGGTGAAGAAAAAGGCAAACCACTCCAGTACCTTTTCCAAGAAAACTCCATGGGTATTATTGATGTGCTATGGTCCATGGGGTCATGAAGAGCCAGATATGAATGGACAATGTGTGGGACACCGTGCTAAGTGCTTTACAAACATGACATCATTTCATCCTCATAACAATCCTGGGAAGTAGGTGCTATTGTTATTTCCATTTTACAGTTGTGGAAAGGGAGGCAAACAGGGGTTGAATGACTTGCCCAGGGTCACACAGCTAGTAAGTGTTTGAGGCCAGATACGAATTAAGCTCTTTGAAGCTCCAGAAGGCTCACAGGTATGTGTTGAGTGGAAAGACTATCAAGAAATTACTATAATGCAAAAACTGAAGGAAAGGTAAAACCTTTTTTAAGGGAAGTACTGCAGCATTTTGCCAACTGGTTGCCTCAGTAAAGGAGAAGCAAGTATCTCTCTCTTTCCTGAGGTCCAGAATGGAGAAGATTAAGATAGGTGCCAACGGGAGGATGGAAAAAGTGACATCTAGGCTAAAAGATTAGAAGGAAAGCCCTGAGGAAACATAGGTAGCAAGACCTACCCCCACAAATATTCAATCAACAAACAACTTTGAGAACCAGCTCTGAACTGACTGAGTACCACACATTTCCCTGGTCCAGCTTATCAGTTCTTGTGAAGATGAACCAGGCCTCCAGTCACCAGCCACCACCACTTTTGAAAAGCTGGTTTCCATTTCTAGGCTTTCAGATGTCCTGCCCAGAGGCAAGTGAATCAGAAAGAAAGAGATGGGCTCATTTTCAGGCCCAGAGGAAATGTGTTATCAGAGCACCCCACTCTTCTTCTTCATCCCCTGACCCTTACCTGACTTGGTAGGGCATGGGGTACACACATTCACCCCCCAGAAGGCCCCAACGCTCCCGCAACAATCCTCTTGCTTGGTCAGCTCCCGCAAAGGATTGGCACACTGTAATGGAAAGATAAACTCATCAGCCAACTTCTTCCTTTTCTCCTTCCTATCATCCGCATGGCAGGGCTCAGCTCTTGAGGAAGCATGGGCATACAAAGTAAATCCCTAACTGGCAGGGGCTACCCAGCAGGAAGGAAGAAGAGAAAGGAGCATTGTAGAATGAGGAGGAAGAAACACCCAGTGGCTATCCTGTATCAGAAATTGGAATGTTCTCTACTCATCTCTGCCTCCTGGCTTTATTCTAGTCCCAGATAAAATCCTACCACCTTAATTCTAGCGCCTTCCCTTGCTTGGTTATCTCTAACATATCTTGCATGTATCTTGTTTGAACATCATCTCCCCCATTAGATTGTGAGCGACTTCAGACCAAGTTTTCTTCTGCCATTTTTTTTTTTTGGTCTCCTCAGGGTTTAGCACAGCCCTTGGTACCCATAAATGTATATTGACTGACTAGATCTACAGTTGTAAGGGACCACAGAGGCCATCTTGTCCAAGCCCCTTATATCACAAATGAGGAAACCAAGGCCTAGGGAGACTAAATGATTGGTCCAAGGTCATGAGATTCATTGGAGGTGGGGTTTGAACCTTGTCCTCTAACTCTCAAGCTAGTACTTTTTCTATTAGACCATGTTGCTTTTCCTCAGGCTGAAGTCTAACAAAAAATGTTGGATGGGGGAGGCAAGTATGGAAGATAGAGACTTAAGAAAGCAAACAATTTCCCAAACAGAAAAACATGATTGTTGATGACTTTGCTTCCTGACACCAACCTCCAAGTGTCCTCCTCCAAAGAAGGGAGTAGGGTATGTGAGATAATGAGTAGTAATGACATGAGAGATTTCACCACCCAGTCAAGCTTCAGGCTAGTCTCATTTAACTCACTTATTCATTCAATCAATAAGCATTTCTTTTATTTCTCTTTTTTTGGAGGCATAGGGTTAAGTGACTTGCCTAGGATCACACAGCTAGTAAGTATCTGAAGCTGAATTTGAACTCAGGTCCTCTTGACTCCAGGGACAATGCTCTAGACCACTGAGTCACCTAGTTGCCCTTCAGCAAGCATTTATTAAGCCAGAGGTAATCTGGAGAAGATGGGAGATCCCAGTCTCAGAGACAGAAGACCTGGGTTCAAGTTCCATCTTTGATACATACTGGTTGGGTGACCTAGGACAAGTCACTAATACCTCCCAGTGCCCCAGATATTTCTTCAAGTCTATGAATCTCACCATAGTTGGCAAGCTACATAGGAATGAATGCCCTCACCCCAGATCCTAATGCCATGGAAAGAGTGATGGGTTTAAAACAGAGGCTCTAGGTTCAAATGCTGTCTCTACCATTTATTATCTCAGTTTCCTTAACTGTAAAATGAAATTAGATGACTTCCAAGATTACTCTCATCTATTACCTGTTGCCTCAACTATAAAATAAAAGGCATGCATTGACTCACTCCTAAGACTACTCCCATCTGAATCTGGGATTTTAAAGGATAGCACAGGAAGAGGAAGGAAGGACAAAAAGGTAGGACAAACTTGTCTCCAGACTCAACAGACACCAAAGCAGTCGTGGGCCAGTGTCTGACAGAGGCTGGGTCCCCACCTGGTCATTCACTGAGTTCTGATAGCACCAGCCAAGTGGTTCTTCAGGCTTGGAGAAAGACAGTAGTGGTGGCTGAGGAGTCTCCCTCGTCTGGGAGGTGATGGTGTTGCTGTCCCACCTCTCATGGCCAGGTTGGGCGGGGAGCTGGGGTGCAGGTCTGGTCTCCACGCTGTTCTCCTCGGGGGGCTCAGTCTCCCCCCGAACTCTTGCCACTTGGTGGATCTGAACCGTGGCCTCTGGAGGGTGGTTTATGTGCACCTTCACCAGGGAGGGGTTCACGGAGGCTGAAGAAAAATGTTAGGAACAGTAACAGATGAGTGAGGCATCCCTCCCCCACATCCCTCATCAGTCAGTCAGTCAGTCAGTAAACATTCACTAAGCACTTACGATGTGCCACCATGCTAAGTGCTAGGGATACATAAAGAAGTGGTGGGACATTGGATCTTTTCCTAAAATGTTGATCTCTTCATGTTATGTCCATTAAAAATCTTCACTGCATTGTTCAGAGAAGTGAAGGCAAGGCAGCTACTAAACCAGGCAGGACCCATTGCTTAAGTCCCCCTTCCCATCCTGTTGAGGGCAGGTGTCCCTAGTCCCTGGGCTTCTGGCTTGAGAAGAAGGAAATGGGTCCAAGTCTCAAGGCCCCACCCACATCACTGGCCATCCTCAGAGCCCACACTCACCCAGTTGGTTGGAGAGGGGCAACATATAGACAGACTGTTTCAAAGAGCTTTCAGCAGGGGCCAGGTGCTTGGACCTCTCTGGCAACCTTCTGTCCATTTGGAGAGCTGGCAAATGGCAGAACTTCCCTGTGGAGTTGGCAGGGCACCAGCATTCATCCCTTCCAATGCAGCGGCCTCCATTCAGGCAAGGGATCTGGCAAAAATCTGCAACATGGATGTTCAAAGTGACTAACTGGTGTAATGTCCGTGGGAATATCAGCATTTTACTTCTATTCAGAGGGAAGATATGCACTGTTCACTCCCATCTCACCCCCTTCTCCCATGGACTGAGGCCAGATCAGGGAACTGAGACCAAAGCAGTGCTTGGCAAAATGTTGTGCAATGTTTGGGGATGGGGATGGCAAAAGAACACAACAGCCTCGGAATTCTTAGTAAAGCTTTTAAGGATAAAGATAATGAACGAGAACAATGAATATCGAACATTTATATAAACTTACTATATGCCAGACACCATGCTAACTACTTTACAACTGTTAGGCAGCCAGGTGGCTCAGTGGATAAAGCGCCAGACTTCGGGTCAGGAAGACTCATCTTTTCAAGTTTAAATCTGACCTCGTACCCGGAGGAGCTGTGTGACCTGGGCAAGTCACTTCATCCTGTTTATGACTACAGTTTCTTCCTCCGTAAAATGAGTTGGAGCAGGAAACAGCAAACCACTCCAGGATCTTTGCCAAGAAAACCCCAAATGGGGTCAGGATGAGTTGAACATGACTGAAACAACTAAACAACAACCACAACAAATAATAATAGCTAACATTTGTAGAGTACTTTCTATGCTCCAGGCACTGTTATTTAATAATGTTGATGATGGCTCACGTTTAACACTTACTGTGTTCCAGGAACTCTGTTCAGATTTTACCATTATTAACTCACCTGATTCGCAATAACCCTGAAAGGTAGATGCTACTGTTATCCCCATTTTAAAACGAGGAAACTGAGGCAAACAGGGGTTAAATGACTTGCCCAGGGTCATACAGTTATTAACTCTCTGAGAGCAGATTTGAACTCAGGAAGATGAGTCTTCCTGACTCCAGGCCTGGTGCTCTATCCACTGTGCAGTCTAGCTGCCTGTCTGCAATTTTATCCATACGTTAAACCCCAGAACAAATATCACAACTTCCATGAAACTTGCCTTGACTCCACAAATCAATAGCCTTTGTTCCTTAGAACATTATGCAAACCTCACAAAGTACTTTGTTTCAGGCCTTTCTAGACACTTATTTGTTATTTTGTGTGACAGCTATCTGTACATGCTTTCTATTTCCTTCACTGTCTAATACAGGAAACATCATTTTATGAACATATGATGATATAAATTATGATATTAACATTACTTACAATATCAATATAGTTATACATTATAATATTAGGTTTTTTGTTTGTTCAGTAATTTCAGTTATGTCTGACTCCATGGCCCCATTTGGGGTTTTCCTGGCAAACATGCTGGAATGGTTCGACGTTTCAGTTCATTGTAATTATATAAATTATAAAAATCTCATGAGGGGAAAAGACAGCATCTTATTTAAACTTCGTATTCTTCTCTCAAGTATTTAGTTCTTTACAGAGTTCAAGCTTAATAAGAGAAAGTTGCTTTAAATTAAAAGGGACGACTCTTCCTTCTCCTGGCTCTCTCCATTTTCTTCTCCCTAACTCTAGCATAACCCCAAGGGAACTCTTCCATTGGTGAATACAGAGGAGACAGGGATTGGTGTGACTCACAGATGCGGAAGCCAGACTTGGGGTCATGGCCATGGCCACTCTGACTGTACAGGGTGGTGGTGTCCCCTTTGGAGCAGTCGTTGGTACATCGTCCGTTGGCACAGGTTTGTTTGCAGATGGTTGGGGTAAAGACAATCTTGATCTTCCTGATTTTCTCAGTCAGATTGAGTCCTGTATGGAGATATTACAGAATCAAAAGATTGGAAACTCCTTGTCATAATAACTGATAGTTAGTTAGCACCTGCGTACATTAATGCAAGGGACAGCTTGGTCCGGTGGGTAGAGAGTCGGCCTAAGTGAACCCAAGACAACCTGGGTTCCACCCTTGCCTCTGACATAGAGTGGCTGCTGGTTACAACCTCTCAGGGTTTCCAGGTTCGTTCGTTCCTTCCTTCCCTTCCCTTCCTCTCTTTCTTTTTATTTCTTTCTTTCTTTCTTTCTGGCAATCAGAGTTAAATGTTAAGTCAAGTCCTCCTGACTCCAGGACCAGTGTCCTCCAGGTGACTTTTTAAGGATTTTGTTGTTAGATCTTTTCAGTCGTGTCTGACTCTTCATAATCCCATTTGAGGTTTTCTTGGCAAAAATACTGAAGTGGTTCTAAGGATATAAGTTGCAAATCAGTTGAACTGCATTGGTAGAGGTGAGTTCCCTTTTCCAAAAGAAATCACAGTTTCATCAATGCAATGACATCGGTTCTATAGCACTATATCCCTATTTAAAGATGGGGAAACTGAGGCTTAGGGAGCATAAGTAACTTGCCCAGGGTCATCTAAAACATCCAACACTCTATTTGAATCCTACCTCAATCTAGCAAGTATTTATGAAGCTGGGAACTATCCTGGGTGCTACAAATATTAATACCACAAATGAAGCAATCTCTACTGCCAAGGACCTTACATTCTAACAGGGAATAATAATAATATACACAAGCATATACAGAGGAATTACAAAGAGAATAAAAACAAATAAACAGGCGGTAGTTAAAGACAAGGTAGTTTGGGAGGGAGGACACTAGAAGTTGAGGGATAAGGAAAGTCTTGATGAAGAGGGTAATGCTCCAGCTAGGGCAGCTATGTGGTATAGTGGACAGAGCATCAGGCCTGGAGTCAGGAAGACCTAAGTTCAAATTCAGCCTCAGACACTTACTATTTATGCGAGCCTGGGAAAGTCACTTAACCCTGTTTGCCTCAGTTGCCTCATCTGTAAAATGAACTGGAAAGGAAAAAGTCAAAAAGGAAAAGGCAAACCACTCCAGTATTTTTACCAAGAAAACCTCAAATGGGATCATAAAGAGTTGAACATAAATGAAAATGATGGAATAATAGCAACAATGCTCCAGCTGCATCTTGAAGGATGAGAGTCTATGAGATAGAGATAAGGAGGGAGTTCATTCTAGGCATATGGGGAGCCAGTACAGAGGCATGGGGTGTTTGTTGTGTGTGAGGAACTGACTATACTGCAGAGTTTGGGAGCCAATGAGACTGGAAGGATAGGGTGGAGCAAGGGTATGAAGGACTTTAGAAGCCAAACAGAGGAATTAATATAGGTTGTTCCCAAAGGCTTAGTGCCATTTTAAGCCCTAGTGTCTTGAAACTGCACAAGACTTTTGGGATACCTTGTATTTGCTTCTAGAAGCAACAGAGACCCCCTGGATTTAAGTACAGAAATCATATGGTCACGTCTATGCTTAAGCGAAATCACATGGACAGCCATTTGTAAGATGGATTAGAGAGGGGAGAGATTTCAGGCAGGAACACCCATTAGGTGACCTTTGCAATAATCTGGGTGAGAGCCCAAAGACTTATTAAACAGCTGTTGACCCAGCAATACCACTACTTAGTCTATTTCCTAAGATGATTAGGGAAAAAGGAATAGAACCTATAAGTTGCAAAAATGTTTACAGCAGCTCTCTTTGCAGTGGCAAAGAACTGGAAATTGCAGGGATGTCCATAAATTGGGGGATTGCTGAATAAGTTATGCTATGTGATTGTGATGGACCACTATTATGCTATAAGAAATGATGAGTAAAACGATTTTATAAAAACATGGAAAGACTTGCATGAAATAATGCAGAGCGAAATGAACAGAATCAAGAGAATATTGTATACAGTAACAGCAATATTGTTTTAAGAACGACTGAGCAAATAAGTCATTTTATAAATCCCTGAATTAACTATAAAGGACATATGAAGAAAGACATGATCTGCATCCAGAGAAAGAACTGATAAATAGAAGTATACATAGAATAATTTTACATATATATGTATATATAATATACATATATATATATATATATATATATATATATATAAATGTATATTTGTGTCTTGGTGGTCATCTCTAGAATGGAGGGAGGGAAGAGAAAAAAAGAAATTGACCTGATAGTTTTACTATATATTTAAAAGGAATAGCAAGTTGTACATCATAGATTTGCAGTTTCATGTGCAATCATGTTTTTTTATTATGTTATGGAAATGCTTGTTTTATTCCATAAATTAAAAATAAAATAAACAAATAATCGAGATGCAAGGTGATCAGGGCCTGAACTGAGCAGCTGTGTAAGCAGAGAGGTCAGGTGTGAGATGTCACTGATGTAGCCAAACCAGCAAGACTCGGCAAATGACTAGATGTGTAATGAGAGGAAAAAGGAAGAAGTCAGGGAAAATATAACACTATAAGCCTGGGAGACTGGAAGAGTGGGAGGAGGTGGGGGGATTTGTGAAAGAGCATAGAAGATAGACCTACAAGATCACTAATTGAACCCCTTTATTTTATAAATGAGGAAGTTGGAGCCCTGAGAAATTAATTGACTTGTCAAGGTCTTATAGGCAGTTAAGTTTCAGAGCTAGGATTCAAACCCAGGTCATCTGACTCCACATCCGGTGGAGCACCCCCAATATTATGAAGACCTTCAAGAAGTGTATAGGCAGTTAGAAATGCCATGGGGGCGGTAGGTAAACCAAAGTACCAATAAGCATTTATTAAACACCTAATATGTATAGGACTTATGAGAGAATCCAAGAGAAACATAAGCCTGGACTCCCTGACCTTGAGAAGCTAACAGCCCAGCTCAACAATTGGCCACCTCTTCCGAACAAGGTGCCAAGTTGCTAACCACTGTTCTTCTGGCTCAGAGAAAAAGCTTCCCTTTCAAAAGGCGTATAACCTTTGACAGAGTTTAGTCTGCCAGTCCTTCACACCTTAGTATGAATGACTTTAATCAAATAAAATTGCTTTGCTCCTGAATGAGATCAACCATCCTGTGTGAATGGACATCTTGATGGAGTCTTTCTTCCCCCTTCCTGCTGCCATCACCCTAGTCTAAGTCCTCATTACCTCATATCTCTACTATGGCAATAGTTTGCTCACTGGTCTCCTGGACTCCCATCTCCTCCCCCTCCAACGCCTCCAGTCTCCAGCCAGATTGTTCTTCCTACAACACCCCTTTGATCATATTATCCTTGGACTATACGCCTTTGGTGACCAAATAAAATACGAACTGTCCCAGGAAGAACTACATACCAAGAAATCAAAAGTAAACGTACAAAGAAATAACGATTAATCAGAACTCAAAGCAAGAGAGATAAGAAGACACCCTCATTTTGTTGGAGGTAAGGAAGACATCCCCTTTGTGGAGGTGGGACAGCCACAAGTGTCACACAATGGACATGTTTTCTAGCTTGTTCAATGTTGTGCTTTCACTGTTCCATGTTGGTGGTGCTGACTGTTTTTTTCCTCTCTGAAAAAAATTTCTATTTGTTGCATGGTATGGCTGTTTGGGAGGGGAAGGGTGACGGATACTTGGAATAACTATGTCAATTTAAGAAACAGAAAAAAAAAACAATAAAAACTTAAAAAAATACAAACTGCCCAGCTCTCTATTAAGGACCCTCCCAGATTTAAGCCCAAACTCCTTTTATATTCTTTTTATTCTTTGTGACCTCATTTGGAGCTTTCTTGGCAGAGATACTGGAGTAGTTTTCTATTTCCTTCTCCAGCTCATTTTACAGATGAGGAAACTGAGGCAAACAAGGTTAAGTAACTTGCCTATAGCTAGTAAGTATCTGAGGCTGAATTTGAACTCAGGTCTTCCTGACTCCAGGTATAGCATTCTATTCACTATACCATCTACCTGCCCATTTACACTCTTATCCCTACACAAAAGAGCCACTAGGTGGCGCACTGCACTTGGAATCAGAAAGACATCTTCATAAGTTCAAATCCAACCTCAGATACTTACTAGCTGTGTGACCCTGGGCAAGTCCCTTAATGTTTGTTTCAGTTCCTCATCTATAAAATGAGCTGGAGAAGAAAATGACAAACGATTCTAGTATCATTGCCAAGAAAACCCCAAATGGGTCACAAAGAGTAGGACATGACTGAAATGACAACAAAAATCAACCCTATACAAAATTCTCCCTGAGCCAAAGGAGGCTGTTGGCTTCTCACTTTTCCTACCGCTGTCCTTGGTCTTACTCTATTTCCTCTGTTTCCCAGTTACAATTTTTCTAGCTTCTGTGATCTACGTCTTTACTTTATGTCAGCCAACTACTCATACCATCACAAGCACAAGTTTTATCTTACCCAAAAGTTCTCAAAGTGTGGTCTGGGGGTTTCTGGGCATCCCTGAGATGCTTTCAGGGATTTCATAAGGTCAACACTGTTTTTAGAATAATACTAAGATGTTCTAATTTTGAATACAATCAATATTGATAGATATAGCCCACATTAACAAAAACTCTTTGAGGGAATCTTCCATTTTTAAGACTGTACAGGAGACTTGAAACCCAAAAATCTGAGAGTCACTAATGTAATGGAACAAAATATGCAGAATGGACTCATATAAGCCCTTTAACTTTTAGAAAGTCATGAAGCCCTGCTATGAATCAAACTTGTCTGTCTCATTGTTTCTGTTATCCCTTGCTGTCAGGCCTACAGCTCACTGCGAAGTCATTGGTATATGTACTGAGATCTCCCCACATTGCCTCGGGTCCCTCCACTAAGGGCGGGACCTTGGCCCATGTGTCTAGACCCCCTCCTTGCTTGCAGCCTGCTCCCCTCCCCTTGAAATTAAACTTCTGTATGATTCCTGACTCTCCTGTCTCTAGTCTACTCTATTTAGCTCTGTTATCCACAGGTTAGAAGCAGTTTTGGTCAGGGTGACAATCCCTATCAAGGTAATAGAGCCTGTGTCCTTCTATCTTGGTCCCAGTGAATTTGGGTATCTCTAACTATGCCCAACCATCTCTCATTAAGGCTTTGAATCCCTTTCTTTTCTCACTCACAATCTATCTTTCCACCTTTCTCCATAGGCTCCAAATCCTTTTTTCTCTCTATCAAAGCCCTAAATCACCATTGATCTCCTTTTTCTCTCACTGAGGTAGTTAAGTCCCTTGTCTCCTACTATTACTGAGGTGCTGACTCTCATGCCTCAAACCACAGGACTCAGCAACCTAACAGTTGTTTAATAAATACTTGTTGACTGATTGAATATTTCAAGGCTCTGATTCTCTTGCCTCAGACCACATGGCTCTACTTCAAGGCTCCGACTCTCTTGCCTTGGATCACACGGTCCAACTCCAAAATTCCATCTTTCTTCAAGGTTCCATCAGGATCCATCCTCTTGGTGCACTAAATTCCTCATGGAGGTCATATAGATGGATGACTCCTATCTAGGTATGAGCATAGCTTGGTATCTTTTTCCCTCTCTGAGGTCTGCACAGTGTGTCTCACCTATCCCGCAGCAGCCCCCCATGAATGTGAATCTTCCTCACTATACTCTTCCCCTCCATTTAAACAATCACTGTCCTTGAAAATCTGTCTTCCTCTGAACACAGTGGCAGGCAATCAAAAACTCTGCTGACTTGGCATTTTGATGAAAGCCTGGGTTTTGGCAACTACCATAACTTTCCACTGAAAATTAATCGTTCCTGCTACCCTTGGCATAGCTGCTGTTAGTGAAGTAAAGAAAACAGGGTAGCAGGACTTTGTGGGTGTCAAGGCAACCTTTACAGTCACTAGTCCTAATGGGGCTGCCTATGGCTGAACCCAAAAAGCACAGAGAAAAACCATTTTCACCCATGAGACACCAGCCCCTTAGATGATGCCTTCAACATCTCCTTAGCTACCATGTATATTATACAGCTGAAGTAAAACTCTACAGTGTTGGAGGAGGGGGAACAAGATAGGTAGGGCCTCTGTGTGGTACATCAACAAGACTGAAGAGTTCCATGTTTATGGGTATCCTATCCCACATGTTTTGGCATAGTGGATAGAATGTTAGACTTGAAATTAGGAACATGAATTCAAATCCTGCCTCAGACACTTACTAGCTGTATGAATCCTGGATAAGTCACTTAATTGCTCTCAACCTCAAGTGATGCGGTGGATGTAGCACTGGACTTGGAATCAGGAAGACTCATCCTCATGAGTTCAAATCTGGCTTCAGACACTTACTTAGCTGCATGCCTCTGGGCAAGTCACTTAACCCTGTTTGCCTCAGTTCTTCATACGTAAAATGAGCTGGAGAAGGAAATGGCAAACCACGCCCATATCTTTGCCAAGAAAACCCCAAATGGGGTCACAAAGAGTTGGACTCAACTGAAACAACTCAGCAACAACAATAACTACCTCAGTTTCCTCATCTGTAAGATAAGAACAATAGCATCTAGCACCTATCTCTCAAGATTATCATGAGAATAAAATGAGATATTTATAAAACGTTTCTAAATCTTAAAATGCTAGCTACAGCGATGATGATGATGATGATGCTGATGTTGCCGTGATAGTTCCCCACAAGGGTTATAAAAGTCAGACCCCATCTATTCTGAGCTGGCCAAGTTCCGAGGCACAGACAGGATTCCCAAAAATGAGTTTTGTGAGGTTTGTGTCATAAGGCCAGTGAGGGCTATGTCACTGACAGTACCTTCTGAGTCCTTCCTCACAAGGGCCAGTCAGCATCCTACCCTGTCATGTTCCTTCTGTAGGTTTTCAGGAAATAAAGTTCTGAGATAATTAAATCTTCAGGGATCCCCGGAAAAGGATAATGTCAGGCAAATGAAAAGTTTCATTCAAGATCATGTCTCCCAATTTTTCCCTTGCTAATCTGACCCTTTCATGGACACTTCAAAGCATATAGATACATTCAGTTCAGTTGTTTTTTCAGTCTTGTCTGATTCCTCGCGACCTCATTTGTGGCTTTCTTGACAAAGATACTAGAGTGGTTTGCCATTTCTTTCTCTAACTCAGTCTGAGATTAATTCCCCTCCCAGGCTGATTCTTTTATGAAGACAAACTAGGTCATCTTTTACCTCAATTCTTACCTAGCCTTTAACTCCTGGATGGGTGTTGCCTCAGACAACCTAAGACCTGGAAAGCCGTAACTTAAAAAGGTTAAGGTCTCCCACTGTATCTGGGGTTATCTCTAGTCATCCTGACCTGTCTTGTCACTGGACCCTGATGACTCTTGTGGAAAGAGTGAGGCTGATGATTTTGCACAGCTCTGCTTCATTTAAATCCAACTCACTCACAAGTCAAGACATCATTCTCCTGAAGTCACTGGTCCTCTTCGTGAATGAAGGGTAAAAAAATGCATAGGCCAGCTTGAGCGGCTGATGAACCAATAACCTTGGGGTCTGGAAGACTTGGATTTGACTCCCACTTGACACATTCACTAACTGTGGCCCTGGGCACATTTCGGCTTTGATTTTCTCCAAGGGAAAACGGGGAAAGACAACAAACAACTATTGCACAAATAAGATGTATACAGGATAAACTAGGAGTAGTCTCAGAAGGAGGGCACTAAAATTAAGAAGCCTGGAAATGGTTTCTTGAAGAAGGTGAGAATTTAGATGAGATTTGACCTGAAAGCACCATGTAAATGGTGGCAATCATTAATTATTGTAACTCTGAGGTATGAGAAGTATCTGGGTATCACTGATCAGACAGAGTCTGAGACTGTATCACCTGGCTAGTTACAAGTTAACTGGTTAAAGTGGCCTTGGATTGACAGTGACCAGAGAGTCTAGACAAAATTCAAGTTGTTGAAAGCTCTCAGAAACCATAAGCTGGGAATTCATAGAAATAAACAAGTGGGGCAGCTAGGTGGAAAAGTGAATAGAGCACCATTCCTGGAGTCAGGAGGATCTGAGTTTAAATCTACCCTCAGACACTTTCTAGCTGTATGACCCTGGGCAAGTCACTTAATCCTGATTGCCTCCCCCTTCCCCAATTTTTTTTTTCACAAGTCTGTCTTGGGAGTTTGCATATAGAAAAGCTTGAAAAAGAAGTCAGCTAGATTAAGACAAGGGCATCAGTAGTCAGAGCACTTGAATGGATGGGACCTGAGCTAAGCAAGGTTTGTCTTCTAACCTTTTTTATGGTTTCTGATGAATCTGAGCCTCCATGGACTTGTAGGTGCCAAATGAACTAATTGCCAGCTGGAGAGCTGACAACTATAGCTACACATGCATCAAGGTCAGAAATTAAGGACTATGAGAATCTTCATACAAGATACCTCTTTCCAGAATGAGTCATAACCTACCCTTTCCTTACCTGCCTCCTCCCTGATCCTCTCCTGTTTTTTCCTCCATTTACCCCTCCACGAGAAATCAGCTTCAGCTCCAAACTACTAGCTATAGCATCTAATGGGATGGCCAAGATAACAAATAAGTCAAGGGAAGGGTAGAAAGAAGGAAGAGGCAAAAGGAAGCTTATTTCTAGGACTTGCTCTCTCTTAGGTACCAAAAGCCTTGGACACTATGGATTGATGGTGTCTTTCCAGTTGCTGCCTGCCCCCAGGGGCATCTATCTTGTATACCGGAGTGATGGAGGAAGCAGAGGAGGTGATCAGAATCTTTATGTAACTTGGGTTATCCTGTAAAGGACAAAGGCAGGGATTTCTTACCCCAGAGGGGTGAGCCATGACCCACATGTGCTGCTTGGTGCGCCGAGTCACCCTGGTCGTAACCATTCCCTCCAGCTAGAGCATTGGAGGTCAGCTGGCCAGTGACCACTGCTGGATACCGCCGGATGGTCGGTGATGACCTCAGCTGCTGTTGGGGAGTGATGGGATGGCTGATCTGGTTTGTATTCCTGCAGAGACAGACAGCATAGATGTTTACATATCAGACTTCTTCCTTATATATACTTCTCTGACACAAAGCAGCATTCTTCCCCCCCTACCCCCACCCCCATCACCATCACTGGATGAGGTGTGATGCTAAGTCTGGCCATGAAGACATCAAGCCAAACCAGTGGGGTCCTTGTCTTTTAGAAGTTTCCTGATGGTGATGGTGAAGGTGAAGGTCATGGTCATGGTCAAGGTAACTGATGGTACAAAGGGTCCACAAGGTTAACTGAAGAATCATTCCAGGAGCATCTGAATTGTCACCATCATTAATGTTATTGCTAGTTTGGTCTGGACCTGAGATTGATTGGGATAAGGAACTCCAGGTGAGGAAAATTCCTCTACCAATGCCCAAGGCACCTGTTCTACAAGTCTTAGAAGGGAAGCTGGGGCACTAAGAGATTAAATGATTTACTAAGAGGAACCCAGATGCTACAGTAGATAGAGTACTGAGAAGAAGAGAGTTCAAATCCTGCTTCAGACACTTCCTAGTGACCCTGGGCAAGTCATCATCTCTATCAGCAACTGAGTGGTACAAGAGATCCAGCTTTAGGTCTGGAATCAGGAAGACTTGAATTCAAATCCGGTCTCAGATACTTCCCAACTATATCACCTTGGGCAAGTCACATAACCACTACTTGCCTCAGTTTCCTCACCCGTAAAATGGGAATATTTACAGTATCTACCTCTCAGAGTTTTTGTGAGGACCAAATAAGATAGTATTTCCACAGTGCTTAGCACTGTACTTGGCACGCAGGGTGGCATTTAATAAATATTTGTTTCCTTTCTTGCTCGGTCACACAGCCACTATATGTCAGAGAGAGAGGGCTTGAATTCAGTTCTCCCTGACTCCAAGACCAGCTGCCTATTCACTAAGCAGTTACCTCTCCAAATTAAACAAACACATTAATCATTCAATAATCATTGTCTTTACAGCTGAGATCTTAGACAATTTACTTCATTCCTCTGACCCTGCCTGGCTTTCTTCATCTATACAACGAGGGGATTATACTAGTATATCTCAAGGGTTCTTTTTAGCTCCAAATCTTCTGGTCCTAGGTCTCCAAGTCTGTACATGGAATGCTACATCTAAACAGCTGGTTTCAGCCAGTCTAGAATTAACAGCCAGAGGTTGCCAAGAACAGATCATTGCCTATTGCCCAGGGGAAGAAGTTCAGCATTGGAGACCAGGATCTGAGATAGCAAATCCATGATCAGTTTACAAGAAGGCTAGAAGAGGTAGCAGAAATGGGAGTAAGAGTCGGTAGGCTGGATTAAATACTCAGGAGGAGACAGGGACAGAAACAATGCTGAGGCTAAAATGATCAGGACTGACCTAAAGGTCAGGCAAGCCAAATCCAGTCAGGAGAAGAGCTACAGACTCAAGCAATTGCTCCGTTCAACATGGAGCAACTGTATGGGAGTGGGGGTCCATGCAAGGAGTCTATTCTCCTACCTGCCACCTTCTGCATTTAAAGGGGCAGAGCTAGTAAAAGTCAGACTCGAAGTGACCTTTAGATCTTTAGACTCACTCAGTGGTAGTAACATCCCCACCCTCAAAGCCTTGGTCAAAAGCCCAGTTCCCTTTTATGTCCCAGAAGCAGGTTGCTCAGTATGTAGAGTGCTAGACTGAGAGTCAGGAAGATCTGAATTTAATACAGCTTCTAACACTTACTAGCTGTGTGACCTTGGATAAGTCACTTAACATGTTTCCCCATCTGTAAAATGGGGGTGATAATAGCACCTACCTCCCAGGACTGTTGTAAAGAGGAGATGAGATTTTTGTAAAGTGCTTGGCACGTAGTAAGTGCTATATAAATGTCAACCACTGTTACTACCACCATCACCATCATGTTACCTGGCACAATTTTAGTTGAGAGAGCCTATGACAGCTGAAAGGGTTGGGCTGGAGGGCAGTCAGGTCTTGGGAAAGGGTGCTATGGCCAAAGGATCTGGGAGGTAGTGGGTACTGCATGGCCATGAGGCAATGCCCTGGGACCACAGTCATCTCAAAGACAAAGGACCTCCCCCAGGTTCCTTGTAGATGTCCAGGGACAAATCCTCACGGGCCCTGAGCTAGCTAGAGACCTAGCATGTCCAGCCCACCTGCATCATCCTCATTAGGGCTACACTGCCAACCCCAGCTCTTTAGGCCCAGATGAGCAACTTAGGGTACTAGGCTTGGGAGAAAACAGCAGGTTTCTACTGTTTGTCTTTTTAATCATTTTCTCCTTCTAAACACAATCTGTCCCAAAGGGGACAAGTATCTTTACCAACAAACAAATGTAATCCTCCACATGGGTTGGAGGGTCTGCCACTCAGTGGAGAATGGCAACTATTTGATAGTTATCCATTCTCATTTCTTTCATGAAAGGGCTTGGATGATGATCTACCATTCCCTTTCTACCTGGGAAAGGATGGCCACCTCAATGGAGGCAGGCCACCCAGCCCCCTCCCACTACTCCCTTTTTCAGCATAAACTTAAAATTTGCACCAAACCAAATAAAGATCAAGAAATCCAATGAGAAACTACAGGAAGTGACTTAACAAGCTATGGTAGGAGAGGCCTAGGCCAAGGTTAAAGAGAAAAGCCTTCAGCTATTGAGACAGGGTTAAGTAGAAAAACAGTTCTAGCTAGCCTAAATAAACTTGACCACCTTAAGGTTTTGTGCCTGGCTTTATTTAAGTTTATTCTTTCCCTTAATCCTTTTAGTAACTTTTTTTTCTTTCTGTAAATCCCAACCTTCACTGCCTGTCCAAAAAATTAGAAAAAAATGGTCAGGTTTTCTCAAGGTCTAGGTTTAGACTGGTAATAGAGAAAAATGAAAGAGGAAAACTTCTGGGTCCAGTTTGGAAATTCATTGGTGAAAAACTGATGCCAACCCTCCACTGGGTATTTTTTCCTCCCTACCCCCATTCCCCACAGGCATTTATTTCTTCACCAAATCCCCAGTCAATAGGATCATTGCAAAGTAGATTTTTGGTGTCAGGAAAACCTGGATTCAAATCCCTATTGGCACATACTGGATTCTTCTGCAGACTGCCGGAATCATTTAACATCTCAGTATGAACAGTAGGAGGTAATCTTCCAAAGGTTATAAATTGCGTTGCAGGTGCAGAGAGAGAGGGAATTTCCTTATTGAACATTAATTCCCTCCACCAATGACATCACAAGTTAAGTTGAGGGAACAAAACCAGTCATATGACATGTCCTTTTCACTCTGGGCAAAGGACAAAACTTCAGAACCCAGCACCAGCAGTAGGAGCCCCTGGCCCTGCATATATATCCCTCACCCCCTTCCAATCCAATGTCTTCTGTGAAATATATCCATTCTCATCTCCTACCTCCCCTAAACTCCAGGTTCCAAAACACATCGAGGCCTACCAGCCTCTCCACCGTCCCACTCCAGTGAGCTTGTGGGAGCTCCAGTTCCACTCACCCCTGAAAACTAGACAGCAGGCATACCTCTTACCTGATTAAAACCCTAATCACACCTCCCAGTTCAGCTGTTTGTTTTGTTTTGTTTTTGGGAATGGAGAACATTTATGTGGCTGATTTATTGTTTACCTTACATAGCTTTTAGTTCTCCATAAGCATTGTTGGCAGGCTGGCCTAGCCAGTAGAGAACCAGCCTTAAATTCAGAAAGAGCCATATTCAAAAAAGCTCCCTCTGATCTAGGCAAGTAACCTAACCACTTAGTGCCCCTAGGCAGCACTATAAGATGCAGAAAAAGTGCTTATTTTCATTGATAGAGTAAGTTTCCTCATAAAATCACATCTAGTTTAATTTTTTAAAAAACCATTCCAACCTTATGAGGTAGGTAATACAAGTGTTGCTAACCCCATTTCACAGATGAAGAAACTGAAAATTAGTGGGGTTAACGTTCTGGCCCATAGTCACATAACTACTAAATGTCAGAGTAGGGATTTGAACTGTGTCCTTTCTGACTTTGAGCTCAGAACTCTATCCATTCTATCTCTGGGATGGGTTCTAGGAAAGCATCCCTCAGCTTCAGACAGGAGATCCAGCGTACAGGGAGAGCTTGACAGACAATTGGCCAGAGATGGGAGCACAGCTGAGAGTCCAAATCTCCGACAGCTGTTCCCCATTACTGGGGACAGGGCCAGCAAAGCCAGCTGCAGCAGGAATATGAACCTTTCTCATTGTTGTCAAGAGGGCGTCAGTCAGGGGAAGGAGAAGTAAGCATGGAGTGAGGGTCAACACAGACCTCTCAGTGATACTAGACCACAGGCTGACGAACAGATTCAGCAAGTGCCTGGAGGGTGAATGGGGGAAGTATGGGGTGGGGTACTCCACATACACCCCATTTGGCACCTTTGAACCTAACCTTTGGATTGAATTCTTGGATGTGGTCAAGCTAAAAGTGAAAGAGGTTTTGAAATTCATTATATATTTAATTCTCCACTGAAATCCTACTCCATATCGCACTATGGTATGAAGGGGACTCTGGGCTCTCACAGGCAGCTGATAGGTGATGTGGCGGATAAAAGGTTGGACTTGGAGTCAGGAAGGCCTGAGTTCTAATTCTGCCTCAGACACTAGTTAGCAAGTCACTTGACTTCTCAGTCTCAATTTCTTCAACTATAAAATGAAATAATAATAGTATCTGCCTCCCAGAAATGCTATGAGAATTAGATGAGATAGCATAGGTAAAGTGCACTATATATATATATATATATATATATATATGTATGTATGTATATATATATATATATATATATATATATATATATATATATATATATCACCATAATCATTAAAAGGCAACAGAAATAGAACCCAAGGAAAGGCAGGTCCATAAAGTGAGAAAGGCTCAGATACAGACCCTACAGTGAACCATGTGTCTGGTAGCACATGGGAGGTTCCTCATCAGAGGGATAGACAGCAAGTAATGAATTTTGTCTGATCACAGAAACTCATAAAGGCTCAATTATAGAGAGACAGGTCATGAGTTGTATCTCTGGAAATATCCCCACATTGGTGAAATTGCTTTACTTTTGAAGTATTAATAAAATTCTTTTTATTTTTGCCCCAAAAAATGTTTATTGATTGACTTGTAATCTTGACATAAGCACTTTAACTCTCTGGACCTCAGTTTCCTCACCAGTTGTCATTGCTATTTGTCCTTTGTTCTTTTTTTTTAATTATTATTTTTTCAGTGTTCTACAATCATTTCCATATATCTTAGATTTTTTTCTCCTCCCTCCCCCTTTTCCCCACCTCCTCCCGCACTCTCTCCCTGAGATGGCATACAGTTTCATATAGGTTCTACACATACATTCCTATCAAATGCATTTTCCCCTTAGTCACATTGCATAGAAGAATTAAAATGAATGGGAGAAATCATAAAACAAAACAAAACATAATACAAAAGAACGTGATCTGCTTTATTCTGTGATCGAATTCCATAGTTCTTTCTCTGGATGTGGAAGGCATTTTGCCTTAATTGACCACGGGAAATTTTTTAAGTCTTTGCACTGCAATGAAGTACTAAGTCTGCCAGAAAAATCTGGTTGTTGCTGTGTACAAAGTTCTCCTGGTTCTGCTCCTTTCACTCAGCATCATGTTGTATAAGTCTTTCTAGGCCTCTCTGAAGTCTTCCTGTTCATCATTTCTTATAGCACAATAGTATTCCATTACATTCATATACCACAACTGTTCAGCCATTCCCTAATTGATGGGCATCCCCTTGATTTCCAGTTTTTGGCCACCACCAAGAGAGCTGCTATAAATATCTTTGTATACGTGGGACCCTTTCCCATTTTTATGATTTCTTAGGGGTACAGTCCTAGAAGCAGTATTGGGTCAAAGGATATGCACACTTTTGTAGTCCTTTGGGCATAGTTCCAAATTGCTCTCCAGAATGGTTGGATCGGCTCACAACTCCACCATGAATTAGTATTCCAGCTTTTCCACATTTTCTCCAACATTTACCATCTTCCTGTATTGTCATGTTAGCTAATCTGACAGGTGTGATGTGGTATCTCAAAGTTGTTTTGATTTGCATCTCTCTGATCAATAGTGATTTAGAGCATTTTTTCATATGACTATAGATAGCTTTAATTTCTTCCTCTGAAAACTGCCTGTTCATATCCTTTTACCATTTATCAATTGGGGAATGAAATTCTTTCTTTCTTTCTTTCTTTTTGATTCAGATTAAATTTAGTTAATCAGAGATAAGGACACTAGGATTTCTAGGTTCAGTCTCAAAAAGAGATTTGTAAGGCATTTAATGCCCAAAAGAAAGGGTTTTAGTCTCTTCCTGGGATCCATGGAAGGAGTCTATAGATAGCTTTCAAGGAATTCATTAACTCAAATGGAGGGAAGTGACATCTTTATTTGCACTAACCTCTAAATTAAATTTTGCACTTCCTTCCATTATAAATTTTAAGATAGCTTAGCATTTACATCGTGCTTTAGGGTTTGTAAAGTGTTTTATGAATATTATCTCATTTTCTCTCAAATATTATCTCATTTTAACTCTGGTAGGTGTTTGCTATTATTAACTCCAATTTACAGATGAAGAAAATGAGGCCGCATTGCACTCCTGTTTATCTTTCCTAGTCCCATCTGCCTCTAGGAAAACTGGGCTGGGTTATACAAATCTCTCCCAGGCTTTTCCTCAGGAATTTCTGAAAAGGAGGTTTTTTTGATTGCTGTTCCATCAATTCTGTTGTGTCCAATTCTCTTCATAACCCCATTTGGGATTTTCTTGGCAAAGGTACTGGGATGGTTCACTATTTCCTTCTCCAACTCATTTTACAGATGAGGAAACTGAGGCAAACAGGGTTAAGTGACTTGCCCAGGATCACAGGACATATCTGAGGCCACATTTGAACTCGTGCCTTCTCATCATTCTATCTACTGTGTCACTGGCTGCCTCTAATCTGATGCTCATAGAAGAAAAAAAACCAACAACGTGATTCTGAGAAGGATCCATAGGTTTCGCCAGACTGGCAAAGGAGTTCACAGATACCTTCAGAAGGTTAAGAACCCATGCCTTAAAGGTGAGTTAATTTTACACTGAGAAAAAAAAAACTTTCAGTCGTAGATTATACCATATGTAAAACTCTTAAAGCAGTATATAGTTGCAAGCTATTATAGATAACCTTCAAGATCACCTCCATTTCCAAATTTATTATCTCCATTTTGCATTTGATCCTGTGTTTTTAAATAGTTATTAATGAACAGAAAGAAAATCAGAAGAGTATAGATGGTTATATGAGAATTCTTCCCCATTATTGAAAAATACCTGTAGCACCAGCCCTCCCAATAATGAATTAGCATCATCCTCATCCCTGTATACAAAGGACAAAGAATTGATTCTGGCTTTCACGTATAGTCATATTCCTTGCCAGCCTTAGTGACTAAGTCAGGAAGACTTGCATTCAAATTCTGCTCTGACAGAGGATCAGCATAACCATGGACAGATACATCATTTAACTTCTTAGTGTCTAAGACGATAAGTTGCAGACACTTGCCAATCCATTGGAGGACGAGTTTCCACACCAATGAAATCATAGGTCCAGGTCCCAAAAGGTAGGGTGGGAGAGCAATAGTGCCCTTGAGAGGAGTAACTCATAGTGGGCACTCAATAAGTAGTTTTGGAAGGAAGGAGAGGAGAAAGAATTGTTCCCTTATTGTTATGGTGGGTTTTTATGGGGTGTTTCTCATTGTAACATTTTAAAAGTTATTTGTAACTGTTGCAAAACTGTAAACTAGGAATTTGAATGGGTTCTTCCCTTGGCGTGTAGTGACTAACATCTCGAAAAACACAAGGAAGTGGGAGGAGCCATTGCTGGGCTAGTGTTAACAGGACTCATCAAATATCAGGCCCTCCCACTCTGGGTTATATAACTGGGGGTGGTGGCTAGCTTTGGAAGAAAATAAAAGAAAGAGAGTCAGCTTTAGGTCATGGTAGGGGGTAACTCATGAGCCAGATGCCATCTCTAGGAAGCTTGGCATCTAGCTACATGGCTCAAACTCCTTTGGGGATGAAATGGAAAAAGAACTTGGATACAAATCCTGGTGCTGTCCCTCTGTGACCTTGGGCAAGTTACCCCTTTGGGCCTCAGTTCCCTCATCTGTAAAATGATTGAGTTTGATTATCTCTACATTCCCTTCCAATTCTAATTCTATTTTACTTAAAGGAAAGTGAAATAAATGATGGAACATTAAATGACATCAGGCTAAACAAAAGTCTAGTGAGAACAGCTGACTGAGTTTGGAAAAGGGGACTTGTTGCCCCCCAAGAGCTATATACTCTTCATCTGTGGACAAATTGTAGATTCTTAAGACAGGATTTCTGAGTTCTGTAAACTTAGTTCTGTGTTTCTTCATGTTCTTTATAAGCAAAGTCTTTTCTTTGAAAAAAACAAAACAAAACAAGACCCAATCTGCACTGGGTAGACTAGGGGAAAGATTTATGTCTATCTCTATACCAGGTTACGTGAGGTAACTAGAGTACTCCAGAGTCCAGGCTAAGAATGGTAGCTGACATCAGTATCTTGGGACTTTTCCAATCAGCACACCCAAAAGAATGAGCATACTCAGAGATATAGGGCTCAGACAGGGTTGTCAAGGACACAGCTGATGCTGACCTTATGATACAGCATCATCACTGCTCTTGGTCTGCTCTCTAATACTTCAAGCAGTTTACAGCATAGTCTCATGCACTCGCTGCTCCCAAAACATTCAGGTGCATAGTGATACTACTAAGAGACAGTTCCCAAGTAGAAAGTAATCCCCTTGAGGCAAGAGACTGTGTGTTTTTGTTCTGTTCTCCTCTCTTGTCTTCTCCTTTCCTTTCTGCTCCTTTTTTTTGGGGGGGGGATCCCCTGCTCTTAACACAGTGTCTGGCACACAGTAAGCCCTTCATAAGTAGCTATTGATCTTATTTTGTTTGCCGTTCATCCTTAGTTCTAGAAGAGGATCAATGTCATCACAGTGATGTCTTGAGTTTTGTGTAAATTGGATTTAAGCAAGGCAGAGTTGCACCAAGTCATCAGCCTCAATCTCTCTTTCAGTCATCAAATTCTATTGACAAGGCAAAAGTCAGGATGATTGGCAATGCCCTGGGATGCATTGGGTGACCTTGGCATCTTTGATTGTCTGACCAAGCTCTAAGCACTCCACAGCACCTGCCTGGGCCACCTTTATGGCCATTGGAACAAATTGTTCTGATTTATTGCTGTGCCAAGTCAATGAGTTTCAAGACAGCTAGGTGGTGCAGTGGATAGAGCACCAGGTCTTGTAGAAGACCTAAGTTCAAATTTGACCTCAGTCACTTATGACCTGTATGACATTTGAGTAAGTCACTTAAACTGTTTTACAAATGGAGATAATATTATCTACCTCCCAGGGTTGTTATGAGAAGTAACTGAGATCCTACTTACATAGAATGTCAGCTCCCCGAGGACTGTTTCATTTTTATCTTTTGCATCTTCAAAACTTAGCATAGTAATTATCACATAATTATGTGCCTTAATAAGTGCTTATAGAGTAATTGGTAATGATATTGTGTCAGGGCTGGTCATAGACCTTCTGAGAGAGAGACCTAGAGAATGTATATAGCCAACCTCCATTTGGAGTGATTATCTCCAATTTGTTCTGTATATATATCTATTCATTTATAGTTGTTTGTATGTTGTTCTCACCAATAGACTGGGCTCTTTGAGGGAAGAGACTTTTCTTACCTCTCCTTATATCCCTCAGCACAGTGCCTGGAACATAGTAGGTGCTTAATAAATGCTTATTGGCTTGGTGTAAGGCGCATGAAGCAATATCACTATCAAGGCCAGGTTGATGATCCCACCTGCCCCACCCCTCTCTGAATCACAGCTTTTCCACTTACTACCTGATTCATCTTGCACAAATCACTAAACATCTCTGGGTCTCAGTTTCCTCGTGGTCTTTCCTTCCAGGTCAAAATCTACAATCCTATGAATCTCCCCTGTCTGAATAACTTCTGGCAGTGGGTCCTACAAGGTCGGTGAAATAATCCTCCCTTTCCTCAGCAGTCTCCCTTTAGGTGTGACAACTAGGTTTGGACATGTGCGGCAGGTCCCCCACCTCACAGCTCAATTGCGCATCATATAATTTCCAGAGGCTCCTAAATCAGAAAGGGCTAGAACTCATCAGATCTGTTCTTGCTGCTGGCCCCAGATAAAGATTCTCTCAAGTGTAGTTTATCATTCACCTACCCTTTCCTACCCTTTCCCCTTCACTTCTTTCTCAGTCTCTTCCCTTGGTTTCTGCCTGCCCTACCCTGAGCCAGCCTGATCAAGGTTTCCTATAACAGAAGCATTGTCCCTTGTAGAACATGATATTACCATTTTCTAGGAAACAGAAATCTCTAACTAGCTTCTTGTCCACTCCCAGAACTCCTGCCTTCTGTAGCACCAATATGATATTCACAGCACCTAAGGTGGCCATGAATATTCTGGCACAATTTTGAATCACAAAATATAACAGTCTCTCCACATGGAAGACAGAACCAAAACATTTATTCAGACACCAGAAAGCCAAATCCATCACAGTAACAAAAATCTATACATAATAATAATGTAGAGGACAGCACCATCCCCAAGCCTTCCCCTTCTTAGGCTTCCCACAAACCAGCTCCATTAAACAAATCACAAGCAGGCTCTTTTACTCATTTTAGCCCCTATATGCTTTCTAGCTCTGACTGCTTTCATGACTAACTTCCTCTCACCTCTGCTCTAGCTCTGCCTCTTCCTGCTTCACCCCTTCCTGTTCCATGTGACTTAGACCCATGTAACTCAAGCTTCCATGCTAGGTCACATGGGTCTATTAATGAATGGGAAAGATCTTCCCATTTAAGTTACCATTACACCTCCCTAAGGTATCTGATCTATGCTTCATGTGCCAACCATTTGGAACTTCAGATTAGGTAATCAAGGGTATCACACCACACCCATCTAGTACTGCCATAACTTTGAGGATTATATGGCTCCTATCAGCACAGGCTCAGTCCTCTTCTGATACCTCAGAAGTCTTTTTGGTTCCAAATCCACCCTTATTTCCTGTTTTATAAGCAGTCATTCAACTGAACTGTCATCAGAGGATTACAAGATTTAAAACTGGATGGAACTTTGAAGAACATCTAGTCTAGGGTTCTTGTGTGTGTGTGTGTGTGTGTGTGTGAGAGAGAGTGAGAGAGAGAGAGAGAGAGAGAGAGAGAGAGAGAGAGAGAGAGTGATGAACTCACTTGTTAGTCTACTGAAACCTATGGACTCCTCAGAATAATGAATTAAAATGCATAAGTAACTGAAGTTTCACATGGGGTGTTTTGTGTGATATTGCTTAGGTGTGATTCCAGATTGGAAGAAAGGAATTAGAAGGAATGATCTGCATTCCTTTGTGAGAGGTAGAGTTGGCAGAAGAATTTTGGAAAGGAAAGACATCCTTCATTCCTCATTTGAGACACATGTTGTTCCAGACTGTGTTCAGGAAGGGACCTGTGGAGACAGAGAAAATTCTGGAAGTGGCAGACGTGAGGGGTTGGCACCTCAACATATTCTTGACTTTCAGCTTGCCTTCTCAGTGACTTCTGGGAATTTACTCTTTGGCTGAGATCTGAGTTTCTTTCTTTGTTGAGCTGAGATATCTCACTCCCAGTGTGAGCTCATTTATTCTGTGTATTTTCTGGTATGTTTTAATCTGTATAACTTCCCTCATTTCTGTCTCCTATTAGCTTGGATAAATGGGTTTACTTGCTACTCAGTATTTGTGATGGTCTTTTATGCAACTAGCATTTAATACAGAGTCAAGCCTACAAGTGTAAGCTTGATGTGAGTGAGCCCTTCCCCTTTAAGGTATCACTATCCCTTATGACCAGGAAAGTGGCTTCAACCTTAAAAAAACATGTACCAAAACTGGCAATATTTAATAGGTCAAAAAGATTGGCAGAAGAGAACAGAGTAGCCAATCTATTAAATTCTGGCAATATCCTGCAGGCAGAAATCAAAATAGAATGCTATTCCCTCCCTAGAAGAGGGGTGGTTAAAACTCCAGAGATAGCTATTAATTTCTCTCCATCAGTGTCATTTAGCTAACCCATATGAGCATACATGACCTATATGGGCAGTACACACCTTATACATAAAATACATAGGATTACAAAGGAAATCAATTATATGATTTATATCAGTTGTTATCAAAAAAATTTTTTAAGCTCACAGACCCCAGATTAAGAACTCTTCATTCCTTTTTTCAGGTGGAGAGGAAGGCCCAGAAATGTTGTGACTTCGTTAGAGGTCACACAGGTGGGATTCAAACCCCAATCTGGTGTACTTTCTACAACATCCTCTGCCATATCCATATCAAGGCTCCATGATTTCCATCAGCATTCTCTCACAGGGGCTCTCAGTTGGCAGAATTTGCTAATACAGGCCAAGTGACACAATGGATAGAGTGCTGGGCCTGGAGATGGAAGGACTTGAGTTCAAATCCAAACTCAGATCCTGATTATGGGGTAAATCATTTCACCTCCATTTGCCTCATTTCCTCAACTCTAAAATGGATAAAATATTAGCACCTACCTCCCAAAGTTGTGAGAATCAAACGAGATGATATTTGTAAAGAACTTAGCTAGCACATAGTAGTGCTATATAAATGTTAGCTATTGTGATGATGATGATGGTCATGTCAATAAGACTCATCTTGCTAAATTCAAACCTGGCCTCAGACACTTACTAGCTGTGCGACCCAGGTCAAGTCACTTAACCCTGTTTGCCTCAGTTTCCTCATCTGTAAAAACTGAGCTGGAGAAAGAAATGGCAAACCACTCCGGGATCTTTGCCAAGAAAATCCCCAAGGGGGTCATGAAGAGCCAGACACAACTGAAAGGACTGAACAGCAACAACAACAAAATTGTTATCATTACAGGCCATCGAGATCTGTCCTTTCTGTTGGAGTCATGGAATTACTAGATTTGGAGCTGGAGGAGACCTCAGAAGCCATCTGCTGCAACTTGCCTCTTTTTCTAGGTGAGGAAAGAGAGGCCAAAAGAGGTTTAACCAAGGTCACACAGGGAGTAAGTGTATCTGGGCATAGCTGAGCTGACAAAGGTGTAATGCACCCAAATGAACTGAAATCCTGCCTTAAACTGATAATAGTTCCCCAGCAGAGGACTCCCCCCATCATCAGAGGAGGAAAGACCCCGGCTAGGACACTACCCATCTAACCACAAAAAAGATTCCTCTTCTGGGTATATGGCTGGGTCTTATAGAGTTACCCTGGCTTCCTAGGAAAAGCACTAGAGTCAGAAACCATAGCTTGAGTTCCAGCTCTGCTCCTGTGTAACTTTGGACAAGTCCCTTAACCCCTCAAGTCTGGTTTCCTCATCTTTATAGGCATTTGGAAAAGACAATCTCAAAGTTTTTTCTTTTCAAAGGTTTTTAATCTGGGATCTACAAACTCCCAAGGGATTCAGGGATAGATTTTAGGTGCTCTATGACTTTGGGTTTGACTAGATAGATAGATAGACAGACAGACGGATATAATTTTCAACGTAATTGGTTTCCTTTGTACTCCTGTTCATTTAAAAACATTGTCCTGGGAAGGGGTCCATAGACTTCACTGGATTGCCAAAGGGGTCTATGACACAAAAAAGGTGAAGGATCCTATGATAAGTTCATAGCAGACCCAAGTCTGCTCTTACTGCCCCTGAAATGAGGTTCAGGAAATACCAGCAGTCTTAAGCAACAGGATAACAGTCCAGGATCTATTTCATAGTAGTCATAGATCTTGAGATGGAAGGGGCCTTAGACCAGGATCAATGGAACCATAATCACCTACATGCCTGGCACTCCTGCTGTGCCACAAGCCAAGGAATAAGTCAGTTCTAGCAGTTGCTTGCTTCACCCACGTATCTCCCCTAGAACCCTTAGGAGTTGGGGGTAGGGATGCCTTCTCTGTGTGGGGTATTAGCCTATAAGCCATGGCACAAGAATGCCAAATGAAATAGGAAGAGTTTCAGAAAACGTGGTGGAGGATGTGCTTGTCACTGATTTTGTGACATCAGGTCATCACCAAGCAATCCTTGGTCCTTCAGTCCTCAAGCATTTTTCAGTCCAGCTCAATGTTTCTTACAAAACACTCAGCTTACAAGTCACAGGATAACGAGCCAGTCTATAACAAGCCCAAAGATTCAGGTTTGCTTAAATTTCATATGCTGCCAATAGGCAGCCTGAGAGTATTCAAAGAGATGGTGCTCTCTTTTAGGGCTATTAGTAACAACTTGGTTCATTCACTTAAACAACATTTATTAAGTGTTTACTATGCGAGGCCCTGGAGATATAAAGACCAAAACAGAACATCTCTTTTCTTGAAGAATTTCCATCCTATTGGGAGTTAGCAGAAGGCAAAAAGCATGCACATGGAAAATTAAATCTAAAATATATACAAAGTTATTTCCAGAAGGCACTAAGAAAGGAAGAAATCAGATAGGCTTCCTATAGGAAGTGGTATCTAAAAGGAGCTTTGAAGGAGGCTAGAGATTCTATGAGAAAGATGTGACGAGTACATTAGGAGAAACTAATGAAAAGCATGGCAATGCGTAATGGGAATAGCACAAGGACAAAATTGACTGGAACATGAAGTATGTGATGGGGATAATGTGTACTTAGCCTGAAAGGATAGACTGAAGCCAGGCTGTGAAGAGTTTTACATGGCAAATGAGAGGATGTATGAGGGTATGAGGCCAGAGAGAGCTAACGGAGGTTTTGCCTTCCTAATTCACATATTAGTTTCCATGGCCGCCCTTGCACCACCATTATGGAAAAAGGACCTATTTAGGATTAAGAAAAGTCAAAAGAAGGGTCTGGATTCAAGTGTTGCCCCCGTCTTCCTTTCAAACACCATTTCTATATTTGTTTCAACTCCTCTGGGAATATGACTTTTTTTTTTTAGCGTATTATGTATTTGGTTATATTTCAGGTCAAGTCATGCTTCTTATCTACAAAGTACTAAATCTTGCATCTCTACCCAAACCTATGAGATTAGGGCATAGGTGTTAGTTCCATCCCTTGATACCTACATTATACAGTTATCCCTCCTACATCTCAATTTTTCCCTATAGCAGCTTCAATATATCGCGGGTTGGCATAAGAAATAAAATGGAAACTTGGGGGAAGTTTTGCAGAAGCCACAGACAACACAAGTTTAGAAACTCAGAAATGCTTAAAATTTATGTAGAGTTTTTATATCAACATATTTTATATTTTAATATTATAATAATTCAGACTTCTTCTCTGGTACAAAGGGAGGGTCAAAAAATTTTAAGCATATTTTTCAGATGGGGTATGGAGGCATCGAGCTCCTAACCCCCAAGATGTGGAAGGGATAGCTGTAATAAGGTCCAATATCATTCTCATCCTACCTTTTCTCACACCCCAGTGGTGAAGGGAGTATGACACAGTCTCCCATCTACCATTAACCTGCGGTCCGATCTTCAGCAAATGATTTCTTCTCCCTGGCACATCAGTAAAATAAAGATCTAAAATGTCTTTCTTTCTTGATTTGCCTAGGTCTGGCCCTAGGATGAAGCATGAAGCAACTGAGGACACGTAAATGGATTTGAAACCAGAGACCCTGGGCTCTAGTCCCATCCTTGTTGATTGTTTAATGTCCGATGCTGGAGAAGTCCCTTAACCTTTTTCAGACTCTCATTTTCCTCATCTGCAAAATTTGGGGGTCAGGCTACATGACCTGTAAGGTCTTTTGCAGTCCTAAAACTCTACGACATGGATCCAATTACTCCCTGAGAGAACCCAAAAAGAAGTCTGCCGATTTACTCAAAATTCAAGGAGACCAAACTCCAACACACACACAATCTAATCTAGAGCTTTTCCTTTCCTTTCTTTCCTTTCCTCCATCATGAAAATTACAGTTATTTCCATGATGTAATGTATTCCCTACCCTTTGAAACCTACCCTGGGACCCAGCCCAGAGAAACTGGCCTGGATCATCTTTGGGAAGAACAGACCCTGACATTTATGACCCTTTGCTGGAAAAACGATACCCTTCCTAGTGCTAATGAAGGGACTTTCTTTCTCTGAGGAGAGAGTGTATTACAACGTAAAGGGCATAAGTTCTGGAGTCAGAGAATCTGTATTCAAATATCTGATTTTTAATTTTTTTTCAATTAATAAGCATTTTTTTTCTCCCTCGCACCTCTTCTCTTCTTAAAAAAAAAAAAAAGACAAAGAAAAACCCTCGTAAGAAAGATTCACGGTCAGGTACAACAAATTCCCTCACTGACCAGGTTAAAATGTTGATCTCATTCTCCATCTTGAGTTCATCCTCTCTGTCAGAAGGTGGGTAGCATTCTTCATCATCAGATCTCTGGAATCCCACCCGGTCTTTGAGTTGATCTGAGGTCTTCAATTTGCCCAAGTTCTTTGTCTTTACAATGTCGTTCTTGTACAAACTGAGTCCTTGGTTCTGCTCACCTCAATCTACATCAGTTCAAGTCTCCTCAGGTTTCTCTGATAATATTTCTTCTCATCATTTCTAACAGCATCGTTACTCTTACATGATTTCTTCACTTCCATTACTTCATTACCCTTAGATTCTTTTTTGGTTTTTTTGTCTGTTTGTTTTAGTGCCTGGTGCTTATTACCTGTGAAACCCTGGACAAATCACTTAATCTCTTTTGTAAAACCAGAGGGGAGTTGGGATTACATTGCCTTTTTAAGGTCCCTTCCATCTCAAGATCTATGATCCTATTGTCCTGCTACACACACACACACACACACACACACATACTTGTTCAGTCATTTTTCAGTTTCACGCAACTCTTCATGATCCCATTTACAGTTTTGGGGTACTCCCCATACCCACATACAAAACTAGGCAAAGTCTTTAAGAGATAACATACCAGGTTTAGATACAGTCACCCTTCTGTGGCACAGTGATTGCTTCACTTAAGACAGAAAAGGAAACAGACTTGAGTGCATGTAGAGAGATATGTATTGTTCAGTCATTTTCTGCTGTGTCTGACTCTTTTGGGATTTTCTTGCCAGAGATACTGGAGTAGTTTGCCATTTCCTTCTCCAGCTCATTTTACAGATGAGGAAACTAAGGCAAACAGGATTAAGTGACTTGCTCAGGATCTGAGGCCAGATTTGAATAGAGGAAGATGAGTTTTTCTGATGCCAGGCCCTGCACTCTATCCTGCACATATCACCTAGCTGCCCAGTTAAGAAATAGTAAATTAAAGTAGGTTTCAAAAGTGTCATCCCTAGAAGTCTTTAAAAGTTGAGGGATGATGGTAGAGTCCTACCAAAGATAGAAAGATAGACTAGATCAGTGATGTCAGACTCCGGCAACCTGCAGGCCCATTGGTCTTCTCAAGGTCATGTAGCTAGTGAGCATCGGAGGACCCTAGGCAAGTCATTTCACTCTATTTGCCTCAGTTTCTTTTCATCTGTTAAATGAGCTGGAGAAGGAAATGGCAGACCACGCCAGTATCTTTGCCAAGAAAACCCCAAGTTTGACAACTAAGGACTAGGTGACCTAACCAGATCTCATTAGAGCTCAAGAGCTCAAGAAGTTGGCTTTTTAACCCAACTGGGAAAGAATTAATTTCCAGCTTCATAGAGTGATATCTGTATCAAAGTTAGATGAAAATGACTTATAAACCTGAAAATAATACATAAAATAACTCCAAACAAGATAAATGAAAAGAACAGACAATTGAAACCAAACACTGTGTTATTATGATGACTAAACTTGGTCGTAAAGGGGAGATGATAGGATAATACACTCTCATCTCCCTGCTTTGGAGGACCATGAATATGGAATATTGCACGTATTCTCAGTCATGGTGGATGTGTGTTTGTTTTGTTGAACTGCTCTTTTTCTCTTTCTTTTTTATTCTTTGTGATTAGGGGTGGCCCTCTGGATAAAACAGGGAGGATATATTTTTAAATGAAAATGATATCACAAGAAAAGATAATCTCCATACCATTTCCCAGGCCATATTCTCATCATATCCTCCCCCTCTTTCATGCACACCTTTATGTGAGGTCTTCATTCATTAAAATATAACCTTCTTGAGGGTAGGGTCTGTCTTATTTTTATTTGTATCCTTAGTGCTTAGCACAGTGTTGGGCACATGTTATGTGCTTAATAAATGTTTTATCTATCTATAATTATTTAAATTAAAAAACAAGAAAATTAATGGACTCATTAGTGATTCATTAATGAATTATCTGCCCACCTTGGGATGCCCACACTGCCATTATCCATTCCTCCCTTCCTGAGCTTCAGGGCAAAGGAGTTGGGAACTGTTCCTTCCTAACTATAAGGAGCTTATCTTTCTTTAGCAGCTCTGCTCCAGGTTTTATGTCCCCCAGACTTGCCTGCCAAATGACTCAGTTCACTGCTGTGCATCTGGCAGAGCTGAAGCCAGACACAGGGTGCTGGGGTTCTCTCACTTCTCTCTGTCTTGCCAGATGGGCTCTCACACCTGGGGCCCAGAGTGTGGGGCAGAATGGTTGCAGGAGTCCTTGGCTGCCAAGTCCCCCCAGCCTGAGATTGTTGTCAGTGGTTCAGACAGTCCTGCTTGGAGAGTAGGAAGCTGAGCACATGTCTAGACAGTCCTGGCCCCCAGCCCTGAACTGCTGGCCTCCCGGGGCAGAGGAACAAGGGAGGGATCTTTAGTACCCCTGGTGGGTGAGACTTTCTACCCCAGCACGAAGCCATAGGTAAAAGACAACACAATCCAAGGACCACAGAGCAGGGCTAACCTCTGGGGGGAAGGGTGACAGAATCTGAAGAAAGTGCTGAAGCGATTCTGGGACCAAGGCCATCCCTGAAGTATCTCTCTTCTTACATGTGGGAATCACAGACTCCAGGGACTTTGGCTTCCTGGTATCTGGAGATTGTCTGACCCCTTTCCCCCAAGAAGTCAGGTTCCTAGATGCAGAAGTGTGAGGGATCTCAAGGGTCTAGTTCTATCCTCTCTTTTTACAGATAAATTAAGTGAGGCCTAGAGAAATTAAGTGACTTTCCCAAGGTCATATAGCTAGTGAACAGCGGAGGCAGGATACTAGCTGTGTGACCCTAGGCAAGTCATTTAACCCCATTTGCCTCAATTTCCTCATGTTAAATGAGCTGAAGAAAGAAATGGCAAACCACTCCAGTATCTTTGCCAAGAAGACCCCAAATGGCTTCACAATGAGTGGAATACGACTGAAATGACTGAATAACAAACTTTTGACTCTAGAACTACCAATCTTTCCATTGTACTATGGCTACAGGACCACAGATTCAGAGCTGGAAAGAAGCCCCTATCATCTAGTTGAATCCTCTCATCATTCTACAGTGGGGGAGACTGAAGCACAGGAAGGTTAAGTGACTTATCCTCCATCAAAAGAGGAAGTATACAGCAGAGGCACAACTCAAACTCAATTCCTCCAATTCCAAACCTAACCCTCTTTCCCGAGCTCCACATTGCTCCCTGCCTACTGCAGGAACAAAATTGGATGGTGGAATGTTTTAGAACCTTCTGCTTCTCCTTTAGCATTGGTCTCCCACTCTCTTCCCAAGCCTCCTTTATTCTGCCTTGGCCTCTACACCTGGGGAGGAAAGGTGACTAATAAATGCATCCAGGTTACAGACAAGGTGGCTCGCCCCAGTACTTGTTTCAGAAGGGATAAACTCTGCTATGATGGAGGGTAAAGAGCTAAGGACTCTCCTTCTAGGAGAGATGGGAGCCCTCTTTCCTTTGCCCCAGGAAGAAGTCACTGCAGTATGTCTGCCCAGCAAAAGTTATCTGCTTAGAGAGAATCCTCCTCAAAACCTCCCAAAGAAGGATTCACCCAACCAAAGGTCAGTACAACCACAAAAAGAAAAGCAAAAGGAGGCCAACCTTCCTTCTCGGTTAAGGTACTAATATACTTTAATTTAGGAGTCCTTGAGATCCACCAGAAAACGGCACACAAGCTAAACACCAAGGGAGATTGAGCAAGAGAAATCTTGGAGTGTGCTGGGAGGGAGGAAAAGGGAAGCTGAGAGACAAGGCAAAAGAATTTCCAAGCCAAACTCAGCCTGTTTCATAATGTTGCCTGAGGCTAACTCTAGCCATGCCACTAAAGATCATCCCACAGACCACGTTTGATGTATATGGTGTGTGTTGCCAATCCCTGTGTTAAGTAATTAGGGACTGACTCTGTTATCCACTGCCCTGTATATCTACCTTTAAAATATTTTTATTGACATATTTTGTTTTTATGTTGCCTTCTTTTCTAAATCTATCTCTCCTTTTATCCCACCAGAGAACTGTCCCATGTAATAGGGAAAAATGAAAGAGGAAAAAAGTTCTGCAAAACCAATCAACAAATCAATCCAATCTCAGAGTGTATGCAGTATTCCACACAAGTAGACCTCTAACTTGAGCAAAGAAGACAGGGAAGTCCATTCTCATATCTCTTCTTGGGGCAAGGCTTGGCTATTATAATTATACAATATTCACTTGTGATACTTTGTTGCTCTCATTTACACTGCTCAAATCATTGTGTATATTGTTTAATCACTTCAAATTCTTCCTATGCTTCCTTATATTATTGTTATAGTATTCAACATTCACTTTCATAAGCTTTTGAGTTATAAATTTTCTCCACCTCCTTCCCTTCACCCCTCCCCAAGATAGCATGCAATCTGATATAGGCTGGACATATACATTCTTATTAAATATATTTTCACATTAGTTATGTGGTAAAGAAAAATTGAAATGATTGGAAAGAATCCTTATAGTCTTAATCATCATTGTTTCTTATGATACAATCATGTTTCATTGCATTCATGTCCCATCCTTGGACATCTATTTTGTTTCCAGTTATTTGCTACTGTAAACAGTGCATTAATTTAAATGCAACTGGGGAAAATGAAATATTATTAATAAAAGAACTAAAGTACATAAAGCATTCACCTTTAAAAACAGAAAACAGAAAGAACTTGCTTAATATAAAAAAATTAATTGCTAATTTAGCTTAATGAAGTTTTGGGCTTAGCATAATGCCTCACACATAGTAGGTACTTAATAAATGTTTATTGATAAATTTATCAATAAATAAACTTTATTGACAAACTTTTAGGCATTAGTGGAGGCAGATATTTGAGTGTAGGGGAATCTTCCCAATTTATGTTACATATAGCTTCTTTGTACAGAGTTGATTGCAGATTGTTTCCTCTATTAGACCATGAGCTACTTGAGAGCAGCAAATATCTTCTGCCTTTCTTTGTACCTTAAGTGCCTGGCACATAGTAGGTATATAATAAATGCTTACCAACTGACTGACCATTTTGCTCCTTTCTCGATGAAGGCCAGGCTTGCTTGGTTCTACCACAAAACAAATCTCATTCCTGGATAACTCTCATTCCTGTTGCTATCCAGACTTTTCAGTCATGTCCAACTCTTTGCGACTCCATTTGGGGTTTTCTTGGCAGAGATATTGGAGTAGTTTGCCATTTCCATCTCCAGTTCATTTTACAGATGAGGAAACTGAGGCAAGTAGGGTTAAATGACTTGCCCACAGTCATCTAACACACAGCTACTAAGTGTCTGAGGACAGATTTGAACTGAGGTCCAGTGGCACCCTATCCACTGCCCATGTATGAACCTATCCTCACACCAGGGTCCTTCTGCTTAGTAAAGGAGCCTTATGTTCTCTGATGTCCTCTCCCTTCAGAATTAAGTCCTGGGTTGCTCTGTGCCAAGTAAAAACTCAGCTCCTCCACATCCCCCAACCTTCATTCCAGGAAGTTCCTTCACATGGTACATTCCTAATTCCTAACTCAGCCAGGGTCAAAAATTAATTCCATTCTGTCTCTGTCTGATTAGCATATCATTGCTGGTTGAGAGAGTCCTGAGGTGGGGTAGGACCATGCTCTTAATTCTCCCTATCCCTTCTCCAGTACTTAAGTCCCTCCCCTGTCAATGCTTCCTCCCCATCCCTATCTCAGAACCAGGGCTGGGACAGTAAAGGGCTCAGCAGAGCCCTTCAGAATAGCTCTACATCAGGGCCCTGTATCTCTTGGTCAGTGTACATACTTCCTTTGAACCCAACAGGGATTTAGTCAACTTTTGCTGCCTTCCCAGCTAGAACTGGGTCTCAACTGGCCCAGCCTGACTGGACAGAACTCAAAAAGGAGACTAAAAGTAATGCCTTACCCCCATTCTTTGATTTGCTCTTACAAGAGGTTGAATGATGTAGGAGATAGAGAACTGGCCTTAGAGTCAAAAAGAGCTGGGTTTGAGTCTTGTCTCATACATATGGATTACCAATGACCCTGGGGCAAGCTCTTCCATCTCTTTGTTCCCTAAGTTTTAAGTTGATAGCTTTATGATGGCAGAGAGTTTCCTCTTTGGGAATTCCCTACACCAATGAAATCCCAGGTCAGGTGGAAAAAAAAACCTGAAGCATTCACAGAAAATGCTATTATACCCATTTCATAGATGTGGAAGCTAAGGGCTAGAAAGTTACTTAAGGGCTTACTACAAGTAGTTGAACCAAGATTCAGACTGAGGCTTTTACGTCTTTGAGTCTAGTGCTCTGTCCACTGTGACACACTCCCCTAGTCCCTTCACAAAGCTTCCCCAGCATCTATGCTGCTGCTGCTCCCCACAATATCCTATGCTTCCCAATCATAACCTAGTCAGTCCTGCCCTGCCTCACCAGGAATCTGAATGAGTCATCTTCTCTCACTCAGCTCCTCCACTACATGTCACTTCTTCCACAGACACACCCCAGAACTGTGGACAGTCCTGAGCTCTAACCTCTCTTCAAGGATGTAGTAAAGGAGCTCTTGGGGCCACAGATTTTCCCTCATCTGGGAAGGGGTTTGTGTGCTCTAGAGAGAAGGTGAGATCCCTATAAACTGTAATTTTCTTTGCAGATAAACAGGGAAGAGGTATGAGTTGTAGAGGGGGAAAGGAGAAGAGATGAGTTCCTTGTGGGTGCCCAGGGAGAACCATTCAGCCTAGGAAGAAAGGTCTGCAGGGCACAGTCACACAAAACAAAGCTACCTGGACAAAGCCCCTACACTCTGAGCCCCAATTCTGACAGCAGCACCCAAAGTGGACTTCTCTTTGACCCAGCTACAGCTGGAGGCTTCTCTAGAGATTCTACTAGCTTCACCACCATCACCCAGTTCCTACAACCCCCACTCCACGTTTGACCATGTAACACTTTGCTACTGAAGTCACACACATACACACACACACACACACACACACACACACACACACACACAGAGTTTTCCCCATTCACTAATTTTTGGGTTACTCATCTACTGCCAAAGTTTCCAAACCTCTTGGAGACACTCAATTTTCAAGGAAAACCAATTATACTGAAATACCATTATTAAGAATATTTTTTTCTAAACCATCAAGTTCACAGATTCAGGTTCTCAGAATCTTGTTTTTAAATACACAAAATAAAATACATTGAGTTACCAGGGAAACCAGTTATATTGAAACACAATTATCAAATTAAAAATAAACAACCAAGTTCATAGATTTAGGTTAAAAATGAAGGGGAGTCTTCATTGAAGGGATGGGACTTTAGCTTCCGAAGGGTGAGTAGGACACACATGAAATGAGGAGCAACCGGTGAGTGCTGAAGTCAGATCCTACAGGCTCCCAGAACATGTCTAGTAACTAGACAGGGTAGATGTCCTGTTCTATGGAAGGGTCCCAGCCTAGTAAACCAGGGGTTCCCAGGTCAACTCTGTTACATAGAAAAGTAATGAACAGTACATGCTACATCTGCTAAGGGTCAGATATATGATACAATGAATGCTACAATTCAGAGAAGACAGGGTTCAGGGAAGGTTTCACAGAGGAAAGGGAACTTAAGGCGGGCCCAGCTCCAACAATCCGCATCTTATGAATGCCCATCAAAACCCATGTACCTCCCATCATCACATAATTACCTCTTCAGTCCCCATCTACCTACCCTGACATAGGCAGAGTGCTGCCATTAGTGCCCATTAGGTAGATCCTTTAAGCTCATGGCAAAACCACTGTTAGAGCCGTTCCCGTTTTGCCCAACAAAGGACTACAGAAAAAACAGCGGCACAATCCCTAGATGTGTTTGCCCTGCTGCTGGTACCTGCCTAGACGAGCCTGGCATAGACAAAAGTAGACAAGAAGCCTCGCCAGAGACGCACTCAAGCACTGGCGAGGGCCTTCACAGCCTGAATGCTCTCCCTCCAGGGGAGGAAGATAATCCTTTCTGGTTGGAAATTCAACATGGGTTATTATTCAGAACTATGTCTTTCAAAATGTGTGTTGGTGTTGGGAGGGTGGGAGGTAAAGAGAAAGAATGAGAGGAGAGGAGGAAGGAGCCAGGGACTCCTCCTTAAGTTATGCCAAAGAATGGACTGTTCTTTGTAAAATGAGGTCATTTAGATGATCTCTCCAGTCTCTTCTGACTCTAAAAACCTCGGATGCTTCTCCTATGCCTAAGGAAAGAATGTTTTCGTGATGGAAAGAAAATGGCTTTTTGGTCATAGATACTACAAGAATTTGTTTTTCCTAATTATGTCTATTTGTTACAAAGGTTTTGTTTTTCCTTTTAAATTCAAAAGAGATGGAAGCGAGAAAAGGAAATGCTTATTAATTTAAAAAGAAAAAAATGTTTAAAAAAGGAAAGGTGATTGATTTTGTAGGAAATTCGGAATCACATTTGAAATCACACACACACACACACACACACACACACACATACACAGACAGACATGATTCCATTGAACATCAGGAGTCCTGATGAAGTATGTCAAGGACAAGAGGCTGGGAGGGACAAAAGTCAGAGATCAGGAGGGAGCTGTTCCTTGATAAGTGTTTTATTGAATTTCATTAAATTTTTCCTCTATCATGTTACTGGATGGAATATAGGGAAGATCACTTTGAGCAAGACAGGCCCTGGGGAACCAACAGTTTCACTGCATTAGCCTTCTCAGCAATAGTGAGGTTCTGGTAACTGTAAACCAAAAGCCCCCACCCATTACCACCAAACTCCATTATGCAGTGAGAAGTCTAGACATTAGGTTCCATGGTCTACTAAAAGTAGAAGTTAGACCCATTTAGCTGATGACTTTGCCTGTCTCTCTGTTTCCCCTTGGCTCAATGCCTTTGTGGAGACTGTCACCATGACGGGAGTTTCCTTCTTCCTCACTTCTCTTCCTCTTAGAATCCTTAGCTTCCTTCAAAGTTCAGCCCCAAGTGTGTGTCACCACCTGCATTAATCAATCAAGCATATGCTGGATTAAGTTCAACTGTATGCCAGGTATTGTACCAGGCAGCAGGCATATAAAGGAAAAAAAAAAGAAACAACTCCCTCCTCATACATGAAGCCTTTCTCAGTTCTCCTGGCTCTTGAATATCTTTGTCTCTGAAAGTACTTGTACTTAACTTTGTACAAATTTCTACTTTTATATATGTTATTTCTTCTAATAGGATATAAGTCCCTTGAGGTCAAGGGACATGGGGCTATTTTTCTATTCCCAGGGGCTGAGCATAAAGCTGGTGATTAATAAATGCTTGACTAAGTGATTGGCAATGAGATTGTGGTTATGATTTGTCCTTTTTCAAAGAGGAGCAAGACATCAGGAAGATGATGCCATGACTTGAAAATGAATTAGATTTAAGGGAGGGGGGCTGTGCAAAGTCACCAGCCTCACTTTCTTCTCCAAAGCCATCTGGGTCCAGTGACCAGATATAGATCAGGATGACTAGAGATAGCCCTTTGGCAATAAGAGCAGATTAGGCAAAGTCCCATACTTCCAGACTACTAGGTAGAGTTTCTAGTCAATTTCCAGCCCAGGAGAATAATTCTTCCAACCTAGGTTTATATAACATTATAAGATTTACAAAGCACTTCATACATATTATCTGATCTTCATAACTCTGAAAAGTATCATTTGGTAGATAAGAAAGTTATGGAAAGAGCAATGTACTTGGATTCAATTATTATCTATATGATCTTGGGTGAGTCACACCTCTCTGGGTCTCAGTTTCCTCTTCTGTAAAAAATTCCTTTTTACATAGGATAACTTTCTGAGAGGAGGGAGGAGAACAGACACAGGCAGAGGTGTGCTAGTAAATGTTTAACCACTGACTTTGGAGGGGAATGTGCACAGGACACACTTTTAAGTTTAATTTGAATTATTAACATTTCTCTATCATCATTATCAGCGCTAACATTTACATAGCACTTACTAAGCACTAGGCACCGTGCTGAGGGCTTCACAATTCTTCAGTGGTTTCTCAAATTTCCAGCAAAATAACTTTTCCTTTCTTTTGAAATTGTTTCTCATTTCTTTTTAAATTAACAAGCATTTCTTTTTCTCCTTCCATATCTCTTGAATTGAAAAGAAAAAAAAGACTTGTAACAGATATATATAGTTAAGCAAAAATTAACTTGTTTTGATTGTCTAGAGAGTCAACAAAACCATAAATCAAACTCTGAATTGTAGCACTTGCAGATTTCTAAACATTCCAACTGAAAATTTAACAATCAGATCTCAGGAGCCAGTATGACCCAGCTGGAGGACATTTCCCAGGGTGGAATTTAATTGATGAAAAAAGAGAAGCTATAAATAAAAATCTTGATTTTGAAAAAGAGAGGGTTGGACTAAATGATTTCACAGGTCCCATTCAGCTCCAGATCTACAATTCTGAGGCACAGAGAAGTTAGGTCCAAATCCAAACTGCTAGCACATTTACGAACCAGGGACTTAAGCCCAGGTACTCTGGCTTCCAATGAACTGCCCTTTCTACCACCCTATATTGCTTCTCAAGAATAAAGTCTGACTGGGTTCTCAGGATCCTCTCATTTTAACTTCAGAAAGAGCTATGGAAGATTCTTCTCCTACCTACCTCCCAAGGAGGAAGCCCTGCTGGGCAGCTTGTCAGGACCTCAGAAAAGCTAAGCCTTCAAGACATTCTGTCTGTCAAAAAGAAGGCCAGTTCAGGTTGTTGAGAGACTCACTTCAAAGAGTGCTGACGCATCTCATGCGTACTACATTTCTGTAGCCAGACCAGGCAAGTGATCCAGAGTAGAAGAGAATGGTTATGCATCCCAGACAAGCTGATGGGATAGAGATGGGGCAACCCTGGAGATTTTGATTTGTAGCTTTCATTTTGCAAGCAGTGGGATTTTTTTCTTTTCTAAAATATTCAACTTCCTTGAATTTTATACCTTTTATAAATAATTTTTTTAAGGAAAACTAAAAAAAAAACCCACAGAATGCCTGTAACAGCTACTCACTTCCACAATGAATCACTAACACAAAACCACAGCTATGTAGCTAACAAAGGAACTATGTGTTTTCACATTTTGTTATTGGAAATCACTTAGCAATTTGAACTATGTCATCTGAAAACAGATACACACACATACACATACACACACACACACACACACACACACACACACACACACTTTTGAATGACCTCAGAAGGCAACCCTATTGATGTGTATCCTAGAATAATGGAGTTAGAAAGGACTTTATAGATCACCTGGTCCAGTTCCCTTATTTTACAGAAAAGGAAACTGAGGACTGGAAACAAATTATTTAGTCTCTACTTCACTTTTACTTTTCGATGCTTTTCTGGAAAAGTTTCTTATAAGACTGTCCTTTTTTCATTTTGCTTCCATCCAAAGATTAATTTCTTGAAAAGTGATGAGAAATTATTTCAGCTGTTTTCTTAGTTGGGGGAGGGGGGAAATGATTTTCACTTTCACCTGGCTTGCTCCAGGTTTGATTAGTGTTTTTTCCAATACCACTTAGTTTTAGTATAGTCTCATTTTAGGATCTCAAAGCACCTTACTGATGATGTAATGCTAATTAACTGATACTAGATTTAAGGTACAGGAAACGGGGGAACCACAGAGCCCCATAAAACAGAAATTTTCTTTGAGCCATGCACAAGAGAGGTAACGATAAAATTTTGAAAATCTTGAGCTTTAGAAAACAGCTCCAGACTTAGAAAACTCCCCATTCAGATTTGTGACCTTTTCCTCTCATTTATTACCTACCTCTCCCAGACAACTCACCCCCAAGCGCTATGTTCAGAGAGCTGACACTGAACTAAGCCCAAACTGGACAGGACTGGCTCAAAGGTATTAGAAAAATAGCTTTGCCTTCCTTTGCATCTTGCTGGCCTCTCACTCTCTACTGCTCCCCTCCCCTTTTTTCTTTCCAACAAAAATCTGAGCCGGTTAAAGTCCAAAAAGAAAAAGAAGTTAAATGCAGCCTTAAACTGAAACCATTTTTGGTTTTTGTTAGATGTGCCTACGTTTGTATTCTAATGACATCCCCAAGGTTGCTCAGTACCCCTCACCGAAACATCAGTATTCAGAAACAAAAAAAAAAAAACCCAATACTACATTTCCCTCAACATTCTAGGGGAGGATTTTGTTCGGACTATAGGCTCTGATCATTGCTAATAATCTCACCTGTAAGGTAGGGGTCCTTAACCTAGGATCCAGAAACTCTAAAAGGAATGTTTTGATAAGTGTGTTTCAATATAATTGCTTTCCTTTTGTAATCCTATGTATTTTGTTTTATGTATTTAAAACCATGATTCTGAGAAGAGGTCCATAAGCTTTCCCAGAGCGCCAAAGGTGTCCATGAAACAAAAAATGTTAAGAACACGGTTCGGCCCTAAAAGTGACCCTCACCCTGATCTAAACATATCCTTCAATCCTATTCAATACAACCCCCAATCCCCAACCTAGTTTTATTTTAGACACAACCTGGCTTAAACAAAATCCTAATTCTTACAAAGCACATCCCGAATTTTAAGACAACATTCATTGAACTTTAAATGAAATCGTAACCCTAACTCCAATTCTACCTTAGCCACAAAGCTAATTTAACTATAACCAAAACCTTAATCCTATTGCAAACCCACTCTAACCGTAGCTATAACTTTACCATAACCAAAACCCTAATTACAACCTTTAAGGCAATCCTAACCAAAATTTTGACATAATAATTTTCTTTTCAATTCAACAAGCATACATTAAATACCTATTTTTCAATTCAATAAACATTTATTAAATACCTACATGCAGGGGAGATACAACATATAGCTAAAAACATGATTTCTCTCACAGAGCTTCCAGTCTAGCAGTAAGAAACAAACACAGATAAATACGATGCAATACATTTCTTAGACATCATAGTACTAAAGCTAGAAGGGACCTAAAAAGCCATCTAATTCAATCCCTTCATTTTACAGGTGAAGAAACTGACACCCAGGGATATTAAGTGACTTGCCCATAAAGGTAGCTCAAGTCAACAAGCATTTATTAAGCACCTATTGTGTGCCAGGCATTGTACTTAACACAAAGAATATAAAAAAAAGGCAAAAACAGTCCCTACCCTCAGTGAGCTCACATTTTGATGTGTGAGATAACATGCAAACAACTCATACAAACAAGATAAATGCCAGATAAATTGAAAGTAATCTCAGAGGGAAAGCACAAGCATTAATAAAGACTTGGGAAGATTTCTTGAAGGTGTTATTTTAGCTGAAACTTGAAGGAAGTCAAGGAAGCCAGAAGGTGGAAGTGAGGAAAGAAAAGCATTCCACAACTGAGTGACAGCCCGTCTCATGGAATGTCTTGCGAGAGGAATGGTAAGGAGCCCAGTGCCACTGGATCGTAGCATAGTTGGAGGGGAATAAGATGTAAAAACAGTGGAAAGGTAGGAAGGGGACAGGTTATGAAAGCCTATAAAATCCAAACAGAGAATTTTATTTTTGATCCTGCAGGGAGCCACCAGAGAATGAGGTTCAGGAGGGTGGTGACATGATCAGACCTATGCAGAATTTGAACCCAGACCCTTCTGACTCTTGATATTATGTGATTCAAAAAAAAAAGATGAGTTAAGTACCGAAAAATGTACTATAAGAAGTTTAATTTTCATCTCATCTTATCTGTAGCCCTAGCAATAAACACCCTAACCACAACCCTTATTCCAAGGCTAGTAATGGGCAGTGTATTTCTTTCCCTGCTCTATTATGTACTCTCAACTATTCTAACCCTAAATCTGCCTCTCCATCTGTCAAATGGATTAAATATGTATGTATACACACATACATACATGCACAATATGTACATGTGTTGCATGTGTGTATATACACATAGCCATATATAATACACATATGTATGTATGTAAAAGTTCTGGGTCATGACCCTTACTAAGTTTTTCGCTTTCAAGCACTTTATCTTATTGTTGCTTCTAATCAAGATCCCTTCTTATTCCCTGTCGCATATGGCCAGCAAGATACAGAAGTCTAGTGTGGAATGGTATACTTTATAGGTAAGTAGCCATTTGTTCCAGGTTTCAACAAACTTGTCAGCCTCAGAGAAGGGAGAGGGAGAGAAGAAATGCTACTGTTCAGTAAGGGAAAGGAGAAGCTATTGTTTTTCCATAGTAATATTTCCATAGCAACATTTAAGGATGCCAGGGAGCAGGTAGGCTTCAAGTGTACATGTTGCTTGTTGAAGACAAAGATTATCTTTGACTTGGAGGGTAACACAAATCAACATGTTACTAGGAGTGGAGAAATCATTCAGTCAGTCAGTGGTGGAGGCTGGGTGAACGCTGCTGAAGAGACGGAAAGACATGGAGATTTGAGGTACGTGTCGGTCTTTGTTCTCCCCTTCTGTTATCGTTATGGTAGTGATAACAAATCTGGTTTGTGAGTCTTATTCTTCCAGTGTCTCTATACAATATGCACCAGTAAGCAATGGTAAAACTGTGAAATGATAGTCAGTCTAGCAGTAATAATCTGAATTGTACCAGCTGAGTTCGCATCCAATTTACTGTCCAATATACGAGAATATAACATTAACACCATGCCTTAGAAATCTCTTTGCTGAAGTTTGAACCTCCTAGAATAAACATGCATGCTCTGGGAAGATGTCTGAAATGATGATAAACTCCAGGCAGATTTGAGAATGAGATGATTCAGATCCTTCAAGGCCAAGATGAAAAGAGATTGACTTTGAAGGGGATAGAGAGATCAAAGGCAAGGTAGGAATGAATCCTTTGACATCCTCTTTCCTTTGATTTTATAACAGGTATAGATCTGTCCTGCAGGTGGGAATGAAGAGGCCTTTGTAGTCATTTCCTCTATGGATTGTCAACTCCAGTTCTGAAAATTGTGGCTTTGGCTATTCCTAAGACAAGTACCATGGGAGTAACATGAGTTTGCCAATTGACCAGATGTGCAAATGGGAGGGTTGTAGGGTCTAACACACAAGGGAGAAAGCAGTGTTTAACCTCTTCCCTATGTCCTGTCTGAAAACATGAGCTCTGAGTTCCTTTTGTCCCTCCTGATGGTGGCCTGACAGCCGACCAGTCTAAATGAGCTAAGCCTTTACCAGGCCCCAAGCAATCCCATTTCCAGGAAAAACTAGAATTGACCTTCTGCAAGTAGACACAGCTGGGAAGGACCAGCTTTCTTGTTCCCACTATAATAGAACACCCAGAATGTAGTAAAAACTTAGGGTCATTGTCCTCCCAGAATGAAAACAAGCTGGAGTAAAGCTAGGCAGTAGTGGAAAGGTTAGCTTTGATCAACAAAGCAACAGCTCAATTCCAACATCAAATGCCATGCTACGCCATTCCATTTTTTCCCCTTCCTTGCTCTCTCCCTTGCCTTCTTCTCTCCTTCCCTTTCCTTTCCCCTTCCCTTCTTTTCCTTTCTTTTCTCCTCATATAATATGGTTATCATGTACCATGAAGAATAAGAAAAGACTCATTTTCTGTTGCATTCCCATGATGCCTTAGACTGGTTAGAGAAAGTAAGAGGAAGAAAGGAGGTCAACCAGTAAAGATGTTAGCACAGGAGGAAGTCAGCTCTCTCTCATCTCTTAAATCAACAAAGATTTAAGAAAAGAGGCAGATCAAGTCATGATCAGGAAATCAAAGGGGAAACCAAAGTGAGTCATTTTTCCAGGATGAATTCAGCCCACAAGCAAGTGATCAAGACAGAAACTGTGGACCAGGGGTGAGCCAGTAGCATCATTCCCCATCTGACCCAGGAGCAGAATCATGAACGCATGGGCATAGAACAGGTGGGAGCCAACAGCTTTGACCTTAAACCAGGTCCTCAGACCAGACCTGTGAAAAAGTGCCAAGGGCAGTGGGTGTAAACCAGAGATCATCCTACAGCCATACACTCTAACCCTGCAGAGCCTTCTGGTTATTTGACAGGGACCAGGGCCAGTAACTCTATACTCAAACTTCACCTTAGGGAAAGCCAAAAATTTTATTACATGTATTCATACTAGGATCTGAAACCTACAATGTAGTCTTTGCCACTTATAGGTGATCTGACTCAAATTCTCTAAGGAAGACTCAGAAATAACCAAAATTAAAATCTTCCCAGAGGGTGAGAAACAGATTCCTTGGGTGAAGGCAAAACACATCACCAATGAAATTGGAGAGGTTACCCAAGATCAAATCTTCCTAAAGCCTCAGTTCTGAATGCTTACTCATCTAGAGAAACAGCCCCATCACAGTTTAGAATTAGGAGAGATAATTTACTCCAACTCCCTAAGTTTACAGATGAAGAACCAAAGTCCAGAAAGATAAAATGATTTGACAAGACAAGTCTCTTGTCTCTCTGCTCGGCCAAAAGGGAAAATTGAAACTCATCCTTTCCTTCTAAAAGGTCTTGGAGCTTTCTAGAGAAATATGAACATCTCCGCTTTGCCTTCTCTACTCTAATAGATGAACTTCCCAGTGCCTTCTCAGAAGAGAGGTGACCACAACCAATTCAGGTGAAGGGAAGGGATATTTCTGGGTAGCTAAATTTTCAAATTACTTATGTTTTCCTCTCCTTTTCTCTCTTCTCCTTAGATTTCCAGGCAGGTAATCCTGGGGGAAGAGAGAATGGGAAGCAGTGAGTCCAAAGCTCAGAGACAGATACACCTTCCAGTTCCTGCTTAAATCAAAAGCTCTGATACTTCAGATTTAGGGAAAGAAAACTATTTCCATTTAGTCTGGCCTACATGTGGAATTCCATCTTCTTACCAGCTGACCCCAGATCTATACCAGTAATACCATGTCTGCCAGTGTTAAGTGCTTCTAAAACCTGGAAAAAACTTGGTACCAGGAGAAGAGCCCTCTCTTCCCAGGAGCTACAACCCCCTTACTCTATGATTCTCATTCATGAAAAAAACTTTTATTTTATTTTACTTTTTTTAATTTAAAAAGAAAAAACAAAAACTTACAACAAATATGCATAATCAAAACAAATTCCTGTATTGACTATGATCAAAAATGTATGTCTCATTCTGCCTCTTGAGTCCATCACTCCTCTGTGTGTATGAGTACTATGTTTGTGTGTCATCACTGGTCCTCTGTAATTGTAACTGATCATTGCACTGACAAGAGTTCTTTCTTTCAGAGTTGTTAATCTTTACAATATTGTTATTATAGGAATTGTTCTTCTGTCCTGTTTACTTCACCATGTATCAGTTCATATAAGTCTGCCCAGGTTTCTCCAAAACTATTCCTACTTTTAATGAACCAATTCTTCAGGATTAAACCATTCAGTCTCTATTGAAATTGGAATCCTTACTTCAAATGCCCTTTATTGATTATGGAAGATTTTTTTTATTGTTTATGGTCAGCAAGGGCTATGTTTAATATTTCTGTTTTCTTCATTTGTCTATTAAGTTTTTATGACAAGCACATGGACAGTTTTTAAAAATGTCCTGAACAGCTGAGAAATATATATATGTATATATATATATGTACATATATATATATACATATATATATATACATTTCTTTCTATTCCCACACTGTTCCATCTCTCTTCACCTTTCATAGGTCCTTATCATGGATTCTTACATTTTCTTTCTCCTTTTAATCTCCCCTTTAAGATCCACCCTCAAAGCTTGAAAGTTATTTTGCTTGTTCCTATTTCCTTCCTTTGAGTCCTCCCCTTTCTCTGGATGTCTCTTTCTACTGAGTTGAGTATATTATACACTACACTTTCTGTGTATGTATACATGTAAATGCTCACCTCTCCTTTGTCTAGTTCAGATAAGAGTAAGGTTAATGTGACACCCACTCCCCTACTTCTCCCATTATGTTTGTAAACTCTTCTTCTCACACACTGAATTATGAAAAATACTAAGTTCTTTTCCATTCTTCATCATTTCTTTTTTTTGTATATTTCTTTTCCCCTCCCTTTCCTTTCATTTCTTAAGAGGATCAGAACAGAACAAAACTACCCACTGGTCCTGTGTTGGTTTTATTTGACTCTTTCTATAATCTTTCTAGAAGTAGGAGGCAGTTAGGTACTGGACTGGAGTCAGGAAGACCTGAGTTCAAATTCAGCCTCAGACACTTAATAGCTGCGTGATCCTAGGCAAATCACTTAATCCCCTGAAGAAGAAAATGACAAACCCCTCCTGTTATCTTTGCAAGAATGGACAGCATGGTCTGTGGGATCACAAAGGGTCAGACATGACCAAACTACAACAACAGCCCTTCAAGACATCGGAATTCTGAAGGAATATGCACCTATCTCTTTCAATTCTCTGAAAATGTAAGCATCATTTAACCTCTTCCATTTGTTTCAATGTATTTCATTTTGTAGGCTTCCTTTGATGTGTTTATTTGCATTTAAAGTGTTTAACTAACCTCTGGTCTTGTCATCAAATATTTTTGAAAATCTTCTTTTTCATTAAAGGTTCATTTTTTCCCCCTGTAGAATTTATTGAGTATTATTAAGGGCAGATTATTTTCAGTTGCTTTATCTTTTATCTTGTTACAAGATTTTCTCTCCTTTAAAGTAGCTACAACATAGTCTTCTGTGATCCTGATGGTGGTTCCTTGGTTCTGAAATTTCTTCTTTCTTTTGACCCATAGTATTTATTCTGAATATTTGGTGATTGCTACTATTTACTAATCTTCCAACTTTACTTCAGGCCTTGTTTAAACCTGACCTTGACTTCTTATGTTCCTGCCATAGGTTCCACCTCCTCTGGAATGTCTGCCTGCAGAGAACTAGCAGGATTTAAGCCCCTCTAGATTGTCACCAGTCAGAAGGCAGTGATCTTCAGCAAGCCCCTCTATAGTACCTCCAGGCAGAGTACTGTAGGCTTTCAGTAAACGTATAAAAATACAGTTAAAATGCTTTGGTTCTCAGTTCTATGTCTAAGGTCAGAGAAACCTGCTTACCTGAGTTCACAATGGCATCTCTAGCAAGATCTCTCTCCCAATGGATAACCCAGATAACCCAGACATCTGGTTATCTCTTCATGTTATCCTGGGCTTGACAAAGGGTTTACTATTGTCTCTTTTTGGACTTCTAAATCCTTATTCAGGCTGGTGGCCCTCCTAGATATTTAGTGGAATATATGTGAGAGAGCTGAGCTCATTTCCAACCTTTCACATTGCTCTCCTAACCAGAAGTCTTGTCCTCTTATATCCCCCACAGTGCTGAGCACTGAACTAATACTTTTGGCCAGTTGACCCTTGTTTTCAGTTTTTCCTTCTAAGTCAGTAACTGCTGTCTTTGACTATCTTTTCTGGTTGCTTTTGGAGAAAACTGACAAATCTTATTCATGAGGATAGCTAAGAATCTCTATTTCAGACATTAGTAAATATTCCAGCTCATTGTCAAACCCTTTATAAAGTCCCAAGAATTTGTGTTTTTCTAGAAAATTCCAGGAGGTGAAGCTTATGGTTTAAAGTTTCTCAACAAATTCAGCAATGGGTGGAGTTTTGTAAGGGGTTGAGATGGAACAAAACTTACATGCCCCGTGGCAGAGAAAATCCTGGCACTCAAAGGAGCTTCAGGCAGTATCAGCCTAACCAGGAAGCAGCCTTGGAGAGCACAGGGATAAGATAACATTGCTTACTGGTCAAAAGGAATGGTCAACGATAAAGAGAGAAATATGCAGGCTACGTAATCTATCCACGGCTGGCTTGCTGCCAGTTTGAGTGTCAAGTGTAGTACGTCACTTTTGGAAGGGCTAACTGTTACAATCATGAAGGACATTGTTATTTGGCATTCATCTAAGTTTCATTTATCCTCCATTACATCTCTCAGAGACAGGTAAAGGGGGGCTTTTTTCAGTTAGAGACAATGACTGGCAGAGAAGAAATATACCCCTGTAAAGGACCACAGCATTCTATACAGAGTCACTGGGGTAATGTGGCAGTCTAGACCTGGATCCAGTCAGGAAGACCAGGGTTCAAATTCTGCCTTGACATTTCCTAACTGTGTGATCATGGAGAAGCTATTTAAACTCTCTCAGCCTATCTGCCCATATGTAAAAAGGGGATAATGATATCCTTAGTACCTGCCTCATAAGATTGCTGGTAAGGCTTAAATAAATGTGTTTAAGTACTTTACAAACATTAAAAACCTCACTAAATGTCAGCTGTTGCTATTTTATGATCTGCCCCCCCCCCCATTTTAGAGATGAGAAACCTAACATCCAGAGAAGGGAAGGGATTTGCCCAAAGTCATGCAGCTTATTAACACCAAAGTCATGAATTAGAATTCACAGAATAGGATGCTATGTATCTAAAGTTATTAGTCACTCAGCACATATGAGGTGGAGGAGTTTTATAGGGTCTTTGGAGGTTGAGAGAGGTATTAGGAATATGATGCAATGTGGTATTAAGTTAACTTAATTCAATGTCTGTTAAGTTCCTACTATACACAAGGCACCATAGTGCTATAGGGGCAGCTCAGGAGGACCAGAAACACTTACTAGCCATGTGACCCTGATCAAGTCATATAACCCTGCTGGCCTCAGTTTCCTCATCTGTAAAATGATCCGGAGCAGGAAACGGCAAACCATGCCAAGATCTTTGCCAAGCAAACCCCAAATGGGATCTGGAAAAGTTGAACATGACTGAAACGACTAAACAACAACAAAATCTAAATAATCTCCCTGCCTCAAGTATCCACCCTCTCATCCACCTCTCATCCACAGCTTCCACACAAGTAATTTTCCTAAAGCACAGGTCTCACTAAATCCACCACCTGTTTAATAAACTTCAATGGCTCCCTATTACTGCCCCCTGCCCCCAAAACAAACCTTCTGTTTGACTTTTCAAGGCCTTCGTTATTTAGCCCTTTCCTACCTTTCTAAGTGTCTTTATGATTCAGTTTCAATGACCTTCTTGCTATGCTTTGCACATGACACATTCTATTTCCCAATTCATGTCTTTCCATGGTACTCTTTTCATGTGATGCTCTTCCCTCCTCACCTTTCCCTCATGGCTTCTCTGTCTTCAAGATTCAGCTCAAAATCTTTTTTTAAAAAATATTTATTTATTTATTTTTAGTTTTCAACATTCATTTCCACAAAATTTTGCACTCCAAACTTTCTCCCTATCTCTCCCCTCCCCCCACCCCAAAACACCATGCATTCTGATTACTCCTTTCCCCAATCTGCCCTCCCTTCCATCATACCCCTCCCTTCCCTTATTCCCATCTTCTCTTCATTCCTGTAGGGCAAGACAGATTTTCATGTCCCATTACCTGTATTTCTCATTTACCAGTTGCATGCAAAAATAATTCTCAACATTCATTCCCAAAACCCTGAGTTCCAACCTCTCTCCCTCCCTCCCTCCCCATTCATCCCCACTGAGAAGGCAAGCAAATCAATATAGGCTATACATGTATAGTTTTGTGAAAGACCTCCATAATAGTCATGTTGTGCAAGACCAACTATATTTCCCTCCATCCTGTCCTGTTCCCCATCCCTTCCACCCTCTCTTTTTACTCCGTCCATCCCCAAAAGTATTTACTTCCAATTACTCCCTCATCCCATTTGCCCTCCCTTCCATCATCCCCCCAACCCCACTTGTCCCCTTCTCCCCTCCCTTTCTGCAATGTAAAATAAATTTTCCTAACAAATTGAGTGTGCATGTTATTCCCTCCTTAAGCCAAATGTGATGAAAATAAGCTTCACTTTTTCCCCTCTCACCTCCCCCCTTTTCCCCTCCACTGAAAACGTTTTTTCTTGTCTCTTTTATGAGAGATAATTTGTTTCATTCCATTTCTCCCTTTTTCCTCCCAATATATTCCTCTCTCACACCTTAATTTTATTTTTGTAGATATCATCCCTTCCTATTCATCACACTTTGTGGTCTCTGGAGATACATATATATATATACGTATATATATATATATATACATATATATATATACATATA
>CM053774.1:41857274-41897114 GCA_028658325.1 Potorous gilbertii
GATTTCTCTTTCCTGTTTACCTTTTCATGCTTCTCTTGATTCTTGTGTTGGATACTGAGAAAAGTTTCAAGAGTTACAAATATTATCTTTCCATGTAGAAATGTAAAGAATTCAACTTTAGTAAGTTCCTTATGATTTCTCTTTCCTGTTTACCTTTTCATGCTTCTCTTGATTCTTGTGTTGGACAGTTAAATTTTCTACTCAGTTCTGGTCTTTTCATCAAGAATGCTTGAAAGTCCTCTATTTCATTGAATGTATACTTTTTCCAATGAAATATTGTACTCAGTTTTGCTGGGTAGGTGATTTTTGGTTTTAATTCTAGTTCCTTTGACTTCTGGAATATCATATTCCAAGCCCTTCAGTCCCCTAATGTAGAATCTGATAGGTCTTGCGTTACCCTGATTGTATTTCCACAGTACTGGAATTGTTTCTTTCTAGCTGCTTGCAATATTTTCTCCCTGACCTGGAAACTCTAGAATTTGGCTACAACATTCCCAGGAGTTTTTCTTTTTGGATCTCTTTCAGGAGGCGATAAGTGAATTCTTTCAATATTTATTTTATCTCATGGTTCTAAAAATATCAGGGCAGTTTTCCTTGATAATTTCATGAAAGATGATGTCTAAGCTTTTTTTTGATCATGACTTTCAGGTAGTTCCATAATTTTTAAATTGTCTCCCCTGGATATATTTTCCAGTTGTTTTTCCAAAGAAATATTTCATATTGTCTTCTATTTTTTCATTATTTTGGTTTGTTTTGTAATTTCTTGGTTTCTCATAAAGTCATTACCTTCCATCTGCTCCATTCTAATTTTTTAAAGAACTATTTTCTTCAGTGAGCTTTTGAACCTCCTTTTCCATTTGACTCATTCTGCTTTTAAAGCATTCTTCTCCTCTTTGGCTTTTTGGACCTCCTTTGCCAATTGAGTTAGTCTATTTTAAAAGTGTTATTTTCTTCAGCATTTTTTTGGGGGGAGGGGTCTCCTTTAGCAAGCTGCTGACTCACTTTTCATGCTTTTTTTGCATCTCTCTCCTTTCTCTTCCCAATTTTTCCTCCACCTTTCTTAGTTGATTTCCAAAATCCTTTTTGAGCTCTTCCATGGTCTGAGACCTTTGCATACTTATTTTGGAGGTTTTGGATGCAGAAGCCTTGACTTTTAGGTCTTGCTCTGATGGTATGCCTTGTTCTTCCTCATCTGAAAGGATGGAAGAAATACTTGTTCACTAAGAAAGTAGCCTTCTGTAGTCTTATTTTTTTTTCCTTTTTGGGGCATTTTCCCAAACAGTTACTTGACTTTTGAGTCCTTTGTTGAGAGGAGGGTATACTCTGGGGGCCTATAAGTTCTCAGTTCCTCCAAGGTAGCACAATCAAGAGAGAGGAATTTACTCTTCTTCCGGTCTGCACTCTGGTCTGGGAGCAACTATAAGCACTCTTTCCTGCCCAGGATCTGTAAGAAGAATTTCTTCTCTAGAACCTCCACCAGTTCCACAAGGCCAGTCAGCACTCCTTCTCACCCCAGGATCACCACTCAGGGTTGAGATTCAGATCAGCCACGCAATTCCCCTAAGGCTTTAGGTTGAGGGTTCCTAAAATTGACACTGTGCTGCAGCAACTGCTACTGCCCCGGGGGCCACTGTGACCAGACCACATTCCATTCTCATTCAGGTGAGAGAGCTTTCCCACTGACCTTTGAAGCTGTCTTTGGCTTTGTGGGTTGAGGGATCTGGGAATTGCATCTGCTGCTGGAGATTCCGCCCCCCTGTTCTGCTCCAGTCCTGACCCTGTCATGCAACCAAGGTTGCCCTCTGCTCCACACCTGGTGTGATAGACCATTACTGTTGGCTTTCCAGGCTTCCTTGGGCTGGAAATCTCTTTCACTCTGTCATTTGTGGCTTCTGCTGCTCTAGAATTGGTTTAGAGTCATTTTTTACAGGTATTTTATTGGCTATGTGGGGGAACTTCTATAGGTTCATCCTTCTACTCCGTCATCCTGGCTCCACTGTCCTCAAAACCTACTTTCTACAAGAGGCCTTTCTCAGTTTCCTCTCCCCATGGTAGGCGCTTAGGCTCTGAGGTTGTTGTTGTTCAGTCATTTCAGTTGTATCTGACTTTTCCTGACCCCATTTGGGGTTTTCTTCACAAAGATATTGGAGTGGTTTGCCATTTCCTTCTTCATCTCATTTTACAGATGAGGAAACTGAGGCAAATAGGGTTAAGTGACTTGCCCAGGGTCACATAGCTAGTAACTTTCTGAAGCAGGATTTGTACTCAGGTCTTTCTGACTCCAGGTCTCATGGTCTATCCACTGTACCACCTAATTGCACTGGCTCTGAGATTACCTCCCAGCTGAACTGTATATATCTTGTATATACATAGTTGTTTGCATGTTGTCTTTTAGAATTTGAGCTCTCTGAGGGCAGAGGCTGTTTTAACCTTTCTTTGTATCCCCAGCATTTAGCATAGTGCCTGGCCCATAAAAAGCTGTTAATAAATGTTTGTTGACTGACTGAGTGACTTCTCATTTGGGTCAACAAGAAAATATAAACATCTTCAGCCACCTTTTGCCATCTCTCCCTCATTTCCGTGCACTAACCAAACACTCGTCCTGCAGGGCAGACCCAGAGGAACTTCCCTCCCCCTCAAAAGGCAAGAACATTTTCTTAGTGTCAGACAGATTTCCCTACAGTGCCAGCTTGTCCAAGCCCCGTCTGCTCACTGAGCCAACCTCAGTTGCCAGGGGCTATAACATCATGGAATAGCGTAAAAAGCAGTCCTCCAGGAAGCTATATTCCATAGTCCCTCCTCTTTCCTTCTGCCCCCTCACCCAGTTACTTTTGGCAGCACATGGGATACACATGGCCAAAGTGAATTCACTGAGCCTGGGTGTCTGGTATATAGATTCTATGTCTCTCCCCCTTTTCCTCATCACTGTCTGTTTTCTATTTCAGCAGTAGTGATTACATGGAAGAGAAAGAAGGATTTTAGTTTTCTTCCTTGATCTTGTGGGAAAATCTCCTGCTGTTTACAAGCCTTCTTCATGGATTCCCCCACTTCCTACCACAGTGGTAATGTTCCTCCTTTGAAGTTGTTCCAAATCAATGATGTTCTGAAAGATCCCATTTCCCTTTCTGACTTAAGGAGACTACCTATCCATGTACACTTTCTGCGTTTCCTTCTGTCTGCGTATCCATCTGTATGTCTATCTATATTCCTCATCCTCTTAACCAGGGCTGCTCAGGAAAGAGCCTCCTGACTATAGCCAGTACGCCATTTGATGCCTTAAAAGAGTTTCTGCCCAGAAGCTCTTGAAGGGGTGTTTTCAGGTTCACCCCAGAGATAACAAGTTGACCTTTTGCTTTAAAGATATGTCAAAAGATGTCAAAGTTGCCCTTCTATGCGGCACCACTGGGGATAGAAAGATAGAGGTGTGTGAATGCTGCTGGGTTCCTGCTTTAAGCAGTGGAATTCACAATGCTAAAAAGGGGTGGAATTGAATCCTGATCATTCTCTCATCTAGGATGACCACAAATGCAAATTATTATTATACTTATATAATCACACACATACCATCATCCTCATCATCACAACAGTCATGTGAGTGTGGAAGAGGAGGGTAATTATAGCCGGCATTTGTATGACACTCTAAGGTTTACAAAGTGTCTAACCTAGATTATCTCACTTGTTCTATGGAATATGTAAACTGAGAATTTCATATTGCTCACCTCCATGGGGGCATCTAGGTCATGCAGTAGATAGGGTGCTGGGCATGGAGTCAGGAGACTCATCTTCTTGAGTTCAAACTGGACCTCAGATATTTACTAGCTCTGTGATGCTGGACAAGTCACTTAATCCCGTTTGCCTCCGTTTCCTCATTTGGAAAATGAACTGGAGCAGGAAGTGGTAAACCACTCCAGTATCTTTATCAAGAAAACCCCAAAGGGGTCATGAAGAAGCAGACATGAATAAAAAACAACTGAAATCAGATTATGGACATTAAATGTTGCAGCAATAGAAACTTTTCTGACCCCTCTCTCCTCTCAAATTTAGATGCTCGCAGATGTTCTGAGATAAAATAAGAAGGTGAAGAGAAAAAAGGAGGAAGGGAAGAAGAAACTCCAGGATGCAATGATCTCAGAAGACTCCCAGCCCCACAGAAGTCAGGATCCTATGGGCAGCCCAGAGACTTATTGTCACTTATCACACAGGAGTTCGTGGGCCCAGAGCCATAGCTGACCCACCTTTTCAATATACTCTAATTCATTGATTCCAATAGAGGATCATAGATTTAAACCTGGAATAAACTATGGAAGTCATCTGTGGTATAATGGAAAGAAAGCTGGATTTGAAGTTAGGGGAGCTGGGTTTGGATCCTGGTCCTACCACTTACCTTAGGAAAGCCACTCAGCCTCTCTGGGCTTTTATTTTCTCATTGAGATTGAATTAGATGATCTCTTGGATCCCTTCCCAATCTAAATCCATTATTCTGTAATTTAGTTCCCCTTATTTTATAATAGAGGAAATTGAGGCCAGAGGAGATTATCTGACCTGAGACAAGAATAATAACTGTAACAGCTTAGCCTACTATGTGCCAGGCGCTGTGCTAAGGGTTTTACATGTATTATGTCATTTCATCTTCACAACAACCCTGCAAAGTAGATGTGTTATTGTCATTCTCCTTTTACAGTTGAGGAAACTGAAGCAGATAAAGGCTAAGTGATTTGTCCAGGGTCCAACAGTTGATAAGTTCCTAGGGCCGGATTTGAACTCAGGTCTTTCTGACTCCAGGCCTGGCATTCTATCCATTGGGACACTTAACTGTATGTAACCCACCACTACTGCTTGCCCTAACCTTTCCATTCTAAGATACCTGGCCTCACCCTGGACTTCTAGAACTCAGGTCACTCATTTTCCCTTGACCTAGCTCAGTGCTATTTCATAGGCAGATGGGGAATTCCCATCCTGAGAAAAAGATACAATGCTTCCCCCAATGTCTTTTTGCCCTTCCTCACACCCACTGACTAGGAGAGTTTGGAGCAAGGGGGTCTTTACCCCAAGGCAATCAAAATAAGTACCAGGCTGGGGGATGCTAGGCTCTTCTTCCTTCAGGCCTGCCATGATGCTCAAATGTTTCCCTGACATGTAAGCCACTTAAGACTTGTCTCAAAAGATGTTCCTTAACCAAAGTGAAACTATAATCATATTTGAAACCTGGTTATTGGAACTTGTCATTTTTAGATGCTATGGGACTATTAAGTGACTGTTCTTCTGAGTCTAATTCCAGGTATGGGTAGCAAGAAAGGCGATCCGAACCTCCAATCCATGATGCCAGTAAGCTGATGAGATGTTGGTATGATCTGCATAGGTGATCTTAAGGGAAGGGTAGGAGAGCAGCTGTTCAGCATGGGCTGAGTTGGGATTCTTCTGACTCAGTTTCCCCACTGACACTTGGCAGACTTTAAGCCTGACTGAAGGCAAGTGGATAATCTAATCCTGCCTGGGGCTGACATGAAGTTGGGGAGATGTTGCACTAGGGAAAGAGTTTTGGCATTGGGCTCAGAAGGAAACTTGAGTCTTCTGCAGCCAGCCTGGGAAACATCTGGACAGCATCAGCCCACATTTGACTCTTTGCTGAGTATCCTGCCTACCGCACCCACACTCTCTCTCCATTCGTCACAAATAGCTTTCTTCTCTCTCCCAAGATTCTCCTTGGCCTTTGTCTAGTTCCATTTTGGAGCAGAATCTTTGGAGATGGCTGAATTTCAAGGTCCTCTCTTGGTTTTGCTTTTTTCTTTCCTCATACATCTAGGATGCCCTTACTACTACCTCCTTCTCTGGACAAGAAGGACTTCATTCTTTTTCCAGCTGTTATCAGGAGAGAGGCCAGCCGCTGCTTGGAGAAACCTGGCCAAACTCACAGGAAATGTCTGACACTACCAGGAGAGAGTGAGATTTGGCTTCCCAAAGCAAAACACAGCTGACGGGGCCTTTTTGGACTTTCCCAGATTTCATGGCATCAAGGGTCCAGTGCAGTTAGACCCGGCATAAACCTGGAGTCTGAAAGTCATTAAGAACATCACAGTAGCCATGTGTCTATGAAACCTAGAGGGTGAATGCTTTGAAAGCTGGTGACATCTTTCATGGAGGAAAAAAAAAGAATGTGGATGGTTTGTAGGGAAGGTGAACAGCTAAATAGTATGGAAGGAAAGTTTAAATTAGAGATTTTGCTACCTCTCTTCAAGTATTCTCCTTCTGTCCTGTTTTGTTTCCCCTTCCCCAATCCTGAGATTCTTTTTAATGAACCATTCTATCTCCTACTGCACCATGAATGGTATATATAGTGCCTTTGAATCCCCTGGTTCTGCTAGGTGCTAGCTTATCTTGCTTGGGGACCAAGCCTCCATATCATTTCTTGGCCATCTCCTCACCCCTTTACATGTTGTCTTCTCCATTGAGAATGTAATCTTCTTCAAGACAGGAATTATCTTGCTTGTTTGTATTTTTATGCTTTGTGCAAATGTTTTACCTCTCTGCCTGTCCATCTAGCTTTCAGCACCCAGGACAGCCCTCAGTTTTAGATAGGGGTTAGAGAGCAGAAGGTAGATGCTAAATGATTGAGGGCAATACCAGTCCAGATAATGTCTGATATAAGCAAAGTGCTATGGGGGATACAAGAAGTCAAAGAAAGATTACCCCCAAGGAACTTACAATGCAGTAGGGGAATCAGCAAACATTCATAAATCACTAATAATTTGAGGGCAGTATGTAAGACAGTAAATAAAGTATATGTGTCTATGTACATACGTGTGTGTGTGTGTGTGTGTGTGTGTGTACATAGCAGACAGGAGTATTATTTGAGTGATCACTAGGACCAGAGTGGTCATTTAAGACCATAGAGAGGAGAGAAAATGTAAGACGAGCCTTAAAAAGTTGTTTTGTTGCTGTTTGTCCTTTGTTATCAAAGAGAACCATGGTATCTCAAAGGTGATGCCATGATTTGTAAGTGAATTGGATTTAAGAGGCTGTGCAAAGTCACCAGTTTCACTTTCTCCTCCTGAGCAATCTGGGTTCAGTGGCAAGATATAGAGCAAGACAATTGGAGATGAACTCCAGGTAAAAGTTAGATCCAAGGAGAAGAAAGAGGGTGTTTGTGGGAATTCACACCAGTAATGGTATCAGTAGGATATGATGGCAGCCCATCAAGGCAGTGTCAACTTGGGAATCACATGGTATGGAGATAGAAAGGGATACTCCCAATCCAAGACTAGTATGGATTCTCTACTATAACCTTAAAAAGTCTACTTAAAATTCACACTGCTTACATAGGATTATAGGAAAGAACCCTCGAGATTATCTAGTCCAAAAACTTTAGGAAACTGAGATGAAGAGACATTAAGTGATTTTTCCCAAGGTCACAAAGTAGCAGAGTCAGGATGGGAACTCAACTTCTTTCAATCTAAACCCATTTTACTTTCCATTAATCCAGGCTGACTCTCATGTTTCTCACTTAATCTCATTTCCTCCAACAACCTTTTCAAAAGGTAACGTTGGTTTTTATATAGAGAGATTATTTATACAACAAAAGGTTTAGACATTTTTGTAGTCACAGTACAGTAGGTTGGAGTCAGAGGGCTTAGTTCTGCATCTATTAGATGTGACAGATAGCAGGATACAGTGGAAAGAAAGTTAATTTGGAAATCAGGGAATTATGGGACCATAGATTTATAGCTAAAAGGGACTAGAGAGACTACCTAGTCTAACTCCCTTATTTTACAGATGAGGAAACTGAGACTCAAAGAAATTAAGTGACTTACCCCTAGTAATACAATGTGTTTGAACTAGAACATGAATTCAGTTCTTCCTGAGTTCAAGTCCAGTGTGTCTGGGTTCAAATCCCAGCTCTGACACTTACTTGTGAATTTAAGCACACATTAACACCTCTGGGTCTCCTTTTCATCATCAACGCAATGAAGGGCTAGAACTAGATAGCTTTCCAAGGTCCCTTCCAGCTCTAAAGATGTAATTCCTCATCATGTAATAGCTATTATTATAAGATTGGTGTTGCCTACTTCACAGGATATGAGAGAAATTATTATAAAAAATAACCAATTATTGGGGAGATCCAAGGGTCTTTTTCCCCTCTTCCTAGAGCTTCATTCACTACTAGACCAAGCCAGCATCTGAAGAACACACTGCTGATAATGAAACTGAATTAATTTTCTCCTCAATCTTTTTCCAGACCCCACTCAAGTGGGGAAATCCATTAAGTTCTACTCTAAGTTGCCGAAGGTTGGGGTTATTTGGAAGTAAAGTGACAGAATCAAAGTCACATCTCCCAGCCCCTCATTAGAATAGGTCCACCTCTCATCATAATATTCATTCTCTCATTACTTGTTAACCAATCAGTCAATTGCTACCCTCAGGGACACCCACTCTTCCAAGGGCATATAAACACTGAGTAGGTTCCATGAGGGATCTTTGACTTTTGAGAGTGTCACTGATCCTTTTTGTTAATAATTGCTAACCTAATTAATAAAATGATTACCTAGAAACTATATCTCTTGAACTTTTTATACATCACAGATGCTTGTGAGGATCAAGTAAAATAACATATATAGAAGCAACTAAAAGCACAGCCCTGTCTGTCAGTCTTAGGCTCCCAGAACCCTCACCTCTCCAAATAGAAATAGTTCCGTCTCTCTTGAAAAGATAGAAATTACATTTATGTCCCACCGGGCAAAAATTGCTTCAGTCACTAAGACCCTGGACCACAAACATTTATCATTACCAGCTAGGAGTTCTTCCTCTAGGAAGAATGGAATCCAAAAGACCAGGAGTTAATACCTCAATCACTACAACAATCCCAAACTTTCCCTGCCCCCTCACATCCCACCAACCAAAACAGAGTTAATTGGGTTTTTGCTTTCTTTATCCAGCCATTAGTGAAATGAATAGAAAATCTTGGTGCTAAGTCACCTCTGGAATTAAGTTAGGTCTAACTTAGGAAGGCCACCAGGATAACATGAAGGTCCTAAAGGTTGTCTATGTATAGTGGCTTCTTCACTATCCCCAGTCCATGATTCATCTATGAACTTCTCAGGACACGTTGAGCTGCCTTTTGCTTCCTGCTACAAGGCCCTTCAGGCATCTGTATGCCCTCCTGTAACCACAGTGATATAAATGTGCCTTCCACCACCATCATCTCTACTGGATCTCTCCTGGAGGAGAGAAAATGAAAGGATACTCAGGACATCACAGCCTTCTGCAGGGTTGTGAAATACAAAGGTTTGCCACTTGTCCCCATCCCTAGATTCTTTCCCTTTCTCCTCTTTCAAAAGCTTAATGCGTTGCTTCTTCTGTCTCTGCCTTTCCCCAATCAAACCAAAGTTTCTGGTCACTTATATCTTGACTTTATAAAGTTAAATTAATTAATTAATTAGATTTAAATAAATAGGTTAGCCCTTGTTTTAGGGTATTTGCATCTTAAGATTGTCTCTGATTAAAGAATGAAAGGCACAGCTCTATTTTGTTTTGTTGGAGGCAATCAGGATTCAGTGACGTGCCCAGGGTCTGAGGTCAGATTTGAATTCAGGTCCTCCTGACTCCATTCACCGTGCCACCAAAGGCTCATCTCCAGTTAAGGGAATTTCAGCCTCACTGAGCAGGTAGGAGAGAAAAAGCAGTCATAAGAGCTTGTCAGGCTGCCTGGCCTATGAGCCACGAGCCTCACACTGCCCGCAGAAGACTTTGGGGGGCACCCAGTAGAGTAAAGAGTAAATCTATCCCTTTAAACTCTCAGTTGTTGGGAAAGAATGGCATTTGTGCCCACAATTAAAAAAGGAAAACGTACCCAACGGGTAACTTCTGCAGTACCGGAGACTGCACCACGGAGGCAGGGTTCTCTCTCAGTCCACTACTCCTGCCAAGGCTGGGCAATGCCACTGGTGACCGAGCCACTGGCCGTGAAGGTTGGGGGTGGTACTCCTCATCAGGAATCACCTCCTCACAGCGGTTGCCCCGAAAGCCCGAACGACAGACACACTGCTGAGGCCGACTGCAGGAACCCTTGTTTTGGCATGGTGGCTCACATACAGCTGGGGAGAGAGAGAGAGAGATTGAGTCACCTAAGTGGGAGGGAGCTTTCTTCATCAGTAGCATGGTAAGTCTGCCCCGAGGAGCCAGAGAAATCTTCTACTTTCCAGCTTAAGTGAAAGGGGCTCTGAGTCATTGAGCCTCCTCCACACCCCAAACTAGGTATTCAAAATGGATGCCCTATTCACAAGATGGGTCTACTAGAGAGACAACTGCAAGGAGGTAAATCTGACCTCATAAACATTACCGAGACCTAATGGGATGGAATTCAAGATAATGAATTCAAGATTCCCGAAAGGGAATCCCTGATTCAAAAGAAATAGGATAGGTAAAAGGGGAATGGAAATATTTATATATTAAGAATATATACCCAAATGAGGATATTCAGGTAATAGCGTTGGAAGAGGTAGTGTATAATAGAGAATATTTGGGTAAGAGCATTCATGGAGGCAGAGAGTCATATAGTCAACAGAGATTACTATAGATTGCTTATACCGAATGAAGAAACAGATAAGGAATTTGGAAAACTGCATCACAATTTTAGTGCATAAACATAATATAGAAATGATGAGGGGAGTGGAGAGCCAAGATAGAATAGTGAAAGGTCCCAATTGCCTCACAAAAGCAAGGTGCAGAGGAAGTAATGGTTATGGTAGGCAGTAGCAGCATCAGTACCCAAGCCTGGTAAAGGGACAAACACATGGCCAGAAAGAGATCCCAGGGTACCCATGTACTATCAATAGTGATCAGGTACCATCTGACAGCTCTGTCACTCATTACCCAGTTTCAGATGACAGTAAAGCAATCAGGATGGAGCAGGCGCTGTATCTGGATAAGGAGAAGAGCAAAGACCAGAGGGCAGTGGCCAGACCTCCACCTGTTTCACACCACTTTGGAGGCACCAAAAACCTATATGCTCCCAGACAGAACTGTGAAAGCAGAAGAACAAAATAAACAAAAGCTCAGCCGGTCATTCCCCTCAGAGATAAGCAGAGCCCAATTCTAATATAAAGTCCAAAGTCAAGAAGTAGGTGGAAAAAAATGAGCAAACAGAAAAAAAACTGATCATAAAGAAGCTATTGTGGTGCCAGGGAAACTCAAGACAAGCTCAGAAGAAGACAATGACCTTTAACAAAGCCTCAAAGAAAAACACAGGTTGTACGCAACCTGAACAAGAATTCCTAGCAGAGCTAAAGAAAGAGATGAAAAAGAGCAAAAAAGTTTTAAATCAACCAAGAATGGTAAAAGAAAACTGGGAAAAGAAATGACAGCCAAGAAAATTATGAAAAGAGAATTAACAGCTTGGTAAAAGAGGCACAGAAAAAATACTAAAGAAAATATCTCTTTAAAAATCAGAATTGGCCAAATAGTAAAGAGGAACAAAATCTCACTGAAGAAAATAACTCCTTAAAATTAGAACTAGTCAAGAAGTGGAATCTTATGACTCCATAAGACATCATGAAATCGTAAAACAAAGTCACACTGGAAAAAATAGGAAAAAAGTGAATTTCATAGGAAAAATGACTAACCCGGAAAATAGATCTAGGAGAGATGACATAAGAATTACTAGACTATCTGAAATCCATGATCAAAATAAGATCCTAAATATCATATTTCAAGACATTTTAAAGAAAATTTTCCATGTCTTAGAACTCGAGGGCAAATTAGAAATTGAAAGAATTGATTACCTCCTAAAAGAAATCACTAAATGAAAATTCCCCGGAATATTATAGCCAAAAGCCAGAGTTTCCAGTTCAAGCAGAAAATACTGTATGCAGTCAGAAAGAAAAAATTTAAATACCATGGAGCCACAGGCAGGATCACACAAGTTTTAGCACCTACCAGTATAGGACTGGAGTTTTTGAGCTTGGGCTGGCTTTAAGAACCACAGGAATCTAGGAATCTAGTCCAGGTGTTACAATCAGCCCAGACTGGAGATTATCTGGAATGACCTTCAGGGCTTCCCCTTGCATAAACTGGCAGTAATTTCATCTTTAGAAGTGAATTTGATGGGGCAAATTGCTGAAAGACTGAGCTAAACTGTGAATGTAATTTCCTCCCCACCCAGAGATCAGTATGGTATAGAGGGAATTATGCCCCCACCCTCAAGGTATTGAGAGATAGGTTTGTATGTTTGTTCTTGTTAGATTTATGAGATAAATAAATCCCTTTATAAAAGTCACCTGATAAAATTCCTAATAGACCTGAGCTGCTAGTAACTACCCCCAAACAAATGGGGAGAACCATGAGTCAAGACTTGAGCCAATAGCAGAAAAAGAAACACCCACCTATCTCAGTGTACCCTAGATCCCCAAGGAGAAAGCATAACTTAGAGAGTAGGAACAGAATGCACATGCTACCATTAGTTTTACTGAAATGGTTTTTTTCTTTCTTTTATATTCTTTATTACAAATGATGACTCTCCACATGGAGCAAGAGAGGACACACTGGGAGATGAAGGTATTTAAAAACAAAAGATGTCAATTAAAATTTAAGTTATAAAAGGAGAAGAGAATGAATTCTGAAACCTATGGGTCAGTGAGCTTGACTTTGATTCCTGGTAAAGTTCTAGAATGTATCATTAAAGGCATAGTGATCTTCTAGAAAAGGATGTGACCTGGCTTCATCAAGAGAAGGTCATGGCTGACCAACCTAATTTAATGGGCTTTTTTTACAATGTAACTGATAAACCAAGGGAATGTTATAGACAAGAGTCACCTGAGATTCAGCAAAGCATGTCAACGTTTTTCATGAAGTTCCTATATACAAGATGAAGAGTTGAAGGCTAAACGTGTATTCAAAACTGATTGAATGTTTAGACCTAAAAGTAGTCAATAGAAATTTGATACCAGCTAGTAGAGAGTCCCAGAGAAACACATTAAGTCTAGTATTGTCAAACACTGGTACTAATGACTGAGATAAAGACATATATAGCATTACCACCAGGCATTTGATTTTATTGGTATGAAGGACTCCCAAATGAACAGTCCTTCTACTCATGCAAGTTAGTATCTCTGCATCATTTTTTAGTCTTAGAAATGTGAGAGGTTATTTGTCCAAGGTCTGAGGTAGGATTTGAACCCAGGTCTTTCTGGCTCCAAAGCAAGTTTTCCATCCACACTATACACACTGCACGCTAGCTGCCCATGAGGCAAGTTATAAGGGGCTTTCTATGATCCTAGAGGTAATAGGGGAACACAGGAGCTGTGACAGTCAAACCTGTACATTAGGTATATCATTTTGACAGCTGTCAGTCAATAAACAATTATTAATCACCTACTATGTACCAGGCAGTGTGCTAAACACTGTGGACATGAAGAAAGGTATCAGTATCTTTTGACAGTTCCCTGCTCTGACAGAGCTCACCATCCAGTGGGTAAAGATGTGAGAGGGATGAATGAGACAAAGGAGAGGCTCGAAGCAATGAGACGGTGCAATTTCTCACAATGTTCCCTGGAGAGGAGACAGCGTGGTATAATGGATAGACCAAAATAATGCTAGACCTAAAAACAAGAAGACCCAAGTTTGAATTAGCTGTGTGACCTTGGGCAAGTCACTTAACATCTCTCTGCCTCAGTTTCCTCATCAGTAAAATGGGGATAACATGTAATACCCTACCTCACAGCATTATTGTGAGGATCAAAATAGGTAATATAATTTAAAGCACATTACAAAACTTAAACCACTAATCTTGGTGGTCATTTAGTCACTTCAGTTGTGTCTAACGCTTCCTGAACCCATTTGGGGGTTTTCCTAGCAAAGATGCTAGAGCAGTTTACCATTTCCTTCTCTAGCTCATTTTACACAATAGCAAACTGAGACAAACAGGGTGAAGAGACTTGCCTAGGGTCACACAGATAATAAGCATCTAAACTCATGAAGAAGAGTTTTCCCGATTCCAAGCCCAGTGCTCTATCCGTGACATCATTTAGCTGCCTAAAGCACTGTTACCAATGTTAGCTACTATACTATTAGCACTGGAACAATAGCCAGGAGAAAAGCGATCTAGTCTTATTTCCTCCCTCATCGATTGTGTGATCTTGAGTCCATCACTAAAGCTTTCTAGGACTCAGTTTTGCAAAGAAAGGGTTGACCAGAAGACTTCTCAAATCTTCTAGAAGGAATCTTCAGGAGAATAGAGGTCTCAAGTCCTTGCTGACCACAGTATGGGGCAGATAGCCAGTAGCTAAGAAAGGAAAGATCTCTACCCAATTCCCCAACATCCTTCAGCCTTCACTTCCTCTGTCCCATGGCAAACAGTAAACCAAATGACAAAGATGCCTTGTGGCTCAGCATCCTGGGTCCTGGGTTCAAAAATTCTGGCCTGATGTCAACACTCCATCTCCAAACACCAGTCCAACTTTCTCCTCGTTGCATTCAGCTTTCTCTAGTGGCCACCAGACCTCTCTGCTCATAAATTCCTCTCTCCTGCATGTTCCTAATTACAAATCAACCAATGAGAATCACATGAGAACACTGCCCCTCACTACCTTGCCAAGATTAAGAGTGCTGCCAACTGGTCAGGAGCCAATATACTTAAGTGCACACAGGGGTGAAAAACACCCACCCTATCCCTGCCTCTCTGACCCAGATCAATGTTAACGTTCAGATTTAAATCAAAGAGAGAAGATTTAATGTCCCCAGGCCAGTCCAAATTCCCAGGGAACTGAAAAGGAGAATATCTCTTAACAGTGATGATCTTTCCAGTCATTCTAGAATGGAAGAGCCTCTGGGACCATCCAAGTGCAGACTCAGAATTCTAAGATCTTAGTTTAGAATTCCCCCACCAAGTCTGTAAGGAGACCATTACTCTTGTCTCCCTTTTCTCTCCAACCCATCCTATGCATTGATGTGAACTCAATTTTCTTAAGATACTATTTTATGCTAAAAAACTTCAAAAATTCCTCATTCCTTAATAGGATAAAGCCAAAATCCTTCGCTTGGCATTTGATGCCCTCTCCGATCTAGCTCCTACCTTTCTTTCCAGCCAAAGGTACTCCACTAAGCCCTCCAATCCTGCCAAACCAGCTTTACTCATTGCTTCCCAATTATATCCTGTGGATTTTCATTTTCTAGCCTTTGCCCATGTCACTTTCCCTGCCTAGAATATCCTTGCTTTTCATTATTTGTCTTAATCTTATTTAAAAGTCCAACTCAACTCTCACTTCTACCACGAAAATTTCCTTGGCCACCCCAGCTCTAAACAATAAAATGTCTGTCCTCTGAGTATTGCACTCTTGTAACTCCTTTAGCACTTGGCATAGACTGTCTTATTTTGTCATTTGTCACGATGAATTTATCCTTGTAATTAGATCATAGGTCCATGGAGATTACATATATGCCTCTCTGTATCCCAAGCACCCAGCATGATGCCCTACATGTCTATAACTGGGGCAAGTCATTTACTCCTTCTGGGCTTCATTTTCTTCATCTGTAAAATTTCTTCATCTGCAAAGCCATCTGGATCCAATGACCAGATAAGTTCAGAGGGAAGGGAAGGGTATTGGAAGGAAAGGAAGAGGATGGGAAGGTAAGGGAGGGAAGAAGAGGGGAGGAGAGAGTAGCTGCTACTCACACACAGTAACTGTTTCTCTTTTGCCCAGGAATCCTGAGGGTCTTCTCCTTCCAGTTTGATTTTTTTTTTATTAAAGGGGTTATCCCTTCAGTAACTACTGAAAGAGACCTATTCATTGAATGGGCATTACCTCACTCAAAGAGAGAATCTGAAAAGACCTTAGCCTAAAATGAACAGGGTCTCCCATTGCATCCTCGGCCATCATCCTGATGACTATCTGGCCACTGGTCCCAGATGGCTCAGGAGGAGAAAGTGAGGCTGGTGACCTTGCACAGCCCTCCTACCCCATATCAAAATCAACTGCCAAGTCATATCATCACTTCCCTGATGTCATGGTCCTCCTTGAGAACAACTTCCCTTCCTATGTTTTGATGTTGCTACAATAGCCAGCTATTGGAGACCACAAATGGCCAACCCAAAATACAACCATCAAGTCAAGTGGTATAGCAGATGTGACTCAGAGACAAACTGCAGTCCTCTTCTTCCTCCCCCTCCTCCTCCTTCCCTCAATACTGTATAATCAGATGGCCAATTTTCACAGTTACATTTCTAACATTCATCTTTCTCCAAAGAGGTTCTTTATAAGCTGGCTTTGCCTTTAACACTGAGACCATTCACTCTCAATGGAACCAAGTCCCAACTCAATCACCCCCCTCCACCAGTACCTACTCTATGGACTGCATTATGCAATCTAAATCCTAATTCTGCACTGTCCAATATTGTTTTCTAGATGTTTTGTGTGTTACTCATATTTCTGGAAACTAGATCATTAGCCTTCTTGAGGGTAAAGATAACATCACACTTAATTCATATTCCCAAAGCACAATGAAGTGTGGGGACACGTAAAGCTTACTACTACTACTACTACAACTATGACCACTACTAATAGCCAGCATTTTTATAGTAATTTAAGGCTTACAAAGCATTTTACAAATATTATCTCAATTTCTCTTCAACAACAGCCATGGGAGGTTGGTGCTAATATTAACCCATTTTACAGATGAGGAAAATGAGGTAAAAATAGCTAAATGACTTATCCAGGGTCACACAGCTAGTAAGTATCTGAGGAAGAATTTGAACCCAGGTCTTCCTGACACCAGATATGGAATTCTATTCCTCATACCACTTATTTTGATTTACGGTCATCAACAATGAAAATATTTATTAGAATCTCCTTTGCCCTCATATCTAGTCACCAGAAGAGTATGAGGATGGGTTTTGGGGTTTTTTTGGCGGGGTTGGGGGGAGGTTTGGGGAAAGGGATAAGGGTTGTTCCTCACCAAGCAAAATTCACATGCACTGCTTTCTCTGCTCAAAGACAACATGGAACATGACTCCCCAGACCAGCCTGGGAAATTGCAAGGCATTCAAAAAGTGAAGCCCTGGCATAACCTCCCTCTACCCACGTGCAAATTTTGGTCTCCAACCATTCATAACTTATTTCTGAATGCTCTCTTTCTCCATCACTCCCCCCGCCTGCACCCTAACAGGGCACTTGATGCAGGTTGAAAACAAGGGAAGTTTTAGCTCTGCAAATTCAGTGCTTTGGAATCAGTTACACAACCAGAGGGGAAAGAAATAAAGCCCCTGCAACTACTTTTAAAACTGAATATAATAACTTTTCCCCCCTTCCTTCCCCCATCCTCTTCTTTACATAACTCTAAAGTAGCTGAATATGATTTTACTCAGACTTTCCACACAAAACCTTTACCTTTGGGAAGAGCCCAAACTCAGAACCCACTGGCCCAGAGAGATTTTGGAAGCAGTTTCTCACTAAGGAAAAGCTTCTCCCATAATTCCCTTAAGTGCTTCTGAAGCAAACAAAATGGGGAGACAGCTTTCAAGCCCTCCTCTCCTTGCCTGGATAGGATAAGGCACCAGATTATCAGTCCTAAAGAGAAGGATGGTAAGTCCACTAAGTGAGGAGGACAGAAAAGGATCTCATAGGATCACAGACGTAGAACCAGAACCTTGGAAGGGACTTTAGAGATAAGGGGAAGAGAGTTGCTATCAAGACATAATAGACAGTTCCCTAGCTCCAGGAGAAGGATGGTTGAAAACAATTCTGCAATACTATTTTTAATGGCATTCTTTTTTGATTTTTTTCCCCCTTCCCATTTTCCCTTCCTTTCAGATAGAGATAAATAGACACAGATAGATGGATAGATAAATGATAGAGGATATAGATCATAGAATAATAGATGATAGACACACAGATAGATGAGAAAAAGATGATGATAACAGATTAGATAGATGATAGAACTATATAGATGATTGATAGATAGACAGATGGACAGATAATTAATCATGTTTGTTATATTCCAGGCATCGTACTAACTTCTGAGTGGACAAATACAGTCAATTTAGTTCCTGCCTTCAAGGAGCTTATATTCTAATGGGGAAGACAATACATGAAGGAAACTAGAAGGGGGAAGGAGGTCTGGAAAGTGCTGGGGGACTGGGCAAAATAAAGCCAAAGTTGGCTTATCAGAGCCCAAGGTGGTTGCAGAGATAGAGCCCTCTTTTCTAGAAGGGAGAATGTGGGGAAAGCAGTATGAACTCAGGACAGTGTGGAGATCAAGGTGACTTTCTCAGGGTTCTTGCTTCTCTTTTATCCCCTTCATAGGCAGTCAACACATCATCCTTGTGATGTCACTGGTCCCTCTGAGAATGAAGAACAAACACCATTCCAAAGAGTATTGAATGAAGTAATTTATTTCTTTTATATCATCACGGGATCCTATTCTGGGAAAGGTGGATCTCATCAGCAGGCCCAGATCTCCTTTTCTGCCATAGTTAATTAGATAAATACTTCTTTCTTTTTTGTCTCCCTCTTTATTAATTAAAAAGATTTTTAAAAGTAGGAAAAAAACCTTCTGAGACATGAAACTTAAATTTAACAGGTTCTCTTCTTCCAGACCTGATGCTCCTGGTTCTCTTCCTACCACTCCTCACCCTAAGTCACCATATTTCCATACAACTACCCTAGGGTTGTGAAGGTTGGTACCAAAGCTTGAAATCCTTGTGAAACACCAAGAATTCTCTCATCCATGCCAGTACCCAACCCTCACTTTGACCAGAGCCTTGTACCTACTTCCACACCCAACTACCCTTTCAGATTAGATGGTAATATTCTCTAGTCACATCTACAGGGTCTTTCATCTGCTGTTTGCTTGGTGACATGGTGACAAGTTTGGTGACATGGAATCTGCCTCATAATTATCTCCAAGAAGCTTCCTGGGGACCCTCACCCAAGTCATCCTTTGTTTTCTACTAGTTTTGTGGCACAATGGAAGGAGGGCTAAATTTATAGTCAAAGGACCTGGATTGAAATCTCAGTTCTACCATTGACTCATTTGTGTGTAGATGTCCTTGATAAGTCACCTAACTTCCAGAGGCCTCAATTTCTGAATCTTTAAAGTGAGGGAATTTGATTAATGGGTCTCTAATACTCCTCCCAATTCTAAATCTATAACCCTTTGGAGGCAGACTTTGGCCAAGTCACTCACTCTCCACAGGTCTCAGTTTCTTCATAAGTAAATAGAGTGGGTTGGAGTACATTGATTCTGACTGTCCAGCTGTATACCTATGGTGGGCCTAATCTCATTCTCCTCCTCATATACACACACACAAAATGGAGTTTACCGTTAACCCTTCTTTGGGCTTCTGTCTTAAAGGACCCAGCCAATACCCGGCACAGTTATGGGTTTATGGGAGAGTCACTATCTGACTGCAGGGACACCTCCCCCCACTCCCACCACAACAAAGAGGGCAGCACCTTGGGAAGGACTGGAAACAGTGTTCCAGAGCTTAGGGCTAGCCAAAAGCCAGGCTCCAAAATAGCAGTTGTGTTCACATAAAAGCCTCTAATGAGAGAAAGATGCCGTTCCTGGCCCTGTGAGCTCTCTGCAGACTCAGTCTGGCAGGCTGAATCGGCCTCTACTGTTTGGCGGCGGCAGGAGGAGGGAAGGAAGGGGAGGGTGTGAGTCAGACCTTGGCCCCCTGCTCCTGAACATGGACTCCACTGCAGGACAGTAATTGCATTAACAAATGTTGAGATGTTGTAGCCGGCTGGAAGGCCTTGGGGTAGGCAGGGAGCAGCCCATTCCCACTGATGGGAATACTTTGAAGGTTGTTCCTAATCCAAATCCCAGTTCTCAGAGAAACTCTCATGGACACTTGCCCTTCCCCCACTTTGATGTTCAGTTGTTTCAGTCATGTCCAACTCTTCTCCATTTGGGGTTTTCTTGGCAAAGATACTGGAGTGATTTGCCATTTCCTTCTGCAGCTCATTTTACAGATGAGGAAACTGAGGTAAACAGGGTTATGTGACTTGTCCAGGATTGTTGTTGGTCAAATTTGAACTCAGGTCTTACTGACTCCAGGTCAAGTGTTCTATCCACTGAGCCACCAACTGTCTACTGGAGGAAATGCTCACCCCTTTTAACCATTTCCCTACCATCCCTCTGTTCTACCCTCATAAAATGAATATGTACATGCACATGTACATGTGTATATGTGTGCATGTACATGAGTATGTGTATACGTACGTGTGTGTATATGTATGGGTATGGGTATATGGGTATATATATATATTGTTGAGAGAGATAGAGACAGAGAAAGAAATAGCTATTTATCTTTAGTCTTATAGACTCCAAAGCTATTCCTATGCAGACTTCAGACAACACAGTGGAAAGACCATTGTCCCTGGAACCAAAGGACCAGGGTCCAAATTGTGCCTCAAATGCTTAACCTTTGGCAAATCTCTTAATGTCCCTAGCCTCAGTTTCCTCATCTGCAAAGTGAAAGAGGAAGGACTTAACGGCTTCTGAGGCCCTACCAACTCTAAATCTATGACACCCCCCAAACCATTTCAGTATCTTCCCCCAGAAGTGTTCCCGTGGAAAAATTTTCCAACAGATATGAAATAAACATAGGAACTAGACCTGCAGTTTTATTGGGATAGGGATCACACCAATACAAGTTGCCACCTTTTCTGCAACTTCTAGACTTACAGAGCAATCTAAAGCACTTAGAGGTTTAAATGACTTGCCCAAGGTCATATAGTCAGAATACACCAGAAGCAGGGCTTGAAAGCAGGAATTCTTCACTCTCTGGTAGAGAGACACCAACTCTCTATATTAGATTGTTCTAGGCTGCCTCTCATCTAGCCAAGTAGGTAAGTGTTCCCAGAGTGGACTTAAGGAAGAAGAGGTTTCCCCCTCTCATAATAGCCTGAACCTCATTAAGCCAGACTTCCAGTTCCCAAAAACCCAGGCAGTTCCTGGGAATCCTGCATCAGTTCAGAGAATATTGGGCCAAGATGGCTCCTAACAAGTTGCAGGGGATTTGTTTGCTGCTTTCCTCAAAATTCTCCCAGTGAAACCAGTCCCTCTCAGTACAGGAACCAGAGCACAAAAATTCCTAGGGAAATTCTTTATGTTCCCTCCACTAACAGGCATAAGAACACCCCAGTATAGGAGAAGAGGGAAAAGACCCCCACGAAGTCTGGAAGTCCTTCCAAAAGCAACAGCTATAAACAGTGCATTGCTCTCCCTTTCCACCTCCATCCCAATCCACCCATAACCCATTAGCCTTTCCCCACCTCGGAGCCACATTTCAGCTGTCTCTACAGGCACACAAACACATAAATCTCCCTCCAGAACTGGCAAAGTCACAGAGAGAAAGACAGATACAAAGACCCACAGAAGGAGAGAGAGACCCAGATGGAGAGACACCATGGGGTTGGTCAAGGAATAGAGCTGGAGCATCATCATCTACACTTGCAGTGGAGCAATGGAAGTTGGGGGTAAAGGGAGAGAGGCCAAGGTAGGTGGGTATACAGACACATGGGAAGAGAGAAGGACAGACCGCTATGTTAAAGTGACTTTGGTCTTTAAGAAAAAAATTCTTCTGTGGATAGTAAGTATCAGTGGGCACTGAATCTTCTCCATCTTCTCTAATGCTCAGTTGGTCTTATTATTAGGTACTTGAGAGGTTAAGAGCTCACTATTCCACAGTGTTTAAAATTTGAGGGGGGTGGATGGGTGGGAGGATTAGAGCTAGACCCCATTTTATAAGGTAGAACTTCATATACCACTCCTGACACACACACACCCTTGGGAGTCACCCCACATGTGTGAAACTGGCATGAAGGAATCATTAACATTCCCAAGCAATGGGAGTCTCTTTCTAATCCAAAAGGGCAGTTGGGAGGAGGTAGAGTGGGGAGAAGGAAGTAGCAATGGGACATGAGGAACCAGCTGACAGGGGGCCATGGAACCAAGAGCCCTACTTTTTAAGGCATTCAGGACATAGTCAGTTAATCTTGGGCAAGTGCTCCAACCCCCACGTGTTTCCCATTAGGTTCATTAGCAGCAAAATAGCAATAAGCAAACAGCATCAAGACCAGTTCATTAGAAAATATTCCACCAGTGTACAAGTGGGAAACCATATACAGAGATGATGCCTATAGGCAATTATCTCCAGAAGAGCTACCAGCCTCCAAAGCTAGGGTCAGGATTAGTGAGAGGAGATATGAAGGTAAGAGGAATGGAGAAAGAAGAGTCACAAAAGGGATATTAGGAGAAGAGAAGCTGTTAGCAATAATTGACGAGTATCACCCTACAGGGGTTTGGTCAAGCAGTTGTACATGCACATGCACACACACACATACACACACACAGACACCTTATTGCCAACATTGTACAGAGCCACCAAACCAATATTTCCAGTACTGAAACTCCATTATGGCAAACGGTGAATGGTAAAGCTAGAAAACTGCAAGCATATTTAGAGAATGAGAATTTCTGTGGGACTCAGATGCCCAGGAGGAGGCTCACGCATGGATGGACCCATCTAATGGACAGGAAAGGCTGAAAGAAGTCTTAATCCCATTAAAACCAAGGCATCCTGTTACTTCTTCATCTCATCTCCTAGTAGTGCCCCATTCACAACCAAACTGTCCTTTTCACTGGGTTCTTTTCTCAGTAAGGGCCAAAGTGATTTTACCAACCCAATTCTCTTTATTACATTGCAGAAGAAAGAGCACCAGGTACAGTGTCAGAGAGCATAGGTTTAAGCCCTAACTTTGTTACTTGACACATTTGTAGCCTTGGGCAAATCACTTCACTCCTCTAAATTTTTTCATTTTTAAAATGAGGTTAGACTAGCTGGCCTCTGCAGTCCCTTCCAACTCCAGAGTTTTGTTCTTTTTTCCATGCCTCTTTGGTCTCTCCATTCCCCAAGTCTCCTGAATCTACCAAGACTTTTGTCTTCCTATGATTAGCCCCAAGCACCTTTCCCCTCTTTTCATGCTTTCTAGGTAGGGACAGAAAGGGAAAAAGGAACCAGATACAGTAGGAGATGACAGTCAACAAACAGAACCATTCCCATGTACTCAAAGCACAGAAGGCAGGGGAGAGGGAGGACGAAGCACACTTTAAATAAGAGTTGATGTGGGCCTGAACTAGGGTGCTGGCTATGTGAGTGAAGAAAGGGGATGCATGTGAGACAGATCATAGATGTAGAATCAGTAAGATTTGGCAACTGATTAGAAATGTGGGGTAGAGTAAGGAGCTGAGACCAAAGTTTCAAACCTAAAAAACTAGAAGAGTGGTAGTGACCTTGATGGGAATAGGAAACTTAGGAAAAGGAGTAGGTTTTGGGGAAAAGATAATGTTTTGGACATGTTGAGTTTGAGATGTCAATGGAAGACCCTGTTGAAGATGTCCAACAGGCAGTTGCACATCATCATCATCATCGCTGGAGACAAGGACCTAGGAATGGTCTTTGTAGAAATGATAAACCTATGGTAACAGATGAGGCAGAGAACAGATAGAAAGAGAGGAAATAAGAGACCAGTACAGAACTTTATGGTACACTTGTATTTAGAGGATATGAAATGGATGAAGAACTAGAAGGGACAGAGGATCAACAATCAAATAACCAGGTAGGAAAAGTACCAGGAGAGAACAGTGTCAACAAAAACCCACATAAAACAGAGCATCCAGGAGAAAAGGATGAATGATGGCATCAAATAATGGTGAGACATTAAGAAGGATGTACACTGAGCAAAGATCATCGATTCAGAAATTAGGAGGCTATAAATACGTATAACTTGTATTAGATTACTACTATCTCAGGGAGGAGAAAGGAAAGGGTGGGAGATATTAGAATTTAGAACTCAAAAGTTTTTTTAATGAATGTTAAAACTTGTTTTTATATGTAATTGAGGAAAAATAATTTTTAAAGTTTAAAAGGATGCAGTAAAAAAAGAAGCAACAGCACAAAGCCTGCATTTGTTATCAAAAACTGTAGCAAAATGAAATTATTTTGCTAAAATATTTTTCAGAGAGGGGGGCCAAGATGGCAGAGTGATCAGTAATTGCTATCTCCCTCCCCTTGCTGACCTTGATGAGCCCAGAGAATATCTCCCCAGGAAAAACCCTAGAACAGTAGGAGCAGCAGAAGGAGTAAACAGTCTCTTTGCCCATAAGGCTAGGAAAATCACTAAGGAGGGGCCCTCTTGCTGTGGCTGAAGGGGACCAGTGTAGGAGCAGAGCTGTCCCAGACAGCCCCACCTCAGCAAACCGAGAGAGGATCCTGAGCCCCAGAGGGGTGAAGCCCGCAATTGCCAACACCAAGTGTGACTCAGAACCCCAGGGGAATTGGGAAGACACTAGTGCAGATGGGATCATCAACCACTGAGCTTGCCTATGCTCAAACTCAGTAGAGGAGACCTCCTGTGGACAGATCACCCCTCCCCCACACTTAATGAGCTAGCTCCAGGATAACTGTGGGGAAACCCAAAAAGACCTTACCTGGTCTCTGTTTTCTAACACCAGCCAGCTCAGCAGCAGGTAAGCTGCAGCATTTTAGCTTCTAGCTGAAAGAACCAGAGGCCACAACACACAAATCCTCAAGTTTTAGGCACGAGAACTGTGGGACAGAAACCCCTGTACCCCAGATACGAGATCTACTTTAAAAGCCAAGAAAAGGGTGATTATCATCAGTAAGAAGCAACGCAGAAAAGACAAGACCATAGAATCTTTCTATGGGGACAAGGACCAAAACACAAATACCAAAGAGTTCAGCATTGAGACTGTACTCCCATCTGAAACTTCAGAAGGGAATATGAACTGGTCTGAAGCACAAAGAGCCCTCTTGGACAAGCTCAGGAAGGATTTTAAAAGCCAAATGAGAGAAATAGAAGAAAAGACTTTTCAGAGAACACTGGAGAAATTTTAAAGAGATTTGATAACCAAGTATAAAAAATTTAATACCTCAACTGAAGAAGAAATTAGAAAGCGAAAGAGATGGCAGACCTATGTTGACAAGAAATGAAACAAGGCATAGGCTTGATACAAAAATCTATTAAAAATGCCATAAACAGAATGGTTATGAAGAACAATGGTTTCAGAATGTGGAAGCACAGCTTGCTTCCTGTTCAGTTCAGAAAGCTCCCTGCCAAGGCACTGCTCCAAGTGAAGCAGAATTGCATCTAGAAACTCAATAATTTTGCCTAGGACTAAAGAGGTTGCCAAAACAGGCAAGGGAGGAAGGGTTAACTTAAGAGGCATTACCTTTAATGCCTAGAATATCAGCCATTGAATCCCCTAGGGTATTGAAACAAGCCATAGAAGTTAGAAAACCTGTTAGTGAGTTTATAATGTCAATCAATTTGGATATAGATGTAGAAAGAGCAATAAGTAAAAATAGAAATAGGACAATTCAGCAATTCATATTAAATAAGAATTTATATATAATTAATATATATTACATATATATATAATTTATGTATTTATATATTGTATATAATGTACATATATATTATATATGAGGTACTTTATTTTTAGTTAATATTTATTAGATATGTATAATATAAAATATAATGTACTTTTCAATGTTATTAAATGCATTATTCTATTACCGTTATTATTGGAGGCAGCTTGCTACCTCAGTGGATAGAGCACTGGGGCTGGAGTTAAGAAAATCTGAGATCAAATCCAGCCTTAGACATTTAATAGCTGTGTGACCCTGGACAAATCACTTAATTTCTGTTTGCCTTAATCCACTGAATAAGGAAATGGCAAACCCTCCATTATCTTTGCCAAGAAAACCCCATGGACAGCATTGACTTTCTATGGTCCATGGGTTCATGAAGAATTGGACATGACTGAACAACAATTACTGTTGCTAGTGTTGTATTTTTTTCTCATTTAAAAACCAGTCAAATGGTATTTTGCTTTATGATATATGTGTATTTTAATATCAGTATAACAGAATTACAGATTTGGTATACTTCCAAATTATTTTCAAGGAACTGAAAACTTTTGGCTGCAAGGAGTAATATAACACACATTTCAAAGGCCTCTCCTATACATGCTATAGTTACTGTTACTATATACTATCAGAGCTAAATGGAATGTTTAATATCTGGCATTTGAAGCAGGAAGTTTAAGGAAAAACTGAGAAAAGGATTAATAGAGATAGTTTGAAAGAAACTGTGGAAAATTCAGAAAGAAGATGAGAAAAAAACTTCTTTCTTAGGAGAACCGTCAACTGTATTTTATGAAGAAACATTATAGAGTTTATGAGAAGTGAACCTGGAGAAAACCAGTTAGAGTAATGGTATGAGAATAGATGAAGAGACTATTCTTATAATGGCTCATGAGAAGCTGCAGAAGACAGAAAGAACACAGAGGGATCGTCTTTCCTGATAAAGCTACTTTAACCTTTTTCTTATAAAGAAGATGAAAAGGATTATTGAGAAGACCTTTTGCTTGTTACGTTAAATAAACTGAATGGCAGAACTGTGTTTCCAGAAGCAAGGAGAAGTCCAGCAATTATAGTGATAGTTAGAGGACGCTGTGGCATCCACACAGCTAAAATATAAAGAATTATTTATATCTTTTGATCTTGTTGATTACATTGTTAATAGATTGTATAGCCAGGAGCTTTAGATTCATTTAATCTTAGGAGATATTGCATGGTGTGTGTGTGTGTGTGTGTGTGTGTGTGAGTGTGTGTGTGTGTGTGTGTGTGTGTGTGTATGAGAAAGTCTAGTACATTTGAAGTGAGAGAATCTGAGTTAGAATCCTAGCTACTGCCTTTGTGATAATTTCACTGGACCTCAATTTTCTAATCTCTAAATCTATGATCCTATGACCTTTCTTTCCTTAGACTTCACCCTGTTCATTTCTACCCTCCCATCCCTAACCCACCCCTCCTCAACCAATTTTGAGGGTATTTCTTTAGCAGCAGTTTCAAAGTAAGAATGGTCAAGAAATCCATAATTACAGCAGATGGAGCCAAGATGGCAGAGTAGAAAGACACATATATGCTAGCTCTCCCCTCACAGCCCATAAAATACCTGTAAAGAAAGACTCTCAACAAACTCTAGAGCAGCAGAAGCCATAGAACAACAGAGTGGAGGAAATTTCCAACCCAGGATGACCTGAAAGGCCAATGGGAAATGTCTGTCGCACTGGATACGGAGCAGAGCCCAGCCCAGTCTTGGCCTTGCACGAGTGCAGCTTGGTTGTGGGAGAAGAATGCAAGCAGACCCCGGGGGCAGAATCCCCAGTCGCAGCAGCAACAGTGGCTCCCAGATCCCTCAACCCACAAGCCCCAAAGGCCAGTGACAGGGTTTTTTCAGCTGGCCAGAAAGGGAGAAGGGCCTTCCCATAGCTCCAGCCTCAGGGAGGGAGGGAGAAAGAGAAGTTGGAATGAGTATTGTTCTTGCATACAACTAGGAAATGAGAAATACAGGTAATAGAGTAAAGAAATTTATCTTGCCCCACAGAACAAAAGAGCAGATGGGGATAAGGGAAGGGAGGGATGTTAGAAGGGAGGGCAGATTAGTGATAGGGGCAATTAGAATGCTCGGTGTATTGGGGTGGGGGAGGGAAGAGATTGGGAGAAAATTTGGAACTAGAAATTTTGTGGAAATGAATGTTGAAAACTTAAAAAAAAATCCATAATTACAACTCACTTGTTTTAAAGTTTGCAAAGCATTCTCTTCACAATAGCACTAGGATGTAAGGTTTTTTAAACCTTTTTAAACCATCTCTTTTAAAGATGAAGAAACTAAGGCACAGAGCAGTTAATGAATTTATCTAGGGATATACAGCCCAATAAGAGTTAGAATCGAGACTTGAATTTTGGTCAATGTCCATGATCAGGACACTTTCAGCTGCATAGATGCTTCCTTCTGCCTACCTGCAGAGTGAGTTAAAACAATGTCCTTCTTTCATAGGCTATAAGGGAACAACAGACACCTGAGGAAGGACTGCCCAGGGAATTTGGATATAAGCCAGTTCTGGGAGCCCAGAAATGAGAACTTGAAAAGGATCTAATAGAAGCACCACACAAGACTGGTAAGCACTGAAGGTAGAACTAACCTTAAGACTGCGAGCCTTTGTAAGAATGTAAAATAAACATTCATTTTCTCAGTAGAAAACATTTTAAAATTTACCCTTCCTTCCCCCACCCCATTAATTCCTTTGGAAGGGGGTGGGATATGAAACACAAGGTTAAGGAACACAGTTTTCCCACAGACTCAGGAATACCCTGCTTGGAAGAGCTGGGGTCAACTCACGTTTGATGCACTGGTTGGTGCTGTTGGCAGTCGTCCATCCTGGGCAGCACCGTCCCCCGCAGACATTCCTCCTGTATGACCACAATAGTGTTAGGAGAAAGGTACTCTGGGAATATCTTCCTGAGGCCAGAACCCAGCTTCAGATAACCCATATCCATTTTCCATAGCTGTTCCCTTCTGAAGCAGCATACCTTTGGCCTGTTTGGGGCTTATCAGTCAAGTTCTACCCATTGTATGCTGTATTAGGACATCATATTAGTGGAAGCTGGGACAAGGAAGGTGAGAAAACAGTAAAAACCATGATCTGAATCTTAGAGATGCTTAAAATTTAATGGAAGCAACAGGATAAAGACCTTTGTAAAAAAAAATAGGGAAGTGCTAAAATAAGCTAACATATAAACAAACACACTTAGTATTAATTTTTTTAAACTAAAAGTTTGGCAAGGCTAGTGCTAGAGTAAGAGGGTTGGTTACTGTGAGATATACAGAGGTAGAGAGGGTTTTTTTTGATTCAGCACTTCTATTGGGTATCAGAGACCAAGGGGCTCTCCCTCTGCACTCTGCCTGGGCTCTTTGTTCTAGAGTATTGGGAACCAACGGTGCTCACCGAGCAGAGCAGTGGCACAACTATGTCTTAGATTGAGGAAAAAATCACTTTAGCAGTTAAGTGGAAGAAGAAGTAAGAGAGAGATGAGGCAGAGACCTTTTAGGAAGCTATTACAATAATCCAGGCAAGAGAAAAAGAGAACCTGAACTAGGGTTATACTTCTGTGAGTGGAGTGGAGAGGAGAGGACGTAGAGGAGAGATAGACAAAGAGTTGGGTCCACAATCAAACAAAAGGAAGGAAGGAAGGAAGGGAAAAGAAGGAAGGGAAAGGAAGGAAGGGTGGGGAAGGGAAGGAGGAAGGGAGGAAAAGAAAGAAAAATAAAAGGAGAGAGGGAGGGAAGCATGAAGGAAATTAGGGAAGGAAGGGAAGGAAAAAGAGGGGGGAAGGGAGTAAAGAAATATTTATGAAGTGCCTGCTATGTGCCAGGTATTGCGTTAAATACTTTACAAGAATCTCATTTGATCCTCACAACAACCTTGGAAAGTAAATGCTATTATTTCCCTATTCTACTTATGAGTAAACTGAAGCAAACAGATTCATAATTATGGAGCTAGAAAAGTAGTTTTAAGTCAGTTTTAAATATTCTCGACTTCAGACCTAGTGCCCTATCCACTGCACCACCTCTCTGCTTCCTTGGGAGAAAGAGAGTTGTCTAGATTGATTGGGAAATGAGACAGTTCTTTCAATACAAACTTCCCAAAACAAAAGCTCACCATTTTAATATCATTATTCAACCAGTGTTGTAGCCAAGTCATGAAACATGGAACATGGCAGTCTTTGAAGAATTGAAAATCACCCATATAGCAACAAAAAGGCACACGGTATGTGTGAGTTGACTTCAACACATTACAAACAAGGGATTCTGAAGGAGAAGCAGAGGAAAGGATGTAACCTGAGAAAAGTATAAAGGAAAAAGAAGGCTGGTTGGTCATATTGCAAAAGCAAGCCCATGTGTTCCATTGCTAACTTTACAAGGTCAAGAGAAGTTGAGTAATGTCCTAGTATATTGGATTGACCCTGTGGTGAATGTATCACATGAAGAACACTGGAAGAGTGGATAAGGATGGGTTATGATCTGTATTGTTGTAAGGAATCCTTAACTTGATAAAATCACAAATCTATTTGAATATTTCTCTGAGGAAGCACTCTAAATCAGGGAGCAAATGCCACTGTAGGCAAATGGTTTCTTGACTTTGCCCTAGCTATGTTAGGGAAGGGATTATTCTAAAACGGTACTAACTATCTAAAACCCAGGGCTGGGCGAGAAATCCTAGCATTGCTTCAGCCAAGAGAAGTTCCCCCAGGGCAAGGAGTTCTTAAGTTTTTTTTATGTCATATTTACCCATTTGGTAGGTTGACAAAATGAGCCTACATACTTCTTTGGAAGTCTGGTGAAGCCTATGGACCCCTTCTCAGAATAATGGTTTTTAAATGCATAAAATGAAGTATGTAAGATTACAAAGAAATCAAAGTATTAGACATAAGTTCACTGGTTAAGAACCCCTGCCCTAAGGTCTCTTTGGTCCTCATTTGTCCAGGGTCAATCTAGCCTTCTTTATCACCAATGAGCATCACCAACAGTCATTTCTGATAATACTATAAATATGGCTTAGTGACCTAGGGGAGATTCACTAGGACATTCAACCTCAGATAGTCAACTTGAAAAGGGTTTCCAAGGTAAGTATATTTCATAGTTGGAGAATATAAGTGCTATCCAGACTTAGCAAGGGTAGAGTGTTCAGGTGACTGAATGAGCAAATGCTTTATAATGAAGCTTTTCCTGATTTCTCCAGCTGCTAGTGTGCTCCTTTCTCTCCTCCCACCCCCCATTATCTAATACTTGATATATAGTACACACTTATTAAAATGTTTGTTGATTGATTAAAGCTTAGAGATCCATAATTGGCAGCAGGTACACCATGAATATGCCTCCTAGATTTTGGGCACAGTTCCTACAAAGGCATTACACATTCAATATAAAAGATCACAATTCCAAAAGCCTGAAATAAATGGAAGAATTGTCTCAGATCGTCAGGGATACAAGAGATAGAAGAAGGCAATGGAAGAGTGAAGACTGATGTAGTTCAGATTTCAAAGGTGAAGAAAAATGGGGTGAAGAGATGGAATGAAAGCAGGCTTATGTGTAAGGGAGGAGAACAGAATGGTAAAATCACAGAATGGTCTGTATGTCCACACCATGGAGGAAAAGGATAGAGCCTTTCTCTGGACTTTGTGCTGTGAAGGTTAACAAAGAATCTGAGATCCTTTCTATCCTCCAACCTGTCCTGAGTAAAAGAGAGCTGAGAAGATGAAGGCATCAGAAGCAAGGATGAGATTAGAATTATTAGGGTCTGACTGGAACTAGAAACGGGAGGCCTGTGGAAGCTAAGAGCTTAGCAATACATAGACTAGAACTAGAGATGAGGAGTCTAGAGTGTCCAGAAGGGGAGAGCTGAGACTGGTGGCCATTTATAAACCTCTGTGGACAGCATGGGGGAGCATCTGGTCCTACTTAGGAGTTTGTTTGACATTTGAGTGGACCCCAAAGCCTGTGTGGTTTTTGGAGCCTCACAAAGAATTCAAAATAAATTCCTTTGGTTTAAAAAAAAAAAAAGAGGCCCATTCCTGGCCTTCTGAACCAACATTAAGGGGAGCTGCCACCCAGGGAGCTCCAGGAATGTCCCCTAAAGCCAAGTCACCCCTCTGGACCATAGCTCAACCTTCCTGGATCAGACATCTCTAGCACCAGCCTCTTCCAGAATTCTCCCATGTCCTCTGGCACTCTTCTTTCCTCACCAAGACCTATTCCAGGAAAACTAAGTAGGGTGATTGGTCAGTCACACCTATTCCTGAGTCCTGGCCTCCAATACTTGGAAAAAGGCCCCAGGACCCTTCCAGGGTTTCTAGGAACTGGGGAGAGGGGGAAAGAGGAGGATCTGGAGGGCAGAAATGGCATATCCATCTGTGGACTGTTGTTGTTCAGGCATTTCCGTTGTGTCAGACTCTTCATGATTCCATTTGGGGTTTTCTTGACAAAGGCACTGGAGTAGTTTGTCATTTCTTTTTCCAACTCATTTTATAGATGAGGAAATGAAGGCAAACAGGTTTAAATGATTTGCCTAGGGTCACACAGCTAATGTCTGAAGCTAGATTTGAGCCGGCATCTTCCTAATTCCAGGCCCAGCACTCTGTCCGCTGTACCACCTGTAAATTACTGTCCCCTTATAATGCTTACAAGGTGTGGCAGAGGGTGGGAGGTCAGTGAGAACAAACAGAATTGGGTTTCATGGACTCAAAGGACATAGAGTGGTGGAAGAATGGAAGCAAGAGATTGTGAATAGCACAGAACCCATCTTGAAAAGTGTATTGAAGCCAAATGCCACTATCGTACACAGGTAACAGTTTGGGATATACGCCTTCAGAGTTTGCTTTAGGGAGAAGGATCATTTCCACTTACAGCCTACCCTTTGGAGCTTCCATCAAAGACAAAATCCTAAACTGGATGGACCATGGGTTGGACCCAGTCTCACAAGGCTTACGATCTTACAGTTTGAGGAAGTTCAAATCCGGCCCCAGAAAGCACCCCGAAGCTATTAGAGATGACCAGTAAACAAGTAAGAGCATTGGTGAATAGGGTGGGAAAAAGAAGTGAACCCTGTGGTCCCTGCTTACCTTAATAAATCAACAAGCTTTTATTAATCACCTACTGTATCCTAGGCCACATGTTAGGTGCTGAGTTTACAAGGACAAAGATGAAATAATCCCTGCCCTAACATGTTATATCTATTGGGATCCCAGGGGTGGGTAATTTGTGAAATCGTTCTGTGAAGCTTGCATTCAGTCAAAGAGCCGCCCTTGAGGATCTAGAGGGCCACATGTGGCCTCAAGGTCTCAGGTGCTCTAGACTAGATGATCTCCAAAATTCTATGGAGAGTGAACCACCAGTGAGGTCAGTTATCCGTGGACAGAATATTGCAGTTCCTAATTTCACCACCAGCTGGCGATTAGCTTTCAGTGCTAACTAGCCAGGGGGCAAGCTTTCAATTGTTCAGCCTGTCTGTCTCTGCATCTTTATTCACAGTACACATGGGATCATGGGATCAAAGAATTAGAATTATAAAGGACCTTAGAAATCTAGTCTAACAACCTCACTTAGCAGATGAAGAAAGGAAAAAAAGCCCCGGGCTTTGGCATCCTCTTCAAGGTCACACAGGAAACGTGTGATTTCAAGCCAGAATCTCTGCCTCTATCTCTTTCCAAGATGAGATGAATGAAGTATAAGCTCCCTTCCACTCAGGCTCCCACAGGCCAGTAGAGAGTGACAGACTAGAGTTGGGAGGAAAAGCACAGAAGTAATAAATATCTTTGCCAGTGTGTGTGTGTGTGTGTGTGTGTGTGTGTGTGTGTGTGTGTGTGTGTGTGTACCTACTCTAAATAGTTCATTGACCACACTCTACATGGAGCCTCTGTATATACACACCTGCAACAAAATTAATTTTTCTAAAGTATCATGAACGTATCCTTTTTGTTGCTGTTTTTCAGTCATTTCAGTTGTGTTCAACTCTCCAGGGGTTTTCTTGGCAAAGATGCTGGAGTGGTTGGCCATTTCCTTCTCCAACTCATTTTACATATGAGGAAACTGAGGCAAACAGGGTGAAGTGACTTGCCCAGGGTCACAAAGCTAGTAAGTGTCTGAAGTCCGATTTGAACTTAGAAAGATGAGTGAGTCTGCCTGGCACCTAGCTGCCCCATATATAATTTCCCTACTCCCAAACTTGCAAGGACTCTCCATTCTATATATGATGAAGTCAAAACTCTTTAGTCTGTCATTTAGGATCTGTTACAAACTGCTCCTGATGTACCACACTTTTACCTTTTGCCACTCCAACGTAATCTGTGATCCAGTAACACTGCCTCCTTCCATCTCCTAATTCTGGCCATTTTCACTTGTGGTCCCCCATGCCTGAAATTCTCTCCTTCTTCATCTCTGCTTCTTGGTTTCCTTGGCTTCCTTCAGGTCCCAGTTAAAAATCTCACCTTCTACAGGTAGCCTCTGCCAAACTTCATGAATGCTAATGCTTTCCCTCTGAAATTATCTCCAGTTTATCTTGTCTGTAATTTGCCTATTCATAACTGTTTGAATGTTGTCTCCCTCATGAGATTGGGAGCACCTGGAGAGACACACTGTCTTTTGCCATTCTTTGTAACCCCTGTGTTTAATGTGGTGTATGTCAAATAGATATGATGACCCCTATTTGGATTGTCTTTTCCCACTTCTTCACTTATATCTTTCCCTTTCTTCAAGGCCTAACAGGTCCTGCAGCCTCTCAACTGTTCCTAGATGATCCCAGAATCCATCACTCCTTCCCTAGAATTCCTACAGCACTTTCTGCTAAAAAACTACTCCAGGGTCACTTGTCTCTGCATGTTTTTGTTCTGCTCTCCCAAATCTGCTAGATCTCCAAGTCTCGGAGCTGTGCCTCATACATCTTGGCATCCTCAGGGCATTCCTCAAGCTCAAAGTGATTCCTTAACTTCACATCTCTCCATTCTGCATGGAACTCTTCTTTTCATCTAATAACTTTTACCGAAATTATTTGTAAATATCAGCCCTCCTACTAATTGCTGAAAGGCTCAAGGGCTGTTTGTACTTTGTAAGCCCCAGGGCCCAGCATAAGATAGGTGCTTAAGAAATGGTTGTTGAATTTGTGCAAGCTCATCCACACTCAAGAGCTTTGTTATTAGTGAAGAGGGTGAGGGAAAACATGAATCTGCTTATAAAAGCCCAGACCATCCAAATGCATACTTGCTCCATGGGGGAGGCATTAATGGAGATTATTAGTGTTGATTTGGATATTACCACTTTGGTATGTTGTTGTTAAGTTGTTTCTCTCATGTCCAAATCTCTGTGACCCCATTCGATGTTTTTTTGGCAGAAATACTAGAGTAGGTTTGCCATTTTCTTCTCCAGCTCCATTTACAGATGAGGAAACTGAGGCAAACAGGATTAAGTGATTTTCTCAGGGTCACACAGCTAGTAAGTGTCTGGGGTCAGATATGAACTCAGGTCCTCCTGACTCAAACTCAATCCACTGCACCACCAACCTGTCTTGTGGGAAGTGGGGGGGCAATGGAAATTCCTGTTACTAGCTAGCCTCTGTAGGCCTCAAATGTCCTCAATTGTAAAAAGAGGAGATAGGAATAGATATCCCCTGAGATCCCTTCCACCTCCCTCATTTTACATAGAAGGAAACTAAGGCCCATAGAGTTTAAGAGGCATGTCCCAAATCACCTGGGTAACATAGCTAGGATTCAAATCCTGGACCTCTTGACTCAATACTCAATCCCACAGTTTTCCACTGAACTACCTTTCTACTACTTTTAATTCCTGTTCCACACTCTCCCATTTCCCAGCCCACCTACTTTCCTCAGAGTTTCTGGTAGGTGGTAGAAAGTTTGAATGGAACTTGCCTGAAGGATGTGGGGAATATGTAACACACAGAAACAACCCTACTAACAAATGAGTGAATACCATTTCTACACTGGGAGGGCAAAGCTGATTTTTTAAAAATATTGTCTTCTATACACACAAGCTGCATGATTTATTTATGTATTATGCATATGTGTGTAGACAGAAAGACAGAAGTTAGATAGAAAGATAGATAGAGATAGATAAGACACACGCTTGTGCAAGTTAGACCCAAATGCCAGAAAATGGCTTGCTAATCTCCACGGAAATACAACTACAATTAAGATCACTGACAGTCCACTCAATCCTGGGACCCAAATGGAATGTACAAACTGGAGAGGAGTGGGGACATTCCTGCTGATGCCCTTGCCAGCTTTGCTTGCTGTTTTCTACAGCATTGTCCAATAACCACAGTTCATCTCAGGAGACACCTGTCTGGTTCCAGACACAACCCTGCACACCGTTGTTCAAAATGTACTATAGCATCTACAGCCCAGGCAGGAGGTCACAGGACTAAGCCAGCAGAGGGAATGGGGAAACTGAGAGCTTCTCGTGGGAAAGCAGAGGAATTGGGAGGCATGAGTGAAACTGTGTGTTACACTGGGAAGATGAATGAGAAGGAAAAAGGGGAATGTGTTTATCTGTGTATCGGTGTTGGAGACAGCTCAGTTCCACGGAGAGCATTCCGGGTAGTAAGCACAAAAACACATACACACATGCAGCTCAAATCTAAAATGTGTAACTCCAGACTTCCACCTACTCCAGTTACTAAACTCAGTCGGCAATTTTCCCGGATCCCCTCCCCCATCATCCCATTCATGGGTCCTGTCCTCCTGAACATTCTCAGACAAACCCACGAGTTCACACAAACACCAAACTTCCCTTCAAGAAATGAGTTCCAGAGAAGAATCGGTCTCCACCTGCCTCTGCACCTCCTCTTTCCCCACCTCCACCCTAGTCAGGCCCCCACATTCCTGCCTGACACATTCCCCAGGGACTTGTGCTCTGGGATTCAGGTACAACACACATCCACATTCACCATGTGAATCCTGGTAAAGAAAATCATCAGTTTCTGGTTTCATTCTGCCCACTACAACCAGGGACACCTGGACCTGGGGGCACTGTTATTCTTAACCAGAACGGAGCTCCATTTCCTTATGTAAATGGTGGGTGCCTCAGGGTTAAGAAAGTTGGAGAGGTCGATGAAACTGAGGGTGCTGTGAGAAGTTAAACTAAGACAACTAAGGAGGGGCAGACAGCTCTGTTGGGACCAAGCTGGAAAGCAGGTGCCAATGGTCAGGAGGGCCAGGAGGCGATAGTTACATCATCGATGTTTCTAGATATTGATCTATTTATCTAACTATGGATATAGAAAGATATTTCCTGTGCCTCCCTACACCCTTTCCATATTTTTATCTACTTATATAGACATATGTAATACAAAAGATACATATTTATATGCATATACATACAACATACACATATATACGTATATAATATATATACCAAGTGATAGCATAATCTTGGTAATGAATTTCCCAAAAGCCTCCCCCACACGCGCGTACACACACACACACAGACACACGCACGCACACATACACACACAGACACACGCACAGACACGCACACACACAGACACACACACACGCGCGCGCGCACACTCACACACACACACAGACACACACACACGCGCGCGCGCACACTCACACACACACACAGACACACACACACACGCACACACACACGCACGCACGCACACACACACGCACACACACAGACACACGCACACACACACACACAGACACACACGCGCGCGCGCGCACACTCACACACACACGCACACACACACACACACACAGACACACACGCACACACACACACACACAGATACACACGCACACACATACGCACGCACACACACGCACACACACACAGACACAGACACACGCACACGCACACACACAGACACACGCACACACACACAGACACACGCACGCACACATACACACAGACACACGCACAGACACACGCACACGCACACACAGACACACACGCACACACACACAGACACACACGCACACACACACGCACACACACAGATACACACGCACACACATACGCACGCACACACACACACACACAGACACACACGCGCGCGCGCACACACACACACGCACGGACACACAGACACACACAGATACACACACACAGACACACGCACACGCACACGCACACACAGACACACACGCACACACACACAGACACGCACACACACACAGACACACACGCACACACACACACTCACACACGCGCACACACACAGACACGCACACACACAGACACACACGCACACACATACGCACGCACACACACACACACACACGCACACACACACGCACACACCCGCGGCTTACCCCATCAGTCGCCCGCGGGGTGAGGGCGGGGGCGGAGGCGCAGCCCGGACTCTCTGCCCGGTCCGAGGGCGCTGCGGAGCCGAGGCAGATCGGAGCAGAGCGGGATTCTGTCGCAGGGTAACCGCGGACATGTGCGCAGGTGGCGGGACTCTGCGGGTCTGCTGTGCTCTGAGAGGCCTCCTGATCTCGCCGTCGGTGGGGTTCCTCAGGTGACCCCAACCCGCCTGGGGCACATCTCCGTGAGGCTGAGCCGTGCCCAGCCCTCCTTGCTCCCGGAACAGACTGTACACCTTGCCCGCAGTGGCACCAGAATGACTGGCCCCAGGTCGTCGGAGCCGGCTCCGGTCCCTGCCCGCGGGCTCGTACCTCCCCACGAGATCCCGCTGGGCATCCCCCAGACCCACCAAGAGAGCCAGGGTCAAGGGCAGGAAGCTTCTCCAGCAGCTCCCCATGGCTGGCCTCGAGCGAGAACTCAGCGGACAAGCGGCAGCCGCCGCATGCAGCGCCCGGAGCAGCCGCGCTCGGGGCTCGGGCTCCTGGCCTCGCCAGGCACCAGATGCTTGCCGCGAGCGCCTCCCCAAGTCACTGTCCCCCACGCGCCCCTGGATCGAGGAGCCGGGGAGGGGGAGCTCCGTGGATCGAGGAGCCGGGGCGGGGGAGCTCCGTGGATCGAGGAGCCGGGGCGGGGGAGCTCCGTGGATCGAGGAGCCGGGGAGGGGGAGCTCCGTGGATCGAGGAGCCGGGGAGGGGGAGCTCCGTGGATCGAGGAGCCGGGGAGGGGGAGCTCCGGGCTTCGGACCCGGTCTGATCTCCGGCCCCGCGCCCCCCGCTCAGCCCCGAGCCCCGCGCCCACGCCGCGCGCACTAGGGCTTGCACCTTCTGCTTTCTTCCTCCTGTCACTGCGGCCTCGGGAGGGGATGCGGAGGGTTTTATTTTTGGAAGCCTCCCCCTTTCTTTCCACTCTTGCCCCCTCGGAGAGACGGCTCAGCCTCCTCATTACGGGAGAGGGGGAGGGATTCCAGAAACACCCACTTTGGCACCACGGAGCGAACGAGCGGCGGAGGGGGATTAACCCCCGAGGTGCTGGCATAGGCAGGTCCCCGGCTCCGCGCTTGACCCAGGAGCCCGCAGGGGAGGTGGCGGGCCCAGGGCATCTCCCACTAGGCAGTCTCGGATGTGTCTCTTCTCTTTCCTCTGACTTTCATCTTTTGGGGGCTCTCTCAGGGGCGAGGGGTGAATTCTGGTGGCCTCCACGCCCCTTGAAACTGTCACTGAGTGGTGCCCGAGAAAGGGTGACGGGTCCGGGCCCGAGACACAGAAACTACTGCGAACTGCAGTCTCCTCCCGAGAGACGATACCATTCGTGCCCGGTGCCGCATGCCGCGCGTGGCTGCAGGACACACCAGAACTCTCTGGCCTCCGCCTTCCCCTGGGGCATAAAGGGGCTTTTAGAGGATGACATGAATAGTATGCCCCCTGGTGGAATGAACCGAGCTCTTCATTCATAGCTACAGCAGGTTAAATGATGACCCAACCACAGTCTTGCCTTGTACTCTGAACATTCGTTCAGCCAGAAGTTCAAAGTACTTTCCCACTAGGAATTCATTCATCTCATCCTATTCAAATCTTTAGCCCTCGATCACTGCAACTTACTTAGACGTTCAAGACAAGTCAGAGATGTTGACTTGAGTAAGGGGTGGGGTGGGTGCTATTCTGGGGTAGATGACACCCATTTTTTCGTTGGCACAAAGTCATATAGGAAGCCAGGAACAAAATGGAGGACAAAACGCAGGCTTCCTAATCATGAGGGTTTCCACCCTGTCCTCCTTTCCCTCTCCAGCTGGCAGCAATGTTCTCTGAACTCCCACAGGCTGTAAGTCTCTGTCCTCTGAACACCCTTAGTATTTTATTCATGGGTTTCATGTGGTACCTAGCATACTCTATTTGTATCATATTTAGAACATGTAATTTCCCTTCTAGATTGAGAGTTTCTTTTATATTCAATTCTAATTACACTACCTTGATATATTGTTTCTGAATTTATTTCTTTTCTTGAAAATAAACTCTAGAAACACTCTTATTTTGTA
>CM053774.1:41897614-41917712 GCA_028658325.1 Potorous gilbertii
ACTAATGGGGAGAAAATTTTGGAACCCAAAATCTTGTGAAAATGAATGTAAAAAGTTAAATAAATTTATTTAAAAAAAAAAAAAAAAAATCTTCAAGCACTATATATAAACGCTACCTATTATTGGTGTTATAATCCCTCTGCCAGGAGCGGTCAGTCAGTAAACGTTTACTAAGCTCCTACCCGGAATCAGGCAGTGAGTGGGCCAAAGGTGTTGACAGGGGATTATTGTATGAGTGGGAGGTTGACTCTACTTCTGTAGTCCTAAAACAAAGGAATTGGAAAAATTCTTTGAGCAACAGTGAATATTGGAATAATTGTATAGTTTCCTAAGATGAATATATTGAAGGAAAAAACTCAATTGAATGTATAAGTTCTTATAAATTTATAGAGTAAGAAAGTGAAACACTCAGGGTCAGTTGGAAAGATGTTGATCAAGATTATGGCAGAAAGAGGGCAGGAGTCAGTCAGGAAGACTCATCTTCCTGAGTTCAAATCTGACCTCAGATTTCTTTCTAGTTCTGTGACCCTGGGCAAGTCACTTAATCCTCTTTGCCTCAGTTTCCTCATCTATAAAATAAGATAGAAAAAGAAATGGCAAACCATTCCAGTGTCTTTGCCAAGATAATCCCAAATGGGGTCACGAAGAGTCAGACAGGACTGAAATAACTCAACAATATGGCAGAAAAGATTTGGGTAAGCTACAAGCAAGTTTCCCAATGGGGAGACAAGTATTAAAGTGGGTTTGGTGGATAAAGATGGAGAACATTCTTTAGAAAATTTCAAGCATAGGACATTTGGGACTGGTTGTCTCACATACAGTAGGTGCTAAATAGACTCATAACTAAGAAAGAAAAAAGGAAATAAGTATTATAAAGTATTTACTATGTGCTGGGTACATACTAAATGTTTTACAAATATTAACTCATTTTATCTTCACAACAATACTGTAAGTTAAGTGCTATTAGTATTGTCATTTTACAGTATTAGTATTATATTTTATAGAAGGAAACAGAGGCAGACAAAGGTTAAATGGCTTTCCCAGGGTTGCATAGCTAGTATCTGAGGACAAATCTGAACTCAGGTCAGCCTGACTCCAGAACCCTCTGTGCATTGTGGTGCCACCAAGCTGCTTCAGTCTGTATGCCTTAGGGAACAGGTACAATACATGTTGGTGGGGAGAGGGCAGAAGTAGAGATTTGGGGATAGTTTGAGGCTGCCATGGTGGGAAGAAGTGGGCGGGTCAAATCAGGGAAGAGCTGACCTGAAATGTTGCGTGTGTGTGTGTGTGTGTGTGTGTGTGTGTGTGTGTGTGTGACTCCAAATGATTTTCTTGGCAAAGATATATTAGAGGTTTGCCATTTCCTTCTCCAGCTCATTTTACAGATAAGGAAACTGAGGCAAACAGGGTGAAGAGACTTGCCCAGGATCACACAGCTAATAAGTGTTTGAGGCCAGATTTGAACTCCAGAAGAAGAGCCTTCTTGACTCCAGACCTGATATTCTATCCACTCTGCTATCTAGGCCCCTCTATCGGTTAGCTTCCTATTTTGACATATCATTCTTGCTAAGTTCAGTTGTTTCTAGGCTGCTGAAGTACTACTAATGGCCCTTCTAAATTTTGGTGAACCTAGGATAAAACACCATTTTGTCCCTATCCCTAGTAGTTATTGCACTTAATAAACGTTTATTGAATGAAAATGAATGTTATGAGTGATACGTGCCTGGATTACAGGTTTTTGATCTTTAAAGAAGGACCATAAATCAAGGTTGCCAACTACTGATATAAACAACACTTCTAGTACTAGACACATAACACTTACACCATTCATTTCCATTCAATAAGCATTTATTAAGCACCAAAGCCATAACTAGGAAGGGAGAGGGGAAAGTGGAGCTTTGTCCCAGAGTGTCAAAATTAAGAGGATACCGTTAACCCTTCAGAATCCTAGAAACAACTGGGTTTATCACTTGGCAAGGATACTCCAGCTTCTGCTGCAGATCTTTCTGGGCTTATTTCCACTGCTAATGCCTTCCCTCTGAGAATATCTCCAGTTTACCCCGCATACATCTTAAGTAGGTTTGTACTTTGGATATTGTATTTGAATATTGTTTAGATATTGTCTCCATTATAGCATGGGATCTTCTTGAGGTCAAGGCCTGTTTTTACCTTTGTATCCTCAGGACTGAGCCCAGTGCTTGGTACACAATAGGTGCTTAATAAATGCTTATTGACTTACTATTGACTGATTGGGTTGTATCATTAATAGCTGTGAATGTTCTAGAAAAACCTCTGGTGTGAGGGCTTGCTCAGTCCTTTTCAGAACTGCTCATCCACCTTTGGTGTCCACCAGACATTCAGCTCTCACCTGTGACTCCAAGCTGCCCAGCAAACCATCTGGGCAGATGGCTTAAACCAGGTTGAGGGTGACCAGTGGGCCTCCAAACCATTGGTGAGTGAGGGGGATGTCTACTTCAAGCATGTGAAGACTTCCCCCAAGGCAGTATTCTGACAGATGAGAACAATTTGTTCCAGTGGTCATGAAGGTGGCTGAAACAGGTGCTGTGGAGGGTTTAGAGCTTGGTCAGACATTGCAGATGCCAAGGTCATCCATCGAATCCCAGGCCATCTCCAGTCATCTTGACTTTTGCCTTTGACATCACCACGTGATGTCTCTGATCTTCAAAAACAAGGGCAAATTTCATAGGACTCTACCATCTTAAAAATATGGAACATGTCATTTTACAATGAAAATTAAAATAAAAAATAATAAATTCTCCTCTACAGTAAAAAAACAAGGACCAACAGCACTCTATCCATTACACCACCTTCTAGACTCTTATTGATTACCTCTAGTGAGAGGGAACTCACTACTCCATTCAGTAGACTCCCACTGTCAGCTCTAATTAGCAGAATATACTTTATATGAAGCCAATCTGACTCCCTATAATTTCTTTCCACTGGTTCAACTTCTGCCCTTGTTCACTTATTGACATTGTCAAGTCATTAAATGAGGTAGGCCTCTTACAATGACTCTTTGTCAGACCAGTCCTTTGGTTGGGAAGCTCTCATATAGATGGCCTCAAGAGAATCCTTGTAGATTTAGGATTTTTCATTTCTGTGGGTCTCAAGAGCAGGTTGGAAGTCTAGTAGAGGCTTCATGGTGACTAACCTATTCTATCTTTGTGATCACCAAGCCACAGAGAAGTTTTGGACAGTAGGTGGGCAGTGGGAGAAAAGGAAAGGATATAGAGTACAGTAGAAGATATAGAGGGAAACTCAGAAAGGAGGAATACAGTCACTAAACATTTATTAAGCACCTACTATGAGCCAGGAACTGCGCTTAAATACTGGAAAATTTGGAATTAAGCTTAATGGCTATAACTGGTGTTGGAAGTTTTCCTTTGATACAAGAGAAGGGTGGAACTGATCATTTCTAGGAAGGACTCTTCATCAGAGAGAGAGGAAAATGAGAGCTAATTAGTGTGAATTCTAAGCCCTGGCAGGGATATGATCCAAGAGGCCTGAGCCCCCTGTGGCTGTCAACTGAGACTGGCTATCAGACACAAAAGGCTAGATTCACAAAAAGATACTGCTTGGGGGTGGGAGGAGTTGCTCTTGAAAGATGTTAAATACTGAAGAACCTATTCCTCCTTCCCTATCCCAAAATCAGGGCAACTGGGGAACACAGTGGATAGAGGTGCAGGGCCTGGAGTCAGAAAAACTCCTCTTAATGAGTTCAAATCTGGCCTCAGGCACTTACTAGTTGTGTGATTCTGAACAAGTCACTTAACCCTGTTTGCCTTGGTTTTCTCATCTGTAAAATGACCTGGAGAAGGAAATGGAAAACCACTCCCAGAATCTTGGCCAAAAAAAAAGAATCCCAAAAGAGTGGGACATGATTGGAATAACTGAGCCACCAAAACAAATCCCAAATTCAGAGTTACCTGGAAAGCAAACAGACTTTTGTATAGTGACCAACGTTTTTACATTTGGGGAAAAAGGAGAAGAGTAGGATCCTCAGTAACCTGGCCTCCTGGAACTTGCCCAGTTTGTTAAATGATTGTCCTTCCAAACATACCATGGATGCTAAACGTGGGCTTTCTATATGCCTATTCTTCCTTTTCTTCTCTTTTTTCCTTCCTTCCTTCCTTTTTTCTTCTAAGGAGATGCTAATTGAGATACAGGTAATGAAACATGGTGCCTATCCTCATGGAGCTTATAACCTAGTAATGCAAAGAAATGCAAAGAAATGAATTATTATACAATAGATAGGCAATAACTCTGTTATTATATAAGAACGTAAGACATCTACAAAGTGTCATTTGAGGTTGAAGGATCACTCATTTTCAGCCACAGATAAGTGGAGGAGACATTTGTAGGAGGTAGCAACTGCTCTTGGTACTGAAGATGGGTAGGATTTCAAAAGGAAAAGAATGCGTATGAGGAGGAGGGCAAAAGCACAGAGATTTCTTTGCTTTTTCTCAACTTCCCCAGATAATCCATGCTACTAGGTAACTCTCTCTTGAGAGCAGCCACCCTTCCCGCATGGGCTAGGGTCTAAGAGACAGATGTTAATCTGGGCAGGAAGAAGGGAGTCCCTTCACCTCTACACCCCAGGACCAGCTACATTCCCCTCAGGACTTGTCCCTGACAAGCACTGTGTCTGGGACACCTCCTGAGGGCCCCCACCTCCTTTCAGTGGATCCAGCCAAGCAGCTGGTTTTCCTTAGTGCCCTAGCCAGGTCATCTTTCAGCCCTTGTCCTTGTGGTTGATGCCAAATGCTCTAAAGCACATATTTGGCAAGGAGTCTGTGGGCAGGGCCTGAGCAGGTGGCTCTGATTAAGTCTGGCTGGCTCCTATTAACAGCTTATCTGCTTAAAGCATTAGTAAGGTCTCTCTGGGACCATTGAGGACAGCTCCATCCTCTTTAAATTTCCCTCTGCTCCCAGCTCTCTACAGCAAGGACCTCCTGAAAAGCCTTTGTCATCATAATCACCATCAACCAGAAGCATTTGTTAGATCCGTCTCTGAGGGAGATGTGCTAGCTGCTTACCTGGAGTTTACAGTCTTAGACTCTGCTATAGAAGAACCTGTAAAAAGTGAGAGTACACAGCAACATGGGGCAGTAGAGATTCGATGTAAAGTCTGGTGGCCCACTAATTTTCTTCTTCATAGATAAGTATGCAAGAAGGAATAGTGTCACACTGCAACAGGAAAGATTTTGGATAGAAACAGTGACCGGAGAGATGCTCAATAAAGACATCTTCACTTAGCTTCAAATTCTATTGTGTGACCCTGGGTCATTCCACTTATATCTCCGTGGCTTAGTATCATCATCTTAAAATGGGGAAACCAGTACCTACATTCTAAGACTGTTGTGAGGGTCAAGTGATATGTAAGCTTTCTATAACATGATAACATTTTGTGACATCTTATAGATATTAGCTATTAATATAAATGGTAGCTTTTAATGTTAGCTTTAATGAATTAATTTAATTTAATGAATTAATTATTCATTATAGTTAATTATCATTATAAGAAGAACTTTCCAAGCATACAAACTGTATACGTAGATATCTATATAAAAACTCAAGTCTTTTACATCAAGATGGGGTTGCCTCTCACCATTTGGGTCTGCTTCATCAGCTCCTCCACCCTCCCTTTCTTGAAGTTCTTTGGGGAATCAGCTGGAGGTAATTTGCATAACCCAGCCCATATGCCCCAGAGGAAGATAGGAGGGGGAAAGAAAAAGTGAGGAGAGAGAGTAGGGACTGTGTGGGACATGCTGATATGAGCAGAAGGCATACTACCATGATACTGGGAGAGGGAAGGAGGAGAATAGGACTGACTCAGCATAAACTGATGTAGGGTAGAAAACAGATGAAGTCCAGGAAGGAGGTATGCCTATAGCAGCAGAATTCAAGTGGTAACACATACACACACACACACACACACACACACACACGCGCGCGCACACATACTCACTCACTCACTCACTCACTCACTCATACACTTTCAAAAAGTTGCAGGTGTGGAGGTGCTCTGTTCTGAAAGTATAAAAAAGTTGTAGGAACTGTCTAGAACCCTCCTGATCACAGCTTGAGAGCTAGTCTCCAGAAGAGAAGATAATGAGCACCATCTATTGGAAGAGAGATGAACTTCATGGAGCAATGAAGAAGGGATTAAGTAATAGCATCTTCAGAGTGCCAAGTTACTGGGGAAGGCTCTGGATGGCAGTGACAATGGAAAGGGCATAATGCCTGAGAACAACAGAGAAAAACTGCAGTGGAGGGGGGAAATATAGGACAGGGGAGGGTGTGAGGTAGAGTGGCAGTAAGGGATAGTGGTCAGAGAGATGTCCATTAAAGATAATATGGTATACGCAAAAGGGTTTCAGAGACCTCAAAGAGCAGCACCAAATAGAGAGGAGCAAATTCTGGCCTTCTCCCTTTGGTGGAAGTAGTACAAGTACCATAAATTACAAAGATTTCTTCATTAACTCAGATGCAAGTCTTTTCTGTGTCCTTTAATGCTGAAATAAAACTGTTTTTTGTTTTGATTTAGAGCTGCTAGGTGGTGCAATGGATAGAGTGCTGGGACTTGAGTCAGGAGGATTCATCTTCCTGAGTTCAAATCTGACTTCTGACACAACTGTGTGACCCTGGGGCAAGTCCCTTAACCCTCTTAGGCCTCAGTTACTCATCTGGAAAATGAACTGGAGAAGAAATAAATAAGAAACCACTCCAGTATCTTTGCCAAAAAAAAAAAAAAACCTTCCCAAGAGGAGTCATGAAAAGTTGGACATGACTGAAAACAGCTAAAAAAAATGTTTTGAGCCATGTGAATATGAGTGCTTATAAGAGGACCTAGTGATCCCTTTGATTCACTCTTGGGGGAACTTAAAGACACTGAAGTTTTCAGCTTCTCCCTGGGCAGAAATAACAAACAATCATTTAAATGTACTTAGACTCTGTATCAAGAGAAAGCCTTGGGTACAAGGTCACTGTATTGAGACACTGAAAGGGGTTACTCAGAAGGATTAAAGAAAGTTGGTTCCCTACTGGTATTTTAACAACAGAGAACATGTTAGAGGCAACTCCAACCAAGAGATTGCAAAATTAGTAAATTACAAACCAGGCTTGATTCATTGTTTTGCTGATTGCCCAGAACCAAGGAAGCAATTGATAATGCAGATTAAACTTAAAAGTGTGTCCCTCCACCCCAAGCTGGTTGTTAAAATACTTTATTAGTATACCACTGAAGCATATCCATTGTTCATGGATATTTTAGGTATGTCCTGCCTGAAAATAGAGGAAGAAACTAGATCTTCTGACTTAGCTTTCTATTCCCAACTCCTTGATCTCCTTTACAGTCAAGAGGAAAGGGGGAAGCAAAGGGGGTGTGGGGGGAGCTCTTGCTTCAAAGAGCAGCAGTTGACTGGAATCCCATGGGGAGTATTTAGAGGATCATGAAGTTGGCATATTTATTTCTGGTGTTTGTGTCAAAAGGTGGTGGATGGGAGGCCAAAATAGGCCTAAAGCATACCGGAACTAGCTCTTGGTAGAAGAGTCCTTGACTGAACTTAATTTTGACTGTCAGTATGGAGAAATGGGGAAAAGCTTGGAAGGTATAGACAGCCAGGTTGGTACCATGGTTCTGTAAGCACTAGGCCTCAGGAAGACCTGAGTTCAAAGACACTTATTAGTTGTGTGTTCCTGGACAAGTCACTTAGCTTCTGCCTCAGTTTCTTCTCTGTAAAATTGGCATAAAATAACACCTGCCTTCCCGGGTTGTTGTGAGAATTGCATATAATGACCTAATAACTGTGAAGTGCTTAGCACAGTGCCTGACGTATAGTAAGCACTATGTAAATGTTGGCTATTATTATGATAGCGTTTGCACGTGTATGTGTGTGCATGTGTGCACTCTTGTGTACGTTTCATTGTGGGGAGCTGGAAGTGTTTGTCTGAGAGTGATTGCTCATACTGCCTTTCCTAATATAATCCGGCGTAGCATAGGCAGTGAAGGGAAACATAAAACCATGCTCTGTCTGGTCCAGCTTACCTGAAATAGGGATCCAAGTGAGGCCAGCCTTTTCTTCATTTTCCTGGAGATGCCAGGGCAGACTTATGGATGGGTTGTGTGTAACCAAGAACCCTGGGCAACCTACTGCCTAGTTCTTCTCATGTTCAGCATTAAAAACTTGCCTGTCACCCTCCAGAACAGTCTCTCCTGTCAGTAAGCTGAAGTCCATGGATGGCTTGTTACTAGTTTTTTCTCCTCTGATCTTACAGATATCAACGAATGCCTTCTGCTGGGATTGTGCAAAGATGCCGAGTGTGTGAACACTCGAGGCAGCTACCTCTGCACCTGTAAGCCAGGCAACATGTTGGACCCATCTCGAAGCCACTGTGTGTGTAAGTACCCTCAGCCGGAGGAGGTAAGGGTGGCGCTCTTGGAGAGTCCAGGGACTGCCTGAATGCTGTCATTTCTCACCCATCTAACTTCATCATTTTCAGGAGTGCACATGAACTTGTGGTTTTGTGTCTCTGTGTAATTGCATTCTCCTGTCCACTTGGGTTTCAGTGTATGAATCTATGTGCACATTAGTGTTCCTGCACCTCATACGTGTGGGCATGCACATTCATACTCTTGGGACTGTTTGCAGTGACTTGGGGTAGGATCAGATTGCCAGCTGGGATCACACTGTGTTCAAGGTATCAACCAGACAAAAAAGCAGTGTCAACTGGTCTGGATGTGACTTCCTTCTCATAAACAGAGAGGAGCCAAATAAAACAGGATAACGTTACCCACTTTTGGTGTTTTCAGAGATAATTGACAATTACATAAGCCTGGCCTGGGTTTTTCCCCTGAAAACTAACCAAGCTCAGACTGAGTAAATGCAAAATTACTCAAAAGCTCTCTTCTTTCTGGTCCTTATAAATACCTTCCCTCATCGAACAATTAATTAATTCAGGCTGCAGTTTGCCAAGCACAGTGCTGGAGAGAAAAAGAGGAATAAGAATTTCTTTGACCTTTTATCATCTGGTGGATGGGAGGTAGGGGAGATTAGGCACAGCACAACCACAGTAAGGAAATACAGTGTGTGGTATATTGCAAATGCATGAAATAAGGAATTAGGAGTGAACCCTTCCAGTTGGGCATGAGGGCAGCAAGAAAGAAGCAACGTTTGAGTTGGGCCACAAAAAGATAGGGGGCAGCTCGATGTCAAAGAGGAGTCAGGCCCTGGAGTCAGGAAGACTCATCTTTGAGTTCAAATCAGGCCTCAGATACTTACTAGCTGTGTGACCCTGGGAAAGTCACTTAACTCTGTTTGCCTCAGTTTCTTCATCTTCATCTTCATCAGAAAGAAATGGCAAACCACTCCAGTATCTCTGCCAAGAAGACTCCACATGGAGTCATAGAGAGTCAGACACAACTGACCAATACTCACCATTCTTTCACCAATTCCTAGGCACAGCCTTCTGAAGTTGTTTGTATCTGTTATCTCCCTAGTCAAATCAATGTAAGTTTTTTGAGGGCAGGGATTGCATATTTCACTTCTGTATTGCTCACCTACTTTGTACAGTACTGGGAGCAGAGCAGGTGCTCAGAAAATTCTCCTTGAGACTTGCTGCCTTACCAAAAGAAAAAGGCACTGTCTTCCTTTCTCCATTATGGGTCATTTAAGACAAATTAATATTCTCTTTGTTCCAGCTGATAAAGCTGTGTCCATGGAGCAGGGGCTATGCTTCCGATCAGCTGGGGCTGGCACATGTACGCTGCCCCTGGCCCACAGGATCACTAAGCAGATTTGCTGCTGCAGCCGGGTTGGCAAAGGATGGGGGAAGAAATGTGAGAAGTGTCCCCTGCCTGGCTCAGGTAACAATCTCCCTGTGCCTTCTCTGTACTCCCAGAGCCCTGTGCCCCATTCCCCTCTATCCTGAATGTCCACCGGCTTCAGCCTCAATTAAAGGAGGAGGCCACTTCATGAAGAGGTGACCCGCTGCTCAGGAAGAAATGCATAATATCTATCCCATCCTTTTCCTCTTGGAAGATCTGCTAGAGGCTACCAGATCCTTCCTTAACCCTATGGGATCAAAGATCTGGAGATGGAAGGCGCCTTGGAGGTCATCTCATCCAACCCTCTCATTTTACAGAGAAGGAAGAAGGGAAGGGAGGAAAGAGGAAAGGAAGGAAAGAAGGAAGAGAAAAGAGAGGAGTGGAAAGGAGAAAAGGAGGGAGAGAGAAAGAGGAAGGAAAGGAAAGAGGGAAGGGAGGAAGGAAGGGAAGGAGAGAAAGGAAAGGAGGGGAAGGGTGGGAGGGAGGAAGGAAGGAAGGGCAGACTTACATAGTATCTACTATGTACTAGGCACCATACTAATCACTTTACAGATATTATCTCATTTGATGTTCACAATAGCCCTGGGAGATAAGGTGCTATTAGTTCTGAGTTGAGGAAACTGAGGCAAACAGAACTGAAGTGACTTGCCCAGGATCACCACACAGTTAGTGTCTGAGACCAGACTTAAACACAAATGTTTCAGACTGAACCTAGGCCCAGCACTATATCCACTAAACCACTTAGCCCAGGGGTGGCTAACCATTGGAGTTAAAGCCACAGATAGCCTTCTAGATCCTTAAGTTTGGCCTTTTGACTGAATCTAAGTTGGATTCTAGAAGGCAGGTTCCCCAACCCCTGAGTACTAGCCCCTTATGTCCCTGAGATTCACTTAATCACACACTGTCAGATCTGAGACTCCAACCAAGGTCTAGTTTCAGTGGGAGAGGTCAGTAGTCTTTCCACAGTACCCTCCTTTCTCCTTTGCTTGCAGTTTTCTCCCTGAATGGGAGGAAGGAGATGGAATGAACTCCTAGGAATCTAGAGATGGAGTAAGCCTCAAGTGATGGGGATAGGCTTAGCAGCTGAGCAGATGTGGGTGTAGTCCGCCAAGGTTTTGGTTGAGTCTATCTGAATCTGATTTAAGTGGATAGTGCGTGAGATTTCAAAGGTAGACGGTACCCAGGTGGAGAGTCAATTCACATTAGAAATGAGTCCAGAGTGGAGGGAATTAGACAGAAGACTGGCCTTCGGGCAGGTTTTTCCAGAATGCAGGTGAAGGGTGGAAGTACAAAGGAAAGGAGCTTAGACTCGCCAGCTTAAATCTTAAAAATAGAATTAAAATCAATTTTCAGTTTTACAATGTGCAAATCTATGTGTTGTTTTTACCTTTGTATCTACAATTCAGGTAGTGCAGTGGCTAGAGCACCGGGCTCGAAGTCAAGAAGTCTTGAATTCAGATCCAGTTTCAGTCACTTACGAACTGTGACCTGGAGCAAATAACTTAACCTCCTTCAGACACAGTTTTTACAAAGCTTTTACACAGCTTTACAAAGCGGAGATAACTTTTGTACCCACCTTGCTGGGTGGTGGTGAGACTCTAAAGAGATAATTATGAAGTGCTTGCTTAGCACAGTGTCTAGCACATAATAAATCATATTAATGTTAACTCTTGTCATCATTGTTAATATTTTTATTGTGAGGATCAAATGAGATACATTTGTGATTAGCACGGTGCCTTTCCTTCTACTTCTTTCTTCCCTCCTTCCCTCCCTCCTCTCTCCCTTCTTCCTTTCTCTCCCTCCCTTATTTTCCTTCTTTTCTCCTTTACCTCTTTCCTTTCTTTCCTCTTCTTTCTTCTCCCTTCCCTTTGTAAAAGCCAGCTATGTTACAACCTATTTTAAATTTTCCTTTTCCTGTAGTTTGAAGCAAATACCCATCTCTGCACCCTTGCTTTCTCCCCCTCTTTCCACAAACCCACAAACCATATATATATATATATATATATATATATATATTCCTACACCCAAGAAATTGTTGTCCAGATGTTAAGGACAGTCCAATCTAAGTGACCCTTAGGCAACCTGTCACTTCATACCCTCCTCCCAGTAACTACCAGTGTTTAAAACCAACAAGAACTTGCAGATATCCTGAACCTTCTCGTATGCAATGTTTTGTCTTCCTGTCCACAGACAGGAAATAAGATGCTTTGTTTCACTGTGCAGATAGAAACCACTTTGGAAAGTGGTTTCCCCCTTTAGCCAACAGTTTAATGAAAATGTGGGCAAGTTTTACGGGATGAAGTGATTAAAGAAAGTGGTTTCCTCCTTTGACCAACTGCTTAATAAAAATGTGGGCAAGTAGTCTTTTTATCCCACAATACTTCGAATATAGAAGGAACTTCTTGAATGTAGATGGAATGGAAATTGAAAGTGTGACCTCTCTCAAATCAGTCTCTGACCACTTATCTTACAGAAAGCTTCCGGGAGATCTGTCCTGCTGGCCATGGTTACACTTATTCCAGCTCAGATATCCGCCTGTCCATGAGGAAAGCTGAGGAAGAAGAACTGGCCAGAAGCTTGGAAAAGCCTGGGGAGAGAAACAAGACTGTAGCCTGGCCAGTAGGGAGACAACCTCTTCGAGAAGTGACAGCCAGTCATTCAGAAGCTGTGATCCCATCTGCCAAAGGTACAGTGGGGCCAGATGCCTTTGAGTCTGGAGGCAGGATGATCTGGGTCACTTAGTCCTTACGGGCATCAGGGTGCTTCCTTGGGTCCAAATTTTAACTCTGTAGAATAAAATGGGAAGATCAGTGTCTCCTCTTCCTAACTTGTCTTTGTGGGAATTCATCCAGTCTCCTTGAAGAGGTTTTCATCTTCTTTCTTTCTCACCTTAAGCCTGGATTTGGGATAGCCCTTCAGCAGACCCTCATTCTCTTCTTTCTCATGTCAGCTCCACCAAGAAGAGCACTTTCTCCGTTGCCATGCCCTCAAATTTTGCCAGTCCTGTAAAACATGCCAGGTAGTGAATTTCCTAGAGCTGACGGCTGTTATATTTGCTGAACATCCGGGTCAAGTCTCTAAACCTTAGGAATCTAAGTGATGTATCTGTTCCTTCTCTTGGACATGGAGACAAAGCATAATATTGATTGCCCTAAAAATAAAATCAGAACTCTAGAACCCTGTAAATAGGGTGCTAGAGTTTCTGATGGAAGGCAACTTGTGCCACCAAGGAATTTTGGTTTGGTGGGTCTGGGAGAAGGCTGGGCATGTCATTCCTGAAACCAATGACATTGGGAAAGGTCTAGTCATGCCATGCAGGCAAGCAACTGATCTGGAATGGCCAGATGGGAGCTAGGGTACTAGAGGTCAGAGAGAAGGCATTTCTTTAAAATCCAGGTAGACAAAACCTGAGTTAAGAACTTCTTGAAGTTAAGAGAAGCCTGGGTGTGCCGGTTAGGCATCTAGGAGAGTTAGATAGGAGTATCAATGTATCTTTGTTAAAAGGAAAATTCATTGTTTGAGCTTTCTACCTGATTAATGAGGCAAAACTCAGGAAAAGAGAATTAAAAGAGTGGAAAGACTGATCCCTGGAGGATCAGCAAGAGATTCAAGATAGAACCAACTTTTATTGAATAAGGTAAAGACAATTTAAATAGGTCCACATCAGCAAAAGGGGATGGGCCATTGTGTCTCAGCTCCTCCCCAATGTAGCAGGTACGTGATGTTTAAGAAGTAGGGGTACCAACTTCACAGGTAGGGGTACATGCTAAATAGCAGGCAATACCTCCCCCAACACTGCTTGATAAGCAGGGCTGAAACAATGGGTCACTGAGTCAGCATAGCTTTCTCTATCTCCATCACTTTTGGAAGTTGAGGAAAGACTGAGGAGCCAGGGAAGGAGACAAAAGCAAAAGTTAAAAGCAGCTCTGAAGCCAAGGGAAGAGAGGATATCTAACAGTAAGGAGAGGTCAGCATGGTCAAAAACTACGGAGAAATCAAGAACAAAACAGACAATAGAAAGTCATTGACTTTAGAAATTAGGTCATTAGTGACCTTAGAGCAATTTCCGTTGATTGTTGAAGTTGGAGCTGAAGTTCAATTGCAAGGTTGAGGAGAGAAAATGGAAACACTGGAAATAGGTATCTTTTAACGTAAAACTTTTAAATTAGATAAATAATCAAGCAAATAATTAAAAAAAACGTTAAAAAACTTAAAATTAAATTTAAAAATCAAAAAACAAATACCAAGTAAAATGAACACTTCCATAGACTTCCTGTAGAGCAGGAAGTGGGGTGGGAAGGGATTGCACATAAAACTGGATCTCTATTATGTAGGACTTGCTTTTCTTTTTAAAATATATAATAAATTCATCATGTAACTTTCAAAGCTGACCTGTTGGTCTGTGATTTCTTCTGGTCTGTTCTCTTCTCATTTTGGAGGTGGAGGTGAGAACCCTATCCCTAACTCCTCTCTCTTTCCCACTTCTCTCCTCTACCAAAAAGAAAAGAAAAACCCTTCTAGTAAATATGCATGGTAGAGCAAAGCAAATTCTGGAATTGCCCACATCTAAAAAATGGATATCTCATTCTGCATCATGTTTATCATTTCTCTGTCAGGGGGTCAGTAACATACTCTAACATCCTCTAAAATCCTGGATGGTCATTACATCCATCAATTAATAGTTTAAAAGAAGTTTAGCAGCAAAGGGGAATAGAGAGATGGAATAAAAGATGAATGGGGTAGAAGAGTGCTAAAGGCTATCATCAGATGCTTAGTGACATAGGAGAAAAGGGGAACAGCTCAGAAAGTGAGGTAGGAACTCAGATCACTTCTCCCTCCACTGACACCTACCTTTCCCTTTACAGGTTTCTCAGAGGGTGACCAGGTAAGTAATTCTCCCACCTGGGAAGTTTGGGCTGTTTGGAGTTGGGGAGTGGGAAAGGGGGGAGTGGAGCAGACAGTGAGTTTTAGGGCTGTGTAGCTCCAGAGCAGTTAGAATAGTCAGTCAATAAACATTTTATCGAGTGCCTACAGCCAGGCATTGTGCTAAGCTCTGGAGATACAAAAAGAAGCAAAAGACAGTCCCTACCCTCAGGAAACCCACAATCTGATGGGGGAGACAACATACTATATGTGTGTGTGTGTTTGTGTGTGTGTGAAAAATGGGAAATAATTATGAAGGAGAGGGCAGTAGAAGGACTTCCTGTAGAAGATAGGGTTTTAGGAAGGACTTAAATGAAAGGTAGACAGAGAAGTGTTCTAGGCATAGGGAAGAACCAGAGAAAATGTCTGGAGTTGAGAGATGGGACATCTGGTTCATGAAATAGCCAGGACGCCAGGGTCACTGGACTGAAGAATTCTTGGTGTGGGGAGTAAGGAATAAGAAGACTGAAAAGGTAGGAGGCGGCTAGATTCTGAAGGGCATTGAATGCCAAGCAGGATTTTGTATTTGATCCTGGAGGCATTGAGGATGACATGGTTGGATCTGTGCTTTTTAGATATTTCTACATAACTTAGTTTCTGTAACTAAGGGGAACCTTGGAGGTTATCTAATTTAGTTCTCTGATTTTGCATGAAAATGCCACCAGGGTAAAAGCAACAATTCCAAAAACAAGGAGTCGCCATCAGATGGTGAAAAAAAGCAAGGCAAGAGGCAAAGAAAACCAGAACCACAATAAAGAGAGGAAATGGTAGTGTGGGAGGAGGCAGAGGATGAAAGGAGGATCTAAGCATAGCAGGGGTGAGAATGCTGAGTCCTGTTTCTGGGAGGACCTGGAAGTAGAAATATGGGGAGGGCGGTGGCATTTTCATGTCATCATAGTGGCATAATTGATGGAGAACTAACCTTGAAGTTAAGGAGACCTGGGTTCACGTCCTGTCTCTTCCTACTGTGTGACTGTATGACCCAGGACAAATCATCTAATTTTTAGACAACTCTAAGACTATAAATTGCAGAGAAGGTGCTAACTTTTATCAGTAAAGGGATTTCCTTCATATGAACATTCCTTAAGCCAATGAAATCACAGTTCTAGTCCCTATCCTTATTTGGAGAAATTAAGAAATGGGATGGAGTTGTTTCTTAGCCCTAAAAGAAAGAGGGAGGGACAGCGTTGCTGTCCTGAAAAGAACATTTATGCTCCCACCTCAGATGTCCAAGCATTGAACCTGGAGTTCTAGAAGAGCCTTCCTTGACCTTGGCATGGGTAGAACATGCCTAGGGAACCCATTCCTCTTTTTTTTTTGAGAAGTAATTGGGGTTAAGTGACTTGTCCAGGGACACACAGCTGATAAGTGTCTGAGGCCGGTTTTGAATTCAGGTCATCCACACTCCAGGGCTGTTGCTCTATCTACTGAGCTGCCTAGCTGTCCCTTAGGGAACCCATTCTTGACTCATTCCATAGACATCCTTTCTACATCTTCTTCATCCTCATTGCTGACTTAGTATTCCTGTCCCTGTTTGTTACTGAAAGCAGAAATGTGGAGTAGGGACACCTCAGCCCTACCCCTGATTTGTTTTAGCTGCATGATGCAGTGGATAGAGCACAGGTCCTGGAGTCTGGAAGACCTGTGAAGAGCTCAAATCCACCCTGAGACTAGATGTGTGACCCTGGGCAAGTCACTTAACCCTGACTGCCTCAAAATATAAAGCTTCAGCTTCCCCTCCCATCAGGAATTTACTTGTAAGGGCTCAGTGCTTCTTCCAAGGATGGCATCTCTGAAACATGAAGCTGTATTATTATGTCTGAAACTGCTTCTTTGCTTCTTTTTGAACTCCAGTCTGGCTCAAGTACTGTTCCTTTAATGGTCTTATGATCCCTCCTTAGTGACCTCTGAATACTTTCCTCTGTATCCACACCCTTACCCTGGCACCGTCACCCTCCCTCCCCATATTTCTACTTCCAGGTCCTCCCAGAAACAGGACTCAGCATTCTCACCCCTTCTTTGCCTAGATCCTCCTTTCATCCTCTGCCCACTCCCATACCACCATTTCCTCTCTTTGCTGTGGTTCTGGCTTTCTCTGCCTTTTGCCTTGCTTTTTTTCACCATCTGATGGTGACTCCCTGTTTTTGGAATTGTTGCTTTTACCTTGGATACCAGCACTGTCTCCTCCCATTTTTCCCATCTCCCTGTACTCCCACCATTGACCCTACTCCTCCCTCATCGTTCTCTTTATTGCAGGTACCCTTCACTATCTTCTCTCTCCGTATGGTGGTCTTAGCTTCAAATTCAGTGTCCCTTACTGGGGCTCTTTCCCTAGGAGTACATCTTGGTATAATAGAAAGAGTATTGAAAGAGGACTTAGGTTTGAATCCTGGTTCTTGCCATTTAATATCTGTGACCCTGAGTGGGTCACTTAACCTCTGGGCCTGCAAAATTAGAGAACTAAATTAGATAACCTCCAAGGTCCTTCTTTGTCATAAATTTATGGTTTTATGATCTTTTTAGGAAGTACCGGGTACACCGAACAGATATCTCTTTTTCTCCTGAGTTTTCTTGGACTGGGGCAGTTGGTTAAGAAGTAAAAGCCACATTTCTTCAGTAGAAAGATTACTCACATTACTGCTGGCCTAATGAGATGGTCATCCATTAAAGGGGTGTATGGTACAGATGCCCTGTGCTCTCGCACCACTGACTTTCTCTGGTATTTAGAAAAAGTTAATTTGCTTCTCTCTAGCTCCATTTCCTCATTTGTTCAATGGGTACAGTGGTATCCCAAGAGAACAGAAGGGAAGGGTTGAAGGAACAAATAAGGTTGTGCCAGGACCGTTTGGAATAGGAGCCTCAGTGAGAATTGTCCAAATGTATTTTCTTGTGAGTTCACCAGGGAAGGATTGGGAAGGATGGAGGTGAGTGGGGCAGTAGAAAGAAGCAAGTTTCTTGATGTTGACTGAAAGGTCCTTTTGAAACCTGCTCCCCTTGCACCCAACTCCCATCATAGAAATGCCAAGATTAATCTTTTCTTCTTTAAACTTGAACCCCACAGATCACTGCAACTGCTGACTCTGTGCCAGCCTGGTCCCCAGGTAAGTAAGTGCCTCCGAGGGAAACAGGGGGAAGGAATAAAACCCAATTAGCCTGAAACATGAACCCTTTAGGTAAACTATGGGGGCTCAAGAACAGTGGATGGAGGGATGGGGAAGAAGATCATTCTCAACAACTCTGTAGTGAACATCTAAACCCCCAGGAATCTGACAGGACTAGAGACCCAGCTTCATCCCAAGGTGCCCTCTTTCCTCCACAGCACCCTCCATAGCAACGCCATCTCCACCACTTCTTGGGCAGGTGACCCCAAAGCCTCAGGAAGAGGAGGAAGACGCATCCATCCTCAATGTGGCCCCAACACTGAGCAAAGGTACATATCTAGGCCCTCTGTGAAAACAGCAAGTTGGGATTGTCTGACTCAGAGGTCAAAGGCCAGAACTCTTTTCTAGAAGCAAAGAGAAAGCACCTGCATCCTGAAACCTGGTGGAAGAATCTGACAGGCTCCATTGACCTCTTTGAGAGTTTAGAAGAGTCTTCCTTTCCTCTCTCCAGGCCTTCAGAATTCCTGGCTCAGTAATGAAAAGATCATGGGATCTCCCTTAGGGATATAGCATCCACATCTGGTGTCTTTAGTCAGCCCCAGTGTGTTGAGTGAGGGATTGGGGGCTGGACTGGGAGGGGAAAGCAGAAATCTTCTTGGTGGGGGAGGCTAGTGGGAGTGAGGGGATTACAGCTTCCCTTTGGTGCCTATGGGGAAGGGGCATCATAGGACCTCCCCAGGAATATTAGGAGAAACTCCCAGAGAACAGGGGATAAGTAAGTCCCCTTGGGAAACCTGGCTAGATTCCTGTGGCAGTGAACACTGAGTCATCTGGCCTTACTGGCAGCCGCTGCAGCTTTGTGGCCCTGGAGAGAGCTTGTTTACTGGGGAGAATAGCAGTTTTGTTGTTTCCAGGTTGCTTAACTGTCTGAGAGTCTGTACTTTTCTCTCCCTCTGGGCTTCTAGGGTCTGGTCTGTAATGACCCAAGGAGGGTTTGGGGAAGGGAAGCGGGGAGAAACCTTGGCAATCTACCTGTCTCTGGAATGTGCTTTCCTCAATAGCTTTTTGTTTGAAGTTTGCTTCAAATAGAGATGTCTGATGTTGTCATGGTGCTCTCATAACATGAAAGTGTATATGTGAGTGTGTGTAGGGTGCGTGCGTGTGTGTGTGCACTGTACTGTCTTACTCTTGCCATGCCCAGGTTCCCCTTTCATCCTTTGCCCACTCCCCATTTCCTCTCCTTTCTATGGGCCTGATCTTCTCTGGTCCCTGTCTTAGCTTTCCTTCACATTTGCTTTTCCTTTAGCCTTGTGAAGCTAGTCCTTTCCCCTCCTCACCTGTGATCAGACCCTGACACTTCCCATTTGACTTTCCTTTCCCTACTTTCTCTCTCCATACTTCGGGGCTAAGGTTCTGATTCTATGTTCCTTACTGAGAGTTGCTTCTCTTCTCTTAGGGAAACAGCATGGTATATTGAAAAGAGGGTTAGGTGGATGTAACGGGAAGTGCCCTGACACATCCAGGAGGGCCTGCTAGCACAGGGTCTTAGATCTGCTTTTCTAAAAAGAAAGCAGCTTTTGAGGGGTGAACAACCTTCTTTAATCACATAGATCAACAGAGAAAATACAAGCAGAGAAATAAAGACCAACAGACAGGGCTTCTAACTGACTGACCATAAGCAATACACACAACACAGATCAATAGATCCAACTGTCTGACCATTACATACATACAAAGATACCAGAGAGAGAAGCACCAACATCTGGGTTTTCAAGGTGGTGTATATGTGTGGAGGGTGCTTCTTAACAGCTACCCAGAGTCTCATCTGGCAAGTGAACCTTCTTCTAAAAAGTAAGCCCCAAAGCAAAACCTTACCTCAGGGTATATGCACACTTTTTTTAATACTAATTTTATTTATTTTTAGTGTTCTACAATCGCTACCATAAAACTTAAATGTTTCCCCCCCTACCTATCCCCCACTTTCTCCCTCCCTCCCTGAGACAGAATACAATTCTATATAGGATCTACACATACATTCCTATTGAATACATTTTCACTATAGTCATGCTGTATAGAAGAACTAAAATGAATGGGAGAAATCATATAATAAACCAAAACATAATACACACACGTAAAAAATGATCTGCTACATTCTGTGATTGAATTCCATTGTTCTTTCTCTGGATGTGGAAGACATTTTGTCTTAGAAGAGCACTGGGAATTTTTT
>CM053774.1:41926504-41965193 GCA_028658325.1 Potorous gilbertii
GGATAACACAAGATCTAGCAGCTTCCACATTAAGGGATCAAAGGGCTTGGAATATGATATTCCAGAAGTCAAAGAAATTGGAACTAAAACCAAGAATCACCTACCCAGCAAAACTGAGTATAACACTTCAGGGGAAAATATGGTCCTTCAATGAAATAGAGGACTTTTAAGCATTCTTGATGAAAAGACCAGAACTGAAAAGAAAATTTGACTTTCAAACACAAGAATTAAGAAAAACATGAAAAAGTAAACAGCAAAGAGAAATGATAAGGGACTTACTAAAGTTGAACTGTTTACATTCCTACATGGAAAGACAATATTCGTAACTCTTGAAACTTTTTTCAGTGTCTGGGTAGTTGGTGGGATTACACACATACACAAACACACACACACACACACAGACATTGAGAGAGACAGATAGACAGAGAGCATGGGGTGAGTTGAATAGGATGGGATCATATCTTAAAAAAAACTGAGATTAAGGGCTGAGAGAGGAATATATTGGGGGAAGAAAGGAAGAAATGGAATGGGGCAAATTTTCTCTCATAAAAGAGGCAAGTAAAAGACTTTTCAGTGGAGGGAAAAAGCGGGGAGGTGAGAGAAAAAGCATGAAGCTTACTCTCATCACATTCAACTAAAGGAAGGAATAAAATACACACTCATTTTGGTATGTAAACCTATCTTACAATATAGGAAAGTGGGGGAGAAGGGGATAAGCAGAGTGGGGGGGATGATGGAAGGGAGGGAAATGGGAGGAGGGAGCAATTAGAAGTCAACACTTTTGGGGAGAGACAGGATCAAAAGAGAGAATAGAAGAAATGGGAGGCAGGATAGGATGGAAGGAAATACAGTTAGTCTTGCACAACACGACTACTATGGAAGTCATTTGGAAAACTACACAGATATGGCCTATATTGAATTGCTTGCCTTCTCAATGGGGATGGGTGGGGAGGGAGAAGGAAGAGAAGTTTTAGAACAACTCTTGAGTATTGTCTTGCATACAACTAGGAAATAAGAAATACAGGTAATGGGGTATAGAAATTTATCTTGCCCTACAGGACAAAAGAGAAGATGGGGATAAGGGAAGGGAGGGAGATTAGAAGGGAGGGCAGATTGGTGATAGGGGTAATTAGAATGCTTGGCATTTTGGGGTGGGGGAGGGGAGAAATGGGGAGAAAATTTGGAACTCAAAATTTTGGGGAAATGAATGTTGAAAACTTAAATAAATAACTTTTTAAAAAGATAATTTGAGGAGAAAAAGAATAAACAGACCTTATACCCCTACAGGTATTCTGTGGGGTGACACTAGACTCTAGTCTTGTTTATTTCACAAATAAGAAACTCTATCTCTCAGCTCCATGCATTTTTTCTGGTTGTCTTCCATGTCTGGAATGTGCTTCCCCCTCCATTAGGACTAAAGTTTCCTTTAAGTCCCAGCAAAATCCCAACTTTTACTGGAAGCCTTCTCCAACCACTCTTAAACACTGCCTTCCCTCTCTTATTTATTTCCTACATACCCTGTATATAACTTTGGTTAGTTGCTCAGTTATGATCAATGCTTCCTGACCCTTTAGATAATAGCATGTCAATACTGTCCCTGGGATTTTCTTGGAATAGATACTAGAGTGGCTTGACATTTCATTCTCAAATAGACTAAGGCAAACAGAGGTTAAGTGACTTGCCCTGGTATTAAAGCTAGTAATCATCTGAAGTCATATTTGAATTCAGGTCTTCCTGACTTCAGGCCCAGCACTATTCACTGAGCCATCTAGTTGCTTCTTGTATATAGTACACACACACACACACACACACACACACACACACACACACACGTGTGTGTGTGTGTGTGTGTGTGTGTACGTATACATATATATGTATATAAATTATATGCTTATATATTCATATATGAGAAACATGCTCACTCTAAACAAAGAACAATACTTACTGTGAAGTCAGGAAAAATCTCACTTTATTTTAGCCAATTATTCTATGTTTCTGGTGAATGGGTCTCTCCCAAAAGGAGAGGACACTTGTTCAGACAAACCTAACACTTTTTATGCAGTTCCCAATTCGAATTTCCTGCCTTGCTCTCCATTGGTTAGATGCAGCCTCCCTTCATGTTCTCCTCTCTGATAGGTTCCCTTCAAACTGCTCCTTAAGCATGCATACAAGTTTCTGATCTTTTATCTGACCAGAAGCCTGGTTCTTCTGGGTCACAATTCTGATTAGAACCAGTCACCTCTGACTTACATTCTGCTATCACTCAAACCTGGGAGGAGTTTTAATCCTGTGGAAACAGAATTCCATCTTTTGTTTCCCACACACACATGTATATAAAATACATATACACACCTATACATACACACATACATACATACATATACATATATATATATATATGCATGCACACATTGTATCTGTTTGCATGTTTTCTCTCATACTAGATTATAAATTCCTTGAGGGCAGGGACTGTCTTCTTTCTCTTTTTGTGTCCCCAACACTTAGCACAGTGACCATCACCTAAGAGGTGCTTAATAAATGTTTATTGATTGATTGATGGACAAGAGACTTTAGAGTGAATGTCCAAGGCCCTCTAGGCTAGCAGTAGCTAAAATTCAGAGCATAAACCATCTTGGCAGCCTCTGGAGGTTTGGTCAGAACAACTGAACATGATTTATGTGATCTTTTATTTTAGTCTAGGACAGTTGGTCTATCATCAAGTAGGCTAAACAAGACTACAGAGAGGGTTTTGGCACTGTTGAAACAGGGAGAAAATTATTTGGACGGAAGAAAATCATGAAGAGGTGATAGGATCATTGCATTTTTTTGACTTTTACTGTACAATTACCCAAAGACAGAGTTTCCTAAATGCTTTATCTAAGCAATCACCCTAGGGATCATCCTTTGCTGCTAATGCCACCTCCCTCCCTATCCCCCAACCAGGAGGTGGTTTTCAGTTGGTACTAGAAAGTCCCAAAGCTCAAATGCTCAATGAGAGGCCATATGGGTTCCTTATTCCCTATGGGATACTTGCTGAATTGAACCAGATAAGAATTATTAAAACTAGAATAGATCTCAAAGGTCATCTAGCTCAACCCTCTTATTTTACAGATGAATAAATGAAGACCCAGAGTTGTGAAGTGATTTTGAATCTTAATATCTTACTTAACCTCCTAGACCTCAATTTCTGGATCTGCAAAATGAGAAGATTGAAATCTCAGAAAAAGAAATTGAAAAAGGTATAAATGATCTCCCAAAGACAATAACCTTGATACCAAATATTCAAAAAAAATTATAGTATTATATAACCTATTTGCAAAAAAAGGAAAAGAAAAAATCCTATCAAATTATTTCTGATACAAATATGGTCTTGTTATCTAAACCAAGGAGAGTCAAAACAAAGAAAACTATAGTCCAATATGCATAATAAACATTGACACAAAAAATTAAATATTACAATTTATCAAAAAAGTATATACTCTGACCAACCTGGATTTATGCCAAGAATGCTGGGTTGCATTATAATCAGGAAAACAAAATGAGGGTCTAAGGTCAGATTTGAGCTCAATTCTTTCTAAGTCTAGGACCAACAATTTATCCACTGTGCCAACTAGCTTCTTATTAAATTAAATTAGGATCCTATTCAAATTTCTCATACCTATGAGCCTCCTTCTTGGGCTTTTGGGGCTAGGAAGTGGTGCTAAAAATCTGTCTCTGTCTGAAGGTCAGTGGCTGGGCTTCTGAGGTCTCTTCCAGCCTTTGAACTTTTGAATCTCCCTGTCATCACTAACAGAAGAGAAGCTGCCTCTTCCCTCTTCTACCCTCCCCCCTCAGGCTATTCCTTCATGGTTTTCTTTCCCTCTTTCCAGGGACAGCTTTGATGTCCTTTGAGCCTAATTTCACATGGATATTAATGTGGGAGGAAATAAACAATGTGATTTGCATGACATATATCACTGTATGCATGGTCTGGCCCCTCCTCCCAGCTCCATCTCACCAAGGATGCCCCTGAGCAGGGATGTAGGACATCGAAGCATGCATGCAAGCCACCACTTCCATCTACTGAGATCCCTTGTCAGTTCTGCTCTGTCTGTAGTGACTCATTCCCTGTTCCCTGTCAGATGAAAATGGATCCAGTTGAAATGTTTTGGCTCAGGGGCCTGTGGGGGGTTGTAATGAAATTGGCCCCTTTCTGCTGTCCCCACTGGGGGTTCAGCAGACAAAAATTAAAGATCTCACTCCTTAGGAACTCACACAGACAGCAGAGGCATGTGTTGAGCTCTGAACTCACCAGACCAGACCTCTGGCCAGAGAGATGTATATTAATAACCAGAAGAAGAAAACACTGAGAAGAGGCATTCTCTCCAAGGTCATAGTTTTCCAAGTGCAGGAGATACATACAAGTGAGGGATGTGTGTGGAATAGAGAAGAGATGGAAAAGGTTTGTGAGAAGTCTCTAACCACTTAATTCTATAGAGAAATAAATCTCCCCTAAGAATCCAAAGCCCAGCTACTGACCTTCAGACAGAGACAATTTTTTAGTACCATTTCCCAGCCCCAAAAGCCCAAAAAGGTGGCTCATAAGGCTGAGAAATTTGAATGGGATCCTAATTTAATCTAATAAGAAGCTAGTTGGCATGGTGGATAAATTGTTGGTCCTAGATTTAGAAAGAACTGAGCTCAAATCTCACCTCAGATCCTACTTAACCTCTGCCTACCTCAGTTTCAACTGTAAAAACCAGGATAATTATAACCTCGAACTCATAGGGTTGTCATGAGGGTCACTGTGTCTGGCTTAACAAATGCCTGCTCCTTTCCCCCTTCTCCTGCCTCAATGTGGCTTGTGACCTCACCACTCAACTGAACCTTCTCCTTAAGGTTTTATTGTCTTTGTTCAGTCATGTTTGACTCTTGGTGACCCTATTTAGGGTTTTCATGGCAAAGATGCTAGAGTGGTTTGCCATTTCCTTCTCTAGCTCATTTTACAGATGGGGAAATTGAGGCAAACAGGGTTAAGTGACTTGCTCAAGGTCATCCAGTTGGTATCTGAGACCAGATTTGAATTAAGGAAAATGAGTCTTCCTGACTAGATCCAGTACTCTATCCAGTGAACCATGTAGCTCCTCACCTTGCTCAACTGTTCAAATTCCTGGTCACAGCTAACAGACTAGGTTGAATTAGAATCCTGGTCTCTTAACTCTCAAATGCAATGCTCTTTTCAGGTACTCTGGTGTCCCCTACAAACTCAAGATTTGTGACTCTGAACTGGCAATACACAGAAAAGGGTACACGTAACATATGCCTGAAACACTATGTTGGGCACTTTGGTAAATAAGAGCCCTGAAAATGCAATATAACCATATCTCTAGAGATCTCTAGAGATTAACATGTCATATGTTAAACTATATCAAAATAAGGTTTTAGCTCTCATTTCTGTGTCTCTATGAGTCTTCCCCCATGATGTACTCCATCTTTATTTCCACCTCTTAGATTCCAAGTTTCTTCCAAGGATCAGTTTGTGTGGCATCTCCTATGTCCTTCTATAATTTCTATTAACAAGGCTGGAAGGAAAGCAAGAAGGGAAGGAGGGAAGAGGGAAAGGAAAGGAAAGGAAAGGAAAAAGGAAAGGAAAGGAAAGGAAAGGAAAGGAAAGGAAGGAGGGAGAGAGGGAAGGAAGGGAAAAAGGAAGAAAGGATATGAAGGAAGAAGAGAAAAGAAGAGGGAAAGAAGGGGGAGGGAAAGAAAAGAGGAGGGAAGGAAGGATTTATTAAGCACTTAGTATATGCACCAGAGATACAAATACAAGTATAAAGGAGCTGGAAAGCATGAGGTGGGGAAAAAAGGTACCTGGTGTGTGTGTACAACTGTGAATTCCAGAAGCCAAGTATAGGGTCAGGAGGGGAATGAAGACCAGCTTGGACCACTCTGCAAAATGGAAGCTACAGAAAGAATTCACCAATGAGAGAATGGGATGGGCCTTACAGAGAGATATCCAGATTAAGGAGATTTACAAGAGTTGTTGGATGTTTTAGAGTGAGGAGGTTCCTGGCAATGAGGGAAGTCCCAGTGTAATATAACAGTGGAGGCATGATCTTTTATTTTTATTTATTTATTTGAAACTATTTTTCACTTTATTTTTTTTATGGATTTTGTTTTGTTTTGGTTTATATTTTCATGGTCTTGAAGTCTGAGAAGGAGGACTAGAAAATAATCAACCCCCTTGGACTGAGTCCTCATTTGTTGAGATATGCTAGCTTGTGTTAAAGAGCAGCCATAGGCAAAGCTTACAGCTCAAGCCCTGGCTGGGACCTCAGCATAGCAGGATCCTATAAACTGATCCTAGAAACTTGGGAGACAGAGTCCTATTTGGAAAACTCCTTGATTCCAAAGCTGAAAACTACCCACACAGCAAGAAGTAAAACGTCATTCATAATCTAATTCTACCCAAAGACACAAAGCTGGGAGATAAGACTTGTGTGTCTGGGAAACTGCATTTTGGGGACAGGATCCTCCACTGACAATCATGGGTCTTTTCATCTCTTTTGAGTTCAGTTTGTTTGTCTATAAAGTGGAAGAGGCTGGATTAAACAATCTCCAAGGTCCCCTTTAGATTTAACATTCTGTAATTAATTCTATGTACTGGGAGACAGACAAAGCAAAGAATATATGTGGATCCAAAAAACTGGGAACTATTTGTCTGCCTAGGCCTGGGAGGGCAGAGGCTCTTGCTAATGTCAGCTGTGTTTCACTGGGAACCTCCCAAAGTCTGGGAACATCACTGGGCAGGAAACACCCAAGTGCCAAAGTTTCTTGGATGGAGAAGCATAGGGTTGAATAGAGGAGGTACAAGGGCCAGAGGAGCCAAAGGGGAGAATTCAACTTTCATTCCAATGAGCAAGAAGATAGAGTAAGGTCTGCAGATGCTCTGGGGACAAATGAGTTTCCATTTTCTGAATTGGTTTCAGGGCCTGGTATATGAGCATATATCCATGCTCATGAAACCTTTACAATTTTGACCCCTATTAGCAAAAGATTTTAAATGAGCAGATAGACTATGAAACACTTTTCCAAGTGGTTTCAACATTCATTTGCCTGATGGGTCTAGATAACAATCTAATTTTTTGAAAGTTTTATTACAAACTTAATAACTTTCAACAGACAACCAAACAAAAGATGAAATAAACAGCTAAGAAACAACAAGAAATGTTTACTCTGTCCCCATCCAATTCTATTAAAAGCTCCTGTACCCTTGGCCTTCTATGATCTCACTTGGCATCATTTCATATAAACTTTCCATATTTCCTCATAGTCTTCATAGTTATCACTTTTATTGTACCATGATATTCTATTACTCTATTAAAGCTTGCCTGTTCACCAGTTCTCCAATTGTTGGAGATATATTCAACCCAATCCAAACCAACAAACATTTATTAAATGCCTACTAAGTGCGAGGCTGGGGCAGCTGGATGATATAATGGATAGAGTTCTTGGCCTAGAGTCAGGAAGGCTCATCTTCATGAGTTGAAATCTGGCTTCAGATACTTACTAGTTGGGTGACCTTAAGCAAATTGTTTAACCATGTTTGCCTCAGTTTCCTCATCTGTAAAATGAACTAGAGAAGGAAATGGCAAACAAGAAAACCCCAAATAGGATCATAAAGAGCTGAATATGACTGAAGAAGAACTGAACACATGCAAGTCTCTGTACTAGGCACTGAAAAACTTTTCTTGCCTACTGCAAGAAATGCAACTCCTGGGATCAATATTTGCTTCCCATAGAAGGCACATAAGCTGAGTCTTGAAAGAAGCTAGGGATTCTAATAGGTAGAGTTGAGGGATAGCTTGAGCATAGGGAAAAAGGTAGGAGATAGACAACTGAGTATGGAGAAATAACAAATCATTCATTTTGGCTAGAATGCAGAGTGCCTATAAATTGTTTTCAGGTTTGTTTGCTTATTTTGTTATTAATAGAAGAAATTGTGCACATCTCTACTTAGATCTTCCCCCTCCCCTTTTTGGAGGAATAGTTTTAGGATAAATTCCCAACAATAGAATCACTAGGTCAAAAGGTATGATCAGTTTTGTGATTCTTATCGTATATTACCAGATCACTCTCCAAAATATTTACACAGTCCAACCATGTACCAACGAGCCTATTTCTCCACATCCCCACCAACATGGAATTTTATCTCTTTTTTTATTTTGCTATATTTGCCATTCTAGTGGGTATAAATTGGTTAGAAGATGACCTCTTAAAATTCCTTCCAATTCTACAATTGTATTACCCTAAACTCCAGTATTCTTGCAGAACATAAACTTTATCTTTTTCTTAAGGCCTCTTTCATACACATAAATAAGCATCTCAACCCAAACCACTTACTGCTCAGTCCATAGAAAAGTCCGATTTATAAGTATTGTAAAAAGGAAAGAATGCTAGTTTTGGGGACACCTGGTTATAAGTTCCAACTCATATTTGGTAGTTATGTGAAGGAGGGTGATAATGGCGCCAGCCTCCCAGGATTATTGTAAGACTCAAAGAAATGTGATATAGACATATGTATTTGTATATGTACATACACACATACAGATATATAGATATAAAATGTTGCAAATTTTAAAGGGATATGTAAAAGTCAGCTAGAATTATACTGTCTCAGAGAAAAGAGAAAAAAAAATAATAACTGACATTTATGTCACAGCATATCTTAGTGAAAGGAGGGCAAACTTCAGAACTAGAAAGAGTTGGATTCAAGTCCTGTCCCTAACTCATATTGATTGTATGACCCTAGATAAATCACTTACTCTCGCAAATCCCTCAACCAACTCCCTAAACTTAAAAACTAATTTAGAGGCAAGTTGCAGATCTGTATCACTGAAAGGAATTCTTCAGGGAAATGAAGTCACAGACCAAAAATTATTGTAATTTCTCTGTAGTCCCATAAGTGCTAAAAGTTATCCTGAACCATAAGACCAAAAGGTCTTTGGTACTAAGGAATTAGGCTACCTTAGGGGTAACCTAAGCAGATCTGGAGGGGATGAGGAATCTGAGGAATCCTTGATGTTAAGAGTTCTGGGAAGGTGAAAGAGATAGGGCAATACTAGTAAGAATGAGTTAATTAGGGAAAGAAAGAAAAAAGAAATTTATATGATAATTTTATTATATACTTAAATGGAAAAGCAAGTTGTATATAATAGATTTGTAGTTTTATGTGCAATCGTCTTTTTAAAAAATTGTACTATATTATGGAAATGCTTGTTTTATCCCATAAATTAAAAAATAAAAGAAATAAAAAAATTTTAAAGGAATGAGTTAATGATGAACATTTGTTAAGTGCTTATTATGCTGAGTGCTGGGCAGAGGAGATATACACAGAAAAGTGAAACAGTCTCTTCTCTCAAAGAATTCATATTGTATTGGAGAGACAACACATAGAAGAGGCTTCAGCTGCAAGTCACATGGAAAGGCTCAGTAGACTTGGCTTGCATGCCAAAAGAGATAAAAAATAAAAAGGTAAAGGACCTTTATGTGCAAAAATATTTATAGCAGCCCTTTTCTGGGGGAAAAGAGTTGGCAATTGAGAGGATGCCCATCATTTGGGGAATGGCTGAACCAGCTGTGGTATGTGATTATGATGGAAAACTATTGTGCTATAAGAAATAATGAACAGGAAAACCTGGAAAGACTTACATGAGCTATTGCAAAGTGAAATGTATTGTGTACAAAGAAACAGCAATATTGTAAGACGACTGTTAATGGCTTAGCTATTCTCAGCAATACAATGATCCAAGACAACCCTAAAGGATTTATGATAAAAAATGCCATCCACCCCTAGACAAAGAAATGATAGTGAATGAATACAGATTGAAGCATACATTTTTACTGTCTTTATTTTTCTCAAGGTTTTTCTTCCCATTTGGTCTATATTTTCTTTCACAACATGACTATTATGGAAATGTTCTACATGACTATACATCTATAACCAATATCTAATTGCTTGCCTTCTCAAAGTGGGAGGCAGTGGGGAGGGAGGAAGGGAGAGAATTTAGAACTCAAAGTTTTAAAAATGAATGCTAAAAATAATGTTTACATGTAACTAGGGAAAGATAAAATAAATAAAAATTTAAAAATGCATAGTTTTTTTTTAAAGGCTCAGTAGTCCTTAGGATACAGCAGTGAAGCAGACAGTAAACGCATCTTCTCTAATTTCATTATCACTTATAAAAGCATTTGTTTTTATATCTAGTAACATCAAGTTGATCACTCAATCAAGGACTTTGGTGGCAAATGATGGAATAATGATGTATGCTACTGTGCCTCTAAGGTACCTCCCTTTAATATGGTACTATTGGTTACTAAACTGTCTGCTTAGTCAATAATTACTCTGATACAGAGTTCTATGACAATTGTTAATTTTGAATGAAACAGGCTATCATGTGCAGGGGTGATATGGACACTGGGACTATGACTCAAACAAATGTGATTTATCTGATTATATAGAAAGAAGATGAGAATTTGGTTACTAACCATAAGCTAAGGTGGGATAATTGGCAGAGAGGACCCAGAATCTCTCTCAGAAACTTAAGAGGGGAAAAAGAATTGAAAGGATAGATTTCATAAATATATCAGCTAATCTTGAAGCTAAAAATGATGGATTCTAGTCTCTGTTAAGAACTACTAAGTCCAATGCAAAGGGCCAATTATGTGTCCAGAAAATTTAAGCAAATTAAGTATTTCCTGATCAAGAGATGATGGCTACAAGGCCTAAAAAGAGGTTTATATTTTTGGAAAAAGCCACCGTGAGGATTCATTTTGCTTGACTATATTTATTTGTTATAAAGCTTTTTTTTTCTTTCAGTTTTCAATGGGTGGGGAGAGAGGAGAAGAGGGCTAGAAATAGAGATGCTGAAAAGAAAACTACTTAAACACTTTTTTAAAGTGCAAAATATTCAGAAAAAAGTACACATGAGCAAGATAGTTTTGAAAGTATTATGTAGAACTTATTACCTATTTTTAACAAAAAGGAAAAGCAAACAGTTCTAAATGGAGATGGATAGTTTCATAGAAAAGTCTCTTTTCATGTTTTGCTGTTTTTATGATGCACTCTCTTTTTCTGTGTTTCTGTCTCTCTGTGTCTTTATTTCTCTATGTCTCTCTCGCAGAATTTTAAGATAGCTTTTTTTTTAAAGAAGTACTAAATACAGATGATAAGAGGAACCAACTTGAAAGTAGAGGATCAGAGAAACTGGGGGATTGACTAGTTTGACTAAGATGTCAGGTCTAGTAAAGTGCCTGTCAAGACATCCAGCAGAGATCAGCTCAGCTTAATGAAGAAAGAACTCATCGGGAAAGTCTCATGGACAGTTCCTGAGAGAGAAAGAAAGAAAACACTGCAATTTACAGGTCCAGAGAGGAGTTACCCCAAGTACATGAATTTTCCCCTCTCATATTTCCCTGACAGATTTCTGTATATGCTCACTCTCCCCAGAAATAATTAGTAGGAGAGTATTGCTGAGGTTTAGGTATATCTTGTGATATATTTATAATTCCTGTATTTAATATATGAGAGCCTATGATGTTATTATTTCTTTTGACTTATTGATAAGTAAATGGCTGTTTAAGATCTAAAAGTGTGATTATTGTGAGTAGCTGGTTTTGTGTAAATGGAAGTATGTCACAAGGGCTCAAGATCTATAGTTCTGCCAGGCCTAGAGTCAGGAAGACTCATCTTCCTGAATTCAAATCTGACCTTAGATACTTGCTAGCTCTGTAACCCTAGGTAAATCATTTCACCCCATTTGCCTCAGTTTCTTTATCTGTAAAATAAGCTGGAGAAGGAAATGGCAAACCACTCCAGGATCTCTACCAAGAAAACCCCAAAGGGGGTCACAGAAGAGACAGACACAATTAAACAACATCAGAAGGGAATCTGTTCCCCTACAAAAGGGTTGCCTCCTAGAACCTTGGAAGAGTGTGAATGCAACTGTGTGGTAGTTGTGCTTTTCAGGTAACCTATACCTGTAATCATAAGATCAGGTCAGAGTGAGAATAAGTGTTCATATGCCTTGTGAAAGAGGTGTAGAGTACAAGGGTACAGGTGATTATTACACATACCTGGTACAAGAGTATTTAATATTTGTAAGGCACTTTAAAATGTGAGAATTGCTTACATGTGCAAGCTTCCGTTTTAGTCATGTAGCAACCCTATGAGCTAAGTGCTATTGACATCTCCTTTGTACAAATGTAGTTTCTAAATGCTGCATTTTATATGTTTAGATCTTCCTGACTCCAGGTCCAACAAGGTCTTCTACTGATCACTACAACAGAATAGATACTCAACAGGTGTCAATTTCCCTAACAAAAAAATAGTTTGGCTGTCCTTATAATGCTGCTAGCTTGAAAGGTCATAAGCCAGCATCTGCTTGATTAATGGAGTTGAAAGAAAAGAGGATTTACCACAGAGACAAGAAAACTGAAATAAAACAATTTATCACTGACCTCAATGATGCCTTGTCTTTTCTCTTCACAATACTTTTCTCTTGAAAGTTCAAATTGCTGCCACACATCTATTATCTCATTCATCCTTCCTGGATAAGCATATATTTCCTATTTATAGACAGGTATACCAGGGTAGGCATCCTTCTTCCCTCCTTTCCTGCTTTCAGTGAGACTATATCTTAGTTTAATGAACTGGCACTTTGAGGATAATGAAGATTGTGAGTTCCTTGAGGGCCAGCACTGTCTTTTGACCCTTTTTGCATTCTCATTCCTCAACATAGTGCCTGGAACATAGTAGTCACTTAATAAATGTTTATCAATTGACTGACTTTCTAGCAGGTTAAATGTGAGACAGTCCTAAAGGATTCAGGCACTTCAGGAATGTTGAAGCTATCTCCTAATTGGCCCCTAAGAAGAAAGACCTGATGGTTTGGCTTACCTTTAAATAGGAGTGACCCACTCTGAGTGGTATCTTTTTTTCCCAGAGGCAGATCATGTTAGAACGATTAGAGGAGGAGACTGGTATCCTTCCCTCATTCTGAGAGAAATAGTGATCCAGGATCCCAAGCGGCCTTTTCTACTTTGCGTTTCCTGAGTTTACAGTAGGTGACTGAATGTTGATCCCAAGATGAATGTATCCTGTCTTAGAGGCAATTTTGTGAGTTAGGAAGGTTGTAGATCCTGAGTTCCTTTGTCAGAAATGACAAAGTCCTATAGCAGAGAAGACACCAGCAGCCAAGGAAGGAGCTCAGGAGTTGTTTTGGACAGTGCAGAACTGAGGTGAAATGTAACAATGACTACTCAGCCATCTCACAAACTGCTTCCTACACTGATATTTAGGTCTGTATAATGATGGTTATTACCACTGTTTGTTTAAGTTTCTATCAATGAATGCTAAGTGTAAGAGTAGCTATAAATTACTGAATTCTGTTGTAAGTCTGTTTATCTGTGGTGGTGAATTTTTGGGGGTTTAGAATTTTTTGGGTTTAGAATTTCTTTTGTGTGGAGGAAATTAATATCTCCATCATAAGCCACTTACCTTGAGTGCTTTTGTATTCTCCTCTTTGGGGAGATTGTAAATGTAAGCCAAAACTTAAGTGACCTGAGTCTTTGCTCCAGGAAGGGAAGAACTCAGAGAATATTGAGAGGTAAGCTACAAAAATGATCAAGTGTTGGGAAGAAAGTCCTGTGAGAAAAGATACTGCAATTAGTTGAAGAAGAGAAGAATGAAGGGAGATAGTCTTCAAAGACATCAAGATTTTCATTTTTTTCAGTGAAAAGGATGGTGATCAAATTATTCTCTTGGTTCACTAAAAATGCTACAAAAATCCATGGGCTTAAATCATAGGCAATAAGGATTTGTTGGACATAAGCAGAACTTTCCTTGAATTTTTTAATATATTGACATAACTTTAAATTACTTTTTAATATATTGAAATATATTGAGATTACTAAATAGTTTTGAAATCTGTTCTTCTCCAGGACTGAGAGTATTAGAGATGTCTTTAAATTTTTAATAAAGTCTCATTAGTCTGGGATGGATTAATGGAGGCCCTTTCTGAAGGCAAAGAGATGAATTAGTTGACCTCTCAACTTCCTTCCATAGCTTTCTCAAGCAGTTCTCAAGAGAATGCCATTTCCCTATCCTAAACTGAGGACAAAAACCTGTGGAAACAGATGGGACTTTTGCCCTGAACCCCCAAGTTGGCTGATTACAGTTTGGGTGAATCAAATGGAGGAAACAGATCCAGACCCTGATGAGAGAGCTCAGCCAAGGCAAGACATATGGAGAGAAGAAATTGGGACTACTGAACCTCTGATATAGCATCTGGGGGAGCTCCCTGCTGCCAAATAGCTCCAGATTGGGTGGAAACAGACAGAGGGAAGGTAGATTGGGCTAGGGACGGGGTGGGGGGAGCGCCAGCAGGAACAGGCAGGAGTGAAAAACAGCCCAGTCGTGAATTGTGAGTGGAATGTTGGGTTAAAGGCAGGTCTGGTCTCTTGTAATATCTGCACTAATGAGCTGGAAGAGGGGGAAGCAGCTCAGCATGCTGAGGCCAGAGAAGGGGAAGAAGTTATTGATGCCAACCAGCCTGGAGAGGAAAAGAGGCAACTGAAGATGGCAGGAGGCAGGTGGGCGGGATTGGAGTAGGAGGACAGTCTGGAACCCACACAACAATCTCTGGCAGAAAGATGAAAAGCTGGAGGGGGTCGGGAGGGGAGAGAGAGAGAGAGAGAGAGAGAGAGAGAGAGAGAGAGAGAGAGAAGGAAGGAGGGAAAAAAGGAAGAAGGAAAAAGAGAGAGAAAGGAAAGAGAAAAGAGGGAAGAAAGAAAAGAAGGAAAAAAGGAGGGAAGAAAGAAAAGAAGGAAGAAAGGAGGGAAGGAGGCTAGAAAGAAAGAGAGGTAGGGAGAGATGATGGAAAGAAGAAAGAAAGAAAAAGAGAGATGGAGAGAGAATGGAAGGAAGGTAGGAAGGAAGGAAGGGGAAAGAAATGAAAAAAGAAACACAAGAGTTTGGAATATAGTAAGAGACATCTGCAAAGAGGCATCAGGGGAGAAGGAATTAAAAGATTGCCAAGGGACATTGGTAACTCAAAGCAGGGTGGGAAAGAGAAGTTTTATGGAGAGAAGAACTTTGGGAGTCCTCACTGTGCAGACTTTGGGGAGGTTGGATATCTCCTACAAGAAGAGTGCTGGTTAACCTAGCAGTTACCACTCCAGTTCTCAATATGTAGATTCAAAGGAAAGACCTCAGGAAAGAGCAGTGGAGGAAAGCAAAGGTCTGTCTAATGGGACTGATTTATAAGGGGAAGATGGACAGTATTCACCTAATCCTGCCAAATTCTTGGGAAATGGCTACAAGACTTAAAAACACCAAGGAGAACTCGTCTGGGGCCGGGATGGGGGAGGGTGTCTAGGGGTCTGTCTGACAAGGCATGAGCATAAGGAGGGGTGAGGAGATATTATGAAGAATGTACAAGCTGAATTTCCCGGCAATGAGTCCTTTCGATTCATACCACTGCTAGAGACGGAGCTGGGCAAAGCCCCAGAGAACAACCCATTAAGAATAGTCTTGAACAATCTCGTTTTTATAGCCAACAAGGGGAGATAGGAGGCAGGAGGAGCACTCCAGGCAAGCCCTGTTTTCCTCTCTGAGGTCCAGCAGTCCCAGTCCACAAGAGACAGAATCTCTGGTGAGATGGTGTGAGCAACACTGCAGGTACGGGCAGCAGACACCTTGAACGTGGGAGAGATGGTGCCAATACTATCAAGGCCATTTTAACCCTCTAGTAGACCCTGGAAAAATATCTATAGATGGGGAAGGAGGAGAGGTTGGCCCATATTTCTTTTTCCATACTTACTTTTCCCTTTCCCTTAGGGATAGTGAGTTACAGTGAATAGAGTTATCATTGGAACCAGTACTCCTTTTAACATCCAGGCGGCGTGACTGTGCAAGTCACTTACTGTGTCAGTGCTTTAGGAAAGTCTCTACGACTACATGTTTCAGAGAAGATATTGATCTTCATCGGTGGTAACTCCTCATCTGGGAGTTCCCTATAACAATGAAATCAAGTCTTATTCTCATTCCTATACCTCTTTTATCCTCACCCAGAGAAAAGTGATGTTATTATTAAACTTCTTTTGAAACCACAATGGTATAGTAGACAGAGGACTAACTTTGGAGTCAAAAGTCCTGCCTTTGATGAATAATAGCTGAGTGACCCTAAGGAAATAACTTAACCATTCAGGGTCCCCAGACATGTCTTTAAAACTATAAATTACAAATAAGCTGCCAACATGTATTGGTAGAGGAAATTTCCATATTTGGAGTCTCCCACACTGATGAAATCACATGTCTGAACTCTTCTCCAGTTTCTTAAGTTTAAAATTTTGGAGGGTTTTTTAAAAGTTTTTAAAGCAATGTGAATGTTATAAACTTTATAAATGAAAGTAACCATATTTTTAAAGCCAAATTTCGAGACATGGAGTCTGAGAAAGAGTATTTGCAAAGTCTTGTTAAAGACCTTTCCTTATAATCAGTACTATCCTGGAAGATCAGAATATATGATTGCTGTGTTTTTGGTCAACAAGCATCTCAATGATGTCTGTTGAGTCAAGGCTGTGAAATAGGACCTCTTCAGCACTTATCCTAGAATTTATGAGATGATTGTAAGTCATATTTGTCCCAATAAAGTTTTGATTGGCTTCATTTCATAAATGTGTGTATGTATGCATACACGTATACACATATACACAAACAGCACACATGTATGTGTGTCTATACAAATATAATTTATTTGTATAGACATATACATAACATATATGTGTATATCTATCTAGATAAATAAATATATGTGTATATATTAGAGCTGTTTACAATTGCGAGGGGGATTTCCAAGATAAGAAAAGTAACTTGGACATAGCGGTCCAACTGGCTAACTGGTAAGAGATTTGGCTCTTTGGACATAAAGAATGCAGGCACAACTTACAACCTACTCTCCCCACCGACCACAGTAGCCTAACATTCCATCTCTCTTTATATTCTTAGATAGGCAGCACTGTATTAAATGGCCTAAAGATATAAGCCCCTGTTAGAGACAGGTGTCCTGGGGTAATTTCTCCTTTTGCCCATAGGAAAATGTGGCCTCAAGTCCTATTCTTAACTCCAGGGTGAAGCAGGAGAATCCTCTGAGTCCCTTCTCTCCAGCAGTAATAATAGCTGACATTTATTTAGTACTTTGATATTCACAAAATTTGAGATAGAAAGAGAGAAAGAGAGGGTGGGAGAACAAGAAAGTAAGAGAGAAAGAGAGAGAAAGTAAAAGAAAGAGTATACAGCACATATACAACATATATGGGTGTATATACAATCATACATACACACATATGTGCCTTGTCAAACCCACACACACCAGCAGGCCAAGACCCCAAAGTTCTGCTGCTACTTCCCTGCCCTAGTGTGCTAGGGGTAACTCTAGGAGGATATTTGAAGTGTTTTGTAAGACTATAGTTTTCAAACTCCCATTTGATGCTTTCTCACAATATCAGTTAACCAGTCACTATCTCAATATAATCAAACCAATGACTAGTGCAATTTTGTCCAGTTAATATCTCCTCATCATTTAAAACCAATGAACTTTTACAGGAACATTGACTGAAAGGATAGAGTAAAAACCCAAGTTCAGGACATCACCTCAAACCAGGCATACTCTCCCTCTACGTCTCTACACAGGGGAGAGTTGTTGTTGTGTTTGTCCTTTGTTGCCGAAGAAGACCATGCCATCAGAGAAATGATGATGTGACTTGTACTTCACTTTGTTTTGAGTGAGGGAAGGCTGGGCAGTCACCAGCCTCACTTCTCCTCCAGAGCCATCTGGATCCAGTAACTAGATATTCATCAGGATGACTGGAGAAGACCCAGGATACACTGGGAGACCACACACACACACACACACACACACACACACACACGCCAGGTTTTATTAGAAGGAGAGGGGTTTGGGGCTTACTACTTATATGGACTAGGGAAGGAAAGCATCATGATCAGATGGGTGGAAAGAACAAAAAAGGAAGGCTGAGATTGTCAAAGATAAACTTTAAGATCCTAAGATCACACACAGACTTATGACTAGAAATGACCTTACAGAGTATCTGTGAGTATGAGGATAAAGGAACTGAGATGCCAGAGACTTGAAATGATTTGTCCAGGGTCCAACAGTAACAGAGCAGGAATCTGAACCCAGGTCCTGCCATTCCAAATCAAAGAATATACTTCATGTAAATGATGGGGCAGCAGGTGGAAAGTGAGGTAGGTCGAAGTTGTGGTATGCTCACCAAAATCTCATTTCTCCCTCTATCCAATTCCCCCAAAGCAAGCCAGGGATTGGAAGGGCCCTGCTGCTCTACTCCAACTAAACAGATTCACCTCCCCCAGCTTTCTGTCTCTAGCAGCTTCTGCTAGAGTAATTACCACCCACCTGTTCTTCATACAAAAAGTCACAGCCAGTGGTTATACATCTGGACTACAAAATATGTTTGGAAGCCTCTCAAGATGCTCCGAACAGTCTGGGGACAGTGAAGGGTTAGTCACTGTTTCAAAGTGAAGGAAACAACTGACTTTCCAGCAAAGGTCAATGCTGGCCTGAGCCATCCACACCGCCCCCTACCTTCTCTCTCCTATCCCTTCCCAATCAACCCTCAAGGGATTTTTCCAAAGAAAGGTGCTGTTTGAGTTTCAGAGAAGCCCCAGCATAAAGATGAAAAAATAAAGGAGTATTTTTTGTAGGTGGGAGTAGAAGTGACAGTCTCTGGGCTTAGTTTTCCAGTGATAAATCATCCCCCGCCCCCTCCCCAAATTCCAACCACTGGAGTTATTTATTTCCCTTATTCATTACTGTTTGGAGGGTAGATGCAATTTTCCCATTTTTTGTAGTTCTTTCTTGCTTTTCTTTTCCTATTCTTTCCACATCCTTCTCTTTTGAGTACCCCCTGTGTCAGTGAGCTCTCAAAATTGAAAGGAGGATTCAAACTCCTTTGCCTTCAGCTTAAGTCTCTCAACAGTCTAGCACTACTATGCTTTTCCTACAGTTTCCTAATCCTGGAACATCCTTCCTCCCCTTCTTCACCTTTTGTAATAGCATTGTCACTTGTAGTAAATGTCAGGTGGAGGATGCTCAGGTGGGTATGGGTAACTTCCAGATTGTTCATTCTTTGTCCTTAGTTCTCAGAAGAAGACCATGACATAAGAAAGGTGATGCCATGACTAGTAAGTGAATTGGATTTAAGTGAGGGAAGGCACTGCAAAGTCACCAGCTTCACTGTCTCCTCCATCTGGGTCCAGTGGCAAGACAGAGACCAAGACAACTGGAGATGATCCCAGATGCAGTGGAAGACCTTGGCCTTTTTAATTTAAGGTCTTTCCCAGGTCTCAATTTGACTGAGGCAACACCTATTCAGTGATTAAGGCTAGGTAAGAAATGAGGCAAAGAATGGCCTTTTTAAATAAACAACTAAATAAACCAGAGAGAGAAAGATCCTTAGGGTTTCTGGCCAAAAGAGAAACAACTGCTACTTATATTCACTGTGAGTCATCAAGGCTCAAATAGTGAAGCTTTGGACTTCCAGACAAGGTGGCTGTGAGATTCCCCAACGTCACTTTTCATGAAACAGATCAAAGGAGGGAGGAGGGGTTTGTCTCTAAATGCTGCCCTCATGAGGTTTATTGGCTTACAGGCTCTAATTTGTCTTGAAGGCTCATCTATATGAATATGTAGTAGATGCTCTGAATATATTCTCCCAGTTTCCTTTGGAACTGGCAAGTCAGGTCCTCAGACCTCGGTTGCCACATCTCTAGGATGCTACATCTAGGAGTATCCCTAAGAGGTTGGGTTGTGCTATAGCTCATAAGCTCCCACCTGAGTGCTTTCCCCCTTGATTTAATGGTTAGTTTCAGCCAGAATTTGTTTTGTTTTGTTTTCAGTTGTGTCCAACTCTTCATGACCGCATTTGGAGTTTTCTTGGTCAAGATACTAGAGTGATTTGTCATTACCTTCTTCAGCTCATTTTAAAGATGAGGAAACTGAGGCTAACACAGTTAAGTGACTTGCCCAGGGTTACACAGCTAGTAAATATCTGAGGCTAGATATGAACTTAGGAAGAAGAATCTTGCTGATTCCAGGCCCAGAGCTCTATCTACTTTGCCACCTAGCTGCCCTGAATTAGCTTTCAGAACTAGGCATTTACTATGACGATTTAGTTGGTGCAAAACATCTCCCAAAAGATGGGAGACACATTCTCTTACAAGTATGTACAGTGTTTAGGAGAAAGTAGGCTCCAAGCACAAAGAGCACATTTGGCAAAACTGCAACTCAGATCCTAGAAGTTTTTTTGCTAGGGTCCCCAAGATGCCCTTAGGTGTAGTATAGCTTCTTTTTTTTTTTTTTAGATAAGCTCTTTGTAGAGTTTGAATCTACTTTTCCTCATTACCTCTAATCTATCTTCAGTTCCAGTTGCAGACACTGCTGTCAGCTGAAGATATTAATAGGATATAGATGAAAAGTCCAAATCATCTGGTTCTCCAAACTTCACATCTAATCCTTTCTAGATTTTTCCCTTGACATACAATGACTACTCAACCTGTGTTTGTTGCCTCATGTAACTGTCTTGTCTGGGTAGGGATGCTGCTTATAAATAGACACTTAAATGCTTCTAAGATGTGAGGGTGATGATTGATTGATGGTGGTTATGATGCTGATGAAATCCCACAGAGGGTGAAGCAGGAAAGGAACTTAAAAAAAATTCCTAATGATAGCTGATATTTATAAAGGGCTTTAAGGTCTGCAAAGGATTTTACAATGAATGTTATCTCATTTGCTCCTCACAACAACCCTGTGGGGTTATTATCTCTATTTGACAGATGAAGAAACTGAAGCCAAGAAAGGTTAAATGACTTGCCCAAGGGCATACAAATAGAAAGTACTGAAGTAAGATTCAAACTCAGACCTACCTGATGCCAAGTTCAGTGTTCCACTCATCGTGTGATCTAATGGTAATGGTCTAATGATCTAATGGTCCTCCTCTAGTCAAAAGGGGTGGAGAAAGAGATCAAGTCCTATATCAAGATACTTTCCTCCCAGGATGCAGAAAAATAATGCACTGTTGGTGAAATTGTGAGTTGGAGGACAATTTGGAACTATGTCCAAAGGGCTATAAAACGATGCATATCCTTTAAACCAGCAAGCAGTATCTGCTATTGAGTATCCCAAAGAGATCAAAGGAAAAGGAAAAGGACACATGTACCAAAATATCTACAGGAGCTCTTTTTGTGGTGGCAAAGAACTGAGAGATGAAATACTGTTGTGATATAAGAAATGACAAAGGGGCTGGTATCCAAAAAACCTGAGAAGACTTACACGAACTGATGCAAAGTCAGATGAGCAAACCCAGGAGAACACGATTACAGAGTAACAGCAATATTACAAACATAAGCCGCTGTGAAGGACAGAAGGACAGTTATTCTGGTACATACCAATATAATGACTCAGGACAGTTTCAAAGGACACAGGATGAAAAACGCTATTTACCCCTAGAGAACTGTGAGACTGTGAGTGCAGATAAAAGCATATTTTCTTTCACTTTCTAAAAATTTTTCTTGCTGTTTTTGCTACATGACTAATATGAAAATATGTTTTGCATGACTTCACATGTATAATGGATATCATATTGTTTGCCTTCTCAAAGGGTGGGGTGGAGGAGGGCCTGGAAGAAGGGAGAAAATTTGGAACTGAAAATAAAATGTTTTAAAACAATTTTTTAAAAAAAGTTACTTTCCTTCTCTCTCCCAAAACAGTTCCTTCTCAGGGCTTAGCTGGAAGCTTCTGCCACTAGGCTACTAGATATTTGAATTTCTGATTCTAGCTAGTTGTTTCATAGAAGCTCCATAGAACCTAACTAAGTCTCCTGTACCATCATTTTACTTCATTCAATGGCTGTCAGGGACTTTTAAAATGATCAAAGCTGTTTCCTACTTAAGCTAAAGATTATGACTGATTTATCTCCTTTATACCTAATTCATCCTCGTACTGGCTGATTGTACTCACTCCACAAAGACACAGTATATTGTCACTTGCTTTAAGTTGAGGTAAGAGTGATTTGAGTGATTCAATCATCTCCCATCTTTCTATATAAATTATAGTAAGTATTTATAGGCTTCCCAATTTATGGGAAACTTGCATTTTCCTGAGACTTTCCTGAAACAGGAATAATGTCTGCCATCTTTCTAAAGAGATCAAAAACTCTCCCCTAATCTCTAGGTGTCACGCCAGCATTAAACATACAACAAGAGAATAGGTGGTTAGCATTGTTTTTGTTTATAAGCACATATGGGGGTCTATATTATAATGTGAAGAGAGCCCAATCAGGAGGCACACAGACCACTCTGCTACTCAATAAACACTAGTAGTTCCTTCATCTCTAGCATCAATATAACCTCCTCTGTTTGGCTTTTAAAGCCTTTTACAACTTTAACCCAATCTAATTTTTCAGACTCATTATCTATTACTCCCATTCCTGCACTCTGTGATCTAGACTAATTAACTTTATTTCAATTCCTTTTACACAACATTGCCATCTTCCCCCTCCTTCCTTTTGCATTGGTCATTCCCCATGCCCAGAATGCATTGCTTCCTCACCTCTACCTCATAAAATCAGAAATGACTCAATTGCCACCTTCTACATAAAACCTTAAGGGTAGGAATCAGGGATCAAATCCAGCCTTAGACATGTACTAGCTGTGCGAACCTGGGCAAGTCACTTATCCCTGTTTGCGTCCATTTCCTCATCTGTAAAATGAGCTGGAAAAGGAAATGGCAAACCACTCCAGTATCTTTGCCAAGAAAACTCCAAATAGGGTCATGAATAGTTGAGCATGATTGAAATGACCAAACAGCACATAAAACCTTTCCTGATCCCATCATTGCTAGTGTGTCCTTCTCAAACTATCTTGTGTTTATTTTCTTTCTATTTAATCTGCATATACAAATATATGCACTTCTTCCTTTTTCATAATGTAAGCTCTTTGCAGACAGGAATTGTTTCATTCATTATATTTCTATCCTCAGCACATAAAAGAAAGCCTAGGAATAGGAGGTACTTAATAAATACTTGTTGATTGATAGATAAATGACCACTGGCTACTCTTTTATTTTTTTATTCTTTCTACCAATTATATGTTAAAACAATTTTAAAATATTTTTTTAAAAAGTATTGAGTTCCAGTTTCTATCCTCTCCCTCTTCTTCCCCTCCCTAAAGACAATCTGATACAGGGTATACATGAGCACTAACTACTTTTGATTTGCTGTCGGTAGAATCAGACCTCTCTATTTCCTCCTTTGTTTTCCTCCCCTAACTGAAGAGGAAGCTTGGTGGTACAAAAGATAAGGAGCTACCGTCCTATCCGGAAACCACAGCTGGATGAAGAAGACACTAGCAGGATGCTGGGAAGTCAGAGTCCAGAGATCAGATACATACTCTGCACCCTGTCCACTTTCTTTCTTTCAGATCTTTGGGCTTCTTTTATTCAGAAACCGTAAGCCAGGTTCAAAAAGATAATCAGTGCACTGGTGAACTGGGGAACAGAATCTCCTCAGCAAAAGTCTAACTTCTCTGTGGCCTGGGAGCTGAAGGGTTATATCTTTAAAATGCAACTTCAAATGACATTACCTCACTCGGCTTTTCTGGGTTTCCCCTTGACACAACACTTTTTTTGTAACTCTCTAATGCACTTGTATAATATGTATGTATGTAGTATGTATGAAGTATATTCTTAACCTTTGTGTTGGTGTCTCCTTCCTGATTCAAAGCGCCCAAGTATACTTTGGCGAAACCCAGCGCTCTTTGTCCTTCATCCATATAGAAACTGGGAACCCCTAGAATTCCCCTCGGATAGTCAGCAGCTCCCCTTACAAGTACTTAAATTCAGTACCTTTTTCTCTAGTACTCATAAGGCTTCAAACCATTTATTTATAGCTTTATTTACTGTGTCCTTAAAAATAAACAGCCTACATTCAAACCCATAGAGTTAAGAGACACACTCATACTCCTCCCCTTGCAAGTACTCAGGCTCATAAGGCTTTAAACCATTTATTTATAGCCTTATTTACTGTGTCCTTAAACATAAACAACTTACAACCAAGCCCATAGAGTTAAAGAGACACCACTCATACTCCTCCCCTTGCAAGTACTCAGACTCACAAGGCTTCAAAGCATAGTACAACTTTATTTACTGTGTCCTTAAAAAGAAACAATTTACACTCAAGGCTATAGAGTTAAAAGACACCACTCATATTCCTCCCCTTTCAAATACTCAGACTCATAAGGCTGGAAAACATAACAACTTTATTTACTTTACTTAAACAGAATCCAAACCCATAGAATCAAGAGACATCACTCATACGCCAGTCTTTTCAGCTCTTAATACTTATAGAGCTACCCTGAGTGAGGCCTAGCTAGGAAGACGGGTAGTGTTCACTCCCCCATATAAGTGCTCCAGGTTTCATTGCTTTCTTCCTTAATTGTTGAATGTCTCAAAACCTTATTGCCACTGTCCATTATTCTTCCTGGGTTTTTTTTGGAGGGGGGGGTGTCTTTGCCTCTATTTTTGTTCTGCTTAACTTTTTAAAAATATTCTCTAGTGGTTGATCTTTCCCCACTCCAATGGTAGTAGTTACCCTTTTCCAAATATCAGGTCTTAAGCAGCTGGATCACAGAAAAAATTATACTGGAGTCTCAAATGTCCCTCTTTCCTTCCTCTATGGGCATTGAGTGCTTCCTTCTTGGTTTACTCTCTGGTCTTCTCCAACTCCACCTGGTTGCCTTGATTCCAGCCAACTCAATGATTAGTGAGTCTTTGCCTAGATTGTCTGTATCATCAGTCACAGACCCTGCAGAAGTCTCATTTCCCTTCCATTACACCCTCTAGTCTGCCTCCTCCACACAAAAAGTCCCTTTTGGGTGGTGATGAGAATGCTACTTTACTGGACTTCTCAAATGGGTCTCTGTTTCTGCTCAGAATCAATGCCTGACTATTCCATTTACCTGGATCAGTTCCTGATGACTCCATCTACCTCCTCCCTCTCCCTGTGCCTCAGTGGTTGCATCCTCCTTGCATCAGCATCTCAAACTGAATCTTTCTGGACTTAAAAGAAGTTCTCCTGTTTGTCTTTTTTTATTCCATCTTCCTATAGGGAAACTGGGCTGCATTATACAAATTTCCCCCAACCTCTTTCTTTCAGATTTCTGAAAAGGAGGTAGGAGAGACAAAGTGTCTGGTTCGGAGAAAAAGGAATAACCCCTTGAAATACAGTTATCTGTATTCGTGTCTTAGCTCCCTACAAGGTTATAAACCTGATGAGGACAGTGGTAGTGCGTTAGCTAAACTTTTAGTCTTTACAACTCTGCCTAGTGATCCATACATAACAGGGGGCAGCTAGGTAGAGCAGTGGAGAGTGCTGGGCTTGGAGATAGGAAGCCCTAAGTTCAAATCCAGTCTAATAAACTTCCTAGCAGTGTGACTTTGGGCAAGACTTTGCCACTGGAGAAGAAAATGGCAAACCATTCCAGTATCTGTGCCAAGAAAACCCCATGGACAAGTCGAAGAGTTGGACACAACTGAAACAACCACAACCACATAATAAGCCATGAATTTTGCTTGATTATAACTATTATATTGTTATTTATAATAATAATATATCATAATATATTATATATAATATTGTGTATATGTAATATATCATATATAATAATATAATTAAAATATTATAATATAATAATGAAAATGAATGAATGAACAAAATCTTGGTGGAGTAAAGAGGAGAAGCAGAAAGAAGACAAAGCAATTTGATATGAAAATACTTTTGTCCAAGTTAGATATTCATTACTCATAGAGCTAGAAAAGACTTTACAGAACATCTTATTAAAATCCTTCCTTTTTCTAGTGAGAAAACAGGTCCAAATTGGCCATTATAGACCATAAAATGCAAAGGTTTGGGGGCCCTCTAAATTGGTCATCCAGTAACTAGAGTTGTTCAGGACCTCTTATTTGGGGAAGTTCTTAATGTATATGGTTTCTTAATCTGGAGACCATGGACCAAGAGGATCATGGATAGATTTCAGGGCATCCATGAACTTGGATAGAAAAAAATGTTTTGATCAGTGTATTCAAGTGTAATTGATTTCCTTCATAATCCCATGTATTTTACATGATTTTGAAAAAGGGGTCCATAGACCTCATCAAATTACCAAAGGGGTCCATGTCATAGAAAAGGTTAAGAATCCCTTTTGTAGACATACTTTCTGTGATTCTTTGATAGATGAGGAAATTGGGACTCTGAGAACTCATAAAAATGACTGATTGGACAACCAATACCCTCCCACTGGAGAGAAAACTTACCTGTGTCAGTAGTCCATACATATTTCTTGTGGTATAGAATTATATTCTTTCCTCAAAGTAGTAGAGGCCAAATTTTTCTAATTTTCCAAATTTTCACCAAGAGGTGAGGAGAGAAGAACAGTAAAAAGCTTGTATAATAACTTGAAGTTGAGGTTCTATACAGAGTTGGCTTCAGAGTTAGGAGGACCTAGGTTGAAATCCTTGCTTCTGACATAGAATGACTAGGAGATGCAGGGCATGTTATTTAACCTCTAACGGCCCCAAGAAACCCGTTAAGACTATAAATAACAAACAGGTACCAATTTGCATTGTCTTCCCTGGAGTTCTCTTTACAAATGAAATTGCAGGTCAGGTCAAAACAGAACAAAAGAGAAATCCAGAATCATATGAATTTGTCCAGCCAACTGGGTGGAAATCTTCTGGTCCTAATGGAAAATAGGCTTTAAATTGAAAATTTAGAAATCATCCGTTCCAATCCCCTCATTGTATAGATGAGGAAAGTGAGATTCAGATAGGTGAAGTGAGTTATTCAAGGTCACAAAATTGTAGGTAGATTCTGTGACTGTGGATTGGCTAAATACTTAGCATTATCTCCTTTCTTTAGTAGACCTGACAACTAATGCCTTTTTGCCTTTTTTCTTCATATTCTCCTTGAATTTTCTCTTATGTCTACCAGTTGGTTGGTGTTTGGGGACTCTTCTATCTTGGGGAGTACAGTTATCTAATCTGCTCACACCTCCTACCCCTCCATCACTCATCCTGAGGCAGGATCAAGTCCCTTCCCAGGACAGTGAGCTGCTCCAGAAGGCCGACACATTCTTCTTCAGCAAATTTCCCTCCTCACTCAGAGATTAGAGGTCAAGTGTTGGTCTTTTTTCCCAAGCCCTCAGGGAATGCTTTGCCACTTGACTCATCCTCATGGTCTCTCCACAGTCAGAAAAGAAACAGCTGCTCTATATGGCGTCTGGGGAGGGTGGGACTAAATCCCTGAAGAGGACCAGACAGAGAGGTTAAAAATGACCCAGGCAGAGGGGTGTGTGAAAAGCCTTCAGCTGACACTGCAGGGGAAAGAAGCTCTTGGAAGGAGGGGGGCTGGGGAGGAGCCAGGGAAACATGGTAAAACTTCTGCACAGAATTAGTGAGGGTTAGATAGTGTGAGGAGGGAGAGAGTAATGAGGGAAGAAACCTAGGGTCATGAACAAGAATCATAATCTACTCCACTGAGGGACTGTGGCTACAACTACTTAGAGCAGAGATGAGGATATCATTGATAGATACAGATCTCAGAGGTCAGTGAATTCATTTAACAGGCCCAAAGAAATTAAATGACTCACCCAAGGTCATACAGGTTGTAAGCATCAGAAATGGATTGGAACTCAGGTCTTCTAACTCCAGAGACAGGGTTCTTTCCATTACATCACACTGCCTCCCTGGCCTGGCACCTTAGGGGGATGGGAGAGAGGAAGGGAAGGAAGGGGAAGAAGCATTTGTGTGACTCCCAGATCCTTCCAGACAGTCTCCCTCCCTGGTTCATACCATTGCCTGCCATCAGTTACTTCACAGTTCTGGTCTTGTCCCACTATCCCCTTGGAATCCATGTGTCCCCTCCCAAGAGACTCCATCTGGCCTCTCAGACTCATCAGCCCTCAGTCTTCCTGTGTCAGGGGCCAGGGAAAGAAGCATGATGTGCCATTGTCCACTCCCGGGGAAAGCAGAGGATGGGAGACAGAACAGAATCTGGGTGGGGATGGGGGAAGAAAGTCACAGCTCTTTTCAGGGCCCCATTCCATCCAGACTGGGGTCAGAGGCCAGGAAAACCCTGCTGGTGGGATGGATCCCAAGGTTGGCCAACGTCCCTGGACAGAGGGGCAAGAGAAACATAAATTATTTTAAGGTTGTTGAGTTTTTTTTAGGAGAATTTGACAGATTATAAATTAAGTGACACATTCCTTTTATGTCCTGCTCCTTCCTCAGTTATCCTAGGAAAAGAAGGGAATAAGGATTTCTATAGCACCTAGTATATGCCAGATACTTTTTACAGATATTACCTCATGTGATCTTCACAATAGCCTTGGGAGGTAGGTACTGTTTGTGGTTCAATCATTTTTCTGTTGGGTCTACCTCTTTGTGACCCATTCGGGGTTTCCTTAGCAAAGATACTGGAGGGGTTTGCCATTTCTTTCTCCAGTTCATTTGACAGATGAGGAAACTGAGGTAAACGGGGTCAAGTGACTTGCACTTATCACACTTATCACATAGTTAATAAGTGTCTGAGGCCAAATTTGAACTCAGGAAATGGAGACTTCCTGACTCCAGGCCCTGTGCTCCATCCACTTCACCACCTGGCTGCACCTAGATATTATTAGCCCATTTTATAGTTGAGATTTCCGTGCCTTCTCACAGTCTCCCCCCATGGTACTCCCAACCAAATCTGACCTTTGCAGGAAGGTTCCTGCCTCTGGATCCATCCTTTTCCTCATTTCACTTGTGAAAATTTACCTGTCCTGTGTTCTAGACCCTTGAGGTTTGGCTAGGATAACCTGCTAAATAAATTCAAGATGTATATAACCCTAAATGTAGGAGTTTTGGAGGCAGGGTGTAGAATTGTAATTTCATTGATGTGAAATGAATGGCATTTCATTTGAAACATCTGTTCTCAGACAGTCACTTGGGTCACTGACTTAAGAGAGACGAAAAACTGATAGTCACAAAGTCACAATAGTATCCAATATTTATATAATGCTTTGATGCTTTCAAATTGCTTTATATGCACATGTACATATATATTTGTATATGTATATATATGTACATATAATTATCTATATAAGTATGGGTACATATATTTACATGAGTATATGTACATATATTTATATAAGCATATGTACATATGTTTATCTATATAAGTACCTATGTATAGATATATTTTATACATAAATGCTTTCCTGGCACAGTGACTGAAGCACTGGGCTTAGAATCAGGAAGATTCATCTTCATGGGTTCAAATCTCTCCTCAGGCACTTACTAGCTGTGTGACCCAGGTTAAGTCATTTACATAAGCAAAAATGAGCTAGAGAAGGAAATGGCAAAGTATACCAGTATCTTTGCCAAGAAAACCCCAAAACAGAGTCATGGAGAGTTGGACATGACTGAAACAACTGAACAACAAAATGTGTGTGTGTGTGTGTGTAAAATCTCATTTAATCCTATAACAACCTTATCAGTCTTTTATCTTCATTTAAAGATGAGGAAATTGAATCTGAAAGAGTTTTAAGGGAGGTGCCTAGGGTCACAAAGTAGGTAAATATCTAAGGTAGAATTTGAATTTAGAACATCTTGAACTCAAGATCCATTCCCTATCTAGGCCATATCATTTGAGATATTGATGACTGACAAAGACCTGGGCTCAATTATTTCCAAGAGGGAAGGAAAACAGATGGATAGCCTAAATGTTGTCCGGGAAATGTTTGTGGTTTTCTTGTATTTGAAAGACCTAGGGAAAGACACATAGCATACTGGGGATCAGTCCTCTGTGGATGATTTCTGGGAGGATGTAGGTAACAGGTACACAGGATGGGTTGTGATTTGCATTGGGGAAGTACTCACATCAATCAGATCATGAATCTATCTCTCAGAAACTTCAAATGTCATCCCTCCTAGAAATATTTGTATTTTAATGAGGGTTTCCTAGAGAGAAGATCTCCCTGTGTCTTATCAAAGAAAGTTGCTAGCTAAGTCAGGCCATCACAAGTCAGGTCAGAGGGTGTTAAATATTTTGGCCACAGTAACTCATCAAAACTGCCTGGGAAGGGCAAATAGAGGTTCTGATCAGTAGTACTGGTGGTGGGAATATTCACTTTGCAGAAATTTTGAGTATTCCTATTAATATAACATCTAAACGCAAAGGAATAAATCTCTAATGGTGGCAACGACAAAATCTGGGGGTGTCTGGGATTAGAGATATTTGGGGGTCAGAGGAGCTATTCACATCTCATCCCTCCATTCATACTACACAGACAAACAACTCCCTTTGCCTAGGTATGAGGGATCCTGGTCCTGAACAATCCTACCTGGTCTGGTAAGGAAAAGCTGGAGGGGAGAGGGGAAGGAGGGAAATATTTTGGAGTGCTGAGCTTACAAAATGATACATCTGAGAAAGGCATAAGGGAGTTTCTTCACCTTTAAAAACACAGAGTTTCCAAGTCCAAGAGCAGAACACTGGGCTGGGGAGTGGGTGGAGTGGACCAGGGGTAGGAGGAGGGAATTCTTTAAATGAAGAGGAAACGGGGGAGTGTTGAATCTCCAAAGTATAGTAACACACCGCTGGCCAAAAGCTTCAGCTCCAAGCAGGCAGACAGCATCCCCAGGGAGGCGCCGCTGCTCTCTTAGCTCAGTTGCCCCTTGGCAGCCTTTCCATTTCTGTTTTCCTCGTTAAGTAAGAAACTGGAACGCTGACCCTTTTACACTGTCGATACGATGCCCAGAAGAAACTCGGAATCCCTGACAGGACACCAGGCCTCAGCTGCTTTCAGCATCATTCCACGATGAAGTTGGCTGCCTCTCTTGGGTGGAGACCGGGCAGACCAGGAGGGCAGGAACGAGCAGAAGTGGAGACAGAATTATAACCAGAACAATAATTCACATTTATAGATTGCTCTAAGGCTGACAGTACCTACCTTGCGAGAACCCTAATGAAAGGCTTACTGTTCCCATTTTACAGATGAAGAAACTGTAGCTCCTAGGGATAAAATGATTTGCCCAGGGTGGGGCAACTAGCAAGCAGTTGACTGAATTAAGTTTAGGGCTGGGTGGAAAAGCTCAGTCACTGTCTCCACTCATTTCTGATACCATCATAGGATTTAGAGCAGGAAGGCACCTTAGAGATCATTTAATGCAGTCTTCTCATTTTACAAACAAGTAAACTGAGGGAAAAAATAAGGTTAAGTGATTTGCCCAGGGTCTTATAGACTGTAAGAACTTACCTCATATTCACGGTAGATAAATTACCCTACAATTTCATCGAGAAGCCTGAATCTCTCCAACATAAACTCTCTCAGTTCCACTCCTCTGTTACTCAAAACAGCACCATCACCACTTTTTCCTTCCCTCCAGATGTCACAGAAATGGCACGCCTGCTCTTCACAAAATCTTATCCCCCTCCCTCTGTTCTCAATTCCGTTTTGTTTTGCATCCACTCAACCTTTTTTTTTCTTTCAGGAATCATCCCCTTACTCATGAGCCTTCAGTCATTCTGGCACTTTCTCATTTTCCTACATTCTTCCAATCCTAAAAACAAAACAAACAGAACTTCCCCATCAATCAATGAATGAACAAGTGTTCACGAAACCAGGCACTATGCTAAGTATAAGAGATATAAAGATAAACATTTCTGTTCTCAAGAAGTTTGCATTCTATTGAGGAAACAACCAGCTCATTAAAAAGGGTTGAGCAATGGATAGGCAGTCCTGGAGTCAGGAAGACCTGAGTTCGAATTTTACCTTAGACTCGTTAGCTGTGTAACCCTAGGCACATTGTTCGACCCTCTTTGCTTCAGTTTCTTCATTTGTAAAAAAAAAAAAAAAAAAAAGAAATGAGCTGGAGAAGGAAATGGCAACCCACTCTAGTATCATCGCCAAGAAAACCCCAAATGGGATCACAGAGAGTCCAACATCACTCAAATGACTGAACAACAAAAATATATTGGGGAGTAGGGACCAGAAACTGGAGGATCAGAAGGAGCTTAAAAAAGGATGGCACTTGAGAAGAGCTTTGAAAGAAATAAGAACCAAGGAACATAGATGAGTTGGAAAGGCATTTCCCTGGGGAATTCCCATGTGTGTGAGGAAGAGTGAGATGAGTTTGGTTAAACTGTGGGGTCTTGGAAGGGGATCAACCTATATCAACCTATAGCAAAGTTGGAAAAGTAGGCTGTGAAGGACTTTAAAAGTCAGAGGGGCTTATGATTGATTCCAGAAGCAATAGGGAGCCAAAGGATTTTATTGAATAGGGGAGTCAGATCTGTGCTGTAGGAAAATCACTTTGGGAGCTGAGGGAAAGATGACTTGGAGTTGAGAGACACTTGAGTCAGAGGGACTAATAAGAAGGCTGTTGTTCCTATAAGAGGTGATATGGGTGTGAGCTAGAGTGATGGCTGTGAGGAAACGGAAGAGGTTAGATATGTGAGAAGTTTTTGGAAGAGCAAGATTTGACAGAGACTTGGTTATGCAAGGTAAGGGAGAGTGCCCAGTCTTGCCTTAGAAATAATAATCACTAGCCTGTATATGGCACTTTAAGGTTTGCAAAGTGCTTTACAGATGATATCTCCTTTAAGCTTCATAATAACCCAGGAAAGTAGGTGCTATTAGGAATCCCATTTTATAGAGAAGGAGACTGAGTCTTGGAGAAGTGAAATGACTTTCCCAGGGTTACACAATAAGTGTATGTCTGAAATAGAATTTTAATTCTTCCTGACAAGTTCACTACTCTATTGATATACCATATAGCTAGCTGCCTAGAAAAATGGGGAAATTTGGAAGAAGGTTACATTCAGGGGGCAAGATAGGGAGTTCAGTTTTGGGCATGTTAAATTTGAGATATTTATTGAATGCTGAAATATTTAAAAGGGGAAATATGCATTTATTAATGCTTATTTTATTAATGTACCTAACATATACCAGGAACAGTGCTAAAAGCTTTACAAATATTGCCTTATTTAATCTTCACCACAACCTTGTGATCCTCTTATGATCCTCATTTTACATTTTAGGAAACTGAGGCACACAGGTTAGATGACTTGTTCAGGGTTACACAGTAAGTGTTGGAAGTTGGATTTGAACTACAGTTTATCTTGACTCCAGGTCCAGTATTCTATCTACTATATCACCTGTCTGCCTTAAAAAGCAATTGAAGGAAGATGGCAGATTAGAGGCAATCACTCAGCTGAACTCTTCCAACATCTCCCTCCAAGCAGCTTTAAAATATTTCCTTAGTCACCTCCTGAAAGAGATCCAAAAAGAAAAATTCTTAGGAATATTGTAGCCAAATTCCAGAGTTCTCAGGTCAAGGAGAAAATATTGCAAGCAGCCAGAAAGAAACAATTTGAGTACTGTGGAAATACAATCAAGATAACACAAGATCTAGCAGCTTCTACATTAAGGGATTGAAGGGCTTGAATAGAATATTCCAGAAGTCAAAGGAACTAGGATTAAAACCAAGAATCACCTACCCAGAAAAACACAGTATAATACTTCAGGGGAAAAAAATGGTTATTCAATGAAATAGAGGACTCTCAAGAATTCTTGATGAAAAGACAGGAGCTGAATAGAAAATGTGACTTTCAAACATAAGAATCAAGAGAAGCCTGAAAAGGTAAACAGAAAAGAGAAATCATAAGGGACTTACTAAAGTTGAAGTTTACATTCCTACATGGAAAGACAATATTTGTAACTCTTGAGATTTTTCTCAGTATTTTGGTAGTTGGAGGGATTATACACATACATACAGACATACACACACACACACACACACACACACACACACACACACACACACAGAGTGAGACAGACAGAGACAGAGAGCACAGGGTGAGTTAAATAGCAAGGGATGATATTTTGAAAAATTAAATTAAGGGGTGAGAGAGGATTATATTGGAAGGAGAAAGGGAGAAATGAAATGGGACCAATAATCTCTCATAAAACAGGAAAGAAAAGCCTTTTCAATGGAGGAGAAAAGGGGGAGGTGAGAGGGAAAAAAATGAAGCTTATTCTCATCACATTTGGCTTAAGGAGGAAATAACATGCTCACTGAATTTGGCATGAAAATTTATCTTACACTACAGGAAGGTAGGGGAGAAGGGGATAAGTAGGGTGGGGGAGGATGATAGAAGGGAGGGCAAATGGGAGGAGGTAGTAATTAGAAGTATACATTTTTGGGGAGTGACAAGTTCAAAAGAGAGAATAGAACAAATGGGTGGCAGGATAGGACAGAGGGAAACATAGTTAGTCTTACACAACATGACTATTATGGAAGTCTTTTGCAAAACTACACATATATAGTCTATATTGAATTCCTTGCCTTCTCAGTGGGGATGGGTAGGGAGGGAGGAAGGGAAAGAAGTTGGAACTCAAAGTTTTAGGAACAAATGTTGAGAACTCTTTCTGCATAAAACTAGGAAATACAGGTAATGGGGTATAGAAATCTATCTTGCCCTACAAGAAAAGAGATAAGATGGGGATAAGGGAAGAGAAGGGTGTGATAGAAGGATGGGCAAATTGGGGGAAGGGGTAATCAGAATTCATGGCATTTTGAGGGAGGGGAGGGGAGAGATGGGGAGAAAATTTAGAACATAAAATTTTGTGGAAATGAATGTTGAAAACTAAAATTAAATAAATAAACATAAAAAAATTAGAATGGAGCAGATGGAAGCTAATGGCTTTATGAGAAACCATCAAATTACAAAACTAAACCAAAACAATGAAAAAATAAAAGAAAATGTGAAATATCTCATTGGAAAAACAACTGACCTGGAAAATAGATCCAGGAGAGACAATTTAAAAATTTTGGGACTACCTGAAAGCCATGATCAAAAAAGAGCCTAGACATCATCTTTCATGAAATTATCAAGGAAAACTGCCCTGATATTCTAGAACCACAGGGTAAAATAAGTATTGAAAGAATCCACCAATCACCTCCCGAAAGAGATTCAAAAAGAAAAACTCTAGGAATATTGTATCCAGATTCCAGAATTTCCAGGTCAAGGAGAAAATATTGCAAGCAGTCAGAAAGAAACAATTTGAGTACTGTGGAAATACAATCAAGATAACACAAGATCTAGCAGCTTCTACATTAAGGGATTGAAGGGCTTGGAATATGATATTCCAGAAGTCAAAGGAGCTAGGATTAAAACCAAGAATCACCTACCCAGAAAAACACAGTATAATACTTCAGGGAAAAAATGATTATTCAATGAAATAGAGGACTTTCAAGAATTCTTGATGAAAAGACAGGAGTTGAATAGAAAATGTGACTTTCAAACATAAGAATCAAGAGAAGCATGAAAAAGTAACAGAAAAGAGAAATCATAAAGGACTTACTAAAGTTGAAGTTTACATTCCTACATGGAAAGATAATATTTGTAACTCTTGAGACTTTTCTCAGTATTTTGGTAGTTGGAGGGATTATATACATATGGACAGAAGGCACAGGGTGAATTGAATAAGAAGGGATGATACTTAAAAAAATAAAATTAAGGGCTGAGAGAGGAATATGTTGGGAGGAGAAAGGGAGAAATGGAATGAGGAAAATTATCTCTCATAAAAGAGAGAAGAAAAAGTTTCTTTAATGGAGGGGGAAAGGGAGGAGGTAAGAGGGAAAAAAGTGAAGCTCACATTTGGCTTAAGGAGGGAATAACATGCACACTCAACTTGGTATGAAAATCTACACTATAGAAAAGTAGGGGAGAAGGAGATAAGTAGGGTGTAGGGGGGATGATAGAAAGGAGGGCAAATGAGAGTAGGGAGTAATTAGAAGTAGTCACTTTTGGGTAGGGGCAAGGTCAAAAGAAAGAATAGAATAAATTGGGGGCAGGATAGGATGGAGGGAAATATAGTTAGTCTCTCACAACTTGACTATTATGGAAGTCTTTTGCATAACTACACATATATAACCTATATTGAATTGCTTACCTTCACAGTGGGGATGGGTGGGGAGGGAAGAATGGAGAGAAGTTAGAACTTGAAGTTTTAGGAGCGAATGTTGAGAATTGTTTTTGCATACAACTGGGAAATAAAGGTAATGGGGTATAGAAAACTATCTTGTTCTACAAGAAAAGAGAGAAAATGAGGATAAGGGAAGGGAGGGGTGTGATAGAAGGGAGGGCAAATTGGGGGAAAGGGTATTCAGAATGCACAATGTCTTGGGGTGGGGGAAGGGGAGAGAGGGGGAGAAAATTTGGAACTCAAAATCTTGTGGAAATGAATGTTGAAAACTAAAAAAGAAAAAAATAGTCTAAATAACTATTTATTAGGGAAATGCAAATTAAAACACTCTGAGATACCACATCACATTTATCTGATTGGCTAATATGCAAAAAAAGGAAATGATAAATGTTGGAGGGCACATGGGAAAATTGAGACATTAATACATTATTCGTGGAGTTGTGAACTGATCCAACCATTCTGAAGAGTAATTTGGAACTATGCCCAAAAGACTATAAAACTATGCATACTCTCTGATCCCATTGTACCACTGCTAGGTATATAACCCAAAGACATCCAAAAAGGAAAAGGCAAAAGGACCTATTTGCACAAATATTTATAGCAGCTCTTTTTATGGTAGCTAAGAATTGGAAATTGAGAGGATGCCCATCAATTGGAGAATAGCTGTAGTATATAATTATAATGGAATGTTATTGTGCTATGAGAAATGGCAAAGAGGATTACTTCAGAAAAACCCAGAAAGACTTACATGAACTGAAGCAAAATGAAGTGAACAGAACCAGAAGAACATTATACATAGTAGCAGCAATGAAGAACTGTGAATCATTTGGCTATTCTCAGGACTCATGATGAAGCATGCTATCCACCTCTAAAAAAAGAACTGATATTGTCTGAATACAGACTGAAGTAGGCTGTTTTTAACTTTTTTTTAAAAAAAAATTTGAGTCTCCTTATACAAAATGACTAATACAGAAATGCCATATATGATAGGACATGTATAACCTGTACTGAATTGTTTAACTTCTTGAGGCAGGAGAGGGAGAAAAGGAGGAAGGGATTGAACTTGAAATGCAAAACTTTTAAAAAATGTTTGAAAATTGTTTTAACATGTAATTGGGGGAAAATGAAATATTACATTAAAAAAAACTTTAAGTGAAACGGAAAAAAAAGCACTGACACCCTCTTGAGATTTAATTGGTCCTGGAGAAGAACCTTGGGGAAGAACCACTGATGTAGCTTCCTGGTAGCCTAAGTACAAAAGTCAGTACATGAGGCATATGAGATGTATGCATGTGTGTGTGTGTATATATATATATATATATATATATATGTGTGTGTGTGTGTGTGTGTGTGTGTGTGTGCATGTGTACATATATATGTATATATAAACATATCTAGGCCACGGCAGAGCCAAGATGGTGGAGTAGAAAGACACACATATGTAGGCTCTCCCCACACAGCCCATAAAATACTTGTAGAGAGGGACTCTCAACAAATTTTGGAGCAGCAGAAGTGGAGAACAACAGAGTGGAGGAGATTTCCAGGCCAGGGTGACCTAAAAGACCCATGGGAAACGTCTGTTGCACCAGAAGTGGACTTGGTTGTGTGGCGCAGCTCACAAACAGCCCTTGGGGGTGGAATCTCCAGTTGACGAATTCCCAGTCCCAATAGCAGTGGTTCACAGATCCCTCAACCCATAGGTACCAAAAGTCAGTGACAGGGTTTTATCAGCTGACCAGGAATGGAGAAGGGCCTTCCCATAGTTCCAGCCTTGGGCAGCAATCATGGAGGCCACTTCGGGCAGTCAGCAGTTCCCACAGCGGCCCACATCCATTGTTGGATCATAAAAACCCCTGGGGGCACTCAGGAGCTAATTATTACCTCAACCCTGTGGCCCTGGGGGAGCTGGTGTTTATATCACACTGAATAGCGGCCCTGCTCCCACAGCTTAACTGAATCTCAGCCCCCAGTGTTGACTTGGTGGAACTGGAGGCCAGGTGGCTGTGGAGAGGGAACTCTATTACTCACAGATTCAGGCTACAAAAGTTTCTTGTTGCTCCCAGACCAGTGTACACGCTTGACTGTGCCACCTTGGAGGAACTGAGATTTTACAGATTCCCAGAATATACCCTCCTCTGGGACAAAGGACCCAAAAGTCAAGTAACTAGGTGGGAAAATGCCCAAAAAAGGGGAAAAAAATAAGACTATAGAAGGTTACTTTCTTGGTGAACAGATATCTTCTCCCATCCTTTTTGAGGAGGAAGAACAATGCTTACCATCAGGGAAAGACATAAAAGTCAAGGCTTCTGTATCCCAAACATCCAAAATAAATATCCAGTGGTCTCAGGCCATGGAAGAGCTCAAAAAGGATTTTGAAAATCAGTAAGAGAGGTGGAGGAAAAATTGGGAAGAGAAATGAGAGAGATGCAAGAAAAGCATGAAAAGTAGGTCCACACCTTGTGAAAAGAGACCCAAAAAATGCTGAAGAAAAGAACACCTTTAAAAATAGGCTAACTCAATTGGCAAAAGAGG
>CM053774.1:41965693-42030503 GCA_028658325.1 Potorous gilbertii
CAAAATGAGTGTACATTTTATTCCTTCCTTTAGTCGAATGTGATAAGAGTAAACTTCTTGTTTTTCTCTCAGCTCCCCTCTTTTTCCCTCCACTAAAAAGTCTCTTGCTGCCTCTTCTATGAGAGATAATTTGTCCCATTCCATTTCACCCTCTCTCCTCCCACTACATTTCTCTCTCACTGCTTAACTTCATTTTTTTAAGATATGATCCCATCTTATTCAATTCACTCTGTGCTCTCTGTCTTTGTGTGTGCATGTGTGTGTGTGTGTGTGTCTGTATGTACGTGTGTAATCCCACCAACTACCCAGATACTGAAAATTTTCAAGAGTTACAAATATTGTCTTTCCATTTAGGGAATGTAAACAGTTCAACTTCAGTAAGTCCCTTATGACTTCTCTTTGCTGTTTACCTTTTCATGCTTCTTTTCATTCTTGTGTTTGAAAGTTTAAACCTTATTCAATTTCATTTTTAAGACTGACAACTTAAATTTCTTATTTCTTGTTCCATTAATTTGCATATTTTATATTTTTAAAAATATTAATTCACTTACTTTATTAGTTCTATTGACAAACGACTGATCAAAAATTTCCTCCTTCATTTCCTCACGTTTTATGAATTCTTTTTTCATATTTTTTATTTTGACAATTTGGTTTCCCTCTTTTTAAAAATCAAATTAGATAATGGTTTAATTATGTTGCTTTTTGTCTTTTTGAATCTTATTTTTTATTCTAAATTTAATAAACACTTCCCCCAAAAGAAAACATATATATTTACAAAGTAGAACAGAAAAAGAGGATTATATGTGAAATCTACATTATTTATAGTTAGATTTTTTTAAAGTACATAATTCATCATGTTACTTTCAGATGTCCTGTGTTTGCCTTGGAACTTCCCTGTTCTTCTGTGCATTTAAAAAATTGTTTCAGTGACCATCTTTTGTTTCCTTTCCATTTTTTTTTTGAAAAATTATCACTAGATCTACCCTCCTTCCATAAATGTACCACTATTAAAAAAGAAAAACATAATTATTAGAACATAAGCATAGTCAAGTAAAACAAATCTATACATTTGTCTTGACTAAAAATATGTATCTCACTCTGTGCATTGTGTACATCATTCCTTGATCAGGAGATACATAGCATGCTTTATCAGAAGTTTTCTGGAGTCATGGTTGGTCTTTGCATTGACTGGAATTCTTAAGTCTTTCCCAGTCGTTTTTCTTTACAGTGCTGTTACTTTTTAAATCATTCTCTTTACGTCTGTTTGTCCTATTCACTTCAAACTGTATCAGTTCATAAAGATTCCCCAAGTTTCCCTGAATCCATCCTTTCCATTTTTTCTTATAATTCAATAATATTCCATTAAATTTATACATTATAATTTGGTTCAGATATTCTCCATTTGATGGACACTTCTTTTAATTCTAATTCTTTGCTACATCATCAACAATGGAAAGCTGCTATAAATATTTTTGAATATATGATTCTTTTTCTTTGATTGCTTTAGATATAAAATTATAGGCTAGATATTCACCAGTTAGTACCCTTTTGGAGATAGTTACAGATGACTTCCCAGAATGGTTGGACTAATTCACAGATCCACAACAGTACACTTGGGGTGCCTTCCTACAGATGCTACAACAATTGTCATTTTTCTTTCAAAATAATTAGAGAATATATAAAATAATTGGAAATTGAGTTACCAAGACAAGGACAGAAATTATATGAATACTGTTACTAAATAGTATTCACAGGTAAGAAAGTCAAACTAAATCAAAATATCAAACGTGCTCATGGTTAGACCATGAAAATATAATAGAAATGATAAATTTTAAATTACCTAAAAACCTAAAATAATTTATGGTTTCATTGTCATATTAAAGTTCTAAGAGATAGCTTTTGTTGTTTTTCAGTTGTTTCAGGCATGATCCCCATTTGGGGTTGTCTTGGCAAAAGTACTGGAGTGGTTTCCCATTTCCTTCTCCAGCTCATTTTACAGATGAGGATCTGAGACAAATAAGAGTTGGCTGAATTTGAACTCACAAAGATGAATCTTCCTGACTTTAGACTTGGTGCTCTATGTACTGCATATCCAGTTGCCCCAAAGGATTACATTTTAGAACTAGAAAAATATGAGCAAAATTCACTGAGGAACAAAAGATCAAGAATCTCAAAAGGAATAATGAAAGAAATGAGAAGAAAGGTAGCCTAGATCTCAAAAGATGCTACAAATTTATCACTGGAACAGTTTCATTCACAAGACTCAGAAGCAACTGAACACTGTAGCATCTGACAAGCCCAAGGATTACAGCTACTGTGGTAAAAATTGACCAAAAAGGCTAGGAGAGCTGGAAGACATTCTAGCTATAATTAGGTTTTATTTAGGTCACCAAAATATGCCAGAAACAGAGAAAAGATCAAGACTTGAAAAGTCATATCATAAACATGGTTTATGAGAGGAATAGAAAAGGAAATATCTTTCACAATTGTGGATAGGGTAGTTTGTGGATAGCATTTTGACTAAGCAAAGGATAAAAAAAGTCACAGGAGATAAGATGGACAGTTTTGATAAAATCAAAAAGATTCTGTATCTTTAAAAAATCAATAAGAATTAGAAGAGAAACAGCTAAAGTAAAAAATCTTTGAAATAAAATTCTCTATAGGCTTATTATTCAAGATATATAGAGAGTTGTTTCAAATATATAAGAACAACAATATATAAAACAACATTTCTACAAGAGAAATAGTCAAAGGATATGGACAGGCAATTTTTAAAAGATAAGTTATTAACAACCATACAAAGTTTTAAAACTCTGTACAACACTACTACTAAGAGAAATTAAAAGAAATATTAAGTTTCTACCACCCATCTCTTAGATTGGCAAAAATGACAAAAATAATGGTGATAATTGTTGGAGGGGATGTAAAAGGACAAGCACACTATTATATTGTTGGTGGAACTGTGAAATAATCTGACTCTTCTGGAAAGCAACCTTGGTTCTACACCCAAAAAGTCATTAAACTGTACATGCCCTTTACCCCAGGGATAGTATTATTTTTAGGCACATACCCCCAAAGAGACTTTTTTTTAAAAAGAAAAAAAGGTCCTATATGCACAAAAATACCTACATCAGGAATTTTTGTTAGAACAAAAAGTTGGGAATGTCTATCAGTTGTACAATGGATGAACAAATAATGGTATTAAAGGAATGGAATATTACTGTGCCAAAAGAAGTGGTATAAGTGGCACCTTGGAAAATTTGTATGAATCGGTGTATGGGAATCATGAGAAGGATTTATAGAATGACAATATCATTATAAAGAAAAACAATTGTGAAAGACTTAAGACCTATAATCAATGCAATAACCAACCAATTCTAAGAGGATCAGTGGTGAACCATGATTCCCTCCTCATTCTAGAGTGGATGACTGTATAATGAAATACACGTTTTCAATACATTCATAGTGTGGATTTCTTTTGCATGACTACATACCCTCTGTTTGGTGTTCAAAGCCCTTTATAACCTAACCCACACCCATTATCTTTGCAATTTTCTTACACCTTACACTACCCCACCCCCACTCTATGTCCAACCTTGAACTCTTTGATCCAGTCACACTAGCCTCCCGGCTACTCTTCCAATGAGACACTACATCTCTCAGCTCCAGGCAAATTCTCTGGTTGTCCAGAGTGCTCTTCCTTCTCATCTCCATCAGCTAAAATCAATCTCTTTTAGTTCTAGAGCCTTTCCTCTGTTGATTATTCCTTATTGATTCTGTGTCTAGTTTGTTTGTATGTAGTTGTTTACATGCTGGCTCCCCTGTTAGATTGTGAGCTCCTTGAAGGCAGACTATCTTTTTTTTGCCTTTCTTTGTATCCATAGTACCTGAACATAATAGGTGCTTAATAAATTCATACTGACTGACTTATTTTTTAATGATTGTCTTTTTTAATAGAACAGAATGGAGTGGACTTCCAAGAATGGCAATAAGGATACTAAAAACTAAGGAAGAAAAAACAAAGAAAAAAGCTTAATTGTTTAATTAGTTAATTATTAATAAAACAATTATTAATTGTTAAATTAATTATTAATTAAGAATTAATAGAAGAAAGTTCAGAAAGGACAAAGACATGCCAGCAAAGTATTGGATTTACCAAATAAAATTCAAATTAAACAAAAAGACCAAACTACACATATTGGAAAGAAAAAGAAACTGCACACAACAAAGTTCAGTTTTACCTATAATCCCCATTTTGTTTTTTTCCTGTGCATATTGAAAACATTTATGTTTCTTGATGTTTATAATAATAATACATATATAATATATTATATAACTATAATAATTGTATACTATATTAAAGTATATAATAATATAATATATAATAAAAATTAATGCATATGAATTCAGAGGAGCCTATTCAGAGAAGACCTATATGAACTGATTCTGAATGAAAGCAGCAAAACCAGGAAAACAATATAAATGACTACAAAAATTTAAATGGATAGAATTAAAGAAACAAAACTGAATAATATGTCATTAATAATGGCCAAACTTGTCCTCCAAGTAAAAATGAGAAAATGTACTGCTCTCACTTCCTTAAAGAGGTGAGGAGTAGGGGTCTGAAATACTGCATGTTCTATGAGATTCATTTGATGTGTTGATAAGTTTTATGAACTACTTTCTCTTTTTTTTCTTTTCTGTTACACAGGATGGCTTGAGGAGGAGGAAGGATATATTTGGTAACAAAAGTGATATAAATAAAATAAAAAGATTTAAGAAAAAATAAAAGGGACAATGACTTGTCTTCTAAAGAGAAGTGATAGCTTTAGATCACTGGGGATGGAGGTCCAGGACTGAGCAGATAACAACGTGAAGGGATGGTAGGCTGAAGGAGCACTATGAGTATGAAATGAACACTACAGAGGTTTTAATTATTTCCTCTCAGATACTCTATCATCACATTCCAGTTAATAGTTGCAAGATTAGAACCACAGACTCTCAGCATTGAAAGAGACTGAAGGTATTTCATTCAACCCATAACTGAACAGGAATCTCCTGCATTCTTGAAGAGGACCAAAATGACATCATTATGTTGGAGCTAGGGTAGTGTGTCCAACTGTGGTTGATCACACCAATAAAAGTTTGGAAAGTTCTACCATAGATAAGGCACAAATAATCCACATGAACATTCACAGTGAAGATGTCTCTAAATTTGTGCATCTCGTATTTCCTTTGAGCTACTGTGATTCTGTTTTGCTTACAGAGCACAGCAGCTTCTTTGATGCAGATGTGCCAAGCTGGGTAGTCCTTTGCCATTGTCTTCCATGACATGTAACTAAATCTTGAGGGTGTTCTTGTATTGCTTCTTCTTTCATGTAAGTACTTTCCTTGCGTGAGTTCTCCATAAAAGTCTTTTAAGTAACCTTTGGCACTTAAAAATGTGGCCAATCCATTATAGTTGTGCTCTCTGTACTAGATCTGGCAGTTCATATTGGGAAAGGACCTCAGTGTCCAAGTACCTTGTACTTCCAGGAGATCTTCAAAATCTTCCTAAGACAATTCAAATGGAAGTGATTCAGTACCTTGGCATGGTGCTTGTATACTGTCCAGGTTTCACAGACATACAACAATAAGGTCAGCATAACAGCTCTACAGACCTTCCGTTTGGTAGTCAGTGTAATACCTCTTCTCTCCCACACTTTCTTTCAGAGCCTCCCAAACACTGAGCTAATTCTAGCAATACATTCATTAACATCATTATCAATGTGTACATTCTTGGAAAGTATACTGCCAAGGTAAGTGAACTTATCCATAGCATTCAATATTTCTCCATTTGCTGTAACCAGTGGTTCCATGTATGGATAGTGTGATGCTGGCTTGCACGTGTGTTTTCTTGGTGTTAATTGTTTGGCCAAAATTAGCACAAGCAAAGAGAATCAATCTATACTTTGCTGCATCTCAGTTCAGAGGCTGCATTGAATGCACAATCATCTGCAAACAAAAAATCCCACACTAGCTCTTCCATCTCCTCTGACAAACATTCAATCGAATTTCCACCTAAAGACCTCCAAAAACAGGGAAACACCACCTCTTAAGGTAGCCCACTGCACTTTTGGACTATTCTTACTGTTAAGAAGTTTTTCTTCACACCAGGCTGAAATCCACCTCTTTGCAATTTTGGCCGTTCTTAGTTATATCTAATCTCTCCTCCATCTGACATCCCTTCAAATACTTGAAGACTGCTATGTCTCTCCACCAAAAATCTCCTTGAGGCTAACCAATGCTAATTTCTTCAACTGATATTCCTGTTGCATGACCTGGAAACCCTTCACCATTCTGATCACCCTTCTCTGCTGGATCATCAATGCTCTTGTACCAATTTATGCCTAACACTGAACTCATTATTTCAGATGTGGTAAAACCTGGGCAAAGTATTCTCTTCATTCTGGACACTCTGCCTTTCTAAATGAAGCCTAAGATTGAGTACAAGTTTTCTATTATTCTGCCACTGTCATAATGTTGATTCTTCTTGAGTTTGTGATACATTAAACCCACTCCTATAGATTTTTCATACAAACTCCTGTCTAGCTATGTTTCTGTAACCCCTCCCCAGTCTATACTTGTGCAATTAGTTTTCTGAAAGCACTTATGACTGTACATTAAATTTCATCTTAATAGATGAATTTTACTGTTTTATTTACATGCTATTACTGTAGTCCATCAAAGTTCTCCACCTCAAAAAAAGTTTTTATTAAGTATTTTAAAAACTGCAGTTTTTATTGGAGTTTGACCAGATTCATGCCCAAATCTACTTCTAACTTGGAATTCTGCCTTAGGACAACTGGGAATCATGGCAAGCACAATAGAAGGGGCAGGTGAAGGCAATTCCAGAGGCAACAAATAACCTCACTGGTAAGGTACCAATAGACATGTCTCCATATAAATTGCTCTTTCACCTAGCAACAACACTTCAAAGACTGCATGTCCTTCATGACATAGAGGTTGGGCACATTCTTGTCTGATTGCTCAGGGTACTATGGCATGTGGACATCCTTTTTGGTTAATATTACTTCCTTCTTGGGGACAGAGCCAAGATGGCAGAGTAGAAAAACGCACCTACTCTAGCTCTTCCCCCACAGTCCATAAAACACCTGTAAAAAATTACTCTAAACAAGTTCTAGAGTAGCAGAAGCCACAAAACGACAGAGTGAAAGGTTTATTGCACTGGTCTCAGAGTGGAGCGCAGCCCACAGAGCACAATCCAGCCCACAGAGTGCAGCACAGCATGGGCTGTGCATCACAGCCCTGAGAGGACCAGAGTAGGCTTCGGGGAGTGAAATCATGGGCAGCAGCTGTGAACCCACAAATGCCAAAGACAGCTTCAAAAGTCAGTAAGAAAATTCTGTCACCTGAGTGTGAAGGAGCAGGGTCTGGCCTCAGTCTTGGATCCAGGCAGCAGCAGCATTCTTTTTGGAGCTCTCAGCCTAAAGACCCTGGGGGAATTGATCTGCTGATCTGGATCTCAGCCCTAAGGTGGCGGCCCTGGGGTAAGGAGGTGCGTTGGTGTGGTGGAGCTGGTGGAGGCTCTGGAAAGGGAATTCTACTTGAAGGTCCTGGGCAGAAAAGCTTTGGTAGCTCCCAGACCAGAGCACAGGCCAGGAGAGGAGTAAACTCCTCTCCCTTGATTGTGCCACCTTGGAGGAACTGAGAACTTACAGGTCCCCAGAGTATACCCTCCCCTTGACAAAGGATTCAAAAGTCAAGTAACTGGTTGGGAAAATGCCCATAAAAGGGAAAAATAATAAAACTTAGAAGGTTACTTTCTTGGTGAACAAGTATTTTCTTTCATTCTTCTGGATGAGGAAGAACAACAAGGAAGAAAATAGTTCTTTAAAAATTAGAATGGAGCAGATGGAAGCTAATGACTTTATGAGGAACCAAGAAATTACAAAACAAAACTAAAAGAATGAAAAAATAGAAGACAGTGTGAAATATCTCACTGGAAAAACAACTGACCTGGAAAATAGATCCATGAGAGACAATTTAAAAATTGTGGGACTACCTGAAAGCCATGATCAAAAAACAAGAGCCTAGATATCATGAAATTATCAAGGAAAACTGCCCTGGTATTCTAGAACCAGAGGGTAAAATAAATTCTGAAAATATTGTAGCCAAGAGTTCCCAGGTCAAGGAGAAAATATTGCAAGCAGCCAGAAAGAAACAATTTGAGTACTATGGAAATATAAACGAAGTAACACAAGATCTAGCAACTTCCTCATTAAGGGATTGAAGGGCTTGGAATATGATATTCCAGAAATCAAAGGAGCTAGGATTAAAACCAAGAATCACCTACTCAGCAAAACATAGTATAATACTTCAGGGGAAAAAATGGCTATTCAATGAAAGAGAGGACTTTCAAGCATTCTTCATGAAAAGACCAGAGCTGAATAGAAAATGTGACTTTCAAACATAAGAATCAAGAGAAGCATGAAAAGGTAAACAGGAAAGAGAAATCATAAAGGACTTACTAAAGTTGAACTGTTTATATTCATACATGGAAAGATAATATTTGCAACTTTTGAGACTTTTCTCAGTATTTGAGTAGCTGGAGGGATTACATACATATAGACAGAGGGCACAGGGTGAGTTGAATAGGAAGGGATGATATCTAAAAAAATAAAATTAAGGTATGAGAGAGGAATAAATTGGGAGGAGAAAGGGAGAAATGGAGTGGGGCAAATTATCTCTCATAAAAGAGGCAAGAAAAAGCTTTTTTAATAGAGGGGGAAAGGGGAGAGGTGAGAGGGAAAAAATGAAGCTTACTCTCATCACATTTGGCTTAAGGAGGGAATAATATGAACACTGCATTTAGTATGAAAATCTACCTTACACTACAGGAAAGTATGGGAGAAGGGAAGAACTGGGGTGTGAGGGGGATATAGAAGGGAGGGCAAATGGGAGGAGAGAAGGGAGGGACAAGGTCAAAAGAGACAAGAGAATAAACAAGAGGGACAGGATAGGATGGAGGGAAATAAAGTTAGTCTTTCACATCATGACTATTATGGAAGTCTTTTGCCTAATTACATATATATAACCTGTAATGAATTACTTGTCTTCTCAGGAGGATTGGTGAGGAGGGAGAGAAGTTGGAACTCAAAGTTTTAGGAACGAATGTTAAGAATTATTTTTCCATGGAACTGGGAAATAAGAAATACAGGTAATGGGGTATAGAAATCTATCTTGCCCTACAAGAAAAGAGAGAAGATGGGGATAAGGGAAGGGGGTGGTGTGATAGAAGGGAGGGCAGATTGGGGGAAGGGGTAATCAGAATGCATGGTGTCTTTGAGTGGGAGAAGGGGAGAGATGGGGAGAAAATTTGCAACTCAAAATCTTGTGGAAATGAATGTTAAAACTAAAAATAAATTAATTAATTTTCAAAAAAAGAAGTTCATAGATGGCAATTTGGTTCTTGGAGATAAACTTCTTGGTAGTGGCTACTGCTGTTCCTGTAAGAGTCAGAATTAAAAAGTTCAATATCCTTCTGAATCCTGATTCTTTCATCCAATGTGTTAAATAATCTAGCTTCATTTTAGCTACAAATCTGATAAGCATGCCATCTACTCCTTCATTCAAATCATGAATAAAAATACTGAGTATCACAGGATCAAGAACAGATCACTGGAGTACTCCATTAGTGGCCTGGATTCCATTAGTTCAAGTTGACATTCATCCATTTATATTCACTCTTTATGTCTAGATGTTGAACCAGCTCCAAATTCACCTTATCTTACTATCATCTATTATCTAGCCAGAATCTCAGATACCTTGGGAAATATTGTAAAATGCCTTGCTGCAATCCAAGTACAGGTATATGAAATTCTAATGCTCTAGTATTATGTAACTGTCAAGAAAAAAAAAAGAGATTCATCTGGCATGACCTATTCTCATTAAAGCTACACTAATCTAAAACAGTCATTACTTCACTTTCTAAATGCTTACAACTCAGCTTTTTAATTTTATGATGTAGGATTGTGACAAAAAAATTGAAAGACAAGCTTCATAGTTTAAATAATCCACCGTTTTCCTTAAAAAAAAAAATCAGGATTCTTGATGGTCCCCAGTTCTGTGGGACCTCTCCCATTGGCTATAATTTTTCAAAGATCAGTGATAAGACCTCAGCAATCAGATCTACCAGGTTTTTCAGGACTCTGGTAATTCTTCCAGGTTTACTGACTTGACCTCTTGAAGAAAACTCACTGAACTCACATGGGATAGAGAATTAACTTCCATTATTTATTTTCTATCCTTTCCAGTACAAAGATCATTCTCCTTAGTATAAAACAATAGGAGCAAAATAAGTTTAGTACCACCCTATCTCAATTATCATTAACCTACCCAACCCAAACCATGGCCCTATCTCTATCCCTTCTTTAATCTTTCATTTGATCCCAAGATAGAAAAGAAAAACTTTTTTGTTCATTATTCATGTCATTATGAGTTGTAGGGTTCTTGGCATTATTCTTACTCAACCATGCCATTCTGGTTGTACTCATCTTCATTTACCTGCCTTCATTTCCATCCTCTGCGAGCAAGTCTTACAACAATCTACATTGGTTAATGAGTTCCCTGTGTGTCCACATTAGTCATTTTTGGTTAGTTCTTCCTTCAACCTATGAATCATTTGTTTGTGTCATCAGATTCTTGTTCTTGAGAGCTTCCCATCCCTACTGGCCCTAACTTCTCTTGGGGAGGAAATAAGTTTTCTCGTTCTTCACTGTATATACTTTGTATAGAAATCTAATACCATGGATTATATTGGTGTCCTTCTCTTAATGGATAATGTATCCTGTGAATGATTGGTCCTGTTCACTGATATTCTTCTTCCTATGTCATACCTGCTACTCTCTGTAGGCTCTGTGACTGTTAAGAGGTCAATGGGGTAGATTTCAGGGAGTCAGTCAACTTGATTGGAAAAAAAATGACATTTTCATTTTCACTAACCTCTAACTGAAATTTGGAAATTCCTTCAGTTCACCATTTTGAGAACGCATCCATAGAATCCTTGCTCTAGACCATATATTGAGGTCAGGGAACCATAATGTTGAAGTTTGCGGTGCTTGGTATCCCAAAATACTGATACGCTTGGTCCTGCCTGAATGAAATTGACCCAAGACTTCTCACAGAGAAAGTAAAACAGTTTATTAAAGGTTCACCATATTGGGTTGACTCTTAAGAAGCCTCACCATTTGTGATGCTTTTATTAATGGGAATAGAATAGAATCTGAGACAGATTGAATCTGAGCTAGATAGAATCTGAGCTCCTTTATGGAAACAAGAAGGTTCTTATATACAGAAAGACTGTGGGAAGGATCACGCCAGTAGTCTGGGGTGATGGGAGGAGGAGTTTAGGGAAGGTCTTGAAGAGGAGTCCAAGAAAGACTTTAATGGCATTGGGGTGACTACAGATCAGAATCAAAAGAGCGGGATTCTGATGTGATCAAGGGTGGGAAACTGCTTGAGGCAATTGGGAGAAAAAAGACAATGGAGGACTGGAGTGGGAAGTAAGCAGGGCAATACAGTGGTAACAGACAATGGAGGGCCAGTCTAGGTTAAGGGTAACAGATTTTGGTATGAAAAGCCAGATTAAGTGGGAAAATTCAAGGAGAGTTCAAGGAGGTTCCCAGAGTCTGTACCCCAACACATAGGTTCCCAAAGTGGGTGATATTGCTACCGGGGGCACTAGAATGATCCAGGGGGTTGGCAGTAGCCTCAAGGGCAACTTGGGGGCATTGAATAAAAATAAGGGAGAGAAAATTCTGTGTTGTGTAACAGAGATAAAGTTGTAGAGCTTACATTATTATCCAAATAAACACAAATTGCAAGTTATAACCCATCTGATCAAGTTTGCTCTCAGGTCTTAACAAGCAAGTGTTGGCAGGTGAGCATGTCATACTGTTGGGAAGTGCGACTTGCTTACAATATGATACAATATGGTTACATCAGAATTTCAATGCAGGAAAAAATCCCAAATTTACAATAAATTATTAAATTGAAAATGTGTCATTTTAAAAAATTATATCTTATTTTTTAATGACAAATTCAAAAAAAAATGACCCATAAAAGGGGTTGAAAGTAGATTTCTAGGGGTTGCTGAATAATTTTTTTTAAAAAAGGGGGCAGTAGGCCAAATAAGTTTGAGAATCCTATACTTAAACATGAACCCCCATTTACAAATCCCTAACAAGCGATCATCTATCCTCCACCTGAAAACTTTTAATGGAGTACCTACTACTTCCTGAGACAGTCATTTCCCCTTTTTGAAAAAATTTCTCTAATTGTTAGGAAGTTTTGAGCTAAAATATGTCCTCCTGCTAGGTCTGCCTGTTCATTAATTCTCCTGCCCTCTGAGGTCAAGTAGAACAAGTTTGATTCTACTTGAAAGCCTTTCAAAGAATGGAAGACATAAACAAATTAGTTTCATGTTCTTTTCATAAATCAGAAATATACCACATAAAGCAAGGTTTAAAAACAATTTAAAAAGTAAATGTCAATTTAAATACCTTGACACTAATTTAACTATTATCAATTTCTCCTCTACATTTATGTTTGGTGTCCTTTGACCTACTGGCAGTTCCAAACTATTTTGATGGCTTCTGGCCAGCTTCATCTGTTTCAGTTTGTACTTAGCTGCTAGTTAACTCATGTTAAACACCTCCTCAGCTCCTTGTTGCCATCCACTCTGAGTATTAATCGCTTAAATTGAAGACTTTTCTCTTTTGATTATTTCCAATTTGTCCTGTATATAGGTTGTCTGTATAGTTGTTTTGTTGTTTTCCTATTGTCTTCCCATTAGGCTGTAAATTCCCTGAGAATGAAAATCATCTTTTATCTCTCTTTGCATGTATTTCGAGCATTTAACCTGGCACATTGCTATGTGCATTTAATAAATGTTTACTGACTGACTGTCCATTTCTATGATACAGACTTACATGGCCTTTCACATTTACCTAGGGGCAGCTGAGTCTCTCACTTAGTACCTTCCATCATGAGTCCTGAAACAAAGTAGATTCTCAAGATGATGACAGAGGTTGGGGTTGAGACATGAGGAAGGATATGGTCTCAGCTATCACTCTCAAATGCTGGGACAATAATCCTAAGACAGGAAGAGAAATACAGTGTCTGCTAACAGTTCAATTTCCATCTCTTTCAAATGCCAGATTTGACTGGGCTCTGACCTGGCTTCTTAGTATCCTTGTACAAGCTAGAATTTTTTGTTCTTTTCCCATAATGCACCAACCTTAGAGACCTAGCTCATCAGATTACCCCTGAATGAACTTTATTCCAAACCAAAAAAGCCTTTTCACAATTCCTTGACTGCCTATGCTTCCAGCTCGAGATCTCCAGAGATGCACACTTAAGACTTCCAGGATACCATCTTAATACTCCCCTGACTGGGATAGCCAAATCCCAATCCTTAAGTGTATGACCTTGGATAAGTCACTTAGCTTCTTAGGCCACCACTCCTTTTCATCTCTTAAAAAATTAGACTTTTCAATTTCCAAGGTTCCTTCCAAGTCTTAACAAGCTAATGATTCCCTGGAGAACTCAGGTCCTTTTTGTGGGATAGACTTAAAATAAAGTAATCCCCTTCAGTACTGAAGTTCCTGGGGTGAACTGAATGCCTCAAGGAAGAAACTAAGATTAGTTTTCCTAATGGCTACATCCTGACCCAGGTCACAGTCTGCTAAAATCAAGCTCAGAGCCTTGAGGATCAGACTCTAGTTTCCAAACTTAGAAATTTAAATCAGCTGCAGCCTTTTCCAAAAAGATGACCAGAGACTCCTGACTGCCTGTTTTTGATTAACATCAAGATAAAATGGAGTGAAATTGAGTGTTTCCCATCCAGTCTGGTCACGAACAACTAGTCTCATTGCATTGAGCAGTTCTTTGTTGATCACTTCACAAAGCTGACTCAGCACGAGGTTGTAGGGTCCGTTGGACTTGGCATAACCTTATCTATCCTCTAGCCCCCTTGGTTATTCTGACCAAAGGACAAGCTCATTTGATTGTTGTGTTAGCCCTAGAGAAGCAAGCAGTACCTTACCTCGACACTTCATTACATTCACTGTACCAGCAGGCTGCTGTCCAGCCCTTTGCTGCCAAAGTCAACATCTCAGGTCTGCTTTGTCTGGGACAGCAGGTTTAAGAGGATAGCGGGCTTTGGTACCACGTGATCACATTTCCCAGCAGTGTTCCAGGGTCTGATTAGTTTGCACAGTGGGGAAGAGGGTGGGGGCAGGGCCCCTCTGTCCTGCTGCCTCTTGGTTTAGAATCCATTTTTGCAGGTTTCTTTGCTCCTCTGCAAAGTAAAAAGAGAGGAACATTTCTCTCCATTCATACATGTAAAAAGGCACTTGACACATTCCACTTACAGCTGCAACTCTGTACCTCCAAAAGTCTCCAAAATTCATAATAGGAGTGTTTTCCCAAAAGCTAAATAGGATTGAGAAAAGGGGAAAGGGGAGGAAGTATCCAAGGAAAACTGGAAGGCACACAAAGAAGAGTCCATAAACTTGATAGAAGAGTATATAAACACCCGAGAAGGGTGTGTTGTCAATAGGATCAGCGGTAGGAGGCTCAGTTAAAGTAGAAAGGCTTCCTCCGTGCAGGTGATGGGGAAGATGCTGGAAGACAAATGGATGTAGTTACAGCCCTGGGAATGGCTGGCAGAGCTCTGAGCCTCATCTTGGTACCTTTGGCTGTGCCCATGTGGGAACACCTGAGGTTAAGATGAGTAAGTCAAAACTTCCTTTTGGAACCCAAAGGACATTGTGCACATTTGTGAGGAAGATCCACCGTGATCAAGACAATGATCCAAGACAACCCCGAAGGACCTTTGATGAAAAATGCTATCCACCTTCAGAGAGACAACTAAAGAACTCAGAATGAAGATTGAAACATGCTTTTTTTACTTTATTTTTCTTGGTTTTTAAAGTCTGTTTTCTTTTGCAACATGGCTAATATGGAAATATGTTTTGCATGCATTCACATATATAATTGATTTAAAATAGCTTGCCTTCTCAAGGAGGGGAGAGTGGTAGAAAGAAGAAAATTTGGAACTCAAAATTTTCAAACATGAATGCTAAAAAAATTACATGTAATTGGGAAATATTTAACAAAATAAAAATTCATTTTTTTTAAAAAAGAAAATCAGCACTCCAAAGTCTGTTTCTAGATTTTCAGGGATAGGGATTGGACCTGTGATTTCACTGATTTAGATATTACTAAATGAAGAAACTCTCTGTGCCAACACAAGTCAGTCTCTTCTATGCAACTCAAGGTCTTAGAGGGCTGCCTAGACCACTAGAATGCTAAATGAATTATTCAGTGACAAAGTCATTACGTGTCAGAAGAGTCTTGAATCCAGATCCCCCTAGTTTATAGGTTGCCACTCTATTCACTTTGTCATGCTACCTTTTTATTTCTATATGCTGGGTGAATAACTCATAAACACAGGCAGCATAGCAGAGTGGAAAATATGCTAGGTTTGGAGCCAGAAAACCTGGGTTTAAATCCTGGTTCTGCTACTTACTATGTGATCTTAGCCAAGTTAATTCACTATAATGGGACCATTTCCTCATCAACAAAATGGAGGGGCTGGAAAAAATGATGTCTAAAATTCTTTTGGCTCTAAATGTATGATCCCAGAATTCATAGGATGATGCCCATTTCAAGATGCTATCAAACACAGAACATATTTTGCTCTACAAAAATAGCAGTATTTTGGCATCACTTGGCTAGAAAGGGAGACATAAAGGTTAAGATGGTGAAGGTGATCTGAGGAAAGTAGACTATGGGATAGAAACAGCTCAGGTGCTGTGTCCTCAATACCAGAATAACAGAAAATGAAAGTCAGGTTTTCTTCTTCATCAAGAGAGCCTGACAAACAAAGAGTAATTCCTTTGTGAGGCATAGGCATCAGGAGTTTGGCTCATGTCATTCCTATTGTTTTTCACATAAGTTATTTAGAGACAAAAATCTTAAAGGAATTATTTAAATGAGTTTTTTCTCCAGGCACACTAGCTAGAGATAAACATCTGCCTGTTGTCTCCCTCATTCCTAACAGCTTCTCTTGCATATGACCTACAGATTTTCCATTAAAGTGGGAATATTAAAGGTTGGGGTGGGGTTTTTCCATAGGTATCCTCAAGGGTGTCTTGTTTTCTTTATGTAGAATTCATTTTATTTAAACTTGGAAGTCTCTCCACTAAACTCATTACTGAATGCTGTCATGGAACTTTATATTTGTAAAGGATTTTCCAGCCATTGCTGATAGTAACTTCATACAACACGGTTCTGTGGTGGATCAATGGGGCCATGTTCCCCCTCCCCATGTAAGATGCTGAGAAACTGACATAAATGAAGAGACAGTGCCAATACCCCTCTGCAAACGTGAGAGAGCTAAGGAGGTAACAAGTCAATAAGCATTTATTAAGATCTTGTGTAAGTACTGGGAGCAAAGAAATGCAAATTCATGGTCCCTGCCCTCGAGGATCACATTTTCATTGAAAAGCCAACATACCCATATTTATAAGATATATAATGTGTGTGTATACATACAGTGTACTATACAAGATACATACAGAGGAAAAGGGACCTAATTTCAGAGTAAAGGCACTGAGGGGATATGGAGGGAAGAAGGGAAAGGAGAAATAGGGGATAGGATAAGAAAGACTTCTTGCCTTACAGAGAGTAGAATTTTAGCTGAGATATGGAGGAAGTTAGAAGGTGATGAGGAGAGTTATCCAAGCATGATGGACAGCCAATGAAATAGAGTTGGGAAACGGAGTTGGAAAATACTGGGAGTTGGGAGTACTCTGTGTGCAGAATGGCTTTATTTTGGTATATGGTGTAAGATGTTGGTCTTTAGGTTTATCAAACAGTAGATTTACTACAGTTATTGACTACTACAATTACTACAGTATTGACTACTAACCTATTCTACTGATCCACCACTCTATTTCTTAGTTAGTACCAAGTAATTTTGATGATTGCTGCATTATAATACAATTTAAGCTCCGGAATGACTAGGCCACCTTCCCTTGCAATTATTTTCATTAATTCCCTTGATATTCTGGACCTTTTGTTTTTCCAGATGAATTTTGTTATTATTTTTTCTAGCTCTGTAAAATAATTTTTTGGTAGTTTGGTTGGTATGGCACTGAATAAGTAAATTAATTTAACTATCATTTTTATTATATTAGCTTGACCTAGCCATGAGCAACTGATGTTTTTCCAGTTGTTTAGATCTGACTTTATTTGTGTGAAAAGTATTTTGTAATTGAGTTCATATAGTTCCTGGGTTGGTTTGGCAGGTAGACTGACAAATATTTTATAATGTCTGAAGTAACTTCAAATTTCTTTTTATTTACTATAATAAAAACAAATATTTATTTATTAAGTTTTCTTTCTATTCCAATGAGGCTTTCTTAAGGATGATGGAGAAATGGCTAAATTTACAGGGAGCAAGAAGTATCCTGCAGATAGAGATTAAAGATTTGTGAGAGACTGGAGACCACAGAGGGGCAATCTGTTAGAAAAGACAGGGTAGATGGGGCAAAGGTACATGTAAGGGAATTTGTCTTGACAAGGAGAAGGGTCACTTCTTCATGAGACAATGGAGGAGATAGTGGGAAAAGAAGGGATGAAAAGGTCCATGGCTCAAACCTTAGGCATCTGACCAGGGAAGTTTTACCTTCCTGCAATTATCAGGCAGGTAAAGAAAAGCAGAAATTGAAAGACTGTACAAGAGTAAAAACAGTAGATTCCATAAAGTAGGTCTGAAACGTGTCTTTAATCTAGTCAATGAGGGAATAACTTAGTAGGGGAGAAATCTTTGATTTGAAAAATTGTGGGGTTGGGTTTCTTTTCTTTCATAAAAGTGGTTTGAAACATATATCCTGGTCAAAGGCAAAGTGATCTAATAAATAAAACACTCATTCCAATGGAAAGCGAACACAGTCCTCAATTCCCACAAACCTAAGTCAATGTGAAATTAAAGAAAAAGGACTGAACTTGCAGTTAGGAGAAATCTGGGTGTAAATCCTTGTTCCAGCACTTACTAGCTGTACATCCTTATTCTCTCAGATTCAATTTCCTCATCTGTAAAAAAGGGATAGGAGAACCTTAAAGAGTTATTTGTAAGGAAAGTGCTTTGTAAACCTTCAAAGTGCTCTAGAGGGTGTCCAAAAATATCTTAGCTCTTTTAATAGCTCAAATAGCCTTTAAACTGCATTAAGATTTTTGGGACACCATGTAAAATTAAGCTATTATTGAAGATATATATATAACTACTTCTAGCTACTAAAATTACCAAGGCACTCAACAATGATAAATATTATTCAATTTATTAAACTACCCTATTCAAGACATATGTGTGTATAATGCATATACTTAATGACTTTCTAAAGAGTAAGAAGCCTGTAGCTTATTTTCTGATTGAAAAAAACATTCCTAATTTGCAGGTAGGATGACAGGATCAGCGGCAACTATCTACAAAAATTAAAACCCTGCATGATCACAGATTTACCTAAGGTCAAAAAATAGAATCAAAGCATAGAAACAAAGAATCTTCAACCCATCAGCTCAAGGATCACAAACTATTAGAATATCCAGCCTTCAACTTGCTACAGCTTTTATAATATTGTAACTCCCAACCACAGACTTTATCAAATCTTTCTGATATAAAATAGTCAAGTTCTTCCAACAATATCAAATTTATATTCAATAAACTTGGAGCACACAGATCTCAAGACTTACTAGAAGAATCTGATTTGCCAGCTAAGAATGGATTCCTGTAAATATTGTACATTAATTCAGTTCATTAGTCACCAATGTATTAATTACTTTCTATCATAATTTGAATTAAATTTAGTTCTATATCATTCCAAAAGAAAAGAAATTCTTGTTTGTTAGTGGAGAATTTCACATCTATCACTGACTCAGTGGTGAAGGAGAAAGTATAGGGGAGAAAATAACTCAAGAAAAGACAAGAAAACTCCTAGCTTTACAATTAACAATTTTAAAAACATTAGAACGGCCTATAAACATTTAAGGGCACGAAGGGTGACAGAGCTGTTGTTTGTCCTTCATTCTTGAAGAGGACTATGATATCAGGAAGGTGACTGCCATGACTTGCAAGTGTAGTGGATTTAAGCGAGGTAGGTCTATGCAAAGTCACCAGCATTACTCCCTCCTCTAGAGACATCTGGGTCCAGTGGCAAAATATAGATCAGAATAACTACAACTGGCGCAGGATGCAGTAGAATACCTTGGTCTTTTTAAGTAAGGTCTTTCCCAGATCTCAGTTGGTCTGAGGAAACATTCAGTGATTAAGGCTAGGTAAAAAAAGCAAAGAATTGACATCTTTACTTCATAAAAAAAAAAAAAAATCAATCTGGGAGGGGAAGACCTTCAGGGTTTCTCGCCAAAACAGGAACAACTGCTATTTACACTCACTCCGAGCCATCAGGGCCCAAACAATGACCAAATGGAGCTTGGGCTGAGATCTATGGTTGGCCAACCAATGAAAGTCAAACTGATTTGGGTTTAAGGCATGGTCCTTAAGAAAGAAATCTAGTTAGTAAACCCCCAAGCTACCTAGGTTTCAGCCATCAAAATTTACATTCTTTTGGGCAGAGTAGGGAGAAGAGGGGGTGAAAGAGTATCTAGTTCATGATGTAATTACCACTTTATTCTGAAATTAGGTAGAAGTTATACTCTTTGGAAAGCGATTTAGTTTTAAGAAACTTTTAAACCCAATGTGAAACTTCAATTACAGGGAAAATATTACAAAATATGCTGTCTCATTATAGAACTAGAAAAAGACTGCAAACTTCTTTCCTTTACTTTCCATAAGAGAAGAAAACAATAATTTTAACAAAAACATCTATACAATGGCTGGAAAAGGTCAACTGCTTGTAGCCCTGAGAATTAAAAGGAAGCAGAGATACTATGATTCAGGATCAATGAAGGCAAGATCAACTAAATGTGACTGTTAGACATAACTGGAATGATTCAGAACCACCACTTTTTATGTGTATTTACATTTATGTAACCACCACAGCAGCAGTTCTTAATCATTCTAGCAAAATCTAACATCTTTCTATTTGTCTACCTACCTACCTGTTCATCTATCTATCTCTCTGTATGCACATGTGTGTGTCTATCTTATGCCAGGAGGGAAATTAACATCACAGATTTCCAGAATTTTTCCATTTATTCAAGACCTATGATTTACTCTACAACAGAATGAAACATACTGCTCCTGTGATTAGATTCATATGAAGCCACATTAATAGGAAATAGATTTTAAAACTGCACATACACACAAAGTTAAAACTGCTAAATAAGAAGCTAAAGGCAACATTAAAAAAAAAAAACACTACAATCCACCTTTTGGTTTTTAAAAAAGATTCTCTGGCATCCTAACCATTCTGGACAGCAATTTGGAACTATACTCAAAGAGTAATCAAAGTGTGCATACTCTTTGATGCAGCAATATGACCAGGTCTGTATCCTGAAAAGATCATAAAAAAGGGAAAATGTACAAAATGTTCAAAAATATTGTACAAATATACATTGTACAAATACACATGTACAAAAATATTTATAGCAGCTCTTTTTGTGATAGCCAAGAACTGGAAATTGAGGGGATGCCCATCATCTGGGGAATGGCTGAAAAAGCCATTGAATGTAAGGGAACACTATTGTGCTATAAGAAATGATGAACAGGTAGATTTCAGGAAAACCTGTTAAGACTTACATGAACTAATGCAAAGTGAAGTGAGGAGAACCGGGAGAACATGGTATACTGTAACAGTAAAGTTGTGCAATGATCCATTATGAATAACTTAGCTCTTCTCAGCAACAGAATGATCTAGGACAATTCCAAAGGACTTGATGGAAAAATCCAGAGAAAGAACTAACGGAGTCTGATTGCAGATCAAAGCATACTATTTTTACTTTATCTTTTTTTGTTTTTTTTCCTTTCCATTTGTTTCTTCTTACACAACATGACTAATGTATAAATATATTTTACATGATTGCACATAAGTAATCTATTTAAAATTCTTACCTTTTTAGGGAGGGGGAGGGGAGGGAGAAAATTTTGAACTCAACAATTTCTAAAAATGAATGTTAAAAATGGAGTTTACATGTATGTGGAAAAATAAGATACTATTTAAAAAAAGAAAAAAAGGCCCTTTGGAATTCCTGCTCTTGTCTCTTGCCAGCCAACTTGATTTTTCACATATCATATAGGTCACTGGGCCATTCAAGTCTGCTTACTCCTCATGAATATATCATACCCCATCCACTCCACCCACCAAAAGCTAACAAGGCTGCCTAGCACATGTCTTGGATCCTCATCTCATTTGTAACAATGGTGACATGAAGGTTGTAGAGGAGCCTACTTCTCTCCTGAGTACCTCAGTGAAAGAGAAAGAGAAGCTGCTCCTCCTGGTCAGGACCTACACAAAAGAATGTTCAAAACGTAAAAAGACTAAGAAAGTTTACACCTGGGAAGCCTAGGTAGGCCCTGGTAAACAAATTGTAGCTTGAAAGCACTGAACCATGGCAGGGAAAATATAAATAGAAGAAAATACTGGATACAATGAAAAAATATCATGGACTAATAGAAATCCAAGAGTTAATACTAGATAAAAGGATTAACTACAACAAGTACAGGCTCAGGGCTGGCCACAAAGACTGTAGGAATGGATGAACAAAAGTGAATTTAAAAAAGAAAATCCGAAAGGAAATAATAGCTGGGGAAGAAAAAAAGGAAAGGAGAATAAATAGTTTAGAAGAGAAATAAATAATCCAAGTAGCATATATACTAAGTAGTATATATACAATCCAAGAAATATTCAGAACTGAATGACTCCATGAAACAACAATAAATCTAGAACAAAGTCAAAAGGTTGAAAAACCAAGAAAATATATCTACTAACAAAAACAACTGATCCGGAAAATAGGTTACAGAGAGATAATTTAAGTATTGTCAGGCTCCCTAAAAAAAAAAAATGGCCCAACAAAAAACTGGAATATCATCTCAAGAATGACAAAAGAAAAATGCCCAGATCTATTGGAAGAAATGGGCAAAGTGAAAATGAAAGGAATTCGTGAATCTCTTCCTGGGAAAAAGAAAAAAATTTGTGTGGTTTACCACCCAGGAAGATCAGCCAAGATCTAGAGTTTCCAAATCAAAGAAAAAAAAAATACAATTAGCCAGAAAGAAAGAGTTCAAGTGCCAAGGAACCAAGATTGGTATCACAAGATCTGACAGCAACTTCTGTTAAGGAGAGAAAATCTAATAGTACAATATTATAAAAACCTGCAAGATTGAGTACACTCCAACAAGGGAGAAAGGAGTCCTTTAATAAATTAGATTAGGAGGGGGCAGCTAGGTGGCACAGAGGATAGAGCACCAGCTCAAGAGTCAGGAGAATTTGAGTTCAAATTCGGCCTCAGACCCTTAGTAATTGTGTGACCTTCAAAGTCACTTAATTCCAAATATCACCCCCATCCCCCAAATAAAATAAATCAGATGACATCCAAGAATTCTGTACAAAAAGACTGGACCAAAATTTTGAAATGCTAACATGGGAGACAAAAGAAACCTTGAAGGGTAAATGCATTTCAACAATTGGAGAAGGATAGATGGAGATGAAGTTATGTGCATTCAAATAGAGAAGAAATGAGTCCCTTCAGAATCCCAGTTCTCAAGGGTCATAGAGAGTTAAAAAAAAAAAATTACAGGCACAGAATCTGGATGTGATTTTGTTGTTTTGAAAGGTGGAAGGAAGAAAAAGAGGACAAGGTAAAGAAATAAGGAAGGAGAAGCAACTTACCAACTTACAGAGATAAATGGCATGAAAAAAGGAATATACAAATATGAAAGGAGGAATGAGAAGAGGCATCTCATGATCATCACTCATATGAATACATGCACATCCTCAGAGTATGACATGTCAAATTTGACAAGAAAATAATCAGGTACAGGAAATGTTGAGGGGGGTAGCTAAAGAGGGAAGGAATATCCAAATATACACAAAACAAATGTCAAATCTGGAGCACGAAAATTACAAATAAAGTAACAAAGTATGAAAACCAGATATAAGTGTTTCAGCTTGGTAAGAAGGAGGATGAACAGACCACTTCAGCCATAAATGACTATATTATTGATCAGATTCCTTCTCTTTCTCCATTCTTTTCATATAAGAGGGACTAGTGGAAAAAAAAGATTTTAAAAGTAAAAGGGAGGGGCAGAGCCAAGATGGTGGAGTAGAAAGACTCACATATGCTAGCTCCGAACCCACAGCCCATAATTATCTAGAAAAAAAACTCCCAACAAATTCTGGAACAATGGAGCCACGCAGCAACGGGGTGAAAGAGATTTCCGTTCTAGAGAGCCCTGAAAAACCGACTCCAAAGGTCCATTGTGCACTGGAAGGCAGCGGAGCCCAGCCCTGCCCTGGCCGTGCGGCACTGAGAGGAGCAAGCAGATCTGAGCAGGCTTCAGGGAAGGAATCTCCAGCAGCCACGGGGGTCCCTCCACCCACAGATGCACAGGTCAGTGAGAGAGACGTCTGGACGGGCTGAGAGGGGAGCGGGGCGTCTCCATGACTCGGGCCTCCTCGGGAAGCAGCAGCAGAGGCAGCGGGCGACCAGAGGCTCCCAAAGCAGGCAGGACCTCGGCAGCAGCTCCATTACAGAAGGTCTCTGCATAAACCCCCTGAGGGAACTGAGCCTGGGAGGCAGCCCTGCCCCCATCTGAGAACCTGATTTAATCTTACCCTAAATAGCAGCCAGGCCAGCCGCTGAAAGCCCTGAGGCTGGGGAGCAGCATTTGACTCTCAGACCCCAAGCACTAGCTGGGCAGATCTAGGCAGGGGTGGAAAGGATTCTCAGAAGTCAAGTAACTGGCTGGGAAAATGCCCAGAAAAGGGAAAAAAAATAAAACCATAGAAGGTTATTTTCTTGGGGAACAGATGATTCCAACCTTCCTCTCTGATGAGGAAGAAAACTGCTTACCACCAGATAAAGACATAGGAGTCAGGGCCTCTGTATCCCCAAAATCTGAAATAGATATCCAATGGGCTCAGGTCTTGGAAGAGCTCAAAAAGGATTTTGAAAATCAAGTTAGACAGGTGGAGGAAAAACTGGGAAGAGAAATGAGAGAGATGCAAGAAAAGCATGAAAAACGGGTCAATACCTTGACAAAGGAGACCCAAAAAAATGCTGAAGAAAATAAAAGTAAAAGAGGATATAATAAAGGGAAACACATAATTAACAATCATAAAAGTGACTGTAAATAGGATAGACTTGGCAATAAAATGAAAGAAGGCAGCAAAATGGATTAGAAAGCACTATCCAACAACATACTATTTGCAAGAAGCACACCTGAAATATCATTTATGCTTAAAATGAAGAGTTGGTGTAGAATTTATTATGTTTCAGGAAAATTTTTAAAAATAGGATTAGTAAGCATAGTCTCAGACAAAGCAATAGTACAAAAAGACATCTGAAAGAGATAAGCAAGGATTACATTATATGGTTAAAAGAACTATGGATAATGAAATAGCATCCATACTTAACACATATACAAGTAGCAAGGCATTTAAGAACTTACAGGAAAAATAAATCTAACTAAATAGAAGCAGATATCAAAACTAAAAGTTAAGAGTATTCAACTTGCCCCTTTCATACTTATAGTTATACACAGGATAAATTTGAAATAATATTAATTATATTATATTTATAATATAAATATATTATATTTAATAATAAATAATATTAAAGGGAATTTACTAATGTACTAATATTGAAAGAGAACAGGGAAGGCCTCTTGAAGAAGGTAAGATTTCAGCTGAGACTTGAAGGAAGCCAAAGAAGTCAGGAGGCAAAAACAAAGGGGAAGAGTATTCTAAGAGTAGGAGACAATGAGTAAAAATGCCCAGAGCCAGGCATATCTCCTCCCATGAACAGCAAGGAAGTCACTGTAACTAGATTGCAGAGTACACAGAAGGAAGTAAAATATAAAAAAGACTGGATGCGAATAGTGGAGAGAGTTATGAAGGGATTTAGAAACCAAAATAAAAGATTTTGCATTTTATCTTGGAGGTTACAGAAAGACACTGGAGTTTATTGAGTAGGAGAGTGACACGGTCAGATCTGTGCTTTAAAAGATCATTTTGGCATGTGAATGGAAGATAGAATGGAGTGGGAAAAGACTTGAGGCAAGGACATCAACCAGAAGACTATTGCAACTATCCAATCAGGAGATCATGAGAGTCTGCACCATACTGGTACCAGTATTAGAGAACAGAAAAGGACATATATGAGAGATACTGTGAAGGTAGAATCTATAAGATTTGGCAACAAATTAGATATGGGAGGGAAGGGTGAAAATAGTGAGCAACTGAGGATAACACCTAAGTTGTGCACCTAGGTGATTGAGAGAATGTCGAGAGAATGATGAGCCCTTGATATTAACAGTTTGGGGAAAAGATGATGAGTTCAGTTTTGGAAATGTGTTTAAGAAATTTAGGATACATTAAATTTTTTACAAAATCTGACAAACACCATGCACAAATGCGTAAAAGCAGAAATAGTAAACGTTTCCTTTATTAACCCCAAAACAATAAAATTATAATTAGTAAGTGGTATTTGATTAAAAAATCCAAACTTAAGAGACTAAATAATTTAATCATAAAGAAATAGTTGCTCAAAGAATAAATTTTTAAAAAGCAACAGATAATTTCATCAAAAGAAAATAACAATATACTGTACCAAGATTTTTGGGATGCAGCCAAAGCAGTCCTTAAGGGAAAATATTTATCTCTAATATTTTTATCAACAAAAGAACAAGAGTAAATCAATGAGTTGAGCATGATAGTTTTTTTTAAACTATAAAAACAAGCCAAAAACTTCAACTAAATACAAAAATAGAAATTCTGAAAATCAAAGAAATAAACAAAACCAAAAACAAAAAATTAGCTTAACTGATAAATCAAATCAAATCAAATAATAATAAATAAAATGTTTTTTTAAAAAAGGAATAAACTATTAGCTAATCTTATATCTTAAAGGGCCAGGAAAATCAATTCACCAATATAAAACATGCAAAAGGAGAACTTATAAAAAAAGAGGAAATAAAAATTATTTAAAACTATTTTGTCTAGCTATATGTCAAAAATTGATCATTTAAATGAAATGGGTGAGTATTTACAAAAAGATGTAAAATATCTAGATGAAGAGAACAAGAAATAAAGAATTTTAATAACACAATAAATTGAAAAAGCAATAAAGGAACTCTCCAAAGGGTAAAAACAACTTCATCAGTCAGATTTACAAATGGATTTCAACAGTATTCAAAGAAAAATTCCAAAATTAGACCAATTTTTTACAAAAATAAGGAATGAAAGACTCCTACATCCTACCAAAACCCATCTTTGAGACAAATATGGCCATGATACCTAAACCAGAGTGAAATAAATCAAGATCACAGATTAATACTGCAGTAAATGTTGATACAAAAATATTGATAAATTATTGGCAAAGATAAAATAATACATTCTAAAGGGTGTACAATATCATCAGGTCAAATTTATACCAGGAAGGCAGGTTTGGTTCGACATTAGGAAAACTATAAACATAACAGACTATATTAACAGAACTAATAAAAACCAAGATGATATCAAGGGGTGCAGAAAAAGTTTTTTTTATAAAACTTCACAGTACTTTATGTTAAAAACACCAAAAAGCATAGAAATGAATGGACCTTCCATTAATATAGTAAATAGTATCAATCTAATATCAGATGTTAAGATTATCTCATTGTCAATAATGGAGAGGTCTTTCCAATAAGGAAAGAAGAACATTGTTAGCACTATTATTTGATTATCGTTGGAGAAATGCTAGCTATTGTAATACTGTAAGAAAAAAAGAAATGGAAGGAATAATCACAGCAAAAAAAAAAATCACAGCAAAAACAAAATTATTTTCTTTTGCACATAATAGGATGTTTCAATTACATAGCCCTAAATATTTAACTGCAAATTAAATGAAACAATAACTTAAGCAAAGTAGCTAGATACAAAATAAACCCACAAAATCATCATTCTTTCTGTATATTATCAACAAAACCTAGAAGAAAAAAAATTTAAAAAAAGGAATTCCTTCCAAAATAACTAGAAAACATGTAAAATATCTGGCAGTCTAGCTACGAATACACAAAGTAGCCACAATTACAACTACAAAATACTCTTCAAAGAGAGATCTAAATAACTAGAGAGATGTTGAATGCTTATTGTTAGGTTGTTGTCAGCATAATAAAAATGACAATACTACCCAAATTAATTTAGATTCAGTATAACACCAATCAAATTACCCAAGTAATGTTATAGAGCTAAAAACAATAGTAACGTAATTCATATGAAAGAAAAAAAGGTCAAGAATCTCCAGGGGAATCTTTTTTTAAAGTGAGAAGGAAAGGAGTCTAGTAGTACCATACTACATAATACACAACAGCAATTATCAAAACTGTTCTTGATTTAAAAAAATAAAGAAAAGTTGATCAATGGAATAAATTGTACAAAAGTCACAAAAGAAATTAAATAGAAGCATAGTGTTCGATAAATTAACAATTCTGAATAGAGGGGTAAAAATTTATCATTCAACAAAAACTGCTGAGAAAACTGGAAAGCAATCTGGCAGAAATTAGGTGAACACCAGCATCTCACATTATATATCAAAACAGACTCTAAATAGAAATATGACCAAGATATATATCATCACACATAAAGTAACGGGAGGATCAGGAAAGGAAATTTTATAAATATATCTGGGGGATAGTTCTTGACCAAACAAGTGATAGAGGGTATGACAACAGGCAAAACAGAAAATTGTGAGCATATAAAATTGAAGTTTTTGTACAAATTCAATGAATATCAGAGGGGAAACCGTTAACTGGAAAAAATCTTTGCAGAAAATTTCCCTGATAAAGATCCATTATTCAAGATGTGTAGTAAACTGTTTCAAATATATAAGAACAAGTGCCATACCACAAGATAAGTGGTCAAAGGATATGACTAGGCAGTTCTCTAAGGCAAGCTTTCAAGCACCATACTGAAAAAATTCTCCAAATTGCTACCAAGAAAAATGCAAATTAAAACAATTCTCAAGTTCTATCTCACACTTATATTGACAAAGATGACAAAAAAGGATAGTGACAATTATTAGAGGAGCTGCAGACGGGCAGATACACTAATGCACTGCTGGTGGAACTGTGAATTGCTCCCACTATAAAGTAATATCTCCAAAGTTATTAGCCATCCTTTGATTCAGAGATATCATTCCTAGGCATAATAGGACAATATACAATAAATGCTCAGCTTCCCCTTTAAAGCCCATCACATTTTGGCTCCCGTATACCTTTCCAAACGTTTTTCATGTATTGTGTGTGTTCTATGGTCTAACCAAATTGGTCTGCTGTTCTCCAAACTGTAGTTCTATTTCCTCTGTCGACGCTTTTGTACAAGGCATTCCCCAAATACAGAATGAGCCCATTCCTCTATTCCTTAGAAACCCTAGGGGGATGTCTACCCCAGGCATGTGAAGACTTCCCCCGTTTGAATGGGCAGATGAGAACAATCTGTTCCAATGGCCATGAAGGTCCCTGAAGCAGGCATTGTAGTGCTTAGAGCTTGTCAGGCATTAAAGATGCTAAGGGGATCCACTGCACCACAGACCACCCGTTGTCTTGACGTTTGTCCTGTCACTAGACTTGGATGACTCATGGAAAGTGAGGCTAATGACTTTGAGCAATTTGGTCTTGCTTAAATCCAATGCAAGCACAAGTCATTTGATGTCACCAGTCCTCAAAACAAAGAACAAACAACACAACTAGGCATATACCCCCAAAGAGGTCAAAGAAAGAGGAAAAAGGGCCTATATGTGCAAAAGTATTTATATAGGACTTTTTTTTATAATGAAAACCTAGAAACAAAGTGGGTGCCAATCAATCTTGGAATGACTAAACAAATCATAGTAAGGTAATATAATGAAATATAATTCCGTAAGAAATGATGAGACAGATTCAGGGGAGCCTTGGAAGGCTTGTATAAATTGATAAGAGTGAAATAGCCAGCACAACAATTTACATAATGACGATAACACTGTAAAGTCATGAAAGACTTATGCGATTCAGTCATTTCAATTTTATCTGACTCTTCAGGACCCGTTTGGAACATTTCTCAGTAAAGATACTGGAGTGGTTTGCCATCTTCTTCTCCAGCTCATTTTACAAATGAGGAAACAGAAGCTAACAGGGTTAAGTGACTTGCCCAGGGTGAGACCAGATGTGACCTCAGGTCATCTGACTCCAGGCCCAGTGCTCCATCTACTGAGCCACCTAGCTGCCCCATGAAAGACTTAAGAAGTATGATAAATGCAATGACCAATCCCAACTCCAGAAAACTGATGATTAATCATAATTCTCTTTTAGTAGAATGGTTGTGGACTAGTGGTTCAGAATGAGATATAAAACTTCAGACATAGCCAATGTGTAGATTTGCTTTGCTTTTTCACTCATTTGTTAAATGAGAACTTTTTTAGGGTCTGAAAAGGCCCAGGGGATTCATGGGGCAGTGGGATTTAGAGAATGCTAAAAAAAAAAAAAAAAAGAAAATTAAGAAAAGATCACTGATGAAAAAAATTTTTAAATACACAGAAGAGAACAGAAGGGAGTTCAGACAGGCAGGGAAGTGCTAGAAACTACCATATTAAATTTAATTTAAACAAATAAGCTATACAGAAGTATCAATATTCTTTTTTCTTCTTTCTTCGTGTAGGGAAATGTTCCCACTTGTTGATGTCAAATCCGTAATAATCAAGAAAAGAAATTTAAAGAAAATGTCATCCTGTATTGAAGAGGAAGATTACTAAGTAGCAATATGCACACACAAAAAAGATCTTATTCCTTGAAATGAACTATAAATAGCTAATAAACAAGTTCAGATGATTGTACTGAATTTTATGATCAAGTTTTCAATAAAACATTTGAGATCTTTTAAAAGTCTTTCATGTCACACAGAGGGACACAGCCAAGGAAGGAACAGTGAGATACAATCATACAAACAAACACAGGATGCTTCCCTTTCCCTCTCTGTTAAGGTCACCTGCAACTTATAGGTCAAAGGACTCTGCTTCTTCTGTTGACAAAACATCTCTGTGTTAACAAACTGACACTGCTTTGAAAAAACTACCTGTTTTTTGGCCAAGCTCAAAGCACTCAGCAAGAAGAAAAAGGAATGGGTTTCTTCTTTAGTCAGGCACAAGGCCAAGCAAAAATGTTAAGAAATTTCTGTGGATTACACTGGTATCTGGTAGTGTAGTGGATAGAATGCTGAGGGACATAGCTTCAGGAGGACCTGAGTTCAAGTATGGACTCTGACTAGCTGTGTGACCCTGGATAAGTCACTTGTTTGCCTCAGTTTCAACTGTAAAATGAGAAAAAAATAACAGCACCTCCTTGCAGGGTTATTGTGAAGATCAAGCGAGATAATGTTTGTACAAAGTGCTTAGCACTATAGAAATACTAATTTCCTTCTCTTCCTCTTCTACAGCAAGCACCTGAGTCCTACCCCTTCAACTTGTTAGTTTTGTTTTTTTTTATAAACGTGTAAAAATTAATGTGTTAACTCATGTGTTAATGAAAACAAATACTCAGCAACTACTGGCTAGAGTCTAAGTCCCCTGCTGTTTACATCATTCACCGCCTGATCTCAACAGCCCATATGAAGGGATATCATCCCACAGTTAAAAGTGTGTGAAAGTACTCCCTTACACCTCACGCCGATGAGTTGCGGAGGAAAAATGGAAAGGGCTGAAATCAACCATTAGCCTTCCTCCACTTTGCCCAACACTGTCCTCTTTCTAAAGCATCTATAGACTCTTAACAAATGGGCTCAACAATGTTCCCTCCTCTAGTTAGAAAGGATGTATGAACAAGATGTTGTCATTCTCATGTGCCTTCTACTTCATACGGAGGGCAGTAGCTCTCAAATGTATAAATGAAGAATTTGTGTTAATGAGTTTAGGAAAAATAACTGATTTCTTATCTCCTCTGTAACGTGGATGCTTTCTCCATAAAGACCCACCCCAATGTGGTGCAGGGAATTTGGAGGCAGGACCTGGATTTGAACCCTTCCTTCTTCTCTGGGTCTTGAGTTTTCTCATCTGGAAAATTAGGTTAGCTCAAATGACCTCTAATGTCCTTCCAGCTCTAGGTATATGAATCCTCTCCGTCCTTCCCTCAGGACTTTCCATTTAGTTCCCAAGACACAGAGCCTCTTTGGACAGTCTCACACACCTGCCTTCTCTGTAGCCAGCCCAGGTGATTTGAGCTTCTCTAAGAGATTATTTTTTAGCTAAAATTTTAAAAAATTTATTTAGTATTTTATTTTTCCCCAGTTACATGTAAAAACAATCTTTACCATTTCTTTTTAAAACTTCTAAGAGATTTTATCTCTTAAGTTTCTATTTTAAACAACACACATATTCTTTACTCTTTCTTTTAAACTTTTATTTATTGTACAAATTATTTACACCATCAGCTGCAATTGCCCACATGGATCAAATGCTACCCAGCCTGACCAATGTATAGCAAGGACTGGCCCTTGCCTCAAGTTCCTGAAACATGCAGCCTTATTCTTTGTTGTGATCTCAGTTAACCCCAAAGCACCTCAGTCACAAAGAAATAAATAAAAGTGCCGACCAAAAAAATACATATCAAGTACTGCCAAAAAATTATTAGCCTTTCCCTCAATATTCTATACCATCTTCCCCCACTGATAAGTGCCAAGGGCAGGAAGATCCGATAGGACCAAGAGTCTTTTTGGACTGAATGAAGAAGCAGGGTAAACTGGAGGCTGGAAAAAAAGAGAATAATAGACAGTAAGTACCAAAGGGTTTCATTAACCAGAAGACAATGACGACCCACTACAGGTATAGGGTTGACTTTAGAGAGCTATTATGGGACCCAAGTCCCCCTAAATGAATATTAAAACAAAAGCTTTACAGGACAGTCAAGGAAATAATCTTAAGTCCCAGCAGAAGGTCTCTGAATGGCCACTGGAATGGTGATTAGGGAATCCAGAAGAGGGTCCACCACAGGAAAATCACAGAGGCAGTCCACATGCCCAAAGCTGGAAACCCCTATCTGGGCCTGAGGGATGAAGGGTTGTTCCTGTTTTCCAGGGTGGTGACTACACCTGCCTTCCTACATCCTACTGGAAGAGGATTAAGGCAAGAAGCAACCCCTTGTCTGGGTCCCTGAGAAGAGCAGTAAACATGGGGCATGGAGAATCTAGGAGTGCTAAGGCCCCAGCTGCAGGATTCTGGCTCCAGCAGATGGGAGAGGACAGCACCCTGGTGGAGAAAGAACAAATGAAGCCACAGAGCAGCTATCACAGCTCAGGGAGAGGGCAAGGAGTAGGGGTGAGAGGGCTTGTCCCTCCTGGTCCCCACCTGGAGGTTTCCAGGAGGCTGAGGCCCTCCCATAAATTCTGTCTCTTCTTAGAAGTCTGGTGAACTTGCTGGTTTTGCAACCAAGATAGCTTGTAGTATTCTTGGTGTAGAGAGCTCCACTGGGAATGGGGTCTCACAGCAAAACATCCTTGAAAACGGAAACTTCTCAAATGGGAGAATTTTCTAATCTTGCAATTATTATTTTTCTTCAAATTTGCAATAAATTCTTTCAAGAGATATTTGCCAGTTTCCACCAATCAAGTCACTCCACACAGAGCTTCTCATAAACTAGCATTCATACTTTCTTTTTTTCTTTCCCCCTTGCCCATAAGGGGAAGGCACTGATACAGTTCAACTCTTACTATTAAAGCAGGTCTCTTTTAGGCACATTCTCAGTGCCCTGAACCTGAGAGAAAGGACATAGGAGGCTTTACCATAGGTCAGTAGTGTGCCATAATTCAGGAACTCTAGATCCCTTTCTCCTTGCCTCAGTGCTCCCAGAATGGGGAAAATATGAAGAAAAAAAAGGAATTCCTGTCTCCAGGGATAGTAATCCTTGGCTAGAAAGATTTCTCCAGTAGAAATGAAATAGATAATCAATAGGATCCCTATGCCAGATTTTCTCTAGCAGGGTCTCAGGACAAGATACTAGTGCCATGCAAAAGATGGAATCACAGAATGTAGCAGATTGTCCAACATGGAGGAAAGTGAACAGACTCAGCTGAACTTCTGTGGAAAAAGAAACCCAATGCACAGTGTCAGTGGCCTCCAAGCTAGCCATGCACTCCAAAATGCCCCTTGATTCTACTACAGCCAGAAGTCAAGCTATAAACATTACATTCAACTTGGGAGACTGTAGCTATACCATCTTATATATCCTAAACTCACTCTGCTTTTCTCACCCGGGCTGAATTCAAGGCGGGGGGGGGAGGGGGGGGGAACAGGGGGGGAAACAAAAACAAAAAACCACCAAAAACACTCTCCTGGGGCTTCATGAGCTCTTCTGGAAATGCTTACGAGAGCAGTTCCTCTTCCAGTTCTGTCCCCAGTGTCATGTGACATGAGGAGAAGGGCACCTCTGTGCTTCCAGTTTCCATTAGAGGTAGTACAACGCTATGGCCTATGTATGCCTGCTTTGTGCAGGGAAACAAAGCAATGACCAGTCAGACTGGTCAGTTCCTATAGCAGATACTATGATTCTCTCTGCTCCTGATGAAAAAAAGATAGCATCCTTTCCAAAGAGAAAGTCTTGAGGTTGTGTCAGATCCCAGAGGGAAGAGAAAAGAGGGTTCCACTGGGGAGCATTAGCAGAGGGAGCTGGAGCAAGGCATGGGCAGATATTAAGGCTTCCAGCAAGCCATATGTCCAATGGAGCTCAAGAGCCCTTGGTGCACAGCCTTCTACAAGACAGGCAGTCCCAACTAGAGAGATCTTCTGCTCCCTGAGGACCAAATGGAATTCCTCTTCTCTTAGATGGATAACATGCCAAAAACTTTCAATATTTATGTACCATACCGAAGTGGCCTATGGTGAGGAGAAGTAAATAATATGGGATTTAGGGACAAGGCCTACAGGTGGCAAAATACTCCAGAAATAGGGGAGCATGCAACATCTTCCGGGTGACTGTTATGTCTGCCCTGAGAGCTGAAGGTTATGTCTATGCTGCCTGAATGGAAACTGTGCACCCAAGGCCCTCTAGAGAACCCAGGGGTCAGATGGACAGTAGAAGAGTGGATCAGAGCATGCCAAAGCCCTCGCAGCCTTCACTGATGGCCAGTTGCAGCATTTTGTGCACATCTTCATATGAGTCATATGTAGGGAGGCACAACTGGTTGAAACTGTAAGGCAAGAAGAAAATCAATTAAATTATATTACTGATGACTGGTCACATAGGACAAGTGATAGAAAGAAGTTCTTCCAAAAGGATGCCATTTATGGTCCAACACTTACCATGTGTGTGCAGTGGGTAGCGTGCTATGTGTCGGAGCTGCAATGATCTGGAATGAGGGACAGAGGGCGGCAAAGCCTCCTGGTGGCAACTGAGAGGAACCAGTTGTGAACTGAAGCAGCCTTGCCAATTCTTCCTGTGTGAGGCTGGAGACCACAGTCCAAAACCATCTCATTACCTGGCAAGAACAGCACAGGGTCAGAAAAATCAAGAAAAATGAACTTATCCCAAGGATGATCACCCTGATAGTTTAGGGAATAGAAGAATAAGTTCTGGGATATTCTGGAGTTACATGGGTTAACAATGACAGCTGCTACTTCAAAAGTGTAAGGAAAGGAAGGATTATGTCTAATGATCTCTTCTAAGATTAGCTCTAATTGCTGCATGTGTACAAAGCACTGGTGATAGGACTGTTTCACTCCAAGACTAGGAGGGAATCTCATCCTATTCAAGAAGTAGAATGGTGCCAAAAGTGACTGTTTGGCATTGGAAGACCTTCCCAACCTGGCCCCTTTCCACGTTCCTTCTTACACTTTACTCTTCACCCTCCACACACTCTATAATCCAGCTGCCCTGGCCCAAGTGCTACTCCTCAAACATGGCCCTCCCTATTCTGACTCTTTTTAGTGGCTTGTCCTTCATGCCTGGAACACTCTGCCTCCTCAGCTCTGCCTAGTAGTTTCCCTGGCTTCATTCATGATGTCTCAAATCCCACATTCTGCAAGAGACTTTTCCCAGTCCTCCTAGCTACCTATGTCTTTTCTCTGGGATTACCTTCTATTTTCTCTGTATCATGTTTGTACCTAGCTATGTACAGGTTTTCTCCTCCATTAGAATGTTGTTTCCTTAATGGTAAAGACATTATTTTTGTCTTTCTTTGTATCCCAAGCACTTAGCTCTGTGCCCAGCACAAAATAAGTGCTAATATTATTAATAAACTGCTGATTGAATGATTACCTCGAAATCCCAAAGTAGCAAGCCTCACTCTTGTCTACTTCAGCAGTCAACAAATGCTGTAATTAACCTTTTCTATGAATATTTATTAACTGGCTGATTATTTTTATTTCCTACTGTTTACGTTCCTATTTTCCTGAGGCATGCACTAGGAAAGTCCTTACAGATTCTGTTCCTCTAACATTTCAATCTCCTTACTTCCACTTTTCATTCCTTTCCATGAAATATGTATACTTCTCTGATGCCCTTTAACCTTCTAGACCACCTCTTATTCTGAATTCTCCAGTCTGTTTCTACTTTGAAATCTGTTTCCCAAATGGCATACTGGGATGAGGGATAATATGATGATGTATACGATGAGGTATAATTTTTACCTTTGTTCATTTTAGAAAGAGTAGCTAAGGACAAAATTCCTTTCTGAACAATAACAACCACAAAAAGCCAGACAAAACTAATCAAATCACTGTATAATTCTAATGACCAAGCTTGGTTCCAAAGAAGAGAGGAAAAAACATATTCCCCGCCTTTCATTCCAGAGGTGGACAACTAGAGAAGAGAAAAACTGCATAATCTGACAAAACTGAGTTGATGATTTGGTTAGTTTTGCTGAACAGCTACATTTTCTCCTATTAAAAATGTCTATTTTTAATCACAAAGGTTGGCTCAGGGGGTAAGGAAAGATTAGGTTTGGAAATAAAGATGACATAAAAACATAATATTAATTTTTTTTTTAATTTCAAATTTTTTTCTCTTTACCTTTTCCCTGAAATACCAGGAGCCTCCCACCACCACAGCATGTGCCTTGAAGTCAGAGACACTGATGTCACCAGTACCACACATCAACAGCTAGAAGGAGATTGGTAAAAATTAATGGGAGCATACACACCAACACAGTGCTTAACAAAAGGAATCATTCCCATTGGGCTTTCTTAGATGATCCTTCCCTATATTTTATTGAAAGAACTATCTAACCAATGACACCATCAAAGATTAAAATATACTTAAATGCTATCCATTTCCTAGACCAACATGCAAAAATCACGAGTAAAGAGATGATAACTCAAGAGAATAAGGTAACTGAAAATTTTTGGGGAAAAAAGGCAAGGTCATAACCCTAACATCAAAGGTTATTAGGGGCAAAACAGTAATTGCTAGTTACTTCTGTGAAGAGAAGTAACAAGAGTGGCTAAGGCATCAACAGTAGTTATTTTAGCCTTCCTCTGGCCCTCGCCAAGCAGATGATGAGCACTAAAGGAAGCAAGGAGGTGCTCCTGTCTCAGTGGAAGCCCTGATTGTTTCTGATATGCCTTCCTTCCTTTCTGCAGTCATTTTAAAATTAAACTTTAATTCTCTCAACTTTAGCTCTTAACTTCCCCTCCTTCAATCATGAAAGTGGAAAACTGTGCTATACTAGGAATAATAAAAACATGAGTGTATTACTAATTTCAGAGCTCCAATGATGTCTTTGCTTGGCTCAAAACAGGAAAGATTCAATACATAGTAACCGAAAACAAAGATACAGCATTCATATGCCACACAAATGCCAGTCAGATAAACCTATTAAATAGCCTTTTCCTTTCCTTCTGCCCAAATGCATAAATATGACAATATTAAAGCATGCAGGGAGAGATCTTCAGCCCTAAAGTAAGTTCTTAACTTATTTACTTGTTAGAAACTTCAGGCAATAGTGTCAATTTCACTTAGATTTTATATCCAAGGGTTCAAGATACCACATAATACACAAATGCCACAGAGACCACCCAAAAGGCACCACTATTACCATGATCTAAGAAAATTCTGTTAACAAGCACAAACACAAGGCCCTGATCTGTAACCCCACCCCTCCCCACTGCCTCAAAGCAGCCTTTTATGCAGGATGCATAGTGTTTATAAAAAAATCAAAGCCTTTCTTAAATAAATCTAATCTTTTCAGTTATGAACTTCACTTAGGTTGTAGGTATGAAAAAAATCATCTGTAAGTGGCAAACTGAATGTTCTTCTCACAAATAGTATGACCTTCAATTCTATTCATCAAGGAGACAGTTTGCCTTCTCATCTACAGCAAGTATTTTGTGTTTGTCACAGGATCTGAAATAAAAATACATCATGTCCAGCTCATTAAGTCGGCTTTTAAATGTTGCTTACAGGCTGATATTATCAGATCTACCACATAAGTTACTGAAGTTTCCAAAGTTCCCAAAGTTTTTGGGAAAACCCTGGACACCATAAAATAAACCTTTCATTCTACTCCTAAGTACCTCGATGGATCTGTAATTGCAGCCAAGTTAACACCACCTTCAACAGAGCAGATGTCAACTCATTTGCATCATCTACCTTTATAGGTGACTGGCCATTTTTAGGGTTTTCATTACTATAGTCTGATGAAGCGAGAAAGAATTAAAAAGTGTTCAGTGAAGAGAAAGTTGTGACAAAAGTAAAAGTGACTCCCCTATAAAGGGCTTTTCTACTGTATTCCATATCAGACACCCCCCAAAACACTGCTCATCAATGTACACATTAATTAATTCAACAAACATTTACTGAAGTTTTACTATGTGCCAGGTATTATATGCATCAAAGAAGGGTCTCAGGAATTCAATCACTTACTTCGAGTTCATTCTCATCAAAAATAGCCAAAAGGTTTTCAGGAACTAATTCATTCAGGCCTGAAACAGAGTAGCCAAACTCAAGTCAAATCTACAATGCTATTAAAGGTGCTATAGCTATCAAACCAAAAAGAGCACACAAAAGTTTACCTTTCAAAAAATGTTCCACTTCATCTTTAACTTGACTGGCCAGTCTATATTGTGCCAACAAATTTAGATAGAAGGTTTTATTTGAGTTGGTGACTGGGACTTGAGCTCCCCCAGTCATGAGCTCTACAACCTGAAAAAGGAATGAGACTTGAGGAATGGTAAAAATGGTGATGTTCTACAAAGACTCAACCACTACACTTCACTACAAGTTCTCACTCTTCATCAAGCTCACATCTCAATATATTTCCTCACGTTCAATAAGCCTCTTCATTATTTCTGTTACAGCAGTGGTAATTTCTACAGATTGTATCTCTGGGTATGTTTTCTTGTTTTAGCTGTATTACATGGACAGTGCTACAGAAAGGAATCCTACCAAACTTACCGCTGAATGTCTCAACGTCTCAATAGTCAAAGATTCAATCACCACTGATCTCACTTACTTAAAATGTCTATTCCTCAACTAACCCGTGAGTCTACAGGCCACATAGGAAGTAGAGAAGACAGTGGGGCAAAGAGTGTCATAAAGTATTCCAGAAAGGAGAAGTGATAGATGGTCTAAAGAATTCTGACACTTCAGGCTATAGAATTATGAGAAGTTCCCCAAGTGGGGATAATAGTTTTCCTAAACTTTTCTGCACTCTTTCCTCCAAAAAGGTATAGCGATAAGAACAAGACTTGGAGTTAGGAAGCACAGGTTCTTACCCCAGTTGTACCACTAAGTAACTGTGGGACCACTGGCAAGTCACAGTCTCTTATTCTATAAAAGGAAGAAAAGATGATTCCTAAGATTCCTTTCAACACTAAAATTCTAGGCTTCCTACCGCCACATTGCATCTCTTTTCTCTAGAGGGGAACAACAAGACTACACCAACTGGTAAAAGGAATATTTGTTCAATGACCAATAGCTAGACTGATCCTTTTACTACGGCAACACTAAGGAAGAAGCTCCCATCCTTCTCAATATTTAGTACAAAGACGGGACTTAGGCTGCCTCTCACCTTCTCCAGCTGCCCTGATTTGTTGTATTTCTCTTCTGCAAAAACCAGTTCCATTTCACTCATGTCGTTGTTGAGAATGAAACAAACCTTTGATTTATAAAACTCTGGATCATCAGTTTCAAAGTACTGAAGAGAAAGAAAAACAGGGAAAATGGACATGAATACTTGCTCTTCAACGAAAGTGAGCTTCTTGTCAGAGAGGAACCCTATCCTTTTCACTTCCCCATCTGTAGGGACAGGTTCCAGATAGGCTCTAGAACTAATGTATGCCATCTAACCTTGACTGGGCCCTTCCTGCTGTATCGTATTCCCTTTATTCTCCTCTGATATAACTTTAAAATTCCAATTCTTTCCTTACCCCCTCAAGCTTTCTATACTTTTCCGCTTCTTCTCAAATCACTCTACCATTTCCTCCTTCACACCTTCTCTCATGAAGACAAGACCCTTCTTGTCAAAGAAAATCCTTACATATGTATCCTTAGTCCCATCCCATTTTCCCCAGAAGACTGTACCTTCTATCACAAACTTCAATTTCTCCTTTCCTGGCTCTTTACTCCTGACTACAAACATGCCTATGTCTCCTTTATCCTTAAAAACCCTTCATTTGCTGGCTATCATTCTATATCCCATCTCCCCTTCTCATCTAAAAGGTTCTTGAGAAAGCATCTTCTTCTCCTCTCACTGGATTCTAAATCCTCTGCAACCTGGCTTCCAACCTCAATATTCAACTGAAACTGCTCTTTCCAAAGCCACCAATGATCTCTTAACTGCAAAATATAATAGCCTTAACTTCTGTGAAATCTGCAATACTGTTTTCTTCTTTCCTCACCTTCTTCTCTAAGTTTTTGTGACATTGCTCTCTCCTGGTTCCCTACCTGACTTGTTCTCTATTGCTGGATCTTCCTCCAGATGATACCCACTAACCATGGATGTACCCTAAGGCTTTGATCTGGGTCCTCTTTTGGTCTGTATCATGTAGTGATCTCATCAGCAATGATGGACTCAATGATCATTTCTATGCATATAGTTCCCAAACCTATATATCCAGACTAACTTCTCTCCTGAGCACCAAACACCTGCCTGTTAGATACCTCAAACTAGATGCCATGTATACATTTAATACTGAACATATCCAAAACTGAACTCATTATCTTTCTCCCCAACCCTCTTTTAATCCAAATTTCTCTCTTACTATGGAGAGTACAACTATCCTCCCAGTCATCTCTCTACATCAAGGCATAATGCTCAACTCCAAACTTGCACTTACTCTACATATCCAATCTATTTCTGAGTTTTGTCAATTTTACCTTTGTAAACCTCTCATATACACCCCCATCTCTTTACCTATACAGACACCACCCTGGTGCAGACTTTCATCATCTCAAGTCTGGACTATCGCAATAGCCTTCTAGTTGGTCTTCTTACCTCAATTTTCTCCCCATTCCAATCCATCTTCACTCAAAAGCCATGGTCTGACCATGTCATTCTCCTCTACTCAAACTCCAATGGATCCCTATAATCTCAAGGATCAAAAATAAAACTGTTTGGTTTTTAAAACCCTTCACAACCTGGCCTTTCATACCTTACCAGTCTTCTTACACTTTACTTCACACTTCTAACAATTCTTCCATCAGAAACACTGGCCCTCCCTTTCAGAGGACACACTCCATCTCCCAACTATGACTTTTTGCTGCCTCTCCCCATGTCTGAAATGCTCTCTTACCTCATCTTTGCCTATGAGTTTTCCTGGCTTTCTTCAAGCTCAAAGCCCGACCTATAAATGAGCTCTCTAAGAAAAATATACCAGGACCAGTTGGATTTACAAGCAAATTCTATCAAACATATAAAGAACAATTAATTCCAATATTATAAACTGTTTAGAAAAACAGATAAGGGAGGAGTCGTACCAAATTCCTAAAAGAACAGTAAGAGAATCAATTTTAAAAATATGAAGAAAGTCAACCTAACAGTAGCAGATTTCAAACTATATTACAAAGCAGTAATCATCCAAAAGAATTTGGCACTAAGAAACAAAGTGGTGGTTCAGTGGAATAGATTAAGTACACAATACGTAGCAGTAAATTACCATAATAATCTAGTGTTTGATAAACTCAAAGATCTAAGTTTTTGAGGTAAAAACTCATTGTTTGACAAAAAACTGCTGGGAAAACTGGACAGCAGTTTGGCAGAAACTAGGAACATAAAGGTAGTATCATAAATAAATTAGGGGAGCATGGTAAAATGTACCTGTCAGATCTATGGATAAGAGGAGTCTATGACCAAATAAAAGAGAGGATCATGGGAAGTAAAATATGTAATTTTTACTACATGAAATTAAAAAGCTTTTTGCACAAACAAAAACAAGGCAGCCAAATTAGAAGGAAAGCAGGAAACTGGGGGGTGGGGGGGTGGGTGTGGTTGTGGAGTGGATTATATAACAAGTTTCTTGGATGAAAGTCTCATTTCTCAAATATATAGTGAACTGAGGCAAATTGATGAAAATAAGAGCCATTCCCCAACTGACAAATGGTTAAAGGATATAAACAGGCAGTTTTCAGAAAAAGTCAAAGCCATCAAGTCATATTTTAAAATGCTCTGTGAAATGCAAATTAAAACAACTCCAAGCTACCACCTCACACCTATCAGACTGGCTAACATAACAGAAGAAAAATGACAAATTTTGGAGGGGATGTGGAAAAATTGGAACATTAATGTGCTACTGGTAGAGCTGTGAAGTAGTCCAACCATTCTGGAAAACTGGAAACATACCCAAAGGACTATAAAACTATGCAAACCTTTCACCTGAAAATACCATTCTTAGTTCTATGCCCTAAAAATATAAAAGGACTCATATGTATAAAAATATTTATAGCAGCTCTTTTGTGATGGCAAAGAATTAGAAACTGAAGGGATATCTATCAATTTAGGAATGGCTGAACAAGTTGTATATGACAGTGATGGAATACTATTGAGTCATAAGAAAAGAAGAGTAGGATGGTTTCAGAAAGAACTGCGTAGACTTTTATGAACTGACGGAAAATGAAGTGAGCAGAACTAGGAGAACATCATACACAGTAACAGAAATATCAAAACAACACTGAAAGAGTTTTCCTATTTCCTGGCTACTCTGATCAATATAACAATTCGCTATAATTTCTAAGGACTCATGATGAAAAATGCTTTCTGCCTCCTGAGAGAGAACTGATGATCTCTGAGTGCAGACTGAAAAATACTTTTTTCACTTTCTTTTTCAAAACATGGCTAATGTGGAAATATGTTTCTTGCCTTCTTAAAAGAGTGAAGGAAGGGCAAGAAGATGGGAGAGAAATCAAAACTGAAAATAGTTTTTTTTTTTTTCAGTTAAAAAAAGATCATATTGCCTGCTTTCTCAAGCTGTTGTCATCTCTCTCTCCTTCCTTTCCCAGATAAATTCTGCCTCTACTTCACACGTCCAAATCCCTTCTCAAACTCTTGCAATTTGGCTTCTGGCCCTACTAGACAGATATAGTTGACCCAAATCTCTCTCCTAAGCTCCAAACTAATTTCACCAGTTGCCTACTAGACATCTCTACCAGAATGTCCCACAAATATCTGTAACTCAGCAGATTCAACACAGAATTCATTATCTTCCTCTCTAAACCAGCCCATCCCCCAAACTTCCCTATTTTTCTTGAGTGCACTACTACTCTTCTAGTCACTTAAGTTCACAATCCAAGTCCTCTTCAATTCCTTCCTCTCCTTCATCCTTAATATTCAATCAACTGCCTGATCTTGTCAGTTCTCCATCTAAGCATATCTTCTCTTGTATCCACTTATACAACCACTGCATTACCTCTGCCTTTACCTCTCTCACCTAGATTATTATAAGAGTTTCCTGATTGGTCTCCTTGCTTCTAGTTTCTCCCTTCTCCAAAACTATCAAAAATAATCTTCTTAAAAGCACAGGTTTTTCTACGTCACTCTCATGGCTTAAGAATTTTCTATGGGTTCCTATCAGCTCTAGGATAAGAACCTTTCAGCTTGGCATTTAAAGTCCTTTTTAATGTGTTTTCATACCACCTTTCCAGACATTCTACATTACTATTCTTTATCCATTTTTGGTTCTACATGGCCTAGGTGCCATTACCCGAATTCAGCATTCCATCTTACCTCCTGCCTGGGCCAAAGCTGTCTCCTACACCCAGGCCATCCCTTACCACCACTTTTTACAATACCTCACTTCCTTTCAAGTTCAGCTCAGATTCTATTTCCTACAGGAAATCCTTCCTGACCTTCTTAGTTGTTAGTGTTCCTCACCTGCTCAAACACGTCACAGCACCCAGTACAACACGAGCTTCTTTAGGGCAGGGGCTTTGATTCTTACTTGTCTTTATACCTTCAGCAGCAAGCACAGTACCTGGCACACAGAAAGCACTTAACACGTCTGCTGAACTGAATCAAACTGAATAGAAGCCTGGAGCTTTACTGTGGAAAACAGCCAGCAGTGTTACCTTGTAATGCATGCGAAGTCCTATGATTTGAGCCAGGAAAGAACGAGTAAAACGAGCTCGTACCAGTTGCTTGTAAGCTCCTCCTAAAGATGATTCATAGAGACACTTGCCTACAAGCCGCCCTGCAAATTCATATAACTTTAGCCGGAGATGAGGAGGTCGGTTAGGGTTTGGATGCACCTGTTAAAGAAAAGAGATTTCAAGGGCTCTGTCCCTCAGCCCCAGGATTAGGAGAGGGCCTAAAGAAGAACTCAGTGTAACAACTGAAAAGTCCTCAAAATTGTCTTTTTTTTTTTTTAGCAACTTTAGTAATTCAAAGTAAAGACATACTCTTCTTCTTTTTTTGCAGAGGTAGAGTGTGGAATACTACATATATTTCTGGATTTCGCTGGTATGTTCAGTTTTGCTGACCTTTTTTTATTCTTTGTTATAACACAATACTATCTGGGGAGGGCAGGGTTACAAATTAAAAAAATGTAGATAATATAAAAGCAAAAGCTATCAAATTTTTTTCTTTTAAAACCTAGCCAACTTGAGTAAGAGCTCTGAGTCTACCCCAGCTCCAATTCTTACTTCCCATCTGAATTAAATAGGATACATTTTTATGCTACAGATTGCCTTGAATAGGATCTCTTCAAGACCGACTTATTCCGATCACATCCTGCCATGCCACTTTATTCTAAGGTTTCCTCACACTCTATAACAGGAGAGGGATGCCTAACCTCTTAACACTTAGCGTCCCCTGAGAAGCTGGTGAGAAAAAAGCCCTGGGGAGATGAAGAGTGATCCTAAGTATAACTTAGGGGTCTTCTCCAATCCAAGATGGAGATGTATCTGTACTATTACAATAACCCAGATTTTTTGATATAGTTCACACTACAGAGCTGGGTGGTAGGTTCTGGAATTTCTGTTTATCTTTCTCGCCTTTCTCTTTCCTTCTGATTTCCAAACAATGCTGACTTGTGGTCTCTTTGCTTCCTGGAGACAACACAAGCTGTATGCTGAATGAAACACATATGTAGGACATATATTCTCCTCATCACTTGTTCCTTTAAAAAGGATGTTTTCACCTGTGCAGGCTTTTTCTTCTTTCCCTAAACAGCTGCTGTTGTGCCTACGGACAGAAGCTACTAACCAGTTATTATAGTAGTAGTAGCTGCAGGCATTTATATGATGCTTGAAATAAAACATTTTCCTTACAACCCTTTAAAGTTGGTAGTATAAGTAGTAGTATCCCCATTTTTCTGAATGAAGAAATTGAGGGTCAGAGTTGGAGCTGGAATTGGAACTCATGCCTGAAGTCCAGGGTTTTTGCTACTACATCTTGTTACTTCTCTACATCATACTACCTATTACCAGGACACAGATTTCTTTCTCCTCCTCTCAGTTGACCCAGAAATCAGACGTTCTGTAAACTGCACTGGACAGTGATTGATCTGATTGGATTTCCTATCTGGAATATTTGTGGAAGAGATCTAGGACCAGCTGCCTGTCTCTAAAATTCTAATTTTGTTTCTTTCCACTAGGGTAGCTTCTCTACCTCATTCAATCTTAAGGAAGTACAGGAGAGATTTTCTGGAACAGCACTAAAAAATTATCCTTGTAACCTGGTGGTTTCTCTTGAGATATACTTCTGACTTGCTTCTACAATTTCCTTTATATCACTTTGAATATACTTTCTGAACTGGGCTTGGGAAATCATCTTGCTTTTGCAGCTGTTTTCTGTGATTGGTTGACACTTACTTAATCTTTGCTCGGCCATAATCTTCACTTTTAGAAAAATTAGACAAAGAGGCCCAACCTCCTCCTTCAGGTGAGATGAGCAACTCTTTTTAATTTCAGAGTTATCCAGGTAACTGCTCAAAAGTACAGGTGACAGTCACAACTTCATCAGCATCTAACCCTCCCCAAATATAGACAGATGTAAAGAACTCCTACTCTGGGTTAGTTCAAAGTTGTGATTCCCTCTAACTAGGTGATTTCATTTGGTATTCAAAACCCCAAATCATCTGCCACCTCTTTTCTCCTTGTTTCTTTATCCCTGGAAAAGTATAGGGAGCTGGTCCCTGGATCTGTTGCAAAATGGTGGTCTTTGTCCCACTTACTTAGACCCCAGTGAAATTCAGACAGAGCTCGTGCTGCCCATCTTCAGTGTTATGTGTCATTACTTTTGCTATTTTCTATGTATTTTGAATGCAAACTTTCATACAATTAAAAATCAGTTTTCTGTAAAAAAAAAAGTTAATAGAAAGTCAATGTATTCTTTCCTTATTTGCAAAAGTAGGGAACTAAAGGTGTTAATATATTTACTTACATACATTACATACATATACATATGCTATATTACATACACCACCAAACATGGTGGATGTGCTATAAGGTTTCACTGAACTGCTGAGCTTTTTTTCTACTTTTTTTATTCTGTATTTATAAGGAATAACTTGCTGGGTAGGGAACACTAGAAGGATATATTCGATAATGAAGGAGACAGAACAGAAAAGTTAGTAAAAAAGTTGAAAAAAAAAAAGAGTGAAGGTTAGGAAGAACAAAGAAAGATTCAAAATCAGTTCTTCTTAGCCGTTTATAGCTGAAAACTGATTCTGAATGTTTTCCTATATATATTTCCCATACAAAAACGGCAGCAACAATACTTGCTGAGTATGGATGCTAACCCCTTGAATTCTCCCACCTGAAGTCCATTTCTGTGCTACTGGGACCAAAGATGCAGGCATACTGATTCAGGTACCCTCTGAGAAGAGATCATGGGCTACGATAATACTTATGACAATAACAAGTAGTAGGAGTGATAGCCATTGCATTACCATTTCTTTCACTTGAATGAGTTATCTAGCAACAAGTAAAACTCTTCCCATTTTAAAGATGCCAAAACTAAAGAAAAAAGAGAACAGAAACAGCCTAATCAGTTAACACAATGAATCAACCTCAAGGCCGAGAAAAGAACCCTGGTCTTTAGATGACCAAACCAGCACCTGATCTACGTATTCACCTTGTTGATTCGCCATGCTATGCACAGCTCTCCCCCTCCACACTGAACTCCACTCCCACTCGGGGAAAGCCCCAGACTCACCAGAGCTTGGTTGTTGTCACTGAATCGAGTGAAGAGCTGATTGGAAGTGTCAAATAATGCTCGACAGGTTAGCTCGAACCACTCCCGGCGAGGCCCTCCCCAATCCAGAGCTAGACAACGAAACAAAGGAAAATCAGCTTGGGGCCTAGAGAGACTTCATTTCCTGTATTTTTTTCTGCCTTTTTCTAGTCCTTTTCCTTCCCCTCTTCTTCCCCCTTACCCCTAAAACACATACCCCTAATACACACACACACACACACACACAGAGCTAAAATACAAAGCTTTGTGAAACTTTGACCCCATCTATATCTAATAACAACTATTTTGGCCACTGAACTGTGCCCCCTAGTGTAGATACACAGAAAGACAAAAAACAAGAAAAGCAGTTCATTTTCCTTTGCCTTTCAATCAATAAAAACTCTAGCCTCCGAACTTCTACACCTCTTCTTTTCATTTCCCCTGTGTTAACGCTCTTTAGGCTCTATCCCGCCATCCGAACTCATAATCCTGTCATTCCTTTTCTGGCTCATTGCCCGTTTTTTTTCCATTAAGAGGGCAAAAGGGGACATCCCAAAGATGAAAAGTAAAAACTCCCAAGTCACCTTCTTCATCCTGGAAAATTACTTCAAAATTCTTACTCCAATCTGAAACGGAGAAATTCCGAGTGGCTTTCAGAGACTAGAGAGAAATGAAAGAGAGAAAACTATCAACATACTAACACATCAGAAATGCTGAGGTCAAGAGCAAGGCTGTGCCTATTCAAACCCAACAACAAGGAGAAGAAACATCCTAATTGGAAGTGAGCTAATTCAATAATATCTCACATACACAAAACACAAAGCTTCAAAGCAAACTGATTTTTAAAAAATGTTAAAATATCTTTCCACTGGAAGGAAAGGCTAGACTTTGTAACTTTGACTTTGCTGACAGGAAAACTGAGGTCCGGAGAAGTGAGCAAACGATGAAAACTTCTCAAGTCTATTACAACCAAGGATGACCTCTGGCTTCTAGCATGAAGGCCTCCTCTATCCACAAGGCAACTTTCTCTAACCACAAAGCTGGGAGCAAGATGGGAATGAGGCCACAGCAAGAGCACAGTGAAGGAAAAAACTTTCTATTGCGCTATCCAGAGCCAAATGCTCCAAGGGAATGTAGGAATTATGTTAATGTCTGTGCAACTGAGACAGACACATCAGATATCCATTTTCTGATTGACCATCAGTACAAGAGGAATTATTTCCTTTTAATCCAACAACATCTCTTCTCATCTATTAACAAATAGTTTATTTCCTAATAATTTTAAGTACATTCTCCTGCCCTATACATATACATAAGATTTCTTAAAAGCTTTTTTAATTTTGGTTTTAAACTCATTATGCTGCCCAAACTAGTTCTTTCAGCACTACATGTTGAAGAAAGAATTACAGAGGAAACCATTTTAAGCAATAAGTCGGAAGAGTCTGACTACACTCAGAAGCCCAAAGAGGTCTCTGGAGTTTCTAAGGAAATAAAACATTACTTACAGACTCCAACAGGGTGTATCTGTTGACCTTCAATGTGACCTTTAAGTGTGGCCTTTTCATGTGCACCTGCCGAAGCTCTCGTTGGAAGAAGTTCACCTTGTCCTGAAAGGTCTCTGAGCCTCCTGGGAAGCAGTAGGACCCATTGTGGTCACAATTCCATTACAAAGTGTGTCTGGCAAATCCAGTTCTACATTCTTATACCTTGGGTTGTTAATAAACCTTCCCTCCTCATTAAGAATCCCAAGCCAAGTTTACCTATGTTTTTATGGAGAGAACGGATAAAAGTGGCTGCTAAGATGTTCCTTTCCTTACAGCTAAGTTCTACAGGAGGCTGGATCCCATCATCTACCACTAGTGTAAGCAGCTTGTGCACAGGATCAGGTCCATGGTATGAAAACTATAAAGAAGGGGAAAAAAACCACATAAATTCAATGTCAGAACTGTTAATCTTCCAGATCAACCCAGCAAAACCCTTCATGCCCCAAGCTGGCCACACACCATCCAAGAAAGTCTAATGCACCAAAGCATGGTGACCCTGTAGTAAGCACCACTACTCCAAAATACTACTGTGAGGTCTCACAAAATCTGAGTTCAAAATAATTTTCATCCATCAGGGTTGCAGGAACAGAATTGGAGATCCAAAAGCTCCCTAGACTTCTATCAGTAAGCAGCACCAGAAGAAGAGAGTTTAGAGTTAATCTTGGAAGTCCCTTCAAGCCTAGGATTACAGACTAAGGATTCTGAGAGTAACAGTAGGTAGGTCTAGCTGCCATAAGTTAGCAAAGAGTAAGTCGGTGTAGACTGCTTGGGGGGAAGCTTATTCTTAATACAACGGCCCATTCCAGTTTCCGGGCAAAACTTTATCATTTCTGAGCCTACGTAGGGAAAGAAGTAAAAGGATGTACGTAAATGCTGAGTTTATGGACTAATATGAAACACAGGATGACTGAACAAGATAAAGGCTTGACTGGACAAACACTCCTGTTAATATAATCTTACAGAAAAATTCCAGCACTAATGATCTGTTAGTGCTACAATATTTCGAATTGTTAAAATTCTTATGGGGCATTTCTTTCTATAATTTACATATTCCTGATGTTACTCAGTAGAGATAATGTTCCTTCACTTGGCAACAGATTCTATGTCCAGAGAGAAGCTCCAGACCCATCAGAAGTTCTCTTGGGAAGAAACGGAAAGAGGGTTGGATCAGGCGTGGTGGTGCACACGATGCAATCCCTGCTATTACGTCGATCTGGCTGAGGCTGAAGGATCTCCTAAGCTCAGGAGTTCTGAGCTGCAGTGAACTAAGTTGACCACACTAAGTTCAGCATTGATATGGTGGAGCGCAAGGTGAAAAGAAGCACAAGCTGGGGGAGAAGAGTGTGGAAGTTACCAAGTTGCCCAAGGAATGGCAAACTGGTCCATGTTAGGCACAGAGCAGGTCAAAGCTCCTATGCCAATCATAGTGGGACTAGGCCAGGGTATAAGCTCTGAAATTCCAGTCTGGGCAAGACAGGGAAATCGTCTTTAAAAAAGAAAAAAAAAATCATTCAATATGGAACACAAAGCTCAACCTACCTTTGTTCCAGGGCATACTCTAAAAGTGTAGAGGCGCCAGGGAATGATTTTCAGGTAGAATTCTTTCACTGAGAGTTGCTGAGGGACCAAGAAACCAGAAAGGAAATAAAGCAAAAAAAAAAAATCTTTTTCAAATGACCTAGGATCATTGGAATTTAAGTTTCATTAAAGTTTAAACCATATTTCTTATTGCAATCATAAAAATAGTAATAATTACTGCTCAAGGCCCAACACTGAGAAATCCTCCAAAGTTCAAATGCTCACTGTACTTCTGGACAAATTACTTAACATCACCCCTTCCTCCTTCGGTCTGTTTCCTCAGCTCTTAAATGAGAGGGTTAGACTAGATGGTCATCAATGTCATTTTCAGCTCTAGATCTTACTTTTTTAAAAAGGGGTCCCATTCATTGAGACACTGAGCACAGCTTTCTCCTTCCTTTCCAGTTTGGCAGTAACTCTGGCACAGAGGAAAGCCACCTTGAAAAGAACCTCTAGATTTTTCTTCAAAGAGCAAAACGAGAAAAATACCTCTCATACAAGGATATAATAAGATTCTCTTGATGTAATTTCCAACAAAATGAGGGGAGAAAAGAATGTTACAAGAAGTTAAAAAAAATTCTATGAGGGATCTGTCATTTGAGAGTTCACTAGTTCAGATCTTTAACTGTCAAAATTACAAGAGAATGTTAAATGGAACAGACCCAAAATTTAGTTTGGGTCACAGAGATATAGGGATTCTAGATATGTAATAAGGAGTTTGCATAGTTTCTCATTTATATAAATTCTGAATTCATAAACAAAATTAATTTATTTAAAAAGAACTCTCTAACCCGAAGCACCTCTCTGGGAGGTTTATGTTCTCATCCCTGCCAAAGTATCTCTACTCCAATCCCTCCAGCTAGGGAGAGAGGGAAAGTCATTTGTCACGCATTGAGAGATTATAAAATTCTATCCTTAATCAACTTGTTTCAATACAGCACAAGGGGCCAGCTAGGATTTTAGTTCTAGTCAGAAAATTTCAACAGCTAAAGGCAACTTTCTCAAAACCTGCCCCACCCATGATTGAAAAATACAACCTCAGAAGTAGTGAAAAACACATGGTGACAGGTTACAATTTAAAACATCTTGGCTTGGTCTAGCCCAGTCCAAATTATCAAAAGCTTCAGAATATCAGGACTTTCAACTTCTATCTAGTTTTTCTAGTTTTCTAGAATACTAAAGACAACTACCCTATTCCAACTCCAGTAGAGTAGATACAGACAACTCTGTCAAGCTACAGTCCTACAGATACTTAATGACAAGCACCATAAATATGTAAGCTTGAGTAGAGGAATTTAAAAGTGAAAGTGAAAGATATTTTTACCTTGGGTGATACATAGCAGTACACCTTTTTAGGTTTTTTCACTTTTTCAGGGGTCTGGCTGTCAGAGGGTGAATCTTCATCCTCCTCCTCAGTGGCAGTGGAAGGACGACGTTGGGAAGAACTCATGTGCATGGGTGGAAGGTGCCACTGTGGGTTGGCACAGTTGGTGGCATTATAAAGATAAGCCTCAAAGTAAATACTGACCCCTGAGGTGGATACATTGCGTTCTACAATGTTCTTCTCATTCTCTAAAAGGCATAAAGGAAAAGACTGAACAAAGGTTTTGTTAGAGAAATACGCTATAGATAGAAAGATAGGTAGATGCAAACAAACAGACCAACAAATGAAATGGTGCTATCTTTTTGTATGTAGATCAAGATATCTAGAACTATATGTAGATCTAGTTACCTGGAGCTATATCTAGCTCACCATTTAGTACGTAAGACTCTAAACCAAGAGTTCTTAATCCAGAGTCTCCGGACAGATTTCAGGGGATGATGAATTTGTTTTTTAGATATTTTTATAACTATTTATCAATATAACTGATTTCCTCTGTACTTTATTTTTAAAAATATTTAAATATTTAAAAAATACTATTTTGAGGAATTTATGTTTTGCTAGAATGTCCAATGTTCATATAACAAAAAAAGGTTAAGAACTGTTTTACATCAAGGAGGGCTCACAGATCTAATAAAAATTTCACTAGGTCAAAGGAGAGGAGAAATGCACCAAAGAGAACAAATTCCAAATCCCTTCAACTCACCACTTAGGACAATGATATCAAATTCACCATTGCTGATTGGCTGATTTTGGTATGAAATGCAGGCACGGAAGCAGCCCCGGGAATGCAAGGTAAGTTTAAGGAACACCTGGCAAGTCTGTCTTTTGGATAGCACGGATTTCTCAAACGAGACATCGGTACTTTCTTCTTCTGGAGGACCAAGCTACAAAGAGAGATGGAATATCACTTAGCATATGAAAAGGACAGGAAATGGCTTAACCTCCCTAGTACACAGGAAAAGGAGAGCTCACCTCATGAATGGATACACTGTAATTGTGTTCATCTATCAAAGACACAGAATTGTTGGTAGGGTTGTCATACTCATCTCGAGGGACTATCTGAAGGGTGTGCTGTTGCCCACAGGTCAGAACAAGAGTAGAGAAATGGCACACAATTTTAGTCTTGGAAGGAACCACCATCCCTAGAACAAAAGGGGCAATATCTAATGTTCAGAGAGATGCTAAAACAGATGGACCTTCACAGTACAAAGAGGTACTTTAAACAGTGTATTCTAAAGGCTCCCCCATCCCCAAGGATAAACAACACTTTTAAGCCACAGCACAGAAGGAAACAAAGGCACTGTTTCACAGGATGAATTCCAGGTTCTTATGTGTATAAACCCTTTACCAATCCAAGCACTAAGTGAAATGAGAGAGAAGGGACTTGAAAAGAGAACCCAAAGATTGTCCTGAAACTCTCACTTCTACTCCGTACTACTTTCCCTTGGGGCTTGTTAGAGAGGCAGAGCCAAGACTCAAATGATGAAAGAAAATAAAAGATCATGGACTGTCACCGTCCACCCACTCCCACCCCTGCACTCCCACCCCTTAGTGGTGGGTTGGATTGCAAGGAGGGGGAAGTGTCTTTATCCTGCACGGAAGAGAATTTTCTGTAGAGATGAGGGTCTTCAAGTGAGCTCGTTCTTGCAAAAGGAAATTATAATGAAATAGCTAATTACAAAAGCAATTTGACAGATTTAGCTGCAAAGGAAAAGGTAAATGACAAAAGCTTCATTCTCAGGGCCTTTGTCTTTGTTAAAAAGAATAAGGAAATCAGTTACCAGCCTATGGCTAAAATGCCAAAACGTAATTAAACTCCTCTAGGACTTAATCCTAAAAGTTCATGTATCTTTACTCTGTAGCTATCAAATTGGCTAAGGCCCAGTGACACTCTCAAAAGGATAACACCACGGTGTATAGGGCACAAATGTTATTCCCACAAACTGAAACAAAACATATGCTGCATACTAGGACAGATTTCACATTTCTGAGAATTTTAAGTAGAAAAAGGAGGATCTGGTTACTGATTAATATGTACAAAGGATATGCAGAGTATAACTGGAGACAAAAGGAGTTTTAAGTCTCAGAAAACTGAAGCTTCAAAAACACTTACTAAAGACAGGTTCTGTCAATACAGGAAAACATACAATGATAATAAAGGTGAGAGAAAGATAGGGTTACATTCACTTCAAATGATGTCCAACTACAGAAGACTCTTAAATCCATCTGGGTACTCCTGCCCCTAAGATCTTACCAGCCTGAAAAATTTTGTAGTAGGGACTGTAGGCCACACTTAATCCACCAAGTTTCACTGTGATTTCATAGCGACCAGCCTTACGAACAGTGAAGGCCACTTTTACAACGTTGGAATTGGGTTCCTGAAGGACTTCCTGGGTTACCGGAATATCCACTGCTAACTCAACATGGGAGATGTGAACTCGTAATCCCACAGGCCGATGAGCAGGAAAGGGCTGTCCGTTCTTGTAGAATAACTGCATAGGGAAAGTGAAAGGCACCTGTTAATGTCCGGAGAAAGAATCCTGTTCCCCTATAACCAGAGTAAACCCCTTCATTGTATATGGAGAAAGCAGGTACTACTGGTAAGGGGAGCAGGAACTGCATTTTAGAATTGCCATCTACTCCCACAGTCTTGCTCACAGTATTATAGGGAGAAATAACTAACTACATATAAGGCAATGTTAAAAGAAAGTTAAATAATATATAAACTTAGCTGTACAGAAGACAGAAGTAGACTGTGTCAGTGCACCACTGAATCAAACTCCACATTTCTGAATAACCAACCCTAGCTCTTGTCTTACAAGAAATCTCTCCTCTGGATAAATTTATTAGTAATAACCCAAATTTTAAAATCAAACTACTTCACTGAGTACCTGAATCCTGCGCTACTTGGGCTAAAGACATTGTGGTGAGAAGGTTCTGCCTTGTGCTGTACTAACAACATTTTTCATCTTCTGAAAAGGCATTAAATTTATAATTCCTCAAAGAGAAATGTACTCAAAGAGAAAAATAATGAAATAGTCCAAATGCTTAAATATGAATCCTTCTCAAATTCCCTGGGGTGGGAGGACAGGGCAAGAGAAGATAATAACAGTATTTCAGTCTAGCACCACCCACAGGCAGAATCAGACTGTAAAAGAAAGCCACTAAAAACCCCAATGGGTGTGGAGACAGAAACATTCCCTTACATGCACTCGGAAGGCCATGCTATGGCCCACCTCATAGGGGTCCTTCCAATCCCAGGAGACTTTGCAGGACCGGGGGTCCAGATAATTTCCCCGCACGTAGTCATAAATAGTCCGGTCCCCTCGGCGCTCCCGGTCTTCATTCTGGAGGAAGCTGACTACTCGTGCGGCAAGCTCAAAGAAGAACTTAATTGTGAAGAAGAAGGCGATCACAGACACTGTGATTCCACCTATGTGGAGAAAACACCAGACGTATCACCCGCCAGCTGTATTTCATTGTATTTTACTATGGGAGAAGCTGAGAGTCTTTGAGAAGCATCAGGAAATCTTCTCAAACATAATATATGGGCCTAGGGATTTGGCATCAGAAGACCTGGGTTTTGACTCCTAAGTCTGCAAAGTACTATTGATACTATGCTTAGGTAAGTCACTTAACTTCTCTGAGCCTCAGTTTCCTCTTCTGTAAAATGAGGGAGTTGAACTAGATGACTTCTGAGGTTACTTCCTGCTCTAAATCTATGCTCCTGTTACTGGCAGGTAATAAGGTGTACTTCTCTGACATGACATACAACATACATAACGCACCCAATGTGTACTTCCCATAATTATGGTAAAAACAAAGCAGGAACAAGGTATAAGTAGTTTTACCACAGTTAAGTCTACTGAGGTATATTTGGTAGGCCCAGCAATTTTCTAGGTCAAAATGCAATGGATTTAAATAAGAGCCACAAACAAGGGGGAAAAAGAGAGAAAAGAGAGCTCTCTGTCACTCACCAATAACGTAAAACATCAGGTCCCTTCAATGAAGACAGACAGCTGAGGATCACAGCTGCAGCTGCAAAAGAAAACGAGCTTAGTTCTTTCCACTCCTCTTCCTCACAGCCATATCACCTAGGATAGCACAGAATAAGTTTTATGTGTTTAATTAAGCCAATCAAATCCCTAAAGTCTTTCTATCCCCATGCCTTCATTCAAAACTAACACAGTCCTACTTAAGACATTTCAAGGAAACAAAGATAGACTACACAATTTTCTCAAAAGAATTCTAATGTACCAAAAAAACTCTGGGATGTCAGACATTATTTCTCTATTCCACTGCTAATTACAAATAACATGGCTTTCAGTTTCTCAAATTCAGGCCTCCTGGGACAGTTCCCCTCCTCAAACAAATTGGTACTAATTAATGCAAACAATAAGGGGAAAGAAGTCACTGTCCTCTTACAGTTGCTTTCTGGAAGTAATTCATCTAAACAGAATTAGCAATATAAAATGTGGGATTTAACAACCAAGTACTGTTATTCTCATATTGGCATTATGTAATTAAGATGAATTTGAATTGTCCCAATAAGCACAGGGTATGTAACAGCAAACTGCTTGTTTATGCTCAGCAATCAGGCTAATTGCCATTAATTGGCCCCTTGGTTGATAATCACCATAGAGTAGCTGAGAACTGAGGCAAGAACAAGTTATGAAGACTGTACTTCCTCTTACACTAAGAGGCCACTCTCTGAGGATGGCTTGGAACCCAGTTCATACTGTTACTGCCACGTCTTCCCTACTTTTATCTGAACCACCACAAAACTCCCGTGGGGTAACTTGTAGTGTACCTTGATACTCAAATACCTTTGGATCCCAAAAGTTCCTATTTCCCTCAAATCTATGTGCCACACGATAAACCTATCAGTATTTTAACCTAATTTTGAATTCATGGCCAATGGGTTGGAACCACATCTGCTCTCCATTCTAAACTGAACTGAGCACAATTTCTACAATTGAAACATATTAACATTATCACCTTAATAAAACACCTTTTGCCAAGACCAAATTTTTAAATATTAAAATATAAGAGAAAATTCCTAAGGTGAGAACTAGTGGTGAATAAAATGAGTCTTTCTAAGTAACATGCCTGAGAAATTAAAATGGACAGATACAGGTAAGAAGTATCCATCAATTCAGCCACTGACAATATGCCAATGGAAAATAGGCAAAAGAGTTTTTTCTGGGGTGTCTTAATCAAGTTTAACGTATAGACAGAAAAAAATCAGGGAAAAAAAGCCACCCACCATTCCATATCTGAAGCATTTACACTGTCAGTACAGTTTAGCATCAAGCTGCTACTACAGAGGACTACTACTTGAAGGACATAAGCAGCACAAAGAATTGGACCTTAATGACTGAGTCTTCTTCTCAAATAAGCACAACGGTATCATTCTTCAGTGTTACACAATGGGAGCCATTATAGTATACCAGAAAGATCATCGCAATGGAAGTCAGGAGACCTGGATGCAAGTCCTAGCTCTGTTGAGTTTCCTCATCTGAAAAATGAGGATAAACAAGACAATCTTAAAGTTCCCTTCCAGCTCTGATAATCTATGACTATAGAGAAAAGTTGTGAGTCTCTCTCAGAAAGCACTCTGTCTCTGAAATGGCACGATGTGCTGCTAACTTGGTGCAGCAAGAACCGACAGTTAGTCTGGGTTGAACACCAACCACATTATTGGAATGTTCTCCAGACTGGTCTATGAAATTTCTGCTCCATCAGGGAATGCATAAGACAAACCATGCAAGGGCTTTCATACAACTTAAAGTCTCAGGAGACATGAAAAGCCTCTTGCTCCTTGAAAAAATGAAGCCTGTGCCCATGCACAGGGCAAGAGTTGGCACACAGTAGATGCTTAATAAATGCTTGCTGAATTGAACCATCTGATATGGGCACAGTCATCAAGAAACTAACAGGAGGCAGCTCAGTGTAATGCAGAGAGCACTGGACAGACAACTCTCAGTCACTGCCTTTTGGTGGACCCCATTTTCTTTTGTTATAAATGAGAAATTAAGCTAGATGGTGCCTAAGGTCTCCTGTAGATCTCACATTTTCTCATTCTAACACACGACCCTGACTACTAGATCACTGTAAACAGCTAAAAATATCTGAGTTACAAGTAAAAGAGTAGAAAGGGCCCTAGATACAGAGTGAGGAGACTCAGCCTTGAGTCCAGGCTCCAACATTTATAATTCCAGGCAAATCACCAATTTTCTGAGTCTCAGTTTCCTGATCTATAAAATGAGGACAATAGAATTGTAGGACATGGAACTGGAAGCAATCTGTTCTAATCCTTTCTCGGTATGGATGAAACTGAAGCTAAGAGAGGGTAAGGAAGTCACTCAGGATCACACAGGTGCTGAGCACCAAGACAGGGATTATAGCCCAGGTCCCCTGAACAATACTTTTATTACTTAACCTTATATAACAGTTGTGTCAAATACCAATTTCAGTTATATACTGACTTAGAAAAACACTGACTTAGAAAAAATCATTAATATTACTTATGTAGAATTTTAAAAAAATTTTGTTAAACATTTCCTAATTACATTTTAATCTGGGGGCCACACTCAGGAGGAACTATTGGGGGCTGCAGGGGAGAATTTGACACCTCTACCTTTCAGGCTTATGAGAAAAACATTTTATAAACATTTATAAAGCATTATGCAAATGTAAGATTATTATTCAGGCAAAGACTATAATGCCATGTGCCATTAGACACTACCTAATAAGGAAGTGTAATGAATTATTTGCAACTTGGTATGCTTAAAGATCTAAGTATAGTGGTACATTTAGAAAAAAGTGTGCATCTGCTGTCACTGTCAAAATCTCCTCTTTGTCATAGTTACCTATGTGATGTGCCAGAGCTATCAAAGACTCTATAGAGATCAAGGATTATTCTGCTTCTAATGCCAACAGGAAGTGAAGGCAGGAAATCCTAACCGTTTTTTATGTCAATGACCCTTTGGCAGTCTGATAAAACTTATGCACTCCTCAAAATAATGTTTTAAACTGCATAACATAAAATATATAAAACTAAAAGGAAGTCAATTATGTCAAAATATAGTTATCAAAAAATTTTTTTAAAACAAGATCATGAACATCAAGTTAAGAACTGTACAAAGGGAACATTCCCGTCTATCCATTTTTCCCTCAATAGAGCTGCCTCATTTAAAGGCACACACACATTTTCCTGTCTACACTGTCATTCCAAAAGACTAATCATGAGTTTTACTGATGGTTAAGCCATTGGGTGGTTTCCTCATTTTTTCTTCATGTCTCTTTCATCATCACAAACCTATCTATTTTACCCAGACTTTTACTTTTAGGTCAAACCCACATTTCCACTCCTCTCCCCATCATCATACAAAATTCAGGAATTCAAATACTGCTTTCTTTTGAATTCCTTAGTTCTAGTTTGCAACCTGGGTATGAACTCTCACAATTTTTCACTCACTAAAGGTCAATGACGACCTTTGACAAAAGCAATTTCTCTGACACTTCTGAAATTTATTTTATCCTTTTTCATTCAACTGGCATGTACTGCTCCTACTTTTATAAGATCTCTAATAAACCACCCTCCTGTACTCACACAGCCACTATCTTAGCTCATTACCTCTCAACTATATTACTGCACCAGTCTCGTAACTGGTCTCCTTGCTTTGAAGGCTCATTACTACTCCATCTTACAAACTGTTAAGTTTGTAATTTTCCTTAAGTGTAGATCTGACTATGTGACTCCACTATTCTATGTGACGCCTCTATTCAACCAACTCAACTGGCTTTCCAATGCCTCTAGGATCAAATATACTTCTCTGTTTAGCTTTTAAATCCCTATACAATCTGGCCCCAATCTACTGTGCCATGGGATATCACTCCCCCTTCTCATACTCTACAACCCAGACTAATTGTATTTCACATTCTTCACACATGACCCTCCATCTCTCACCTTCATGTTTTTGTACTGTCTCCCATGCCTAGAACACATATTTCCCTTCCTTATTTCAGAGTTCCTTCCTTTAACATGCAATATCCTCTGCAAAAAAAGACTTTTCTGATTTCTCTCCCACCCTAACAACCTTCTATTTAACTACTCTGTCCATATGTGTGTGAATATAGATATAAATATATAATGTATTTGTTGACTTTATAATTATATTGTTTTTATTTTATATGTTCTTATTGTTTCCATCAACTGAATTCACTGAGAGTAGGGATTGTTTTATTCTTCACAATGAACTCAGTGCACAGCATATAGTACAGACTTAATAAATACTTGTTGATTGATTTTCAATTCCTTAATATTTCCCATACAATCTGTACTATATTGTCTCTCTTATATTTTCTCCTTTCTTTGTTCCTCATGAACTTGGTAACAAAAATCTCTTTCTCTTGTTACTTAAATCACAAGACAACATGATTTTAACTACTGATTAGTGAAATGCAAATTAAAACAACTCTGAGGTACCACTTATACTATCTGATTGGTTAGTATGACAAAACAGGGAAATGATAAATGTTGGGAGATGTAGGAAAACTGGAACACTAATGCATGGTTGATGGAAGTTGTGAACTGCTCCCACCACTGTGGAGAGTAATTTGGAACTATGCCCAAAGGGCTATAAAACTGCAATACCACTACTAGGTCTGTATCCCAAAGAGATCATAAAAAAGGGTAAAAGGTAGACATGTGCAAAAATATTTATAGCAGCTCTTTTTGTGGTGGCCAAGAATTGGAAATTAAGAGGATGCTCATCAATTGAGGAATGGCTGAAAAGCTGTAACATATGATTGTGATAAGAATGCTACTGTGCTATAAGAAATGATTAGGGGGATGGTTTCCCTTTGAACATCCTATGCTCATTGTTGTCTAAATATCTCAGTACTTTCCTCCTTCCATGCTTTTTACTCACATAGATCAATCCCTACTTAGTGCTCTTTCCCCCTCATTTCCACATGATAGAATTTTGCTCATCCTTCAAGGTCTGCCTCAACTGCTGCCTTTTCTATCAGTGTCCCTGACTAATATCCCTTGGCAAAAAAGAGCTTTCCCTCCTATGAACTTCCACAACATTACCTGTACCTTTCACATGTATAATTTTACTTTATGACTAATTGTGTATTAGCTTATTTGCTTTCCTATAAGATTGAAAGCTCCTCAAGGCTACACCTGGCTTTTTTCCACCTTCCTTCATGGTGTTTTGCCCAGTGCCTGGCACATAGCAGGCACTTAATAAATACTTGAACAAATGATTATGTAAAAAAGTGTCTTTTTACTTAAAAATTCTAGCCATTCTTCCAGGTGGAGATGTTGCCCTCTCCTAAACCTCTCTTACCCACCCCCAACCTCACCCCCATACCAACGTAATGTTCACAAGCATAGCTCTGATAATGTCACTACCTGACTCAAAAATCTTCAATGGTCTACTGACCACCAGTGAAAACTGCCTGGTCCAGCTACCCTTCCCTCATGCACACCATGTACCAGTAATGTTCAATTACCCTCAAATAAATCCCTAAACAAATCCCACATTTTTCCACTTCTGGAGATTTGGTTCTATCTTTTCACACACTTTAAATACCCTCTTCCCACCACTGTTTCTCAAAATCCTACTCATCCTTCAGGACCCAAGTCTATAACTGCCACCTCCTCTACGCATGAAATCTTGCCCTAGTCTTCCTCTCCTTCCATGTATGCACAGCACTTTGTGTATAGCCTCTTTTACAAAACTTCTTTTATTCCACTTTCTATTATGGGCATTTATCATCTTCATCATGACTTCATCTAAACTTCTTGAGGGCAGAAATTATGTCTTATTTGTCTTTGGATCCCCCTGGAGTAGCAAATGGTAAGTACTAAATAAATATTTGCTGAATAGAATTGGATTGGATTACTCTGACCAGCAATGTACTCATTTGGGATAAAGATCCAACTCTTCAAGTCATACAGTTAATTCTAGATTATTACTGCATGGTACAAGAACAGAACTGTATCCCATATTCATGATCACAGGTATTTATTTCTTCTAGCAGTTTATACAGCAACTAACCCACATTCTCCTATTTTTAATTTCTCCAATCAAATTATTTTGGAAATTAGTTTCCATGTCTGATTCAAGTCCAAAGAAACATTTTTACTTTTATCCAAAGAGGTTCCTATATTTCAAAGTTATAAAGATGATTTTTTTGTTTGTTTTAATATCCTATGGTATTGTAACAGCCTGTGCTGACAGAATCACAATCCCTATTGAGGGAGAATAAACAAAATCCTACAGTGAAGAACTCTTGAAAAAAAAAAAAAGTAGATTAAAAAAAAGAGAGAGAATGCAGGCATTAAGAGGGAATCTGATTTCCTTTCAGCTCAACATTGTAATTACAGATGATCAAGTGTTAACACCAATGATTTCTTTATGAAAGGTAAACACTTTTCTGAGTTAATCAGGCAGGATAACTCTGTTGTCTGACAGAAGATGGCCACGTCCTCAGGTGATCGCTAAAAGGCAGTTTACAAGTCAAGAGACACAAGCTCAGCAGAGTATATCTTAAAAGCCAAACTTTGGGGAGACCCAATCCTTGAATGCAAGTACATGTTGGAGAAGAGTCCCAAGAGGGGTTTCTATACAGGTAACAAAACTATATGAACTATGCTAATCTATGGTATCTCTTGGTAAGGCTGAAATTGAAAAGGCAAAATCTTCCTGCCCTACAATGAAGACTTAAAAAAAAAAAGACTAAAGCAAAAGGATGAAATATAAAAACAGGACATAATCTAAACTATTTAATGTAGTTCCTTGTTTAAGGGACCTTGGACAAGTTCCCTACTCCCTTTGGTACATTATCCATGAAAGAAAAAAAAACTTGTTTTGGAGCTATCTCAGGGAAATGCTGGGATGTATAATGGTGTCATTACTTCTAAAATATACAAGGTTAATATTGTACTAGGAAATGATTTTTTTAGGCCTAACATTAAAGAGAAGTACTGGAAAAGTCATTCCCCAGGAATGAATGCTAGTCTCTAACCACTCTCAAAATTATAAGATTGCCACACCTGGGTCAAATCCAGCTGTTATTGTGATTCTTTTTTTTATATATATAAATTTATTCAACTTTTTACATTCATTTTCACAAAATTTTGGGTTCCAAATTTTCTCCCCATTTGTCCCCTCCCCCCACCCCAGTACACTGAGCATTCTAATTTCCCCTATCACCAATCTGCCCTCTCTTCTATCATCCCTCCCTTCTCTTGTCCCCATCTTCTCTATTGTCCTGTAGGGCCAGATAACTTTCTATTTCCCATTACCTGTATTTCTTATTTCCTAATAGCAAGAACAATACTTGACAGTTGTTCCTAAAACTTTGAGTCCTCCCCCATCCCTCCTTCCCCACCCATTCCCTTTGGGAAGGCAGGCATGTTATTGTGATTCTGCTAAACAAGTCCCTTTGCAATTAAGCCATTTCTTTCTGGAAATGCCCATGCCATGATTTTCCTTATGCCAACAATAACAACTTTAAACCACATCAGTATCTTACCTTTATGGGAGGGCCCATGTTCTGAGAGTTGAGGCAGCACTCTCATTCATTAAACCAATTTTCTCTTAGTTTCTGTTGCCTTGCTTTCCACTTTCCACATGGGGAAAAAAAGGGGGCAAGGTAAATAGGAACGGTCTGTCCATTAGACCTTTGCTAAGGTAGTACCACGGTGAAGCAGAGTGTTTGGAACTCTCAGGGAGAAAACCCAAGACTACGACTCCATCTCTGATCTTCCTCTCTATAACAAGGAACAGTCCATCCAATCAGATGAATGTATTCCAGTAAAGAAATCAGCTGATTATTTGTTTCTGAAAGACAAAACCAAACAAAATGACAATGAAAAAGTAGGACAGAAAGAACCCTGGAGGCACTGGGAAAAAGGGAGAGGTAAAAATGATAACCAAGACTCTACCCAGAGGTTTCCCAATTAAGATATCTTCACCTTTAACTGAATCACATAGTAGCAACAAGCTTAACACATCAATAGATGCTGTCATACACAGTCAATGTGTTCACTGGGTTTAACAAACTGCTATTTTTTTTTTCATCTTTGTTACTAAGGAAGTACACAGAGTAGGAGAGAGGTGAACAATATATTTAGAAATGCTTGTTGTGGAAAAATATAAGGAATCATCCTTTTCAGATCATGATGCAATAAAAATTACATGTAATAAAGGGCCATGGAAAGAAAGGCTAAAAGTTATTTGGAAACTAAATAATCAAATTCTAAAGAATGAGTAAGTCAAACAACAAATCATAGAAACAATCAGTAACTTCACCCAAGAGAATGACAATAATGAACAACATATCAGAACTTATAGGATGGAGGGGCGGAGCCAAGATGGTGGAGTAGAAAGACTCACATATGCCAGCTCCGAACCCACAGCCCATGGATTTCCTCTAAAAAGAACTCCCAACAAAATCTGAAACAGTGGAAGCCACGCAGCAACACAATGAAGGAGATTTCCATTCCAGAGAGTCCTGAAAAACTGATCCCAAAGGTCCATCGCGCCCTGGACAGGAGCGGAGCTCAGCCCTGCCCTGGCCACGCGGCAAAGAGAGGAGCAGATCAGGGCAGGCTTCAGGGACAGAATCTCCAGCGGCCGCGAAGGTCACTCCACCCACAGATGCACAGGTCAGTGAGAGAGACGTCTGGATGGACTGAGAGGGGAGCAGGGCGTCTCCATGACTTGGGCCCCCTCGGGAGGCAGTGGCAGAGGCAGCAGGTGGCCAGAGGCTCCTGGAGCAGGCAGGAGCTCAGGAGGAGCTCCGTTACAGAAGGTCTCTGCATAAACCCCCTGAGGGAACTGAGCCTGGGAGGCGGCCCTGCCCCCACCTGAGCACCAGAACTTAAGCTCCCATTGAATAGAAGCCAGGCCTGCGGCTGAGAGCCCTGAGGCTGGGGAGCAGCATTTCAATCTCAGACCCCAAGCACTAGCTGGGCAGATCTAGGTGGGGGTGGAGAGGAATCTCACAAGTCAAGTAACTGGCTGGGAAAATGCCCAGAAAAGGGGGAAAAAAATTTGACCATAGAAAGTTACTTTCTTGGTGACCAGATGATTCCACCCTTCCTCTCTGACGAAGAAGACCAATGTTTACCATCAGATAAACACATAGGAGTCAAGGCCTCTGTATCCCAAACATCTGAAATAGATATCCCATGGGCTCAGGCCATGGAAGAGCTCAAAAAGGATTTTGAAAATCAAGTTAGACAGGTGGAGGAAAAACTGGGAAGAGAAATGAGAGAGATCCAAGAAAAGCATGAAAAACGGGTCAATACCTTGCTAAAGGAGACCCAAAAAAATGCTGAAGAAAATAACACCTTGAAAAATAGGCTAACTCAATTGGCAAAAGAGGTTCAAAAAGCCAATGAGGAGAAGAATACTTTCAAAAGCAGAATTAGC
>CM053774.1:42031003-42052696 GCA_028658325.1 Potorous gilbertii
TGAGTATTGTTCTTGCTACTAGGAAATAAGAAATACAGGTAATGGGGAATAGAAAGTTATCTGGCCCTACAGGACAAAAGAGAAGATGGGGTAAGGGAAGGGAGGGATGATAGAAGAGAGGGCAGATTGGTGATATGGGTAATTAGAATGTCCAGTGTATTGGGGAGGGGGGAGGGGACAAATGGGGAGAAAGTTTTGGAACCCAAAACCTTGTGAAAATGAATGTAAAAAGTTAAATAAATTTATTTTAAAAAAAAAGTAAGTTTTAATAATTTCTAAATGAAGTCAATTAGAAAACAGAAGGATTATAAAAATAAGATTTAGAATAAGATTATCATAAGATATTGCTAGGCAAAAAGAGAGAAAAGAAATGCTTCAGATATAAGATGTACACCAAGGATGATAGCCTAACAAAACTCAAGACTCATTCAACTCAACAGTTGAGGGACAAAAGAAAATGTAGAGTTGAGCAATGATAGGAGATTTGGATTTTTCCAAATCTATCTGGAAAGAATTACGATATTGGAAAGAATTTGCTAACTGCTGAGCAAGGTTGGGCAAATATACAGAGAGGCAACCTCCATGAGGAGTCCCAGTAGGAGTAAGCCAGAAGAACCAAATCCAGCAGTTATGAAGGGATGTTTCTTTCAGATATCTATAGAAACTGCATCATTGGTATTTCTTCTAATGCAAATGAAAACATGTAAAAGAATGCAGATTAGGCCCTGCATTTTGTACAAGACATTACTCTTTAGTTTACAATGGAGCACCAAGTGTTTCTTGAATGAAAAAGAACTACTTAAAGAGGAAAACAAAGAAAAAAATACTCCAAATACTCCCCCAAAGGGGAGTCTAAACCTGTTGCAAGAGAATGGAAAAATGTGACCAAAAAAAAAAAAAGAAGGATCACTAAACTTTTAGGGTTATGTAGGTAATGGATTCAAGGTTAGTCAAGAACAGGACCCTAATAGAAAGTAGCTTCCTGTGCATCACAAAATAACAATAAGGACTCATCAGTGTTGACAGTAGAGAGAAAGTCTATGACCGACCACAAGAAGAGGAGATGAATCCATGTGTTGTTAGCCTGACATAAACCATCAAGAGACTGTCTTACACACAAGATTTGCCAGCTGCTCATTCATGTCACATCCACTAACCTTGGTTGTCTCCCAAGGCTCTATATCCTTGGTCGTCTTCTTTTTTTACTCTATACTACCTCACATGCACATTCCATTAGCCTTGCTGAGTTCAATCATCACTTCTATTCAGATAAATCCCACATCTGCTGAGATAGTCATGCATCACCATCTGCCTTTTGGTCATTTTGAACTAGATTGGTATCTCAAACTTTACATGTCAAAAAACTTAATATGAACCCATTCTGTTGCCACGCTTCCCTATTTTTGTCGTTCTTCCAAGCCCTCACATTTGCTACCTCAATGTCATCCCCCACCAAATCCTGCCATTTCTACCTTCACAGCCTCTCTTGCAGGTCCATTTCTCTTTGCTTATATAAACAACACACCAGTCCTAGCCCTCATCACCTCTCTGCCTACCTTGAATATCTCCCACTCCAATCTATGGTCCACTCAGCTGCCAAGGTTATTTTTCCCAAGCATAGTTACAAACATACACCCCACTCTCCCATCCCTTGTACTGGATATAGAGCACATAAAAGACAGGAAAAGTCCTAATTTCAGCAATTACGAAGGAATGCTTCAGTTACATACAGAGATTGTGCTACGCTCCTATTACTTTCATAATCAACTACAAACTCCTGTTTGACATCGAAAGGTCTTCACAAGGAGAGAAGGGTAGAGGGGAAATTTTAGGCATATAAAAACAAAATATACCAATCAACTATTTTTTTAAAATAAAGCTCTTCATAACCTGGCCCTTTGCTACCTTTCCAGACTTCTTATACTCTTCTCTACATACTCTCCATCCTACTGAAATAACCTACTTGCAGTTCAGCCAGCACGAAAACTCTAACTGCCACCCCCATGCCTTTGTTCTACACCTGGAACACTGAGCCTCCTCACCTTTGTCTTTTAATTTCTCTGGTTTCCTCCAAGACTAAATTTAAATCTCATCTCCTGCAGAAAGCCTTTCCCAGTCCCCCTAGCCGTTAAGGACTTCCCCTCTGGGATTATTTTCCATCTACTCTGGAAATATCTTGTATGGACCTAGTTTATTACATATTGCCTCCCCAATTTGGATGTCAGTTCCCTGAGGGCAGGGATTATTTTTGTCTTCCTTTACATCCCCAGAGTTTAGCACAGTGCCTGGCACATAGAAAGGGCTTAATAAATACTTGTTGAGTACCTCCCAAGAACAATCAAAACTGACAACTAATGACCACTTCTTCCAATAATGCCGGTGGAACCAGATATAGAAAATATTTATATTGATTTCAAACTCCTAAGGGACAAAACAAAGCTGCCTGGGGTACGGCTGTTATTTTCATCCATATTACTTATTGAAGATGCAGTCTTTAGAAGCTAGATTCAGGAGAGAATAAATAGGCTTTCGAATTTTTGCTTAAGGATACAGGAATAAAGGGCTCTTGGCTACAGATGGAGCGACCTAACCAGAGCATGAAAGAAAAGAATATATTTGCTAATATATTTGCCTAGTGATTTGTGGGTTTGATTGAAGGTATGCATTGACAATGGAAGAAGAAAACCAATTACAGGTGCTTAGCCAGACATTACTTAGCAGCAAGAATGACTTAGGAAGAACAGTGGTGATAGTGCCCAGTAATTCCCAAAAGACAATATTCAAAAAAAGGTAACAATAAACAATGGGCCCAGATATTTAAGTCCAAATGCACTGAGAACTGCTAATAACAAAACTTGTCTTAAAGATAACGAAGCAAATACAACCTCAGACTCACCACTGACCGGATGATGTGTGTTTCCCAGCCTGTAATGTACAGATAAAAATCGTATGAGCAAGTAAAAAGGGCACTGTGCTTGTGGCTGTTGTGTTTGTCCTTCGCTCTCAAAGAGGGCCATGACATCAGGATGATGATATGACTTGGATGTGAGGGAGGGAGGGCTGAGCAAGGTCACCAACCTCACCTGCTCCTCCTGAGCAAAGTCCAGAACAATTTTTTTTTTTACTGAACCTGTGATTTTATCAGAGTAGGGAACTTGCCAGGAACAACTCCCTCTATCAATGTAGACTGGCACCTTCTCTGCAATGTGCTGTTATAAAGTAACCTCGGGCACTACAAGGTTAAGTAACTTCCCAACGGTCACACAATGTCTATCAAAGGGCTTCCTGATTCTGCAGCTACTTCTCTACCCCATACACCATGCTACCTCATTTTGCAAAGATACTATCATATATTAAAATAGTCCTGTGTTGGCCATTCATGAACTGCAGAGAGGCAATGAGGTGGAGAATATGCAGGGGTATCTCAAATGAGGGAGAAATACAACTATTATAATGATAGGATATTATGTATCAATAAGTCATTAAAAAAGTGCTGAACAATGAGGTCCAGAAGCAAAGCAAAAAGTTGGCAGAGGGGTGTGACATGACAGTGATGAGGGGAGAGGAGGATCAGAGAGCTAGAAGGGAACTCCAAGGTCATCTAGTGTTTCATTTTACAGATAAGGAAACTGAGGCCCAGAAAGCACAAGTGGTTTTCACCCAAGGTCACACAGGTAGTAAGCTCACAGTCTTCTGACTCTAAAGCTAATGCTCTTTCCAATCAAGTTCCATTATTAAAAACAGAGGAAGCTGATAAATGTTTTGTTCACATTACTGATTACTTCAACTTTTAGAAGGCAGATGTGGCAAGAGGAACTTCTTTAGGGAACCTGGTACCTACCAATAAGGAGGATCTAGTTGACAAATAAGAATGATAGAAAAGTGGGGGATGGGAGGGCAGGAAAAATGGAAACAGCAGTGGTGCTACTGGAAAAATCAAAGAACATGAATGAATTATAAGAAAAAAAGGAAAGGAAGAGAGAAGTTCAGGAAACACAAACAAGAGGGATACTGTTAGACAGAACTGCTGTGTGAAATTTGAAACACTACCAAAACCCTGACCTAATGGAGATTCAATTTCATGTGCAATTTGTTTTTTGTTCTCATATAGGGAATGTTCCTATTTGTTGAAACTTGTCAAGTTCATAACAATAATTAGGAAAAAATTAAATGAGAACCTTGGACGTGACCATTTAAGAGAACATGGTTAAGAGTAAGTAAAATGCTTGGTATAATCTGCTGATACTCTAGATTTAAAACAGGACATTTCAAAGATGGCAGAAGATAGGCAGAATACCACAGTCAGCGACAGTCAGCTCAACAGGAGTAAGGAGTCCCTCAAGAACTTCAAATCAAATCAAGAAATTCTGACAAGATAAACTCAAATTATTCCAATGAGGCAGAAAATATGCAATCTTCTAAAGATTTTTCTATGTCAGTATTTAATTTTATATTTTTACATCAGTGTTTATCAGTGACTGATTTCTTCTTTTTGCATCACTGTTCATTAGTGATGGTTATTGACAGATCTCTTGCTATACTTTACCTTTCCAAAGTTTGGAAATCAGAACTATATTTTTCTCATCAAGTCTGACAGAATGTCTTTTTTCTTCATTTTTGAAAACAGCTGATTTGTTCTTGAAATGTTTGATACAATTCACTAGTAAATCTGCCTAGACTTGGAATTTTTTGTCTTTAAAAGTTAATCTGTTAGTGGCGGGAGGGAGAGATGGGGAGAAAATTTGGAACTAAAATTTTTGTGGAAATGAATGTTGAAAAATAAAAATAAAAATAAATTTTTTTAAATAAAAGTTAATCTGTTGCTTTCACAATATAACTTTCTGGGATTCAGTTAGATTGTCTAAATAATAATCACAGTGATAACTTATATTTATATGGAGTCTTTAAGTTTACAAATTGCTTTTTCACAACAGCTTTGCAAAGTAGGTAATATAGATATTGTTAAAGGTACTCTCTAGACTTATCTGTGGTGTCAAACAATTGATAAGCAACAGAGTTGGTACTCAAATCCAGATCTTTTCACCCCAAGATCACCTTCCTCCTCAAGAAACCGATGTGGCTGTGAAGAAAATCCATCAACTTTTCTTAAACATATACAGATGTTGAAAGCCAGAGTAAGCAAATGAGAATAAAACCAAAAGTGGCACAGTTCTTTAAAATAATATCAGGAAGGTTAACGAAAAGATTGCAGTGCATTTTTTGATTAAAATTAATAACAAAAAACCTTTTTAGTTATGCTATAAACAAGAGGAAGATAGTTGGGGTGGATGCAGAAATAACAATGGCTGATTGAGTAAGGGGAGAGATATTTATTGAACCGTGTGACCCCAGATAGTTCACTGTATCTCTTTATGCCTCTGTGTCCATCCAAAAAAATCTATATAATTGAGGTATTTGTATATTTGCATTATCTATTTCATGGGCAGTTGTAGGGGAAATATTCTGAAAATCTTAAAGCACTACGAAGCGTGGTTGACATTATGATTATCTGAATGCTTCTTTCTGTTTTCTCTACAAAGAACGATCTTCAGATTAGAAAGACTTGGTTAACGGGAAACCGAAAACTCAGATAAGTGTGCTTACAGTAAAAAGATATTTAGTTGTCTTCAGTAAGTTCAATTCACTAAGTCCAAAAAAACTATTCCCAGTGTACCAAGAACCTATACATGTGATTTCTGTGCTTTAGTTAGTAATCTCTGAAAACCATGGAGAACAAGAGAAGTTCCTCATGGTGGGAGATAGGAAAATGTACTTACTTTCAAAATCTGGAAGAAGGCTGTAAACTATAGGTCATTGAGCTTGATGTTAATTCCTGGCAAAATTACTAAATCACATTATTAAAAGGATTGTTTATGAGCATTTGGAGAAGCGAGTAGTAATCACTTCAAACCAAAAAATCATGCCACATTAACCTTATTTCCTTTCTGGACAGGCTGCTACATGGATAGATTAACAGAATGCAATGCATTAAACCAGTGGTGGATAAAATGGGAAGACATATATTGGATGATATTTTTGGCCTAAAACCTTGATTTCATTGTTCTAGATTACAACAAGTGAGGAAACTTCCTTTATCAAAGCAGATCAGCAAATGATCTGAAATTTGAAGTCTTGGAAAGTTTCCTGCAGCACTGAGAAGTTAAATGAATTGCCCAGATCACTCAACCAGCGCCACAGAATTTGAACCCAGACTCCTCCTAACTCTGAAGCCAAAAGTTCATATGGAAAGAATCACAGACTCAATTGTATCATCAAAGTCAAGAAGCTAATATAATCTTGGGAAATTAATTTTAGGTACACCGAAATGCTGGAACATATTCAGAGAAGAGGGTATGGGATAAGAACACCCAAAACTGCCCAAGGTCAACTGGCTGAAAGAACTAAGAATGTTTACCTCAAAGACTTGGGGGAAAAGGGAAGAAAATACCAGTTTTCAAACTCACAGGTGCATTAACAGGGAAATTAGAGTAGGATGGCCCTAGGAAGCATAAATAAGGACAATGGGCCCATGTAACATGGGGAAGGAGGGCAAATGTTAGCTCAACATGAGGGAAAATGTCCCAGCAATTAGAGCTATCCCAAAATGGAATGGGCACCTTTGTAAGTTAATGGGTTTCCCATCTTTGGAGATCTCCTAACAGAAGATGGATGAGTGATCATTTCATTTACCGTACATAGTGTGTTCCTGCTTCAAATAAAGATGGATTGGACTAAATGACCTCTGACCTCTAGGGGTTTCCTTCCAACTTTGACATTTATATTTCTGTGATCTAAAAAAGATGAGGCAAATTTATTTTCCAACTGGAACATTATAAAGTTTTTTTAAATTTGCAAAATTATATCTCCTTGCTTTAGTCAGTTACATGAGGAAAAGGGTCTTTTATCATGAGTCTGGACTTATAACTAATTAAAATACAATTTTTCTAATTTTTTTTAAAGTCTCCTAGAGCAAAGTTTTTTCACACTACATTTTCGACTGTGTTTTACTAAGAAAGTATGACATAGAACATATGCATGATTTGTGAGGCCTTTCCTAGTTGTGACTCCCACCCCTCATGCCTTCCTTCTGAGAGTGCCTTCCATTTATACTGAATATATCTTGTATCATCTAGTTGTTTACATATTGCTGAACCATTAAAATGGGAGCTCTTTGAGAATAGAGACCTTTTTTATCTTTGTTACCAAATAACTATCTCTTTTGAGCCCCACAGTACCCATCTGAAGCTGAAATATAAAGTTTGAAAACCTATGCAATAGAGAGAGTGTGTTAATGGAGAATAGAGAGCTAGATTCATTATCAGAAAGACCTGGGTTCAAGTCCCTGAGCAAGGCACTTATCCTCTCAGTGTACTCAGGCAACTATTTAAGAGAGCTACAGAGCAAATGCCAATTCCCCATAGGTAGAGGGAGTTACTTCTTCTGAAGTTCCCTACAGTGATTAAATAAAACATAGATTAAGACCTCTCAGGTAAGCTAGGTGGCACAGTGAGTAGAAAACAGGCCCTGGAGTGAGGAGGACCTGAGTCAAATATGGCCTCAAGACACTTGACATGTACAAGTTGTGTGACCTAGGGCAAGTCCCTTAACTTTTTAAAAAAAAGATCTCTCCATCCTCTCTAAAAAAGGTCACTAATAAATGACCAATCACAAATGCAGAAGACTGATGATGATGCACTTTTCCCCACTGCTTCCCTGAGAGATAACAGACCAGAAATGCAGAAAAAAATATACATTATAAACAGTCACCCAGCAATGTCACTACTAGGACTGTATCCCCAAGAGATTATAAAAATGGGAAAGGGTCCCACATGTATAAAAATATTTATAGCAGCTCTCTTTGTGGTGGCCAAGAACTGGAATCAAGGGGATGTCCACCGATTAGGGAATGGCTGAATAAATTATGGTATATGAATGTAATGGAATACTATTGCACCATAAGAAATGATGAGCAAGAAGACTTCAGAGAGGCCTGGAAGGAGCAGAAGCAGGAGAACTTTGTGCACAGCAATGACCACAGTGTGCAGTTTTTTCTGGTAGGCTTGGATCTTCATAGCAATACAAGGACATTTAAAAAAAAATTCCCAATGGTCTTGTAAGGCAAAATGTCTTCCACATTCAGAGAAAGAACCATGGAATTCAATAACAAAATGTAGCAGATCATTTGTGTGTGTGTGTGCACGCACACGTGTGTATTAGTTTTGGTTTGTTATATGATTTCCCCCATTTATTTCAGTTCTTCTACACAGCATGACTATAATGAAAACGTATTCAATAGGAACATATGCGTAGATCCTATATAGAACTGTATGCCGTCTTGGGGAGGGAGGGAGGTGGGGGGGGACAGGTAGGAGGGAAAAAAAAAATCTAAGTTTTATGGTAGTGATTGTAGAGCATTAAAAATAAATACAATGAATATATTAAAAAAAGAATTCTAAAAAAATTAAAAATAAACAGTCAATATGTTGATTTATTTTGACTATACTTACTGGCTATAAGGGGCAGTTAGATGGCTCAGTGGATAGAGTGCTGGGCCTGGAATCAGGAAGACCTAAGTCCAAATCCAGTCTCAGATAATCACTAGCTGTATGACCCTGGGCAAGTCACTTAACTTCTGTTTGCCTTAAGCTACTGGAGAAGAAAATGGCAAATGACTCCAGTATCTTTGCCAAGAAAAAACCATGAAGAGTGAAAGGGTCATGAGAAGTCAGTTACAACTGAACAACAACAAATGACTATGAGGGATGGCTTCTATTTGGAGAGGAACTAATGAATGAGAGTGATTCACAAAAAGGGGAAAAAATTTACAAAACATTAAAAAATACATGGAAGAAAGCAGAAAGAAGTTCAGAACAGGACAGACAAGTAGGGCAGTTGTGGTATTTGTATGATAAATTTAACAAATACTTTTTAAGACTGCATGTAACAGATATTCAAAATTTCATATAAAAACCATAAAGGTTCTATTTCAAAAGTTTGAAAATCACTCTAAGTAAATGGTGTCCCAAGTTCAAAACTAGTTCCTTTATCAAGATGGAGAATCAAGGAAAGCTCTCTGAAACCGAAACCTAAGCTAATTCATAGCTCAAACCATTTAAAATGCAAAATGAGGTTACCTCACAAAGAATCCTTGATAAAGCCATAAAATTTGGCCTAGCATGATGATGCTCAATAAAAGTTTTTTACATTACAGTACTCTGATCCAAGTAATATCCAGATAGATATAGATTCAATCATTCCAATATATAAAACCAAAAATAGCTGACCACCAAATGAACATCAGGAGCATCTGTGTGAATGTCTCTAGAAGCATTTCCATAACCTTTTTAGTGATAAAATTCATCATCTAAATTAAAACTTGATGACTCTAAAAAAAATTAACTACATGGTCTTTTTAAACCCCTACTTTAACCTAAAGAACAGGGTTTTGTTGCATGAATTCTGACTCAAAAGGCAGCACTGTATAAAACTACAATAACCGTTAAAAACAAAAATTAAGAGAAAATAACAAATCAACAAAATCCTTTCTTCAAACAGAGAGAGCAAGAGACAATTTGAAGCTTCTTGTTTCAATGTACATGACAAAGGATCACTCTCTCAAACTTCTCTATAAAACACTTCAATACAAAGAATTCCAGGACAGAACATTTTATTATATGACATACTAATAATCTACACCTGTCAACTGATACTAGTAAAAATAGACTCACACCACTAAATAAATCTTACAACTAAAAAGGAAAAGAACAAAATGGTGACATTCCAGAAAATGTCTTTGAATTAATTAACTCATGTCCATGGTTAATTATAGCAGATAACTTAAAATTCTTTGGCTCTGAAATATCAAGAAGTGCACATGCAAATTTCTTTCACCTATAAAAAAATGTATTACATAAACACTAATGCCTTCAATAATGCTCAAATTAGTCTCTAGTATAATTGAGTCCAGTTACTAGATGGAATCAAGTCTGTGCTCCAGTGATTACAGGCTGTGGATCAACTGAACAGGAATTCTTTCTTTAGGACTATAAATAACACTACATATTCTTTTCTTATAACTTCTTAACAGCATTGTTATTTTTTTCTATTCATCAGTATGCAAAAAAATCTAATTAGTTTTTAATCCTACCTCACCCAAAACAACACAGCCCTTCTCTACAGCATACTGTATGTACGTCACGCCTGCCTGGTAACTGTACTAGGTCTCAACAGAGAAAAACAAATGTTTTTCAAAGAATGAGTCATGACCTGGTTACTATGGTTCAATAACTGCCAGAAATTTCCCTATCAAGTAAAGCAAATATCTCTTTCTTCCCAGAAAGAAAAAAATATGCAAAAAAGATATGTAATCAACTTAACTTTCAGAATTCTCCAGGAATTCTAAATTTCAGGACACAAACTCTAAAACAAGATCTTTTTGGTCCTAGTCTGATTTCAATGCAATTTCTGACTGGACAAAGAGTCTGAGTCCTAACAGATGGGTGTTTTTGAAGAAGGGAATAAGCTGTATTCATCAAACTACAAGTCACTCACCTTGACACAGATTATTGATAAAATTCAAAACAAATAATTGAGCAAAGTTTCATGACTGCTTAGATCACTACAATACAAAACAACAAAAGATTAATCTAAAAACATTATTTACCAGTCAGAAGCTCCACTTTTTTACAGTAAAAACCAAAAAACTATTATCTGCCAAAGTCCCATCCATGGCTTCACTCACATATGGGTGAAAAGCTACATTCTGGTTTTGCATCAGCCAGAATTAAACAGGAGGCCAGACGTAGAGATGATCTGATAACTGAATTATTTCAACCTTAAATCACTTATGTTATTCAAGGGAGTCATATACAAATAACAATGCCCTCCAAAATATTTTGTACAAATACAATAGAGAAAAATGAGGCAGCACAGTAGAAGGAGCACTCATTACAAGACTTGAGCTTGAGTTCTGACCTTCACACTGATAAACTGACTTGTTAAGTCTCAGACTCCTTAAGCCTCCATTTCCTCATTTGTAAAATGGGAATAATGCTGACACTACTTACCTAATGGAGCTCTGATGATAAACTATATCACTTACCTATTCAGTCTTCATTTTTTTTAAGTATCTCTTATGAGAAATACACCATACTGACATAATTGCTTTGTAGCATGAACTCACTATTCAAATTTCCTCCAATGATTAGTTAGAACTAAGTCTAGGCCTATTACTACAGAATAACTATCTATATCAAAATCACATATGTATCAACACATATCTTGAGTTTTTTACAACCTGAATATTTAATCAATTTTTCAATTTTTAATCTATTTTTTCAATCAATTTAATAAATGCTTTGATAGTTCCCACCAGAATGCTAGATACTGATATTTATGTATATGTACGTAACACGTGTGTACATGTGTGTGTATCCTATATGCACTCATATACATATAGGGGCAGTTGCGTGGCTCAGTGCAGGAGGCAGGAGGACCTGAGTTCAAATCTCACCTCAGACACTTGACACTCACTAGCTGTGCGACCTTGGGTAAGTCACTTAACCCCAACTGCCTGATCCCGGGCCATCTCCAGTCATCCTGATGAATATCTGGTCACTGGATTCAGATGGCTCTGGAGGAGAAGTGAGGCTGGTGACCTGCACAGCCTTCCCTCACTCAAAAACAAAGTCAAGTGCAAGTCATGTCATCCTTTCTCTGATGGCAGGGTCTTCCTCAGCAACGAAGAACGAGCACACATATACATACATGGGATGTTTACTACACATACATCTTACACATGTGTATACATGCATGTATTTGTAAATACACTATACATAGGCATATATGAGTGTATCCCACATACACAGGATACACACATATAGGACGCTAGCTATATGCACATACACATATACATATGTGCTGGCTACATGCAGGCTATGTCCATATACCATCAGTAGGCACACAGGTGCCCCTATGTCTATGTGTGTGCACGCACACACCGCTAGCTCTCTATAGGAGCACACCTATATACACACGTGCGCACGGGTGTAGACCTACATAGACGCTGCCAGTCTCAAAGAATCCAACAGACACACAGTCAAAGGTTCCCACGGTCTCGGGCACCTGCGCACGGAACACGGCCGCTCCCTCCAGGCGGCAGCTCTGGGGCCGACCTCCTCGCGCGCCGGTCCGGCCCACACCAGGGGGTCCTGCCCACACCAGGGGGTCCGGCCCACACCAGGGGGTCCGGCCCAGGATACACCCCCAAGCCCCGGGTCTCCTCCTGGGAAGGAGCCTGACAGCGCGCAGTCTGTCCGATGAACGGCTGAATGAACAGTCTGCCCAAGTCCCGCACCCCGAGGCGGCCCCGACCAGCCGGGACCCCGGGCTCGGAAGGGGCCCCCGGACGGAGCCACGAGCCGCAGAAAAGAGACGTTACCCAGCGCGGGGAGCCGCAGCCACCAAAGGTCCCCGCCCCACCGCCTCGGGGCGGCGCCCGCACCCAGCTCCCCGACCCGGCGGACACCTCGCTCCCGGGCCCGCCACCGGTCCGCCTCGAGAAGCTCTTCCGCTTTCCGAGGAATGGGCAGCACTTCCGGTTCCAGGTCGTCGTGTTACCGGAAGTCGGCGGGAATGACGCCAAGAGCGTGCGCCGCTCTTCCGGCTAGGGACTGTGAAGGCGCCGGTTGACATGGTGAGCTCGGAAGGGAAGGGAAGGCTCGGGGAGGGCTTCCCCAGACAGTAACTATGTTGTTGGAGGCGGGGAAGCGGGGGACTCCTGACCGTGAACCCCAGCCGGGTCCGAGAGCGCCGAGAGCCGGGTCCGAGAGCGCTGAGAGCCGGGTCCGAGAGCGCTGAGAGCCGGTGGGGGGGGCGGGGCGGGCGGGGAGTCGGGGCCGTCGGGCCGGGCGGGCGGGTTTTAACTCCAAGCGGGCTCTTACTTTCAGGGGAAACAAAAGAAGGCGAGGAAGTACGCAGCCATGAAGCGGATGCTCAGTCTACGGGACGAGAGACTGTGAGTGGCCTCCGCGCGCTGCGTCCGAACGCGCGGGGGGCCCAGGGTCGGGGTCGCCGGCTTTGGAGGGGGACGTCACTTGAAAGAGACTTGCCCCGATTCTGGGGGGAGGGGAAGGAAAAACATGCGCATCGGAAAGTTAACTTGAAGGTTTTAAAATTCCTCCCTTTAGGAGAATTACTGCTGATCTCAAGTCATGAGTTATAAGTAGTTTATAACTAGTTTAAAAAATTTAACTCTCGACATTGTTGTAGTTTGATTTCAGTTACTAGACAACCCCCTTTTGGGGCATTTATCCCGTTACAGAGAGGCAGCATGGCAGAAGAGATGGAGGACTGGCCTTGGAGTCTACAAGACCTGGCTGGGCTTGGGCCAGTCCTTTCTTTTGGTTCCTGAAGTTAGCTGTTTGGTGATGTTTGCATACATCAGTCACCAAGGATTATAAAACACGCGTGGGAAAAATAACAGCTGAGACAAATGGAGAGAGACTAGGAAGAGGGGTAGTGGGGTCCTTACACTTAGGCAACCCACACTGTGGGGGATTGGGAGAGGAAGAGGTTAAGTGAGCTAAATGGTGCATGTTGTATTTAATGGTTACACTCTTAGAAGGACATGCTTTTCTGAAAAATGTGCAACTGACAGTACTAAAGAAGAACTTTTCCCTGTCCTTTTATTTATCAGGCCATACTAACTCAATACGTTTGTTCTTACTTGGAGAAATGTTTGGCTTATCCACTTTCTGTTTATCCATGTGTGAACTAAAAATGTAGGTTTTAGACAAAAGAAGTGCCAGAACCAAAATATACCTCTAACAGTATTAAGGGCTTTTTCTCTTCTGTCTCTGCATTCATCAGCCAACATTAACTCTAACCTATTTGTTCTTGTAAAGTTTGGGGAAGAGTTTGATGTGATGATTTGTCTCCTAGGTATAGATTTTAATCCTTGATAAGAAGCTCTTGATTGAGAGATAGAATTATTTATCTCTTTGTAAGACACAATTACTTTGTGTCTAACTAGGCATCAATGAAAAATTCTACATGTTTTTAATCTCAAGATATTAAGACATCTCCGTAGGCTAATCTCCTAACATCTAGTATGTTAGTAGGGCAGCTCTCACCATGCCTTCAGGGAATTGATTTTACTGATAACATAAACCAAACAAAGTTAGATGACCTGAATTACTGTTCTTATCCATTAATAAAAGTAATTGAGAGTTGACTGATCTTTTTTACTGTGATGTTATTTCTAAATTTATTTTTCATTTTATTAGAAAAGAAAAAGATCGACTAAAACCAAAAAAGAAAGAGAAGAAAGATCCCAGTGCTCTCAAAGAAAGAGAAGTGTACGTATTGAAGAAAATCCAAAGTTCTCCTTGGAGTTTTCCCATATCTACCTTCACCCTTGCACACCCTTTCCACCATGCCCTCTGGAACTGCTGTGTGTAGTTAACAGATTCCTCTTTTAAACCTCTTCCTCTCGGGTTCCTTTTCCCATATCTACCTTCACCCTTGCCCACCCTTTCCACCATGCCCTCTGGAACTGCTGTGTGTAGTTAACAGATTCCTCTTTTAAACCTCTTCCTCTCGGGTTCCTTCCATCTTCTTGTACTAAGAGACCTGGCTTCTCCCAGGTGGTAGTGAATTCTAGCCATTCTCTCAATCACTTTCTGAACTTTCTTTCATACTCCTCTTATATATTGGTCTTTGAGGGTGAATTGGAATATTCTTTGCTCCTCACTTCCAGTTCCAGACTCTCACTTTACCACCATTCAAATTTGTGACCCTGTTAAAATCTTTGTAGCAATTATCCTACCAGTGCCCAAGACATTCTCATGTATTTCTCAAAGTACCTGGCTCTACTAAGGAACTTCAGTACTTTCCCTTTAACCTACTTGTCTTTAAGAGTAAGTAGGAATACTCTCTCCTCCTCACTTGTAGTTCCAGACTGTCTTTACCACCATCAGTCCATTCAAATTTATAGTGATATCCCCATGTTTTCCCAGTGCCTCAATCCCACTTCAGCTACACACAAGGATGGTCACACGCTTGATCTCTCCAACAAGTGTTTCATTTCAATAATCAAAAACTCTCAAAATCTCTTTGTTATATCATAATCTTCTATCATTTCATTTCTCCCTATGCCATATCCCTCCTAAATCTAGCCTCCAATCCCCCATCCCTTCAGTATTCTTCCAGGCTTTCACCTCTGCTTTAACTTCACTTTGCCCCCTCCTTATTTTCCTCACCCCATTTAACCAGTTCATACCCTACTTTGCCCCAGATGTTGACACCATTTTTCCAAACCCTACTCCTGTATTACACCCAGCATCTACTTCATTCCTGCTCATATACTGCTGAACAGATCTGGAGAAAGTCATGCAATCAAGCTGAGTGGTCCATTACAAATTTATGTTATGAACTTGACTCTCATTTCAGTAAGACAGCCCTTTTACTCCTTACTAATTGGTTCAATATTCCACTCAGGACAGAGGTTGTTCCAGGCTTGTTCTTCTCCCAAGCATCCTTCATCATTCCCTTCTTCTCTTTATTGAGGATGTCACTCATATTTTATTGAGAAAATAGGGACCTTTTGCCATAAACTGCCCCTTCTCCCTTTCTCTGTATCTCTGAAACCCCTTTAATTCACCTGTATTCCACTTCTGATGAAAAAGTAACTCCTGTCATCAAGGCCAACCCTTCTTCATGTCCCTTGATCCCATCCCCTCCTATCTTTTCAAATAGATTTCCTCTACGATCATCCCTTCCATTCCTGCTATTCACAAACACATCTAAGTCTTCTTTACTTAAAGAAATCCTCTTAGACTCTACCACCCTCTCAAGCAGATATATCTCCTCCCTTTCATAGCCAGCCTCTTAGAAAAAACCTCTCTATCCCCATTGCTTCTAATTTCCCTTTCTCTTCTAAATCTTTTGCAATGTGGCTTCTAATTAAACTGCTGTCTCCAAAGTTACCAGTGATGTCTTAGTTGCCGGATCTAATCACCTGGATTTCTCAGCTATATTTGATATTCTCAACTTTCCCCTCTCAAGTTTTCATAATGCTGTTCTCTCTTTGTTCTATCAGTCTTGTCTAGCGGTTCATTGACCCTTTCTAACAGTGAGTATACCCAAGACTGTTCTGGATCTTCTTCCATATATACTCTTTTATTCGATGAATTCAGGAGCACCCATCTCTGTACAGTCAGCCCCCAAATAGATAAATAATTTTGGGTCCTCTGCTTCCTATTGGAGTATATCGAATTAGATGTCTCATAAGCTTCTCAAACTTGGAATACTCAAAGTTGAACTCATTGTCTTTCCCAAGAAAACCGCCCCACTTCCATCTTCTCTGTTTTTCTCATGGTGCCCAGGTATCAACCTAAGCATTATTCTTGACGCCCTACTCATGTAGTCAGCCCACATATGCAGTCAGTTGCCAGATCTTGTCGTTTCTACATCCATTCCTTTCTCTTCACTCCCCTGGTAGCCATCACCCTAGTTCAGGCCTTCACCAGCTGTTGCTGTGGCAATAGCCTTTTCCTTAGTCTCTCTGCCTCAAATCTTGCCCCATCTTGGTCAGTCTTCCACACAGCTGCCAAAATGATTTTCCTAAAGTGCAGATCTGCCCTTGTCACTCCCCCAATGATTCTCTGTAGCATGTGGGATCCAACATAGTCTCCTCATAAAGCCCTTCACAACCTAACCTTTAGCCTACCTCTCATTGCCCAGCATTCCATTTGCTGTTCAAAAACTTTCTCTTTGTAGGAAGAATAGGGAAAAGAAGTTAAGCCTCAGAGTCCCTTTCACTTTATTAATGTCCCACATTCTTCCTAGAACATGCCTCTTCAGAGTTCGGACTCCTTCTCTTAACTGTCAAAGCACTTTAGTTGTCATGTTGTTGGTACTGAGTAAAAGTCATTTTAAATTAATTTATACTCTTGTCTTTTAGTCCCCAGCACCCATCCTGCTTGTTCTTCCAATATAACACGCAGTTGGGACCTCCTTACTACATCTTGGTTGATACCAACTTTATCAACTTCTCTATCAAAGCCAAGTTAGACTTAGTGCAGTCAATGATGGATTGTCTGTATGCCAAATGTGAGTATTGTCCTTGGAATAAAACTTTTTCTATAACATAAATTAATCAATGAGCATTTACTAAAACACTTACTACGTCCCAGGTGCTGGGAGTACAAAGACAAAAATGAAACAGTCTCTGCCTTAAAATATGTGAAGTTCCATTTACTTAAAATGATGGTGAGATGAGAAATTCTATTAACCTAAGAGCTTATGTCTATATTTAATTACTATGGCAACTATCAATTTTCAAGGAATTGGAATACAGCAAAAGCACTTAATTCAAAAGTATCTGGATTTAACTTCTTTTTCCAAAAGTTGCTCCAGAATTTCCTAGTGCCTCTAGAACAGGCCTGTACAACATGTGACATGCCGGAGGATTTCCTTTACATACAAAGGATGTTTTCCTCTACATTTTTCATGAGCCACAAGTTTTTCAGGCCAGCTCTAGAGCATCAAATGTCAGTGTATAATATTTTATAAATTCTATTGAGCTTTCTAATTTGGAAATCACTGAGTTTTTTGTATGCCGTAGTCTGTTCTCTTTTCTTTTCAATAAGAAATGGACCTCATTTCATATTTCATACTGTTCATAGATTAAATGTTTATCGATTGATGCATACCATGGGCTGCTTTAGCTCCACAGATCAGTGCAAGTAATCCTATCACCAGTACTGATTGTAACCCATATGTGCCTTATCAGTATGTGATTTAATCCTGTCATTTCATAAATCTTTCTTATAGGATGTGCCTTAGACTTGAAGGCCTTCATCTGAGTCTTTTAATATTTCATAAACAGCAATCTGACAATTGGAGCCATCCTTTTCCCATGTTTTGCCCATATTTTCCACTCAAACATGTCATGGAGAAGACCTATGCTGTTTTTGTGCATAAGTTTTTATTGGTAACGTCATGGTAAAAATGACCTTGGGATTTTGTGGCGCTCCATCACCTAAGTGATCACCTCTATTCCTTGTTTGGTTAAGAATTCTCCTCCTAACATGAAACAATATACTTGTGCCCCATTGATGTGTTTGTTGGTTTTGATGAACTGCTTTTTTTCCCTCTTTTTTATTTTTTGTTAAAAGGGATGATTCACTGGGTAGGGGATGGAGGAGGAATATATTTAGAAAGAAAGATAATGTAAAAATTAAAAATGTCAGAAAACATTTTAAAAAGAATTCTAATCATGGATCTGAAAGGTGCCATCTGCCACCTCTGTTTTGTTGCATTTGGAGTTTATTGTGGTATATGGTGTAAGATGCTATTCTAAATGTAATTTTTGCCAAAACATTTTCCCTGCCTTCCCAGTTTTTGTTGAATTAGTTCTTTCCCAAATAGTTTGTGTTATTGGACTTAGTATTAGGCTACTGCATTTGATTGCTTCTAGATTTAATTTGTCACTAGTCTATTCCACTGTTCTACTTTCTCTTTTTTCACCAGTACCAAAAAGTTCTAATGATTACTGTTTTATAATATAGTTATTAATCTTAGGATTATAGATCTCTGTTTTTCTTAACCTACAGTCTATGGAGTCATTTCTTTAATATTTTGATTTTAATTTAATTGATTTCTTTTGTACTGCTGCATACTATATACATTTAAAAACAGTATTCTGAGTAGGAATACATAGATTTTACCAACCTGCCAAAGAGGTCCATGACACAATAATGGTTAAGTACCCTTGGTCTAAATGAATTTTCTTATTTTTTTCTAATTCTGTAAAGTAACCCCTTGGTAATTTGTTCTAGTTAAAACTTAGAAGGTAGTCATAGTATTTTTATTGTATTGCCATTGACCAGCTGAACAATGTTGATGATTTCAGTTCATGTATTTTATTGAAGTACTTAATTGAAATTATTCATCATCTCAGTTTCTTTGCCAGTTCTCTGGAGGGTTTCTAACACAGTATCATCTGAAAGCCGGGTTAATGTTTTCTCTTAGAATATATCTTAAGTAAAGTGATACAGGTTTCTTCAAAGGTATGAATGATAATTTTTTTTTTTAATTACATATAGGTATTCCCTGCATAACTGACTGTGTAATGGCTGAAATTGAAAAACTGGGACAGAAGTTCCGAGTAGCCTTGAGGTAGGGACGTACTGTGGATTGCTCTAGTCCCATTTCATTTAATACTGTCCTAAATTTTCTCCTTTGATTAACTTAGTTAAAATTCATGCAAAGCTAATTATCTCCAGAGTTGCAGTTGAGAATTCAAAGTTCTAAAACTCATAAGCTAGAGTTTTCGGGTTAATTTATTCATATTTTTGTGCAGCTTTTAAAACTTTATTTCCATTTTCAATTAGAGGTGACATTTTAAGTTTCCTGTTCTCTTAAATGACATTGCAGTGTAGGAAGCCCTGACTTAACAGAATTTCAGTAAATATAGAATAGAATTTCAAATTTAAGGAAAAGCCCCCCCAGCCTTAGCTTTCCATTCTTTACTACAATAAAAAGTGGTGCTACAAATATGTTGTGTTTTTAGATCTTTTCCTTCTTTATTTTATACCTTTCTTTCAGGTATAATAAGCTTACTGGTAGTTTGACTGGATCAAGGGATATGCACAATTTAGTAACTTTTGGGGTATAGTTCTATATTGCTTAGAATGACATAGTCTAACCTGTTCTTAATAGGATTGTCATCTATGCCTTTATTCAAGCCCTTGATAGAAGCGAACTATGTGAGGAAATGCTGCCATTAATATCTCCGTATGAATTCTGTTGTGAATCCAGTGCTTGGAAAATGTAATGACCAGATGGCGTAGACATGTCTCTGAATTCAGCTTTTATATCCTTACAGGATTGCCAAGGACCCACGATTTGAACGATTACCATGCTCGCACAAAGGAACATATGCAGATGATTGCCTAGTCCAGAGGGTCACTCAGGTATCCATTTTGAGGGGTCTGCTTTGTGTTTATCCTAGAAAAAGTTGCTTAATAATTGCTGAACTATGTTCTGCAAATAGCCAGAAGACATCCACAAATCCCAAGGGCCAATCATGAAACCGATTCATATGCATCTATCTCTTCCTGAGAAAAAAGGAGAGATCGATGACAGCTACTGATATTAGTCTTTTGAAGAGGGATTGATTCTTTCTTCCAGAAATCTACTTGTTTTATGTATTGTGTTCAAGGTTTTGGTAACCCTTCTCATTAGTATTATCCTGTGTAAGCTATACACTGATACGTGTATATTCTAGATAGTCTCAACCCCTGTCTGTCTTGCAGCACAAGTGTTACATTGTGGCTACAGTTGATCGAGACCTTAAGCGAAGAATCCGGAAGATCCCGGGAGTTCCCATCATGTACATTTCTAACCATAGGTAAGACATATCTGAAGGTGATGATGAGAATATTGTCATTTAAGTTAATTTAAAAGTAATTCATCATTTTTTATGCCATTTCAGGTAACGTTTATTCATTTAAAGATGAGGGCAAGATGCAAGATCTTACAGATTGCTCTATGTCAAATATTTAAATATTGAGAGAGAAAAAACAATGAACCAACAGGGAAAAGGACAAAAGAAAGTTTTAGGAATTAAAGTGGATGATACGGAAATACGAGATAGTGATGGGGAGTTACAGATAGTTGGTTTTAGACACAGAAATCACTTTAGGCAGGATCCAAGAGTTAAGACCTAAATGTGTCAGAAATCTCTGACCTCTTGAGCCCTAGTTAACTAAAGGCTTATAAAACAGCTGCCTACTTTTCCAGAATTTAAGCCCATTCCCAAATCTGAATTGTTTTCCTCTTTTTCCACACTGTGGACTCTCTGCTTAAACAAAGTTAGTAGAAATTAGTACAAATTCCTTAGCATTTTTTAATAGTATTTAATTTTTTCCAATTATATGTAAAGATAATTGTTGAAATTCATTTTTTTATTTGAATCCCAAATTTTCTCCCCTTCTTCCCTACTCCCTAAGAAAGTAAGCAATTTGATATAGATTATATATGTGCAATCACATAAAACATTTACATATTAGTCGTGTTGTGAAAGAAGAAACATAACAAAGGGAAAACCCCAAAAAAGTTAAGTGAAAATAGTATGCTTAGATCTATATTCAGACTCCATTAGTTCCTTCTCTAGGTGGACAGAATTTTCCATCAGGAGTCTTTTAGAATTGTCTTGGTTCATTGTGTTGCTGAGAAGAGCCAAGTTCTTCATAGTTGATCATCATGTAATGTTGCTGTTACTGTGTACAATATTCTCCTGGTACTTCAGCCTTTCTTTCAATACCTGAATAATTCTAGAATTTAATGTGAATTTCATTCCCTTTTATGTTGCTTGAAGCCAGACCAAAGAGAGAATATCAGAGTTAATTAATACCAAGCAAGTGAAGGCTCTTGAATAGGTTCTTCAAGCTTTCTGAAGAGTGTGTTAATCCTTTATTGTAAACAGGTATAACATCGAGAGAATGCCAGATGATTATGGAGCACCTCGATTGTAACATCAAGAGACTGAACTTCCTGTGATTCCAGTCTACAAAATACCATTCTAGCCCATTACTTGTCATATTGGGGTTACAGAGATTTGCTTTTTTATCCTGTTCTGAAATAATTTTTGCTATCAATGAAAAACATTTAATTTATACATAAATC